>OY728135.1:1283516215-1284814548 GCA_963277665.1 Viscum album
GTGACCCATGTGGATTCTAAGTTGACATTTTATGTTTTTTTATTTTTTGACACTTACATAGGTCATAGTAAACTACCATGTTGATGGGTTAAGTATAAATGCTAGTTCCTCATTCTAGTGGTTCTTTGTAAGATGTACTTCATTTGGTTTTAGTTGGTGAAAGTTTGATTTTGGAATCAGAAGTGGGTTTTTTAAATTAAAATGTTTTCAATAAAATGTTTTTATATTTTTAAAGCGAGATTTAAAATTGGAAGTGTTTTAGTAAATTTGTGGGTTTTGATGAGGAAAGGATGTGTCCCTTTGTACTCTTAATGAAAGATCACTTGTGTGTTTGTATGCATGGTTTGTGTGTGGGGGAACCTTTTATGGGTGATATAGATGGAAATGGGTGGAAAAACCTGTGATGATTCATAGTATTACTTGTTTTTGTTATAAAATATAATGGTTTTGGAAATTGGTTTTTCCTTCGGGAGTAGTTGGTGATATTTGGTTTTTGTTAAGGTTACCTATCTAGTGAGAAGTGTGTGCAGAGGAAACCTATCCTAAGAGGTTATCATCATTTATCTTAGCATATTGTTCTTCAGGATGCCTTCAGGAATGCCATTGGAATGGATTGAATGAGAATTCCATGTCCTCGGGACGCATCCCTCTGAAGACATGTCACTGTAGTGGTCGTTTTGGTCAACGGGTGAAGTTAGGACGGGAGCATCATTCGAGGAAAGAGTTCTGATCCCCAGATTCTAGTATCTAACTGTGAGGCATAATATTCTTCATCTATAAGATCACCAGTCTCAGTTCTCATGGTGAAGTTCGATCACAGTCAGCATTTCATAGGCATATAAGACATTTACTTAGTTCTTTATCATTTATCATGGAATAGAGACATCCATGATTCTCCTTTTCATGTTTCACTACAATTTTAATTTCATATTATATAGTGATAGTGTGATGAAATTATCCTATATTGTTCATAGTAGTTGTATTCTTCTGAATAAGACCTCTAGTATCATTAGTTTTCCTTAATAGTGTTATTGGATCTTGTGTGGGTTAGTCCTAGTTTTATTAATGATCGTTTGGAGATGTGAGTTGTTGGTGAGTTTTAGATCGGTGTGGGGAATTATTATTTCCGGTGGTGCCTGTATAGGGAGTTCCTTAATCTGGTGCCACTGTATATCGAGTTTCCTTGTAGTGGATTTCCTTTTAAACCTCAGTGGTACTATTCAACACATGTGGAGAAATCGGTATATTCGGTTTTGAGTTTCCATCCCCCCTAGGGTTGTGTGTTTGAGTTCTAGGTTTTTTATTAGAGGAATTATTGGTGTTGAGAGAACCCTTTATTATTACCCATTTTTTATGCAATGGGTTCTCTTTGAGTCATTTGGGTGTAACTTATAGAGAGAATATTCAGCTCGAGGCTCAAATTTTTTTCCCAACATTTATTTTTGGCATTGACTTGAGTTTTGTTTTGTTCAGCTGGGTGACTTTCTAGGGGTAAATAGATTAGTGTGGGGGTGAATTATCACATCCTGATCTTTTAAATTATTTTATTTAATTATTTTTGGCTTTGAGTAGCCTTGTCAAGTTTTAGGTTGTGTGCATGGTTAATTTTTTGTTATATTTGATATTTTATGTGGTTTTGGACCGATGCACGAGAAACTTATGGTTGGAAGTAATCGTGAGATCAGCCAAGGATGCCCCTACGATTACCCATTACTTAAAATAATTAAACATTATATTAATAAAATAAAGTAAATTTTTAAGATATAAAAATAATATCATTTTTGTGTAGATAAAAATGTTTTTTAATTGAAAATATTAATGATCTTATTACCATTATAATAGTTATAAATATAATAATTATTATTTTATTAAATATTTTATTATTTAAATGAAAATGAATAAAATTAGTATTAGTATTATTTTTGTTCTTATTTTTATTATTTTTATTATAATTAATAAAGATAATAATGTTGTTATGATTATATAATTATTAATATTATTATAAGTGTTGTCATAGAAATTTTGTTATTAATAATAATATTTTAATTGTTATAATTATTATCAATATTTTTATTATCATCATCGTTATTATTATTATTATTATTTATTATATTTTATTTGTTATTATTGTTAAATTTTTTTGTAAAATGGTTTTAAGTTCCATTTTTTTATCCACTATGCCTCGCCTCTCTCTACCATTTAATCTCTTTTTATTTTCACCACTCATTCCTCAACATATTAATTCCTTTTTATCCATCTCTACACTCGCCTCTATCTCCCCATATTTCCTTCTTCAAATCTCCTCCCAATTATCCCTCACACATGCCACTTCCCATCTGAAGCCTCTTCTGGTAGTCGATCCTCCCTCTGGTAGTCCCTTTTGGTGAGTTCTCTACCCCATATTCTCCTCTCCTCACTTAATTTTGTGGGTTTATATTTTGGGTTTATTGTTTACTAAACCCTAAATGTTTGGTTTATTATGAATCTTTGTTTTAATTTGAATTTAGGGTGTGCGATTTTTCAGCGGGGTGTCATGCTTCCTCATGTTGAAGTTTCTTTCCAATCACATGAGGTTTCGGTATGAGTTTCCCAGTTGTTCTTTCTTAAATCCTTTTATTTGATGCTTGGAATTTAAAATAAATTTATAAAATTGTTTCTCACCTATATGGAAACCTCTTTTAAATTATTATAGAAATTTTGATTTTTTTTTTATGTTAAAGACTCTAATTAAATGAGTTTTTGTGTAAATTACCTAGTTTTGGGGGTACCTAGGAAGTTTGTTCAAATTTCCATTGTTCTTTAATAAGGAATTCGATGTTTATGAAATGTATATATATTATTATGTTTTAATGGAATTTTTTGTTAATGAACATGGTTTGGTGCATATGAATTTGTTTTGTTGTGGATTGGTTACTGTGTTAAAACAATTTGGAAAGGATTTATTGGCTTCAATGTTTTACTTTGTGTTCTTTAAAAAATGTGGGTGAGTGGAGATGGTTTTAAAGTAGATGGTGTTTTCTGGAGAATTGGGTATGGTATAACCTTTGTATTTGTGATGCACCATTTGATGTCGACACATCAATAGGTGCACTATGCGAACACATGGATGCGTGTCTAAATGAAGATGGTAACATTAATGGTGTGATTCCTGAAAACCATTGTTCCATAAAATGATCTTTTGATTCTAAAGTATGGGGGTTCATTTTTAAATCATTAAAGTATGGGGTTAAATTTATTCTTCAAGGTTTTGGTCCCATTTTCCTTGAAAAATGATTTGGTGTGTGCATTTGAAACATTGTGCCAATTTGGCTCATGGTGTGGGTTTTGGTGAATGTTTTCTTATGGGCTCATTGGGCTTTGTAAAATTGAAAGCGGTATTATTATGATGTATTAGGGAAATTTGTTTTTAAATTTTGAGTTAAAGGAACTTTTAAAACATCTAACATAAGGGTAATTATTGTAGTAACATTTAATGTGTGTTGGGTTTTGGTGAAAGTGTATTCCCAGATGGAAACATTGAGCATTTTATGAAATGGTATAAATTTTTCATGGTATGGAAGCTCGGTTGGAACCTTCGTGTGATAAGAAATGTATGCATATAAATATAGTTCTCCTTTATAGGAGAGATATCCCATTGGTGTTATCATAAATTGGTGTCTGTGTTTGGAGTAGGTAAGTGCAGTGTGATGAGTCAGGCGTACGAGGGCCTCCTACATACACAGTATTACTATAACCACCATGGGGTCCTGGATTTTTTTTATATTATCATGTCATGGTTACTCACCAACCCGAATTAGACAGGTTGGTTCCCGTAGTATATTGAGAGTCCATGTGGGATTTTTCGTTGATTTTTTCATCAGGGTGATCAGTGGGCTATAGACTATGGGGCTTTACCCAACATTGGCTGGTGCTTCTAAACCAAGTGCATCTATGGGGTTTCTAGTGAACTTTAATATCACTCATGGATACATCTTGTGTTGCTTGTTTATTTTCTGCTACACATATTTATTTTCAGCTTATACTATTTACCTGTATCTCATTTAGACAGCTCTGGTATTAGTGGTTTCATTTTGATTATAAAATGGTATTTTTTTTGAAATAATATTTGGTGTGAGGTAGTTCTCATAGTGTAAAAGACGTGTTATATGTTTAAATGAGAAAAAATTATTTTTATAATTTTATTTGAAAACTTGTGATGTCTAAAAATATTTGGTAAGAAGAATTTTGGATTCAGTGGTTTACTTTTTGCATCACTACTGAGCATTTTTGTTATCATGCCTATCATTTACCATTTTAGTTATAGGTCCACCAGTGGTTCCAGATTTTCCTTAGTGGTTTCTCATGTGGGAGAAGTTTAGGGATTTTGGTTGGTGGTGAATAAGGGGGCACACTGAGATCATTATAGAAGGGTCTTATTTCTAGTTTTGTTCTTTTAGTGGTACTTTGTATTTTGATCAGTTCTTTGTTTATTTAAGATTCAATTTTCGTTTTTATACACGCTCTTTCTGTTCTATTTATTTATTTGGTCTTGGTTTTATCTCTCAGGCTTAAATTTTTCCCTCATGTGTAATTTGATGTCTGGCACTAGTTGTCACCCTAAGAGGATAAGGAACACCCCTTGAGACCTATCACGGACTGGCTGGGGTGACCGACTCAGGGTCGACCTAGGTTGGTTGTTGACAAGGTGTCCCATGATTCCAATACAATGATAAAATACCATAGTCAGGCCCAAAATATTCCATATAACACAACTAGGGTTCCCAAGGCCATTATTTAGAAATCAATAACTAAATTTTCATTTTTCCAATTAATACCCACAATTTTCTTCATTTCATTCACTCTCATTTCATCCTCCATGAAACTATGATATATTTACCTTCCAAGGATTCCACTCAAGGTTTAATCAATCCCCCATGGTCATGATCCTCATGTTTTATGGAATACTCTCCAAGGTAATATAATTCTCTACTTAGTTTTCCCATTCAATTTCCCTCTTTATGTGGTATGTATTTTAACATTCCAAAAAAATTGCCAAAATTTTTTTATCCCTCTTCTATATTATTAGTATTTCAAAAATTGTATACCATTTTCCCCTATCTTTTTAGACTTTTCTATGACCATTTTTTCTTCCAATTATGCATCTGATTTTTCTTCTCAAAATTAATAACATCTCTTCAATAAATTACCTTTTTTTATATGTGATCATGAAAACATCATTCAACATATAGGGTTATTTACCAATATGTTAAAATTATTTATTTTATTATATAAATAATATATATAAAAGAATCATTCCATGCCCAAGATTTATAATTGACCGAAATATCTTCTCTTTAATAACATCTTTTTTTGAAAAACACAATGATTTTAATATGTAACGTGTTTCTCATATTATCTACTATATATTTATTAAATATATGAATTTGATATTTTTTATCAAAATTATTAATACTTATAGAGGATTAACCCTAATATAACTCTAATGGATTGGGTAAATAATTTCATCTCTATATAAGATAAGTTATATAGTACGTGTGAGAATATCCTTTGTAATGTTTACAACACAGTAGTGATTAAAAATATTGTAATGCTTATGAATAACTATATTAAATGTTGTATCCACATATAATAGTAGGATTCACATTATTGTATTGATTATATTTCCCATGTTCTATTGTTCATTCCATAATGACATTCCTCATTTTCTTATTGATTTTTCTTCAAGATCACTGGTAAAATGTTTTCTGTGTTTTCCCAGATGGTTCCTTATGCTCACCCATTTATTTGATGTATGTCCCTAAGTAATTAGATTCATATAACTACCATGTATAAATCAATGAATAATCCTTTAAATTTATTTATAATAATTTTTAATGTTTTCCGGTATTTTGTACCTTGTTTCCAAGAAACAAAACTTTTAAATATATTATATTATGTATAATGTAAATGAAAATCTATATAATAAAAAGATAGGATTCCATATCCTTTACATATCACCCCTTTATTATTTCCATACCTTGTTTATTCCATGTAGTTTTAGAATAACGAATTTATTTTGAGAGCATCTTAATATTATTTTAAACAATTTCATTGTATTCATATCTTTTTTGTTATTACATGTACCTTCTATCCCATTGAAAATAGGTTTCATGATCATCTAGAAATTTATATTGTTTACACTTATATAATAAATCCTAAAAATAAATTTTTTAATTATATAGGTTAACATTGTTCGTAATAGACAAAAGCCTGATTATTTTTAAGATTAAGATTATAAACCCTTGTTAAATCTAGACCTAAGATACTAAAACTAGGGAAATCGAATTAAATTTGGGAAAATTGTATATTATTTGGTTTCCAAAATATGTACATACTTATGTGGATAGTACAATTGGATGTGGATCTAGAATATAGGTTCCTAGGGATAAAACCATGAAGTTGGCATATTTTATAGGACTTGATTATCATCTAATACTTGAAAACTAATCTTTCTACACTTATAGTTTGACACTCATATAGGATATTCTTTGGTAAAAGATAAATTTATTTATAAACCATTATGATGTGAAAATAATTAGTATAGTATTTTTATAGTAAGTAGAATAGGGATACCATAGATTGAAAACTAAAAATTCCTAGGTTATGTAATGTATTTAATTTATTATATATCCAAATAATGTTATTGGTTTCCTTTTTATGTTTAAAGTAGTTAATAATTTATCTTCTATAATTACAGCTTTACTTTTATTTGACGAAATGAAATAAAAAAACTAGGCAAATAATTAGTGTTGTGGGAAATGTGATGATTACCTAAATGAGATGTATAAACTTAATGGGAGCTAAAGTTAGATGTGTTCTGATTATGCCAAAACAGATATTAAAAATCATAATTATCAAATATAACATAGTTGAATTTTATAAAGCTATAAATAATAAAAGGATGAAATGTTAATGATCATCATTTGATGAAGATGATAAATGAATGAAGATTAAATTTCCTATGTGAAAATATTTGGAATGATGAATTAACGGAAATTTCACAAAGGATTTGGAAGATGCTTTATTTTTGAAAAAACATAGCATAATTTTTCAGATTTATGTGAAAAAATAAATATTTTGGGTAACTTAATGGGTGGACATAATGTTCAATATATATTAATATAAATAGAAATTTGACATAAACTTTTATAATTTGGGCATTAAACAACATAATTCTATATTCCTAGGGAAATTAATCAGGATGATAACAAAAAATATATAATACCAACGTAACAAGGATTTTTATATACTAATATGGAACTTGATGACAAAATTAAACATAACCTCTACTATAGAGTGGTTTTTGTCCTATTATATTTCAATTCATTCCATATTGGCATATCGTTTATGAAATCATATAACATAACTTCACCATCACAAATGTTTTGATATAATCATGTATAAAATCTATTATTATTATATCATAAGATAATTTTTGTAGGATTGTTCTAGAAAATCATTAAATTCTCTATTTTTCATTTTAGAGTTTAAATTAAATTTCTTTATGAATATCAAAAAGAAATTCCTAGGAAACGAATTAACCCTTCATAAAATTAAACACCCTATCCTTATATAAAAGAGTAATGAGTATGATGAATATCCTAGGGTATCATCATCTCAGAAATATATACTATTACATTATGAGAAAGAGTATCTAAATAAATTTTTTCAAACTATGTAAAAAAGTATGATGAAATTCACGTAATAAGGGAATATGTTTATGTGTTTCCCAAAAAAATTCATGTTATCTATCCTATATAACTAATTTATTTCTCCTTAAAATTTTAATATGACCATGTAACATTCCTATGTTATGTTATCACTATAAAAGTGATATCTATTTCCCCTCAAAAAAAAGTGGTAATGGATGGATGGTGTGGTCTAACCTACTTTTTTGGAAATCCAGGGTTTCCTTGGATTTCGCAGGTAAAATATTCAATTTATGAGAAACTCGTCTTGATTTACAAGAATACATATCATTATTAATAGGAATTGATTCATGGTTTTCTGTACTAATGAGTGTAAAGATATCATTAATGGTCTCAAGGAGAATCTAATCACTACACATGTGATCCAATTACCCACAAATTTGGAATGAATTTCGATTTAACGTGATGAATCCCAAATGTGCATTGTTTCTATTTTCATTCATGATGAAAAAAGTGAATGTCTACACCTCATTTCAATAAATTATCAAGTAGTGTAACCACCCATTGCATGATCTATAATTTTTAGAAATGATATTCACCTTGATTATTTGGTTACATTATCTCTATGGAAAAATTTGTGACATATATAGGGATCATAAAATCCTCAAGTATATATTCACAAAAATAGAGCATAATATGTAAAATAATGAGTTAGATATGATCAATATTATGACTGTTCAATTCATTACAATCATATGAATGTTAAAAAATAGGAAGATACTTTATGTAGAAATGATCCCATAACCTTTTACATGATTATAATTTAATGGGATCCCATATTATTTGACTCTTAAAGGTAAGATATAGGAATAGTAAAAGGATCTTCATCTTACCCTTCTCAATTAACTTCCCATGAATATGTTATTTTGATAGTCATGATAACATATAATGATGATGATTGGCTATTGAATAAGGTACACAATATTCTAGAGTTCAACATTGTTGAATATTGAGTCATAAAATTTTGAACCCTAATAAGTGTTCCATAAAAAATGAATAGAACATGAATTTTTTGGTGATCCACATTTCATATGCATATATATTCATCATGGAATATATAACATGTATTTATATTTGAAAAAAAAAATATTAGAGTGGGATAACAAGAATATAGAGATCAAAATGAGTATATCTCAATTCTATGCATACGAAAAAGTTAAGGAATAATGACATAAGTCTATATTTTTAATGAAACCATTTCCTATAAAATTATAGAAAATTAAAAATAAATTGTTGGATTAATTTTCATAATACCTAGGAAACCTAATGTAAATAACGCTATTTAGGTGGTTTTCAATCATTGTATAATGCTAGCACATTTAATTTCTATCAAAGATGATTTCTCTCAGCACAAAAGGGAAGAGATAAAAATTTGTGTTAAGACTATATGGAGTTATACATTATTTTTTCAAATGTTATATATCATAGGTTTACCTCATGGTTTTTTAGAATCCTTCAAAAATAATTTGATATAGTATGTATATTGAGAACTAATTTTCACCATCAGATGGATTTTCAGTCAAAAAGGACTATCAAAACACTCTATGATGTATTTAGAACTTGTTTAATATATTTTTCAAAATGTTGTGATTGAAAACATACTCTAGTGATGTTATCCTATATTTATATATTTTATTCTATAATTAAACAACACCTTATGAGGCTCTATATGGGAAAATGTGTCCAACTCCAACATTTTAGGATGATTTATATAGAGGAATCCGATGAGACCTAGTATTTTGCAACAAATTATAGAGAAGTTTCAAAATATTAGAAATTAAATAAAATTTTCCCATTATTGATAGATAATATATTCCAAAATTCGACAACATTATCCAGAATCTTATTTTAGAGATAAAATATTCCTTAATATATCTCAATGTTAAAATGTGCTGTGTTTTTTTGTAGAAGGAAAACATTGAATACGGTACATCGTTAATTTTGAGATCCTTGATTGAAATGGAACATTATAATATTGATTATCACTACCACCTAAACATTTTCATACGCATAATTTGATCCAGGTATCCTTATTGAGGAAGCACATATGAGCCCCTCACATGTATTGAAGACATGGTTGGTACCATTGGGGAATGATTTTTATATGAAGTGAAACTGATGTATAAACTAGATTTTAGATACACTATTTTATTAGAAAATCCCACTTAACAAGTAATTGTTTGGTGGAAGTCTCACATGTTTTAGAAAAAAAAATGGGTTCTTAAAGAGGAACCGGTGTATGATGAAACTGGTGTATATACTAGATTTTTGATACATTGTTTTATCAGACAAGCCCACTTAACAAGTAAATGTTCGGTGCAAATCGCACATGTTTGAGGAATAAAAATGGGTTCTTAAATAGGCAATGAAATATAATTAATTTCAAATATTTTATTGTATAAAATGAAAATTACATTTTTTAATCATTTAAAGAGGAAACCCATTAAAAATTAAAATTTTATAATTTTTATTCCACTTATAATGAGTGAATGATATATTATGAAATGTTATACAAGAAAACAAATAAACTATTTTTTTCATTAATTACTGCAATATTTTCTACTATATTTAAATGACCATTATGAATCCTAACTATTGATTTTATATACCTTGAATAATGAAAATTATGACCAGTATATTAAGTGTTATGATAATGTCCCTTTGAAATATAAAATAGTTTTGATGGCCTAGACTTACAGGATCATGCCTTTATGAAACCCATTTATTATAGATATTGAGGGTGATAACATCCATGGGATTGTCCCATAGGAAACCAAATACATGATTCAAAATATTTTTAAAAAAGATATCACTTTTGAGATAAGTGCATGCTCTTTATGATCACAGCAGAAACCAATTTCTCTATACAAACCCGTGAAAATATCACCATGGAATACATTATATTGAGGGTATTCACTAGGTTAATAATGGGATTTTAAATTAGAAACTAATAGTATGACTTTTTATATTTCATGTTTATAAAAAAATATATTTTTTTTCTCATTTTTAAAATTTTGTTTTTAGATCAAATAAATAATAATTTTGAAAAAATTATATATTGATATAATAAAGAAAGAAAATATATTTTTTAGAAATATATTTTTTTCAATCCTATCACAATTTTTAAGGAATTAATTTTTTTAATAATACATATATTTATAAAAAATATTATTAAATTATGTTTTTTTAGCATAAATGATAATATAATTTTAGGAAGTCAAGTGTAATATTAATAATGGCTAGAAACAAATAATGGTCAAGAAATTTTTTTTTAATAAATAGAAATTTTTAATATTAAAATTTAAAATATCATATTTATATATTTATGTTAGGAAAATAAATATGTTTTTTAAATCCAAAGGTCAAAAATATTCAAATATGAATTTATCTTCATCTTCAGAGACATTATATTTTTTAATAAAAATTAATCATCGTATGATTATACAGTTTCTCCAATGACATCCTATCAACATGACAGTAATGTCAAAAATTTAATAAAGGGTATACATGACACTAAATTTTCCTTATTTAGAAAAATATGTTGTTGAAATTATTTGATTAATTTTGTAAATCCATAGTGATCCTCCAAAACCAATAGTATATTATCATCTTTTAATATAAATTCATTATTAACATGAATAAATTACATATAACTGTGGGTATTATGTTAATGAGAATGATTAATGGACATGAATAATCATAAAAAACTCTTCTTTTTTATAAATAATGGGATAAAAATAAGGAATTGTTCTTTTTTTTATTACATTATCATATAGAGTCTAAAAACGAAATTAGGAAATTAATATATAATTCTCCTATATATTGATATATAGACAACTGGAACCTACCTTTAATATTATATAAAAACTGATTGATCCTAATATTAATCTTACAGTACACTTCTGGATCCCTCCCCCCTCAAGAAGGATCCATCTCTCAAGAATCATACCCCAATCATTTAGATGTGTCTTCTCCCTATAAGAGATCTTATCCATCCCCTATTTATTTGAAGAACGCAATAATGTTATGAATTTTACATAATAATTGTAAATATTGGATTTTGTTATTTCATATCCCTATTACATTACATATGGTGTAAATGTTATTTTAGACCCCTTTCATTTTCATTTTGGTCATCTACGGCCATTATGTACTATCGATCTCCTGCTAAAATCATCAGGTGATGTTCCTAGAAAAATATTTATACAGGGAATACCCATAACCATTTCCACTATAGGTATTCACATAGATTTACCTATAAATTATATATTCAGTAAATAATAGTATATATACCTCTATCATAATCTTTTTAATTAAATTTGATGAAATATGATCATATGTTGATTGATCAATGTGTCACAGTAATGCATGTACAAGATGTTAGTGTAATTGGTAGGCCTAGAATTTTATATTTATCTAATGTACTATTTATTATTTTCATCTAGTGAATGAATACTTATAGTGAACATGAGGTAACAAAAATATAACTATTTTACGATTTCATTGGGGTTAGCCTTGACTTATGTCTATAAAGACATGTTTTAGGTAGTCTCAAAATCTCATGAAAAATATATGATGTCCTATCATTTAATGTGTGGTCTATATGAAGATTTTAATTATTATAACATATAAACATATGAATCATTAAAATGGATCCCCAATTCAATCTATCACATGGACTCAAGTGCACATCCCTATATGATAGTGGCTTCCAACTACATGTTATGGTATAATGGTGGTACATTAGTGAGACTACAAGCTAATGATCATAGTAACACATTGATGAATAATAATAAATAAAAAGTGGAAGTAATATAAATTAATTATAGAAGAAAAAAATAATTATATTACTAATAAAATTCATAATCCATAACCAATATCATATAAAAAATCTTGTAAGTGAATAAAAAATAAACTGCAATTCATTGTAGTAGGAATAAAATGTAACAATAAATAAAATAACTATATCATGAATAAAATATCAATGTTAATTTTAAGAACAATCTATATAATACTCCCTTATTCTCCCATATCACATTATATAACACATAGCGTAATCTTGAATCCTGGTCCTAACCCCATGTGGTATGTTCGGGTACCAAATAGTGGCAAGAGCATGGTGTGAGGTGAGATCAATAGGCCACCACCGACGATATATACTACAATACCATCCATGAATATAAAATATGGTAGTGTATAGATTGTATTTAATTAATGATTAAATTTATAATTAAACATTTAATATCAGGATCCCCATAGGGACCACGGCCGACTATACCTACTTTCGATTAGTTGTAATGTCTTTGAATTCTTATTCACAATGAATCAATTAGATTAAAATTTCCCAAACCATTTCATTTCCATGTAATCCCCAATGGATCACATTACATTATGGTATGAACCTATCCCCAAGAATTTTCTTGAGGAAAAATGAGTAAAAAATGTTTCATTTTATATAAAACACTACACAAATCCATGTATGTTATTTGACATAGTAGATGAAGTGCCGAAATTAATTAATTAATTAATAAATTTACACCCCAATCCTATCAAGTGATTTTTGTTTAAGGAACCTGAGTTTTCATACATGTTTACTATAAACCCATAACACTACAACACCCTCTAAGTAATTCCTCATTGGAACCCATGAATCACTCTAGTCATGGAATAAATTCATTCCCCTCTAATCACTTCCATGTAATTCCCAATAGGTAACGATATTTTTATTCATGGTGTAATATAATAACCACACCTCTTAGAACATAATTTTCATTCAATAAAAGAAACAAAAAATTCACATGTGGAATAATATAAACATGTCCCTCTAATCTTTTCCTTTGATATCCACATAAGAAACCCATGTTTCACTTATGATGTAGTGTAATCTAATCATCCAATGATCCTACTTTGTGAATTCCAACATTTGAACGTAGGGTTTTCTTACGGGTTACTAAATAAATGTGAATAAATTTTTAATTTTTTACCATAATTATGCCCTTGAACATTACCCATTACATATTTAGAGTCATCATGAACCATTTCATTCCATCATTCATTGAATATTAATTTATAAGTCCATGAAAAATATGTATCGTGGTGCAGTCCAGCACATTTCATTCAATCAAGAAAACACTCTTAGGTAATTAAAGGGATTTTAATTTGGCCTATTATTTAACAATTCAATAAAACATTTTGGTTAGTCTATTATAATATCAAAACAGAATGTAGAATCCAAGAGTCAATTGGGGTTTACCCAACCATCATACATCTCATTATAATAGTTGAGTTATTTATAACTAACAAAACTATTTTTCTCAACTATTAATTATTTAATTTAACTAAATATTCATTTTAATCTGTATTGGAAGGATGTAACATAAAAAAAATTATCTCAAAATATGTGTGATTCAACCAAGAGACTCGTACATTAGTTAATTACATCTAACCATTTCATTTACTTAAATGAAAATAAAAACCCTTATAAAGGAGGTTTAATTTTTTACCAAGTCATATTCCCCAAGATAATAAATATAACACACCATAACAGGTGGTTTAAATCAATGTGTATAACCTATATTGGTGTTTTTAGATGCATGGGTACTAACTACTATATGGATTTTTCATTTACCTATTTAATTGGAAAGTTTTGAGGAAACACATGGAAGGTATGGTGAACAACACAGTGTTGTAATTTAAAAACATGAATGCCATTAAGTTAAAATCCATAGACCAATTACCTCATGTTTTGGATAATTCATTCATCCAATACTGACCTTTGATTAAATCACAATTTCAAATAAACTGATGAGTAATAAACTTTTATGAAAATATGTATATTATCTCACATTGAAATATAATTAAATATAGAGAGACTAATTTATAATATTGGAATCATGAATTTTATAATAACCATTATTCTTATAACTCACCTAAAAACATGATATAGGGTCTGAATGATAGAGAACCATGGAATCCTTGGATGTTTTGTGAGGTTGAGTAACTGAATAACTTTAAAGAAATGAGGTAGAAAAAGGTTGTGTTTTAAAGTAATTAATTTATGTAAAAGTTGAAATCCAATATGATTAAAGGGGGAATGATTTAGCTATATGGTTTTTAAAACCATGAATCAACACGACCTCATTTGGGAAAACATCACTACACTAGTAATGTTGTTTTAAAAACATGGAATAGCATGTATGGATAATTGTTTTGGTCTTAAAAAACACATCACAACCAAAAAGGAATCTTTTGGATGAACTAAACATGTCACCCACAATGTAATAAAATTTCTGGGATGAGGAGAGAGTTTCATACATAGAAGTGTCTCAGTATGAAATGTAATTAGAAGCCAAAGGAGATGATTTTTTATATGGAAACTCTTGTGTATGAAATAAAATCTAAATAATATGTGTCAAGAAAGTGATCCATGAAAGAAAAACATTGAATTGTAGAAAAAACTAGTTATATGTGAATGGATAATATGAATCACACATGTTGGATTGTCAAGCCCCTCCATCACCCATGGAATGTGTGCACAAAATGATATATTGGTCTTGGATGGTAGGATTGAATAACTTGGGGTGGGGGCGTAATTGAGTTCCAGATTAAATTTTCTATTAAAACATTTTATATAAAATCCCACAATTACAATTAAAATCATAAATTTAATTAAAAGAGTTGTTTAATATAATTATGACCATTTGAATGAATCCCTGGATCTTGATTACTACACTATTAATAAAATGAAAACTTTTTTATATTTTTAAATAAATTTACTCAATTAAATACATACATAATCATTGGTTATGTTTAACTGGAAAAATCGGTTTTGCTTCAAAGCATAAAACAAAATCAGTTTAAACAATTAATGATATAAGAAAATTATACATAGAAGAATAAATCAATAGGTTTAGTCTATAGATAAGAAATAATATCCTCCACTTGTAAATGACCCAATTCAATGAATATTACGTAAATATAATCATGATCCACAACCTAGATTGGGTAAACATACATTGCCTAACCATTTATCTAGAACATTTAGAGACCTTTGCCATGAAAACCATGGGATGTAAAAATTCCATTCCACACAAGGACCTATTCCAAAATCAACATGGGTATATTTATGAAATTATACATATAAAGATATCTTTTATATTACATTTATATAGAATAAGTGATGTGTGCTGATAAATAAGAAAAAAACTCACTGCAAATTAATAAACTCAAAGAACAAGTATATCATGTATAAATATGTTCAGAAGAAATTTTTTAGTAAGATGTTCTTTGGAATTATGAGTCTACACATATGTATCTTGGAGATAATGTTGATAATTTTTATCCATAAATTCATACTAAAATAGAGAATCAGAACATCTCCTTGTTCAGACTATATGAGTGGTTTTCATTGTCTAGTATGTTCTACTCTTCCACAGTCGAGTATATGTATGATTCACCATGTATTCTTTTGATAAATGATCCTATATAATTTATGAAGTTATGCATACTTATATAAAATATAGAACATAATATGTTATGCATTGAATATCATGTTATTTTAATAATAATCATTATATCGACTCCTCATACTGAACTCCTCAAATGGACATTAATTCAAAAATAAAATATTTTACAAAAAATTAATATTATAATCTAATGTGTAAAATTAATAATGATATTAATTAATGAATTTAATTCAAAACAAGAATGGAATTGATTGTTGGTTATCTTGAAGATAGTGAAAACATAGGGTTACTCATCCAAACTATGACTAAATATAATTGCGACATAGTCCTATTGTGAGTCTGTTTGGTGGTAGGTCATCTATAGGTATGTAATTCCCATTTGTGAATCATCTTATGAAATACTAATTCCAAATGATGAGTCATTTCAGTGGTGAGTTAATTATAGGAGTGTCACTTTCCTAATGGTATGTAAGGTTTAGTGGAGTGTCATTCCTTGTAGGGACTCAACTTCAACATTGAGTCATGTGTTGGGGTGGGACATTAAAAGCTATGAAAGAACATCAGTGATGTGTCATGTCATGTGGTGATACATGCCTTGATGTTACTCAACATTAATGGTGTCTCAAGTCTGGCAGTGACTCATCTTGAACATTGACTTATCTGTTAAGATGACAATTTTCAACACATAGCTATATTTTTTTCAAAATGACACATAAGATTAAATTCTATCATAAAATAGTTAAACCATTTAAATCATAAACATCATGATATAGTGAAAATTATTATAATGGATTAATAAATCCCCTTACATTTATGATCACATACCAATTCATTTTATAATATATATATTATAAACCTTTTCATAAAATAAAGAAATTTGCGTAAAAGATTATTATGTATGATTATCACTTTAAAAAAAAATGGAGAGAATGTTATAATATAATTTAAAAACAATTAAAATATATGATATATAAATTTTAAAAATGGTCTAAAAATATTTTAAATAAATATATGAATCAATTGTATGAGATCAAAGAATATAATAAATGTAACAGAAAAAATATCATAAATATGGGGTTGCAATAATTTACCAAATTTATTCTCCCCATTTTTTTATTATCAAAAAGTTATGTAAACATAAATAAAATGAATAATATTATAATTTGAATAATAATATTCCTTCTATTAATGAATAATGTAATTGAATTTTATTCAAAAATAAATTCATTGAGGAATAAATAAGTCTCTATAAAAAGCCCAATTTCAGTGATTCTTAGCCTTGGTGCTAAGAAAACTAGTTGATTTTTACTTTTTAGTGGAAATGGAATAATGATTGAGTTTGAGGTTGAGGTTACTATGGTGGAGTTTGGAAGGACTATGGGGATAGATGGAGGCTCCAGGATGATAATCGGCCATATGTAAGATCCCAATTTTTGGAAAGGTATGTTTTGATGTGTTTTGGGTTGTACCATTTTCTTTTGGGGTTTTAAAAGGTTTCTTGGAAGTTTGAGAGGCCTTGGGGTTGTTCTAGGGACTCTAGGAATGGAAGAAGGGAAGTTTGGTCAAAGCAGACCAAGGCACACGGCTTGCGCACAGTCTGCCAAACCGTGCGGCCTGCCCAGACTGAGCCGTGTGACCCTCCCTCCTCTAGACAGAAGCGAGCACACGGTTTGCGCACGGTTTTTCAAACCATGCAGCTAAATCATGAGACTCCCCCTCCTCCGGGTAGTTTTGTTCGCATGGTTTGCGCATGGTTTTCCAAACCGTGCGGCTAAACCGTGCGGCCACTTAATGTTGGAAAATTTATAAAATTGCCACTCTGGGCTTTATAACCCCAACTCGGGATTTTCCTCCATTTCCTCCCTCTTCACCCTAGGAACTAACTGATTCACCCAATATCTCTAAGAGATCGATCCCCCTCATTTTTAAGGAGTTTTTGGTGTCTTTGGTTGTTGATTGATTCTCCGGTTAAGGCTAATCTCCTCCTTGGTTCTTTTCATGTTTTAGGGTTTGTGTCTTCTCTCCCTCTTGTTCTGAAACCCTAAAACCCTATCTTTTGGGTGAGTTCTAGGTCAAAGCTCAATGTTTTGGTCGAATTGAGGTCTAAGGACTCTATTGAGGGTGTGTTCAATCGCGAATTCAAGGTAGGTGGTTTACAATTTATATCCCATGGTTATTTGGGTATTTTTGTGCATGCTAATTTCTGTTCTAGCTTTCCCTTGGTTATGTTTTGAATAGCCTTGGAATGTTTGAGAATAATGATGTTTTTAATTTCTAAAGGGAACCCTCATGATCCCCATGGGATTTTATGGGAAGGACTTGATCTAATTGGGGCCATCCATGGGATATGCCGGCTTATCCCAGGTTTAGGGATTGTCATTAAATGAGCAACCTTGTTGTAATGAATTGTATAACCCTTGATTAACTTGTCGGTATGAATGGTTGATTTAAGGAAACGATGAATGGGTTAAATGGGTTAATGTGAAAAATGATTAAAGACCATAATGGGATAGATTATGGGTCTAGAATGGAATGATTAGTGAGATAGGCATAACACATGGGAATTGGGTGAATGGTTAAATGATGTGAAATGGTAAGGTGTTAATGGGTAAAGGCATGATGTGGTTTCACATGTGGGTAGTTCTGAATGGTGGTAGCTGATGGGCAATAGTTGGAAGGTTGATGGTTACATATATATATAATCATATTCACATGGCTTCGTAGAGTGGGGTATGACATGAGGATGTACACCCACGTGTCGAGTGAAGACTAAGGCTCTAAACTCCACCGTAAATTCATGGGTTAAGAAAGGGGACTGAGGGTCTATTCTCCTAATGGTTTCATCCACCCAAACTGAGTCTTAGAAGTGAGGATATGGTTTCTATGAGGGAGTTAGTCTTAGTGAGATAGGATAAATATGTGTTTACCCTCTTTGATGTGATTGTTGTCCTTAGACCCATGTAACATAATGTATGTGATTAACCCATGGAAATGTGATGAAATGGTAAATGATGATAATTGGTGTGAAATGAATGGTATTTGAAGTGGTAATGGCTTTGGATCTGAATTGGTTAAAGGCACCTTAAATAATTACTTGTCCTTTATCGTTCATTTTCCTTTTTCATTCACTACCTGTTTATACTAGATGTTTCGTAGACACCGTTGGTGGTGGCCTACTGAGTTGTACTCACACCCTGCTCGGGCCGTTGTTGGGTACCCAAGCAGACTTCATGTTTGCAGGTCAAGATAGGGCAAGGGTCCTTGCTAGATAGTATAGTGGATATGGGTAGCACATGGTGGAGGATCTGGACTTGGATTCGGGACCATTTTGGGGATTTTGGACATTGTCTTTATTTTGGGATTTTTTTACACTTTTTACTTGTAGTATGACATGGCATATTTATTGTTGAGATTGGTTGTTATACATGTTCCTTGTTTATTAGTTATTTTTTCTGCTATTTGGTTATTCTGTTTTGGCTTTCTCTGATATATAGGGGGTATAGTCTCCCCACATGACTACATAGACCCCTGCTGCTAGTCGGCAGCCTTTGGCGTATGGGGAGGCGCGCTTAAGGTCATGAAACCATGCGGCTTGGAGCACTGATTTAGTGGCTTCTGGGATGGGGATGTTACAAAGTGGTATCATAGGATGTCTTTATTATCCTTCTCTATGGTCTTATTATTTGGGATTGCTATCCAAGGGTTTAGACATGTCAGGCCTTGGTAATGAGCTCATTCTTGGGAGTATCTAACACAGGTACGGGGGAAACCCAAGTCACCCTGGGTGGGAATTGTTGTTCTTGTTTGTGTGTTGTTACAGTTGATGATATTTCACTATTGGGTGATGCACATGTGGTTTGATGTTATTGTTTTATGATATTTTGCTTGTGGCCTTAACGGCACATGGATTGGAATTCATGCATCATTATTGGAACCTAGGGAGATAGGTGGCATGCATTGTATAAGACACACGCAGAGGGTGGGTGTGTGAGTCCGGAAGGTAGGGTGCATCATTCATTTCATGAAACCAAGAAATAATGAGAAAATGAAATATAAGGGTTTGAAATGAAGTGGAAAATGTTTTGTAAAACGTTGTGTGAGTCTAGTGTTAGTGCGTTGCTGCTTACCCCATATGGACCATGGCCGCAGTAGGGATGGTTAGGGCGGTTATAGCTAGTGAAGAGCTTTTGTTGCACTTATGATGTTTTATGGTACGTGTTCTAAATATCATGCTTGGCATTGTAGAGATATTCCACCACGACGTCGATTGCCAGTTGGTTAATGGGAGGATGTTGCTGAGAACACTCCTCCAGTAGAGGAGTAAGAAAATGCGATAATCAATGAAGGTAGAGAAGACTAGTTCCCAGAGAACTTGGTTCTCCTTATGCAGATGATGGATCGGGATCCAGGGTGGGTTGCACCGAGTATGTTTGAGCTGAACAGGGAATTCCAACTACAGCACCCTCCAACTTTCACCAAAGAGGGTGGGCCAGAGGCATAGGAGTTCTGGTTAGAGTCCGTCCAGATGATAAAGGATCATTAGGAGACTCAGGTTAAAAAGCGATTGAAGCTGGACGCTTATATGTTGTGGGTCCAGGCTAGGCATCGGTGGGACATTCATGCTCAAATCGAGCAGGCTGATGGAATGTCATCGAATGTTTTTCAGGAAATGTTTCTGGAGCATTTCTTCCCAGAGACTTTGTGGCAGGAGTAGGCTGCAGATTTTATGAGCCTGACTCATTGATCGTTTTCTGTGATGGACTATGCTAGTCACTTCACTGCTTTGAGACGCTTTGTCCCAGTGTTAGAAGCGGATGAGGCAGCGGTAGAAAGATGTTTCCAGGATGGGCTGAGGCATGAGATCAGGTCTCAAGTAAATATCTTTTGCTTGAAGTGGTTCACAGAGGTAGTGGATCATGAATTTATATCGGAAGGAAACTTTAATGGAGCTTCGGGTAGTGAGCTAGTGGTTCTAGTGGGGCATAAGAGTAGTACAGCTACCAAGGGTTGGAAGTGACGCCATGAGGGCTCGCAGCATGGCGGAAGTGTGCAAATCGGCTGGAAGAGAGGGTCTGCCACTCAGGGTGGGGATCAGGTGTTCTTTTATCAGTGCGGTAGGCTGAGGCACATGCGTGGTCAGTGTCCCCGACCTCCAGTTGAGTGTCATTCGTGCAGAAGGATGGGACATGTGTAGAGGTTCTACAGGGATCCTCGGCAGGCAGGTGAGCATAATGGTGGAAGGAAGATACCAGATACGGGAAGGGGATCAGTTGCCCCATATCAGGCAGGCAGCTGGAGCTCCACGGGCCGTACTGGCAGGGGCGGTGGATGTGGAACTCCCAAGCAAGATCTCTCACGCCTGCAGGGCAGTGCAACACAGGGAGTTCAGGCTGGACCCCAGGGTAGAGGGGCAATTCAGCTTCAAGTAGTTCAGTTTGCACCTAGCGATGGTGAGGTCGGACCGTCGACTGTTTGAGGTATGATCCTTGTAGCTTCTATGTTTGGTAGTGCGTTGTTCGACACAGGTTCCACACACTCTTTTATCTCTGCTAAACTTGTGGTATTTCTCGATTTACCTATCGAAAGGGTGTGTGGAGTTATGTCAATTGACACCCCTTTGGGAGTACGGGTTGAGGATATCAAGTAGTGCAAGGGGTGTGCCTTGGATATTGGTGGGTATCATTTTCTGTGGAATTTGTTAGTTATCGAGATGTTAGGATTTGACCTAATCCTGGGAATGGATTGGTTGGTGTTTTACCATGCACACATAGACTGTTATCTTTGCAGAGTATCGTTCAGGTCGCTTGAGGGTGACACTTACGTTCACTATGGAAAATGGGATGTTCGAGCAGGGTGTGTGGGGCTGTTTTGTTAACAGATGAGTGGACTCACGGCCCAAGTGTCATGTCTCATGCTCGATGATTATGAAGGAGGGGAACAACATGTTTTTCCTCCTGTGGTGGAACGGTTCTTGGACGTTTTTCCTGAGGATTTCTTGGGGTTTCCACCCGAGAGGGATGTTGAGTTCATGATAGAGTTGCTGCCGAGAGCGGAGCCAGTTTCTATTCCACTATACCGAATGGAACCGGAAGAACTCCAGGAACTAAAGGTTAAGTTTGTGGATTTGGATCATAAGGGGTTTATCCATCCTAGTACGTCTTCTTGGGGATATCCTGTGCTTTTTTACAAAGAAGGATGATGGGTCGTTGATGATGTGTGTTGACTATCGAATGTTTAATAAGATGAAAGTGAAGAATCGATGCTCTCTTCCTAGAATTGATGACCTGTTTGATCAGTTGAGGGGTGCATCATTGTATTCTAAAATTGATATGTGGTCAGGTTATCACCAGTTGAGGGTGAGGTCTTCTGACGTACCACAGGCCGCTTTCCAAATTCGGTATGGGTTGTTTGAGTTTGTGGTAATGCCTTTCGGCTTGACCAATTCACCAGCAGTGATTATGGGTTTGACGAACCAGATCATTCATCCCTATCTAGATCAGTTTTTGGTTTTCTTTGTTGACAATATCTTAGTGCACTAGAAAACTCACGACGATCATGACCAACACATTGACATCATCTTTATTACTCTAAGAGAGCATCAGTTATACACCAAGATATCCAACTGTCAATTCTATATAGGTGAGGTGAATTTTCTGGGTCACATCATCTCGGAGGTAGGTGTGACAGTGGATCCAGAGAAAGTGCAGGCAGTTGTGTCTTGGGAGCATCCCATGTCTGTTTCTGGTGTTTGGAGTTTTCTAGGTCAAGTCAGGTATTACCGAAGGCTCATTCGGGATTTCTCTCAATTGGAAGCACCACCCCCGTGCTTTAACAAGAATGGAATCAGGTTCGATTGGTCAGGGGCTTGTGATGATGCCTTCCAAGAGTTGAAGAAACAGTTGACGACCGCACCTATCCTGATCTTACCTGAGTCGGGTAAGAAGTATGTCATGTTTTGTGATGCATCTGGAATTGGACTTGGGGGCTGTGTTGATTTAGGATGAGAGGGTTGTGGATTATGGTTCAAGGTAGTTGAGACCCCATGAGAGGAACTATCCCACTCATGACCTTGAGTTAGCTACAGTAGTGTACTCCTTGAAGTGTTGGACACACTATCATTTGGGGGAATGGTTTATCGTGTTTTCGGACCATAAGAGCTTAAAGTAAATCTTCTCACATCGGGATCTGAATCTTCGGCAATGAATATGGGTTGAGTATCTCCAGTATTTTGACTTTCAGTTGGTTTACACGCTAGGAAAGGGGGATAGTGTTTCTGATTCTCTGAGTAGAAAGATTCAAAATCAAGCAGTTCAGGAGTCTAGAATCGAGTGGAGGGTGATGTCTTTGTTTGCAGAGATACACCTAGAGGTGCATGAGGAAAGTTGTCAAGTCACTCTTGCATCCTTAACGATGGAGTTGACGCTTTTGGGTCATGTTAAGGAAGGTCATCTTGATGACCCTGAGTGTTTGTACATGAAGGAAAATCTTAAAGGTGTGGATCTACCTTCTGGTTGGTCTGTCGATGTGAAAGGTGTTGTTTTCATTAGTGATCATGTGGTTGTGCCCATGTGTGTGCGGGAAAAGTTGATGCATGAGTTTCATGCATCGTAGTGGGAAGTGCATCCTGGTTTGACCAAGATGTATCGTGATCTCCAAAGGTAGTTTTGGTGGCCTAGAATGAAGAAGGAACTTGTGAGATTTGTGGCACGGTGCCTTACCTGTCAGTAGGTGAAGGCCGAGCATCAATTCCCAGGTGGTTTGTTGCATCCATTGCCCATTCCGGAGTGAAAGTTTGATGATGTAACAACAGATTTTTTTGTGTGTCTTCTGAGGATGTCGTGGAAGAATATGAAATCTGGTTAGTTGTGGATCAGTTATCGAAATAGGCTCATTTCTTACCGATTCAGGATACCTATATAGTCGACTAGTTGTGTGAGATGTATATTTGGGAGATCATGCAGTTACATGGGGTGTCGCAGACCATAGTTTCAGACGGAGATCTGTGTTTCACATCACGTTTCTGGCAAGGTTTGCAGAAGGCGCATGGTACGCAGGTGTTTTTGAGTACGGATTACCACCTGCAGACAGACGGGAAGTCTGAGTGTACGATACAAGTGTTGGAAGACATGTTGAGAGATTTTGTCATGGACTTTGGTAGTTCTTGGGAGAGGCGCCTATCATTGGTTGAGTTTTCCTACAACAACAGTTTTCATGCTACAATTCAGATGGAACCATTTGATGCACTTTATGGGAGACCATGTAGATCTCTGTTGTGTGGGCTAGAGGCTGGTGAACCTGAGTTGTTTGCACCAAGTATTGTGCAGGAGACATTGGAGAGAGTCATGTTGATTAGGAAGCGGATGGCTACGGCTCAGAGTAGGCAGAAGTCGTATACAGATCTGAGGTGTAGACCTCTTGAGTTTATGGTGGGTGGTAAATTATTCCTTCGGGTGTCGCTAAGGTTGGGTCACTGTCGGATTCGAAAGCAGGGTAAGTTGTCGCCCATGTTTGTGGGACCTTTTGAGATTGTGGAGAGGATCATACCAGTGGATTACCGATTGGATCTTCCACAGCAGTATGGGGGGATGCATGATGTTTTTAATGTGTCACAGCTTCGATGGTATCACCTTTACCGATCTCATTTTGTTGATGTTGAGGATGTGGATCTTGATGTTTATGTGTCCTTTGAGGAGCATCTTGTTCGTGTGGTGGATCGTAGTGAAAAGGTCTTGCGAGGAAAGGTTGTGCCATTAGTGCGAGTACTATCGCAGCATGGGAATGTTCAAGAAGAAACTTTGGAGCAGTAATCGGATATGCAGGCTCAGTGGACCGAACTCTTCTCTTAGGTGGTGCAATGAGGCTTGGAAGCACGGCTCGAGGAAGAGTCGTTATAAGGTGGGGAGGTTGTAATATCTCGGTTTTTTGGAAGGGTATCTTTTGTTATGTTTTGGGTTGAACCCTTTTCTTTTGGGGCTTTAAAAGTTTTCTTGGAAGTGTGAGGGGCCTTGGGGTGTTCTGGGGACTTGGGCACGGAAGAATGGAAGTCTGGGCAAAGCAGACCAAGGCGTACGACCAGTGCACGGTCAGTCAAACCATGTGGCCTACCCAGACTAAGTCGTGTGACCCTCCCTCCTCTAGACAGAAGTGAGCACACGGTTTTCCAAACCGTGCGGCTAAATCGTGTGACTCCCCCTCCTCTGGGCAGTAGCATGCGCACGGTTTGCACATGGTTTGCCAAACCATATGGCTAAATCGTGCGGCCACTTAAAGTTGAAAATTTTACAAAATTTCCACTTCGGGATTTATAACCCCAACTCGTGATTTTCCTCCATTTCCTCCCTCTTCACCCAAGGAATGAACCGATTCACCCAAGTGCTCCAATAGATCGATCTCCCTCATTTATAAGGCATTTTTGGTGCCGTTTGATGCGGATTGAAGCTCCGGGTAAGGCTAATATCCTCCTTGGTTATTTTCATGGTTTAGGGTTTGTGTCTTCTCTCCCTCTTATTCCAAAACACTAAAACCCTATCTTTTGGGTGGGTTCTAGGTTAAACCTCCAAGGGTTGGTCGAATCTAGGTCTAAGGACTCGATTGAGGGTGCGTTCAACCGCGGATTTGAGTTAGGTTGTCTAAAATTTATATCCCATGGTTTTTTGGGTATTTTTGTTCATGTTAATTTGTGTTCTAGCTTTCCCTTGGTTATGTTGTGAATAACATTGGAATGTTTGAGAATAATGATATTTTAAATGGCTAAAGGGAACTCTCACGATCCCCGTGGGATGTGATGGGAAGGACTTGACCTAATTGGGGCCATCAATGGGATGTGTCGGATTATCCTGGGTTTAGGGATTGCCATTAAACGAGCGACCTTGTTGTAATGAATTGTAGAACCCTAGATAAACATGTTGGCAAGAATGGTTGATTCATGGATATGATGAACGGGTTAAATGGGTTAATGTGAAAAATGATTAAAGATCATAATGGGAAAGATTATGGGTCTAGGATAGAATGCTTAGTAAGATAGGCATAACACATGGGAATTGGGTGAATTGTTAAATGATGTGAAATGTTAAGTTGTTAATGGGTTAAGGCATGATGTGGTTTCCCATGTGGGTTGTTGTGAATGATTTTTGTCGATGGGAAATGTTTTGAAGGTTGATTTTTACTTATATATAAGCATGTGAACATGAATTCGTAGAGTGGGGTATGACATAAGGATCTACGCCCACGGGTCAAGTGATGACTGAAGCTCTAAACTCCGCCATAAATGCACGGGTTAGGAAAGGGGACTGAGGGTCTATTCTCCTAACCATTGCATCCACCCGGACTGAGGCTTCGAGGTGAGGATATGGTTGCTATGAGGGATCTAGTACTAATGAGATAGGATAACAATGTGTTTACACCTTTGCATGTGATTATTGTCCTTAGACCCGTGTAACCTAATGTATGTGATTAACCCATGGAAATGTGATGAAATGGTAAATGATGATAATTGGTGTTAAATGATTGGTATTGGAAGTGGTAATGGATTTGGCTATGAATTGGTTAAAGGAACCTTAAATAATTACTTGGCATTTATCAGTCATTTTCCTGTTGCATGCAATACATGTTTATAATGGATGTTTTGTTGACATCGTTAATGGTGGCCTACTTAGTTATACTCACACCCTTCTCAGGCCACCATTGGGCACCCGAGCAAACTTCATGTTTGCAGGTCAAGAGAAGGGAAAGGTTCCTTACTAGAGAGTTGAGTGGATATGGGTTACACTTGGTGGTGGATCTGGACTTGGAGTCAGGACAATTTTGGGGATTTTGGACTTTGTCTTTATTTTGGGATTTTTTACACTTTGCACTTGTAGTATGACATGGCATATTTATTGTTGGGATTGGTTGTTATACATTTTCCTTGTTTATTGTTAATTGTTACCACTATTTGGTTATTTTGTTGTGGCTTACAATGATAAATAGGGGGTATAGTCTCCCCACTTGACTACATAGACCCACGCTGCTAGTCGGAAGCCTTTGGCGTACAGGGAGGCGCGCTTAAGGTCATGTAACCACTCAGATCGGAGAACCGGTTTAGTGGCTTCTTGGACGGGGACCTTACACCAGAGATGTCATACATCATCTCTGGAGTCATTCTAAATGGTAGTAACTGTGCTGGTAACAGAGCATTTCGATATCCAGTAATATCCAGTCAAAAAATAATTTGAGAATTGGTAGGATAATATATAAATGAGAAGAAAAAGGAATGGATCCATCATATATCACTTTTGATATATACACACGTAATAATATCAACATCATATTGTTGATGTTCATGATGATATTTCCTCCAACTCCATGTGACCGAAAAAACTCATTTTTCTACTCCATAAAAAATGCAATCCTTAGAGTCATTACTTTCATATCATTAACCCACTCCATTAACTTATAATTTACATGATTCATCATTTGGTTCTATATAAGAAAAACAAAATACCATTTTAGTTCATTATTTTTAAAAATACGAGAAATATAATACTTAATTTTCTTGGTTAAAATTTATCTATCATATATAAAATAATTTATCCATTATCGGGTCATTTAATATGCATAATCTATATTTTATATGATATTCCTTAGACTATCCTTATTCATACTAGGAACATCTCTTAAAAGAGGTCGATGATCCGATCTAATGACATATCTGATCAATTCTATATAAAATGGATGAGTAGAAATGGAATAAGAAGCTATATAAGTCATCTTCTCCAATCTCTCTAAAAATTCATGTTCTCAATAATAATATGATGTTCTCATTTCATCCATTGTTGAAATCAAGAACTTCATTTCACTGTAAAGACACATACTTTCTATCTAAACCTCCTTAATATATTAAAAAATATTTTTCTCATTATCATGATTCATATGATCAAACACATATCTTGTCACGACCTGTCCTCAGGGCCCGTGCCATGACTACCCCAAGCCCGCCTTCCATAGGCCAGGGGCTGGTGACTAGCACCAAGGCGTAAATCCCGGTAAAGGGAAGGCATTGCCTTTGTAAAGTAAACAAGCACCAAAGATTAAGAAAGTGGAAAAAGTAAACACTAAGTAAAAACTGGTACAACAGTAAGTGCGGAAAAGTAAGTGGGCCAGTATAAAAACCCAAACTGAAAGTAAAGTATAACTCAAAAGGGAAAATAGCAACTGAAAAGTAAAAGTCACTATGCCAAGCTGTCCACTGGGAATCCCACCTGAAGGGTGGGTACAGATAGCTCCACTGCTCCTTGGGTCCCATCGTTCGCTCCGAGTATGTCCCGCGCATTGGTCCACCTCCAGGTACCGTCCTGCTCCACAAGCCCCCACCACGATCAGCGTTGTCTGTCGTCTGCAACCAACACAATGTAGAGAGGGCATAGCCCATGCAGGGGTGAGTATAAGCTACTCAGTAGGGACCCCGAGACCCACGAAGGACTCCCAAAATCCACAAAGGATAAACCACAAAAGAAAGATACAATCACGAAGTAAAAAATCGACACTGCTTAGGTATATGCCCATACATATACCTAAGTCATCAATTCCAGTAAGCTCCAACCTCCGAGCCTAAGTACAACCCAGTCCACACCGGAATTTATACGTAATCCACACAGGATAGAACAACAAAATCCACACAGGAAAGAAAATAGGATTCATCTCACACAGGTATACTTCTTCGAAGACAATAGAGATGATCACTGATCCATCTAAGTCGTCGGACCCACAAAGGATCGATAGGTACTAACCCCCGCAAAGACCCACACAAGATCAGTAGGAAACTAACCCCCGCAAAGACCCACACAGGATCAGTAGGAAACTAACCCCCGCAAAGATCCACACAGGATCAGACCCACACAGGATCTGTAGGCGCTGGCTCACACAGAACTGTTGAGCGCTGACCCACACAGAATCGGACCCACACAGGATCGGTAACACTGATCCACATAGGATCACTGAGTGCTGTAGTCATCGCCGTCGAATCCACTGAGGATCTCTACAGTCATCGTCGTAGTCACAGAAGCAGTCGTAGACAGCACTAGGGTTCCCGCACAGAGCAAGCTCGGTAGGGAGGGTCCACTCCATGAGCCAAGAGGCTGATACTTCAACTGAAACATAGTCCAGAATTGATGTATCCAAAAGATCCATATCGTCAATAGAAACTCAATGTCGTAGACGGCGCGTCGATCGGACGCTCGGTCTGAGAGTTATTGGCTTTTTCGTCCCAGGGGCCTGGTTGGTTTTTAAGGAAAAACCAAACCGACCGTACTCCACCTGCGTCCAAACCTCGGGCGGAGTATTTCAAAAGATCCGTCTCACTTAGAGGAAATAAACGAAGTTGACGGTATGTCGATCGGACGTCCGAAGCTCAAGATATGAGTGTTTCCGCTCCGAGGTCCCGATTGGTTTCGTGTATGAACCAACCCGTCTGAACTCAAAGTATTCCGAAACCTTGAGTGCGATATATTTAAACGACCGTCTCGTTCCAAGGATCTCTACGCAACTGACGGTGCGTCGATCGGAGGTCTGTAGCCCATGATTTGGGTATTTGATCGAAAGTATTCTGAAAAAAAGGGGGTCTGGGCCCGGCCCGGCCCGACCCAGTACCCCCTGGGTCGGCCGAACCGGGTCGACCCGGCCCGGGCGGTGACCCGGCCCGACGACCCTGCCCGGCCCAGAAGCCCGTCCCGGCGCGGCCAGCGCGGAGGCGCGGCCAGCGCGCCCAAGGGAGGGGCTACGCCCCTCCTTTAATTCAAAATGGCGGCCCCATTTAAGAGGTCGTGCCAGGTGTGCATCCAGGGGTGTGTAACCACCCGGCTTTTCCCCTGTAACGGCCAGCCAGCGTAGGGCCGGCCAGTTTCTCGTCGCGGGACCCAGCAGTCCCGCTCCTTCCGGCGCCGGCGGCCGGAGTTCCGGCCGCCTTCTTCGAATTCTCCGGTGGGTGGTTTTTCCAGCCGCTACATCCTGGATGGCTGCAAATCCATCCGGCATGGCGTGATGGCGCCGTGCCCTTCTGCCGCGGTCTGACTCCGGCCGCGGCCTTGTTCGTAATCCTTGGCGCAGCGCGACAGCATCGCGTTTCTTCGTTATGGCACGCATTGTTCATGTCTCCTTTCGCTCAAGCGTGGTGCAACGATGCATTACCGTCTTCGCTAATCAAAATGAAGAATAGCAAAGGGGGGAGGGGTATCGGCCGTGTTTGTGCGGATCGATCCCCTCCCATTATATCGATAGAAGTTGGCTGAAATGTAAATCATTTATCCTTCACAATTTTTAATTTAAATAAAAATTGCAACATGGCCATCAGATTTATCTTTCATATTCGAAGGAAAGAATCACCAACTTAAAATAGTCGAACCCCTACCTCAGTTCAAGAACGGTGCACATCAATCAAGTCGCGGAAGACGAGCGTCGCGGAGGTCGGGCATCACTGGAAACGATCATCGATTCTGTTGTCGTCGAGGTGCGTTCGAAGAGAAAACACCGTTGGAAGAAGACGTCGCGTTCTTCGGCGGAGACGTTCTTTGTTGAAGAATGATGTTCTTCGTCGGAGTCTGAGGTGTTCTTCACGTTCTTCGTCGAGGTTGAAGAAGAAGAAGACTTCACCCTTCCCAAACCTCTCAATGTGGCAAAAACTCTAACAATAATAAAATAAGACCAAGTATTAATTTTATTAACACAACTTAACCATTTGAAATTCAAGAGTTTGAAATTAAGTAACTCACCATATTAATTATAACAAGTTGTCAAAAAAAATTAATGAAAGTGAGTTAATGGGGAGTTAGGAAGGTGAGGGGTTAAGAAGTTTAAAGGGGGAAGGTGAAAGGGTGGGGCTCATGTGGGCCCCACCATTTCAATTATCCACACATGGGATATTGGGTGGATGTGGGCCCCACCACAAACTTCCCATGGGAGAAATTAACCACCTTGATATAAAATAAAATTGATCCAACAATTTTATTTACTTCTTAAATAAACCCCATTAATTAACTTCTTCTCCCGCACAAACGCAACTATGGTAAAGGTTCCCTTAAGAGATTACCAGCGTTGCGAGTTCATCGGTGCCATCAGATTTCAATTCCGAGAACCGGTTCAAAAGATAGGAAATCTAGCTCGTTCGTTCACTGAACGTACCCGAGCCAAACTTCGGAAATTGATTCCAGGCACTCCGGGCCTCGGAATCAAGTGCCGTCAGAAACCACGTTCTTGTAAAATTGAAAAGAAAATTAAGAAAAAATTTCCCTTGAATTTTACGGTTCTTTACATTACTACCACCTCAGGGATTTATGTCCCCGTAAAGATACATCAAAACTAGGGAAACAAATGAGGGTACGGAGCACGCATATGAGCCTACCGCTCCCAAATGCTCAACTGGAGGTTCCCGTGATTCCATCTGCTGCGCACTAGAGGAATCGACCGTCCACATAGGACCCGCTCCTGTCGATCCTCGATCTCAACTGGAACCTCCGTAAAAGTTTCCCCATCGTCAACGTCAAGCTCTCCATGGTCAATGATGTGCGTCGGGTCGTGCACGTATCTCCTCAGCTGAGATACGTGGAAGACGTCGTGCACCCGGTGCAACTGAGGTGGTAGAGCCAGACGATAAGCCACCTCGCCAATCCTGCTGAGGACATAGAATTGTCCGATTAAGCATGGAGACAACTTTCCGCCTCGGCCAAATCTCTGTAATCCTCATCGAGGTGAGACACGCAAGAAGACATGGTCGCCATCCTCGAAATCTAGTGGCCTATGCCTCCTGTCATCATAAGACTTCTGCCGGCTCTGAGTTGTCCTCATCCGCTCCAGGATGAACTGGACCTTCTCTGTCGTTGCCTGGACCATCTCCGGCCCCACAAGTGTTGACTCCCCAGGGTCTGTCCAGCACAAAGGGGATCTACAAGGTCGGTCGTACAACGCCTCGTACGGTGCCATCCCGATGGTGGAGTGGTAGCTGTTGTTGTACGCAAACTCCACCAAGGGTAGTTGGTCTTCCCAGCTATGACCAAAGTCGAGGACACATGCGCGGAGCATATCCTCGAGAGTCTGAATGGTCCTCTCCATCTGACCATCTATCTGAGGGTGAAAGGCGGTGCTCAGACGTATCTGCGTCCCGAACACCTCCTGCAACCCCTTCCAAAGCCGGGAAGTAAAGCAAGCATCTCGATCGGAGACGATAGACGATGGAACACCGTGAAGCTGTACAATCTCCTGAACGTAGAGACGCCCCAAGCTCTCCACTAAGCCCTACTCTCGGATGGGTAAGAAGTGTGCCGACTTGGTGATTCGGTCAAAAATCACCCAAATGGAGTCGTGACCTCTCGAAGTGCGTGGAAGTCCAGTCATGAAGTCCATATATATCCAATCCCACTTCCACTCCGGGACCTAGAAGGGATATACCAAGCCTGCTGGTACCTGATGCTCTGCCTTCACCTGCCGGAAGGTGAGGCATTGAGAAACGAACTCTGCCACAGCCTTCTTCAGGCCCGGCCACCAGTGCTGTCATCTGAGATCCTTGTACATCTTCACCACTCTGGGATGTACCGCCAAGGGAGAAGTGTGAAACTATCTCAGCACCTCCTCCCGTAAAGCAACTGGTACCAAGGTACGTCCTCTGAAAAAGATGTTGTGCTCTGCTCCAAAGGAGAAACCATCAGGTGCGTGTCCTGAGGATATCTGTGCACGTCGCGTCTCATAGTCGGTGTCCCCAGGATGTGCCTCTCAGACCTGCTGTTGTAGAGGAGGAATGACTGTGAGAGACTGAAGGAAGGCTACTCCATCTCTATCCACATAGGATATCTGCAAAGAGGCTAGCTGCTCTATCGCCTCCTCAAGTAGCTGAATGCTCGTCCTCCTGCTGAGGGCATCATCTACCAATTTCCCCTTCCTAAGAGTATAGACTATCTCAAATTCATAGTCCTGGAGGAACTCGATCCATCGTCGCTGTCTCAGGTTCAGATTATTCTGAGAGAAGATGTATCTGAGACTCTGATAGTCAGAAAAGACTATAAAACGCTCGCCCATCAGATAGTGTCGCCATGTCTTTAGAGCGAAGACCACTGCTGCTAACTCTAGGTCATGGGTAGCGTAGTTCTTCTCATGCGGCCTCAACTGACATGATCCATAGGTGATCACTACCCGCTCCTGCATCAGGACACAACCGAGTCCGGTCCCTGATGCATCGCAGTAGACTACATACCCTACTCCCTCCTCAGGAAACCTCAAGATAGTTGCACTGGTCAATCTCTATCTCAGCTCCTGGAAGCTCTGCTAACATCTTTCTGACCACACGAAGGGTTTACCCTTCTTCGTCAAAGATGAGAGTGGTGCTTCAACTCTGGAGAAGTCTGGCATGAATCTCCGGTAGTATCCATCTAGTCCCAAGAATCTTCGCACCTCCGTCACGCTCCTGGGTGGATCCCAAGCTAGCACTACCTTGATCTTTGCAGGATCCACTGCAACTCCCACCTCAGAAATGACGTGTCCCAATAAGTGGACCTCACGTATCCAGAACTGACACTTCGAGATCTTTCCATAAAGCTGGTTCTCTCGGAGTGTGTCTAATACAACTCGTAAGTGGTAGGCGTGCTCCTCCTCAGTCATCGAGTAATTCAAAATGTCGTTGATGAAGACCATGACAAATCGATCGAGGTATGGCTGAAAGATCTTGTTCATGAGGGCCATGAACACTTCTAGAGAATTGGTTACGTCAAAGGGCATAACCAAGAACTCATAGTGGCCATACCGACACCTGAAGGTCGTCTTCTGCACGTCCTCATCTCGAACTCTGAGCTGGTGATAGCCTGACCTGAGGTCTATCTTCGAGAACCACCTTGCTCCCTTGAGCTGATCGAAGAGGTCACCAATCCTTGGTACCGGAAACTTTTTCCTCACTTCCACCTAGTTCAGGCGATGATAGTTGACACAAAGTCGCAAGCTCTCGTCCGCCTTCTTGGCGAACAATATCGGGGAAGCCCAGGGTGAAACACTGGGTCGGATGAACCCCTTGCTCTGCAAGTCCTCCAACTGTACCCGTAGCTCTCGAAGCTCGGCGGGGGCCATCCGATATACTGGAGTCAATATCAGGGCTATCTCGGGGTACAGTTCAATATAAAAGTCTACATCTGCGAGCAGGTAACCCAGGTACGTCGTCGGGAAAAACATCCGCAAACTAATCCACCACTGCAGGAAAACCAGGACTCCGCACGTCAACTGCTCCTAGGATGAGGCTAGCCAACTAATGAGTGATGGGTTGACCTCTCCTCCACGGAAGTCCATCCTGTGCTGCAAAGGCTCCCTTCTAACCGGTGAAGGTGAACCTCTTCCCGTCAGTGCGTACACATCTCACCTTGTGCCTAAAACAGTCAATCTATGCATGGACCGTAGATAACCAATAAATGCCCAAGATGACATTGTAAGGCCTCGACGCCACTAAAAGAAGATCCCATACGAAGCTCTTGCCTCCTAGAGTAAGCTCAAACTGCCGGCACCAGTGCGTAATCGTCGAGTCTGCTCCCGTAGGAGTCTCTAGCCGTAAGGATCGAGCCAACGGCTCTGTCGGAATCTCCGAGCTCCAAACAAGGGCAGCGGCTTTGAAAGAGTGACTCACTCCTCTGTCTATAATTGCTGCAACAAGGGTGGAATAGACACAAATAGTACCCCGAATCATCTTGGGTGCGCCGTGGTCGTAGGCCTCTGCTGCCTGGAGTTGTGCCTGTCTCTGCCAGCCAGCTCCCTGTGGTCGGGGTGGACCTCCTGGTGGTGGTGGTGGTACAGCCTCAAAGCGCCGCCCACCACCTGCTGCTCGGCCAGCTCCTCTGCATCGTCCACCTCCTCCCTGCAGACCGCCATGGTCGACCCTCTGCCTCTGCCTGGGTGGCCCCTCAACTGTCTGCTGCTCCTCGGCACGGTGGATCGGGCAGTCACGAGCCATGTGGCCCTGCCCGCCGCATGTGTAGCACTGCCTGCCTCTCGAAAGACTGGCTCCAAGCTGTGTGCCCTGCACTACTGAGCCAGTGTCCTGAGGTCGTCTGTATGAGGGTTTGGTCTGCCTGGACCCCTGAGTCATTCGTTGAATGCCTGCTGCGGAAGACTCTGATACGTGCCGCCCTGCGGTGGGTCTCGGTGCTGGTGTAGACTCAGCAAGAAAACTCTCGATCAAAAGGGCCCACTTCAGTACTCATGTCTGAGTCGGAATGCTGAGGGAGATTAGTGATGCCCTGATCTCGTGTCTCAATCCCAGCTCAAAGGTCCGGGCCCGGAAGAATGGGTCCCGTACCATGTCGGTCGAGTATCGCGAGAGATAGGTAAATCTTGCCGAGTACTGGGCGACCGTCATGCTGCCCTGATGCAGCTGAAGAAGCTCCTAAATGCGCACCGCACGGAGGGTGTTTGGGACAAACTCTGAGCAGAAGAGGCTCTCAAAGTCTGTCCAGAGTAGAGATGCCTCATCGCGCACCTAGAGCATCAAGCTCCACCATCGGCCCGCTGTTGCTTGCAGTAGGCTCCCCGTGAGGATCACCATGAGGTCTGCTGGTATCCTCACTAACAGAAAAACACATACCACTGCCTCTAGCCAGTCCTCGGCTACCTGGGGGTTCGTCTCCCCAAGGAACCTGGGTGGTCGCTGAAGCTAGAACTCATGCAGTGCACTGAGGCGACGTGCATCATCATCGGCTGGTGCTGGAAGTATCGGTGGCTCGGCGGGTAAAGCTACCGCCGGTGCCACAGTTGACAAAGGGCCCTGCACCGAGGCCTCGTCGCTCGGTGGGCTGTCGTCACGCACGACTCTCGGAACCCTAGCTGGCTGCCGTTGTGGGGCCATCCTGAAAAGGAAACCGGTGTTCCATGGTCAGAACAGTATACCTGGTGAGATGATACAAAGTAATCACAAAGAAAACCTGAAAAACACACACAATAAATGTTTTCGTGCATTAAGTTGGAAATCAGAAGTCAGGGTCCTGGTGTACGGATACGTCGGCCGCCGCACCAACACTGGACTCCCTGGACTGATAACCACACCCAATACGCTAAACACTATTGCTTCACATAGTAGAAAGATCAGAGCTCCGAGTTCTGTGGTAGAACTGAACTCCTCTGATACCAATTTGTCACGACCCGTTCTCAGGGCCCGTGTCGTGACTACCCCAAGCCTGTCTTCCATAGGCCAGGGGCTGGTGACTAGCACCAAGGCGTAAATCTCACTAAAGGGAAGGCATTGCCTTTGTAAAGTAAACAAGCACCACAGAGTAAGCAAGCGGAAAAAGTAAACACTATGTAAAAACTGGTACAACAGTAAGTGCGGAAAAGTAAGTGGGCCAGTATACAAACCCAAACTGAAAGTAAAGTACAACTCGAAAGGGAAAACATCAACTGAAAAGTAAAAGTCGTTATTCCGAGATGCCCATTGGGAATCCCACATGAAGGGTGGGTACAGAGAGCTCCACTGCTCCTTGGGTCCCTCCGTCCGCTCTAAGTATGTCTCGCCCAGTGGTCCACCTCCAGGTACCGTCCTGCTCCACAAGCCCCCACCACGATCAGCGCTTTCCATCGTCTACAACCAACACAACGTAGTGCGGGAATAGCCCGTTTAGGGGTGAGTATAAGCTACTCAGTAGGGACCCCGAGACCACCGAAGGTCTCCCAAAATCCACAAAGGATAAACCAAAAAAGAAAGATACAATCACGATGTAACAATCGACACTGCTTAGGTATATTCCCATACATATACCTAAGTCATCAATTCCAGTACGCTCCAACCTCCGATCCCAAGTACAACCCAGTCCACACAGGAAAGTATACGTAATCCACACAGGATAGCATAACACAATCCACACAGGAAATCAAACAGGATTCAGCTCACACAGGTATACTTCTTCGAAGACGATAGAAATGATCACTGATCCATCTAAGTCGTCGGACCCACAAAGGATCGATAGGTACTAACCCCCGCAAAGCCGGACACATGATTGGTAGGAAACTAACCCCCGCAAAGACCCACACAGGATCGGTAGGAAACTAACCCCCACAAAGACCCACATAGGATCGGACCCACACAGGATCTGTAGGCGCTGGCTCACACAGAACCGATGAGCGCTGACCCACACAGGATCGGACCCACACAGGATCTGTAGCACTGATCCACATAGGATCGTTAATTGTTGTAGTTGTCACCGTCGAATCCACTGAGGATCTCTGTACAGTGGTCGTCGCAGTCAGAGTAGCAGTCGCAGCCAGCACTAGGGTTCCCGCACACAGCAAACTCGTTCAGGAGGGTCCGCTCCACAAGCCGAGAGGCTGATACCTCAACTGACACATAGTATATAGTTGATGTATCCAAAAGTTCTGTATCGTCAACAGGAACTCAACGTCGCAGACGGTACGTTGATCGGACGCCCGGTCTGAGAGTTATTGGCTTTTTCGTCCCAGGGGCCCGGTTGGTTTTTAAGGCAAAACCAACCTGACTGTATACCACCTGCGTCCAAACCTCGGGCGGAGTATGCCAAAATATCCTTCTCACTTTGAGTAATTCAACGAAGTCGACGGTACGTCGATCGGACGTCCGAAGCTCAAGATATGAGCGTTTCGGCTCCGAGGGCCCGGTTGGTTTCGTGTACGAACCAACCCGTCCGAACTCAATGTATTCTGAAACCTTGAGTGCGATATGCCGAAACGACCGCCTCGTTCCAAGGATCTCTACGCAACTTACGGTGCGTCGATCGGAGGTCCGTAGCCCAAGATATGGGCATTTGACTGAAAGTAGTTCGAAAAATAGGGGGTCTGGGCCCGGCCCAGCCCGACCCAGTACCCCCATGGTCGGCCGAACCGGGTCGACCCGGCCCGGGTGGAGACCCGGCCCGATGACCCGGCCCATCCCAAAAGCCCGGCCAGGCCGACGGCGCGGCCATCGTGCCGCGCGAGCGCGCCCAAGGGAGGGGCTACGCCCCTCCTTTAATTCAAAACGGCGGCCCCCTTTAAGGGGTCGTGCCATGTGTGCAACACGGGGGGTGTAACCCCCCTGCTTTTCCCCTGTAACGGCTGGCCAGTGCAAAGCCGGCCGGTATCTCGCTACGGGACCCCGCTATCTCGCGCCTTACAGCGCCGGCGGCCGGAGTTCTGGACACCTTCTTCAAATTCTCCGGTGGGTGGTTTTTCCGGCCGCTAAATCCAGGATGGCTGCAAATCTGTCCGGCATGGCGTGAGGGTGCCGTGCCCTTTTGCCGCGGTCCGACTCTGGCCGCCGCCTTGTTCGCAATCCTCGGCGCGGCGCGACAGCGTCGCGTTTCTTCTTCGTGGCCCGCATCGTTCACGTCTCCTTTCTCTCAAGCGTGGTGCAACGATGCATTACCGTCTTCGCTAATCAAAACCGAGAATAGCAAAGGGGGGAGGGGTATCGGCCATGTTTGTGTGGACCGATCCCCTCCCGTTATATCGATAGCAGTTGTCCAAAACGTAAAACATTTAACCTTTACAATTTTTTAATTTAAATCAAAATTGGAACATGGCCTTCAGATTTATCTTTCATATTCGAAGGAAACAATCACCAACTTAAAATAGTCGAACCCCTACCTCGGGTTAGGAACGGTGCACGTCAATCGAGCCACGGAAGAAGAGCGTCGCGGAGGTCGGGCGTCGCGAGAAACGATCGTCAATTCCATTGTCGTCGAGGTGCGTTCGAAGAGGAAACGTCGTTGGAAGAAGACGCCGCGTTCTTCGGTGGAGATGTTCTTCGTTGAATAATGGTGTTCTTCGTCGGAGTCTGAGGTGCTCTTCACATTCTTCGTCGAGGTTGAAGAAGAAGAAGAATTCACGCTTCCCGAACCTCTCAATGTGGCAAAAACTCTAACAATAATAAAATAAGACCAAGTCTTAATTTTATTAACACAACTTAACCATTTGAAATTCAAGAGTTTGAAATTAAGTAACTCACCTTATTAATTATAACAAGTTGTCAAAAAAATTTAATGAAAGTGAGTTAATGGGGAGTTAGGAAGGTGAGGGGTTAAGAAGTTTAAAGGGGGAAGTTGAAAGGTTGGGGCTCGTGTGGGCCCCACCCTTTAAATTATCCGTACATGGGAAGTTGGTTGGATGTGGTCCCCACCACCAACTTCCCATGGGAGAAATTAACCACCTTGATATAAAATAAAATTGATCCAACAATTTTATTTACTTCTTAATTAAACCCCATTTATTAACTTCTTCTCCCGCACAAACGCAACTACGGTAAAGGTTCCCTTAAGCAATTACTGGCGTTGCGAGTTCATCGGTGCCATCGGATTTCAATTCTGAGCACCGGTTCAAATGATAGGAAATCCCACACGTTCGTTCACTGAACGTACCCGAGCCAAACTTCGGAAATTGATTCCGGGCACTCCAGGCCATAGAATCAAGTTCCGTCAGAAACCGCGTTCTTGTAAAATTCCAGAGAATATTAAGAAAAAATTTCCCTTGAATTTTACGGGTCTTTACATTACTCCCACCTTCGGGCATTACGTCCCCATAAAAATACATCAAAACTAGGGAAACAATTGAGGGTATTGAGCACGCATCTGAGCCTCCCTCTCCTAAGTGCTCTCTTGGAGGTTCTCGTGCTGCCATCTGATGCGCACTAGAGGAATCGACCATCCACGTAGGACCCACTCCTTTCGATCCTCGATATCAACTGGAACATCCGTAAAAGTCGCCCCATCGTCAATGTCAATCTCCCCATGGTCAATGATGTGCGTCGGGTCGTGCACGTATCTCCCCAGCTGAGATACGTGGAAGACGTCGTGCACCCAGTGCAACTGAGGTGGTAAAGCCAGACGATAAACCACCTCACCAATCCTGCTGAGGACCTGGAATGGTCCGATGAAGTGTGGAGACAACTTTCCGCCTCAGCCAAATATCTATAATCCTGGTCGAGGTGAGACACACAAGAAGACGTGGTCTCCATCCTCGAACTCTAGTGGCCTCTGCCTCCTATCAGCATAAGACTTCTGTCGGCTCTGAGCTGTCCTCATCTGCTCCTGGATGACCTGGACCTTCTCTGTCGTGGCCTGGAGCATCTCCTTCCCCACAAGTGCTGACTCCCCAGGGTCTGTCCAGCACAAAGGAGATCTACAAGGTTGGTCGTACAACGCCTCGTACGGTGCCATCCCGATGGCGGAGTGGTAGTTGTTGTTGTATGAAAACTCCGCCAAGGGTAGGTGTTCCTCCCAGCTATGACCAAAGTCGAGGACACATGCGTGGAGCATGTCCTCGAGAGTCTGAATGGTCATCTCCGTCTGACCATCCGTCTGAGGGTGAAAGGCGGTGCTCAGACATAGCTGTGTCCCAAACGCCTCATGCAACCCCTTCCAAAGCTTGGAAGTAAAGCGAGCATCTCGATCAGAGACTATATACGATGGCACACCATGAAGCCGTACAATATCCTGAACATAGAGACGCCCCATTCTCTCCACTGATCCATGCTCTCATATGGGTAAGAAGTGTGCCGACTTGGTGAGTCGGTCAAGAATCACCAAATGGAGTCGTGACCTCTGGAAGTGCGTGGAAGTCCAGTCATGAAGTCCATAGATATCATGTCCCACTTCCACTCTGGGACCTCCAAGGGCTATACCAAGCCTGCTGGTACCTGATGCTCTGCCTTCACCTGTTGGCAGGTGAGGCATCGAGAAACAAACTATGCCATAGCCTTCTTCATGCCCGGCCACCAGTGCTGTCGTCTGAGATCCTGGTACATCATTGCCAGTCCGGGATGTACCGCCAAGGGAGAAGTGTGAAACTCTCTCAGCACCTCCTCCCGTAAAGCAAGTGGTACCAAGGTACTTCCTCTGAAAAGGATGTCGTGCTCTGCTCCAAAGTAGAAACCATCAGGTGCATGTCCTGAGGATATATGTGCACGCCGCGTCTCACAGTCGGTGTCCCCATGTTGTGCCTCTCTGAACTACTGTACTAGAGGAGGAGTGACTGTGAGAGACTGAAGGAAGGATACTCTGTCTCTATCCATGAAGGATATCTGCAAAGAGGCTAGCTGCTCTGTCGCCTCCTCAAGTAGCTAAATGCCTGTCCTCCTGCTGAGGGAATCGGCTACCACGTTCCCCTTCCCAGGAGTATAGACTATCTCAAAGTCATAGTCCTGGAGGAACTCGAGCCATCGTCGTTGTCTCAGATTCAGATCCTTCTGAGAGAAGATGTATCTGAGACTCTGATGGTCTGAAAAGACTATAAAATGCTTGCCCATCAGATAGTGTCACCATGTCTTCATAGCGAAGACCACTGCTGCTAACTCCATGTCATGGGTAGCATAGTTCTGCTCATACGTCCTCAACTGACGTGATCCATAGGCGATCCCTGCCCGCTCCTGCATCAGGACTCAACCGAGTCCAGTTCCTGATGCATTGCAGTAGACTACGTGCCATACTCCCTCCTCAGGCAACCTCAAGATAGGTGCGCTGGTCAATCTCTGTCTCAGCTCCTGGAAGCTATGCTGACATCTGTCTGACCACACGAAGGGTTTCCCATTCTTCGTCAAAGATGAGAGTGGTGCCGCAACTCTGGAGAAGTCTAGAACGAATCTCCGGTAGTATCCAGCTAGTCCCAAGAAACTCCGCACCTCTTTCACGCTCCTGGGTGGCTCCCAAGCTAGAACTGCCTCGATCTTTGCAGGATCCACTGCAACTCCCGCCTCATAAATGATGTGTCCCAAGAAGTGGACCTCACGTATCCAGAACTGACACTTTGAGAGCTTTCCATAAAGCTGGTTCTCTCGGAGTGTGTCTAATACAACTCGTAAGTGGTAGGCGTGCTACTCCTCATTCGTTGAGTAAATCAAAATGTCGTCGATGAAGACCACGAAAAATCGATCGAGGTATGGCTGAAAGATCCTGTTCATGAGGGCCATGAACACTACTAGAGCATTGGCTACACTGAAGGGAATAACCAAGAACTCATAGTGGCCATACCGACACCTGAAGGACGTCTTCTGCACGTCCTCGTCTCGAACTCTGACCTGGTGATAGCCTGACCTGAGGTATATCTTCGAGAACCACCATGCTCCCTTGAGCTGATCGAAGAGGTCATCAATCCTTGGTAGAGGATACTTGTTCCTCACAGTCACCTGTTTCAGGCGAAGAAAGTCGACACAAAGTCTCAAGCTCCTGTCCGCCTTCTTGGAGAACAATATCGGGGAAGCCCAGGGTGAAACACTGGGTCGGAAGAACCCCTTGCTCTGCAAGTCCTCCAACTTTACCCGTAGCTCTCGAAGCTCGGCGGGGGCCATCCGATATGCTGGAGTCGATATCGAGGTTGTCCCGAGGTACAGGTCAATATAAAAGTCTACCTCTCTGCGAGGAGGTAGCCCTGGTACGTCGTCGGGAAAAACGTCCGCAAACTGATCCACCACTACAGGAAAACCAGGACTCCGCACGTCAACTGCTCCTAGGATGAGGCTAGCCAACTGATGAGTGATGGGATGTCCTCTCCTCTACGGAAGTCCATCCTGTGCTGAAAAGGCTCCCTTCTCACCGGTGAAGGTGAACCTGTTCCCGTCGGTGCGTACACATCGCACCTTACGCCTAAAACAGTCATTCTGTGCATGGACCGTAGATAACCAATCCATGGCCAAGATGATGTCGTAAGGCCTCGACGCTGCTAAAAGAAGATCCCAGCCGAAGCTCTCACCTCCAAGAGTAAGCTCACACTGTCGGCACCAGTGCGTAATCGTCGAGTCTCCTCCAGTAGGAGTCACTAGCCTTAAGGATAGAGCCAACGGCTCTGTCGGAATCTCCGAGCTCCGAACAAGGGAAACAACTATGAAAGAGTGACTTTCTCTTGTGTATATAAGTACTACAGCAAGGGTGGAATAGACACATATAGAACCTTGAATCATCTCAGGAGCGCCGTGGTCGTAGTCCTCTGCTTCCTGGAGCTGTGTCTGTCTCTGCCCGCTAGCTCCCTGTGGTCGGGGTAGACCTCCTGGTGGTGGTGGTGGTAGAGCCTCAAAGCGTCGCCCACCACCTGCTGCTCTGCCAGCTCCTCTGCCTCGTCCGCCTCCTCCCTGCGGACCGCCACGGTCGACCCTCTGCCTCTTCCTGGGTGGCCCCTCAACTGTCTGCTGCTCCTCGGCATGGAGGATCGGGCAGTCACGAGTCATGTGGCCCTTCCCGCTGCATGTGTAGCACTGCCTGCCTCTCAAAAGACTGGCTCCACGTTGTGTGCCCCACACTGCTGAGCCACTATCCTGAGGTCGTCTGCGTGAGGGTATGGTCTGCCTGGACCCCTGAGTCATCCGTTGACTTCCTTCTGCGGAAGACTCTGCTATGTGCCACCCTGCGGTGGGTCTCGGTGCTGGTGTAGACTCAGCAAGAAAACTCTCGATCAAAAGGCCCCACTCCAGTACTCCTGTCTGAGTCGGAATGCTGAGGGAGATTAGCGATGCCCTGATCTCGTGTCTCAATCCCTGCTCAAAGGATCGGTCCCGGAAGAATGGGTCCCATACCATGTCAGTCGAGTAGTGCGAGAGATTGGTAAATCTCGCAGAGTATTGGGCGACCGTCATGCTTCCCTGCCGTAGCTGAAGAAGCTCCTGAATGCGCACCGCACGGAGGGTGGCTGTGACAAACTCTGAGCGGAAGAGGCTCTCAAAGTCTATCTAGAGTATAGATGCCTCATCGTGCACCTGGAGCATCAAGCTCCACCATCAACCCACTGCTGCATGCAGTAGGCTCGCCGCGAGGATCACCATGAGGTCTGCTGGTGTCCTCACTAACCGAAACACACGTACCACTGCCTCCAGCCAGTCCTCGGCTACCTGGGGTTCCGTCTCCCCACAGAACCTGGGTGGTCGCTAGCGCTGGAACTCATGCAGTGCACTGAGGTGACGTGCATCGTCAGAGGAGGGTGCTGGAAGTATCGGTGGCTCGGCGGGTAAAGCTACCGCTGGTGCCACTGCTGACAAAGGGCCCTGCACCGAGGCCTCGTCGCTCGGCGGGCTGTCTTCACGCTCGACTCTCGGAACCCTATCTTTCTGCCATCGTCGGGCCATCCTGAAAAGAAAACAGGTGCACCACAGTCAGAACATTATACCTGGTGAGCTGATACAAAGTAATCACAAATAAAATTTGAAACACACACACAATCAATGTTTTCGTGCATTAAGTCAGAAATCAGAAGTCAGGGTCCTGGTGTACGGATACGTCAGCCGCCGCACCAACACTGGACTCTCTGGACTGATAACCACACCCAATATGCTAAACACTATTGCTTCACATTGTAGAAAGATCAGAGCTCTGAGTTCTGTGGTATAACCAAACTCCTCTGATACCAATTTGTCACGACCCGTCCTCGGGGCCCGTGACGTGACTACCCCAAGCCCGCCTTCCATAGGCCAGGGGCTGGCGACTAGCACCAAGGCATAAATCTCAGTAAAGGGAAGGCATTTCCTTTGTAAAGTAAACAATCACCACAGAGTAAGCAAGCGGAAAAAGTAAACTCTAAGTAAAAACTGGTACAACAGTATGTGCGGAAAAGTAAGTGGTTCAGTATACAAACCCAAACTGAAAGTAAAGTACAACTCGAAAGGGAAAACAGAAACTGAAAAGTAAAATCCTCTACGCCGAACTGTCCACTGGGAATCCCACCTGAAGGGTGGGTACAGATAGCTCCACTGCTCCTCGGGTCCCGATGTCCGCTCCGAGTACGTCCTACCTGGTGGTCCACCTTCAGGTACCGTCCTGCTCCACAAGCCCCCACCACGATCAGCGTTGTCCGTCGTCTGCAACCAACACAACGTAGTGTGGGCATAGCCAGTGCAGGGGTGAGTATAAGATACTCAGTAGGGACCCCGAGACCCTCGAGGGTCTCCCAAAATCCACAAAGGATAAACCAGAAAAGAATGATGCAATCACGAAGTAACAATCGACACTGCTTAGGTATATTCCCATACATATACCTAAGTCATCAATCCCAGTACGCTCCAACCTCTGATCCCAAGTACAACCCAGTCCACACAGGAAATTATACGTAATCCACACAGGATAGAACAACACAATCCACACAGGAAAGCAAACAGGATTCAGCTCACACAGGTATACTTCTTCGAAGACGATAGAGATGATCACTGATCCATCTAAGTCATCGGACCCACAAAGGATCGATAGGTACTAACCCCCGCAAAGACCCACACATGATTGGTAGGAAACTAACCCCCACAAAGACCCACACAGGATCGGTAGAAACTAACCCCCGCAAAGACCCACACAGGATCGGACCCACACAGGATCTGTAGGCGTTGGCTCACACAGAACTGATGAGCGCTAACCCACACAGGATCGGACCCACACATGATGGGTAGCACTGATCCACATAGGATCGCTGAGTGCTGTAGTCGTCACAGTCCAATCCACTGAGGATCTCTGTATAGTCGTTGTCGCAGTCACAGTAGCAGTCGCAGCCAGCACTAGGGTTCCCGCACACAGCAAACTCGTTCAAGAGTGTCCGCTCCATGAGACGAGAGGCAGATACTTCAACTGACACATAGTCTAGAGTTAATGTATCCAAAAGATCCGTATCATCAACAAGAACTCAGTGTCGCAGACAGCGCGTCGATCGGACGCTCGGTCTGAGAGTTATTGGATTTTTCGTCCCAGGGTCCCGGTTGGATTCTAAGGAAAACCCAACCCGACCGTACTCCACCTGCGTCCAAACCTCGGGCAGAGTATGCCAAAAGATCCATCTCACTTATAGGAATTCAACGAAGTCGATGGTACGTCGATCGGACGTCCGAAGCTCAAGATATGAGCATTTCCGCTCCGAGGGCCAGGTTGGTTTCGTGTACGAACCAACCCGGCCGAACTCAAAGTATTCCAAAACCATGAGTTCAATATACCGAGATGCTTTTCTCGTTCCAAGGATCTCTACGCAACTGACGGTGGGTCGATCGGAAGTCTGTAGCCCAAGATATGGGCATTTGACCGAAAGTAGTACGAAAAATAGGGTGTCTAGGCCCGGCCCGGCCCGACCCAGTACCCCCTGGGTCGGCCGAACCGGGTCGTCCCGGCCCGGGCGGCGACCCGGCCCGGCCGAGGGAATGGCGGTGCGGCCAGCGCGGCAGCGCGCCCAAGGGAGGGGCAACGCCCCTCCTTTAATTCAAAACGACAGCCACCTTTAAGGGGACGCGCCAGGTGTGCAACCCGGGGGGTGTAACCCCCCCACTATTCCCATGTAATGGCCGGCCGTCGTAGGGCCGGCCGGTTTCTCGCCGCGGGACCCCGCGGTCCTGCGCCTTTCGGCCCTTCTTCGAATTCTCCGGTGTGTGGTTATTCTGGCCGCTACTTCCAGGATGGCTGCAAATCCATCCGGCATAGCGTGACGGCGCTGTGCCCTTCTACCGCGGTCTGACTCCGGTTGTGGCCTTGTTTGCAATCCTCGGCGCGGCGCGACGGCATCGCGGTTCTTTGTCATGGCCCACATCATTCATGTGTCCTTTCGCTCAAGCGCGGTGCAACGATGCATTACCATCCTCGCTAATCAAAATGAAGAATAGCAAAGGGGGGAGGGGTATCAGCCATGTTTGTGCGGACCGATCCCCTCCCGTTATATCGATAGCAGTTGGCTGAAACGTAAAACGTTTACCCTTCACAATTTTTAATTTAAATAAAAATTGGAACACGGCCGTCAGATTTATCTTTCATATTCAAAGTAAAGAATCACCAACTTAAAATAGTCGAACCCCTACCTCGGTTCAGGAACGGTGCACGTCAATCGAGCTGCGGAAGACGAGCGTCGCGGAGGTCGGGAATCGCGGGAAACGATCGTCAATTCCGTTGCCATCGAGGTGCCTTAGAAGAGGAAATTTCATTGGAGGAAGACTTCACGTTCTTCGGTGGAGATGTTCTTCGTTGAAGAACGATGTTCTTCGTCGGAGTCTGAGGTGTTCTTCACGTTCTTCGTCGCGGTTGAAGAAGAAGAAGACTTCACGCTTCCCAAAACTCTTAATGTTGAAAAAACTCTAACAATAATAAAATAAGACAAAGTCTTAATTTTATTAACACAACTTAACCATTTGAAATTCAAGAGTTTGAAATTATGTAACTCACCTTATTAATTATAACAAGTTTTGAAAAAAATTAATGAAAGTGAGTTAATGGGGAGTTAAGAAGGTGAGGGGTTAAGAAGTTTAAAGGGGGAAGGTGAAAGGTTGAGGCTCGTGTGGGCCCCACAATTTCAATTATCCACACATGGGAAGTTGGGTGGATGTGGGCCCCACCACCAACTTCCCATGGGAGAAATTAACCACCTTGATATTAAATAAAATTGATCCAAAAATTTTATTTACTTCTTAATTAAACCCCATTAATTAACTTCTTATCCCGCACAAACACAACTTCGGTAAAGGTTCCCTTAAGTGATTACCAGCGTTGTGAGTTTATCGGTGCCATCGGATTTCAATTCCGAGCACTGGTTCAAAAGATAGGAAATCCCGCTCGTTCGTTCACTGAACGTACCCGAGCCAAACATCGGAAATTGATTTCGGGCACTCCGGGCCTCGGAATCAAGTGCCGTCAGAAACCACGTTCTTGTAAAATTCCAAAGAAAATTAAGAAAAACATTCCCTCAAATTTTACGGGTCATTACATATCTAGAATCAATCTCACTAATCTATATGATCAAATATTTTTAATTCATCATAATACCATAAAAGTTAGAATGAATCATTTTTCGGAAAGACACTAGGTCACCTCTAGAAACACTACCAATAGGTATATGATAAACAACATGAAAAGAAACAAAATAACTCTTAGTTGTATCCTCTGTTGGCTCATATCTAGTAGGAATATTTTAAAGAAATCTATAACGTAATGCTAAATAAACTATTTCCTCAAGAACCAACACCCTATGATACATCTCCATTTGAACTGGGGTTGTAGGTCCACCATTATTTAGTGGAATAATATAATTATCATCTGAATTATAATAACAAAATAGTCCATGAGAAGTCTTAAAACCCCTAGGAATCATTCCCATTAATCAATATCTATGACACCTAACCAGATAAAAGAACAAATCGGAAGATCATTATGTTATCCATCAGAATGGTCAACTATATGACTAACAAGGCTTGGGGATTACTACCCCTAAAAAGATTCCAGAAACACATATCTAGTTGCTTTATAAATATCTTATACAATACATTATTTCTCCATAAACCTTCAAGAAATAGAAAATCATGGAGAAGAAACATGTGTTTGAGTCATCTCATAATCATCAAGCCTATCAGGATCAGGAACATCTAAATATCCTTTATCATTATTACCTCCTCTTCTTCCATCCTATTATTATTCTTCATTTTCATCTTCTTCATATTCATAACCATTATATTCATCACATCCATTACATATATCATATCCATATTATTTATCCGAGACATCTACAAAAACATAAAATATTTTGTTAAAGAATATATATATATATATATATATATATATATTATATGGTTTATTTTGTCTCCTCTTATTCACATCCTTCACTCTAAGGATTCAATATAATTGGTTGAGATCAAAGAGAAATATCAAGGAAAACGTAATAGATGGACTCTTATGAATTTTCAAGTCACTTCACTACTCAACTGAGAAATATTCCACATTACTAAGAGGAGTAAACTTCTCTTCCCTATGATCATATTATTAATATAAAACAACCTAATCTAGATCACATCTATTATCAACATGAAATTTAATTCTAGTCATGTGATCAACAGAACTAAACAGTTTGTAATTATTTTTATTACTCATAACCCACTTTCTCATCTAGTTTTTCCAAATTATTTTCATTCTCATAAAATTATTATGGTCAATGAAAATCATCCACACATAACCATAATGTATTCTTCATAAATAACCAATCTAGTCACCCCCATCATCGATGAAATTAAATTTGGTTAAATCAGGTAGTTTGACATGGATGATTTCTTGCACATATCTATCATATAAACCATAAAAACCATACACAGTTTAATTTTAACTACCATTTTTCTAGTTTAAAAATTATATACATATTCATTTAACATTTTTATAAAGTCTTATTTTTTGGGAAAACATGTGTTGAAAGAATATAAATAGAAAATAACACTCACAATATAGCTCAGTTTCAGTAGGTCTTAATAGGTTTCCATCTCTTGTATATATTCAAAATGAATTTTAATGTATGGAAAAATCAATAATATTTGGGATAAATCAATAATAATCATTTGAAACTCCTTTATGATGTACATCAATACATAAAACCCATCGATTTGATGTGAATACATCCTTCTGTCAATTTATCCTACATCAAACCCAATATATATATTGCACAAAGATAAACTCTATACTCAATTAAAATCTATGTACAAACATAGGATATAATGACCTATAATTATTCAAGAACCATCATACCGATCCATGATCATTGATCACTTTCAACACTAATGATCTGCTCAATATCAATCACTAAACATTTATGTCATTCTCATGTACAATAATTCTATTTGAATGTTTCCGATTTCATTGTTTGAAAACTATTCATATTGAATTTCATCTTTGTTTCGTTAAATGACACAACTCATAGAGAGACGATACAACACCTCATATATCATTCACTATATAAATATTGATTGAATATTCATGAATTGTTAGGGGATGGATAACAGTTGGGAGATAAATGGTAGTGAAGAAGGGTCAAATTAAAAGTGGTATATGGGAGTGTGTTTTGAGATTAGTTTAAGGTTATAATTTATATAATTATGGGAAATAAAAATACAATAACGAAACATAAAATATAATTCATAAATAAATAAATAATTATCCAATAATGAAAAATTATAAGGGTGGTATAATTTTAATAATCGGTCAACAGATATTGGTATATCCAATGGTGGGTTATGTAATAATGGATTATCCAATAGTGGGTTATCCAACACTCAGTTATCTAATGGTGGGATACACAATGATAGGATATCAAATGGCAGGTTATCCAATAGTTGGTAAATTCCAAAGAGGGTTTATATCAAATGATGGGTAATTTCTATTGGTGATTAATTTCCAATGTTGGATAAAAAGAATCAAATTCTACCAAATATTTCTTATTCCTAATTCATGTATGATGTAATTTATTGTATCAAAATTCATTTTCATAGTGAAAATATCAGCATGATGATGACCAGTTCAAATGTATTCAAAAAACGTATCAACCTATTGAAAATTATCTCTAAAACTAAAAATGATGTATGTCATTAATCTGTTTCATTATTGAGTGAGATATATTGTTTTCCTATATGTTTATAGATTTTTTTATCACAATTTATAGGTTATTTTTTGAATTAATTACCATTTTATAGTATAGTGTTTTATATAAAAAAATATTTGGGGACACCGGATACCTGTATAAATTTATTTAGCTTATGCAGTAGACATGGCAGCCAAATTTTTTTCTTATTACACCATGATACTATAGAAATTTCAAAAATAAGACATGTTTCAGAGGTTATTTTGCTATATAATTTGAGACAACTAAAATCAACTTCTGAAAAAACATTCTATTTTAAATAATTGTTTTCTATGAAATAAAAATACAAAAGTGGTTGTATATATGAGTTATTTTAAAATTATATTAAAATTATATAAATGTTACTCTTCGGGGTTTCCTTAAAAATGAGAAAACATACACACTATAATAATATTGTTAGGTCGGCTAGCAGTTTTGTAAATAATACATCCAATATAACTTATGCAATTGGTTTGATCAAATGGATTGAGATTTTCATCAAGATCACTCTAGTATGTGGTACTCATTAGATTGTCACAACTTATAGTGTAATTCCAAAAAATGTATAAGAACATATTTTTTGTACATAATTTGATTTAAAATAATTCATTTTTATGTTAAAAAATACAAGTAAATAAATACTTCTTGTTCAACAATTAAACTAATTTATAATTCATTTTTCATTATCTTTGTTTATAAATAATTTTTAGTTGATCCAATGATAATATGATCAACATAGATTATAATAACTGAATAATATTATTAAATTCTATTAATTATATTGTATGGTAAGTTGCACATTTTATAAAACATTTTTTAAGTTTAAAAGAGTTTATTCTATCATAACAATATATGGGATCATGTTTAAAACCATATAACGCTTTTGTTAGTTTGAAAAGATGATTAAGAGAGATGGATTTTTATAATTAACGGTTTGTTCAACAGAAACATCCTCAACTAGATAAACATTTATGTATTCAAATTTATCATCAATAATTATTATAACAACTTCATGTCTAGGTTGAATGGATTCCTCGTATTCAAGGCCTTTTTCTTAACTATACCCTAGTGCAACTAGCCAGGACATATTTCTTAATAAACTATTAGATTCATCTACATTAATTCTAAACACATATTTAGGGACAATAGTCATGGTTTCTTGAGGTCTTTCATCTTGTTCCAATAAATTATTTCTTTCTAATTTGTGAGTTTATTCATTTATTTAGATCACCAATAATTCATCATTAATTTAATCGATGATGTTCATATGTTAAAGATGTGACATGAATGCTTACTATTATACCAGATTTTATAGAGGTGATCTAGTCAATGTACCTTTATCCAGTTCTCCAACTATAGAATATAGAGGATTTTAATTATGAGTTATAACAAATCTAGGAAAATAATTGTCGGTCACCTCCTTTCATTCTACAGTTTTATGTTCTAGATCAAGAAGTTATATTGAACAAGGTAATTTTTCTACATTATTTTTAATAGTGTAAGTAGGTTTTGAATTTATGTTTATAGTTGAAAAATAATACATATGGTTTCGTAAATGGGTTTTAGGGTCATGTGGATTTGTCTCATCAAACATGAAATCAATAGACCCTTCAATATTATCAGATATGTTGTTAAAAACTCTATATAGTCTACAAATAGTTTGATAACCAAGGAAAATTCCTTCATTTCTCCCATGGGAAAACATTTCAATATTACACATAGTTTTTAGAATAAATACATTTAGACCAACTTATATAACATAATTAAACAATGATATCATATTGTTACATACAATATTGAGTGTTTTCTATAAATGAGTTCTAATTAAAACTCCCTTAATTATATAGAAGGATATATTCGTTGAATCTTCCCAAAATTATATATGTATATACTATTAAATAATAATTGTATTATAAAACACTTAATGTTTTATATTTCACCTTTATATAACTCCATTCTTGTAGGGGGTCCTTGGAGATGAAATTTTTTTAGTATATCCATTTTGTGAGAAAAAGGATTTTAAGTCCTGATTTTCAATCTTACTACTAGGATAACATATTAATATCTTAATAATATATCAACTAATTATTTTTAAATATATTTAATACCTGGTAATTTAAGATAAGTATTCAATTTTTTGATATAAAAAATAATAACAAAATATTTCTAAAAAATGTATATACAACTCCAAAGACCTAGTTCTTACAATTAAAACTTGATTTTCTAGAATCTCCAAAAAAACTCAATGTGAAACAAAATAATAATTTGAGAAGTATAATCATAATTAACTATTTCGAACTATATTTTTTTCTATTTCACTTTTTGATAACGGTAACTCATTTTATGGTTACAGAATTCATGATTAGAGAGATATTTAACTATCCATTTCCTAGTAATCTTCCTACGTGATTACATATTATAGTTTCCTAGTCTTCCATTATAAATAAAATATTCTTTATTAATAGAACATAAATATAAAACAATTTTATAAAATAAAAATATAAATTAACCACATAATATTTTTTATTTTCCAAATCAATAAAAAGTAAATCATATTTATAATCAACAACCATACAATTTTTTTTCAATATTCACTTAAAAATAATCATTATATAGCTATGAGATTATATGATGATTATATTTTAAACTATCTAAAAATAATATATTATAAATTAAATATTATTTTGAATTACTATCTTAAACAATTACAATAATTTTCCCTATAGAATTTTCAACAGTGTTTACATTAATATAATCATCCATTATGAGGTTCATGAAGCTTGAGTAATATTGTGACATGTTTCTTAAATAACCATTTTTCATTTACAATAATGTTTTATAAGACCTCTTTATAATGGTTCAATATAAATAAATTTTGAAACCAATAATAATTTTATAATCAAAATCATCTTGGGTGTAGTAATGTCTATTATTTAAACATTAGGAAACCATATTTTCTTAATAGAATTCCTAAAATTATATTTTAAATCATTTAAATATATACCATATTTCGTCATGTTGAATAAAATATTGTAGTATAATTTCTAGAATTCAATTTAGCAATAAAGGTTCTCTTAATAATTCATCTCTGTCCAAGTTCGTAACCTAGAGCAGTAACATAATTTATATTTATTTTTCCTTTTTAGTTGAGTGGGTGTTTCTATTAAATTAGTGAATCCCTATAAATCATCCTTTAGCTTCCAATTAAAAAAATTAGATATATATTTTCTTTTAGTATTTGAGCAGTTTTCACTTTTTCAACAGTATGATCAGATTTGGTACTTCCAAACAATCAATAGGCTTCACTATAAGCTTATAAATTTCATTAAGTTCTGTATAAGTATCTTATAAAATGATTTAATATTCAAAAATATCATCATTTTATATATTTAAATTATTATTATCAATGCCAATGTGATTTGATTTATGTATAGGAGGGTCAATAGCTACCTCAAATATTAATTTCATGAAGCACATATATACTCTTTAAAAATATTTCTTTATGAATATTTTTTCTATCACTATAGGTTTATTAATAATTACTCAAGGTTTCTATCTTTTAATTATTATATTTTTTAACCATATGAACATAAATGTTTTTCAACATTGGACAGTCAACCATGACATGTCATTTTCTTTTACACTGATTACTTGTAATCTTATTTGAGTAATCATCTCTTTTAAAGTATTTCATCAAATTATCTCTATTTAAAATTCTCCATTATAGATCAGTTTCCAAAAAAATTTATTATTCTTATATCATTTATTTATCCTTCTTTCCAAATTTCCTATCTCCTCATCATGGTCAGATAGTGATTTATCTTCCCATGCGCATTCATTGTTAACTTTTTTCTTCTATGTTGATGCAATAATCAAGAATGATTCTGAATTTCTATTGGAATCTTCTTCCTATTATTCATAGATTTTTATGTATTCCTTATAAATAATAAACCTTATAGTATAATCATTTATAGTTATATTAATAATTTCAAAATATTACCTTATTGAAATGGTTGTTCCCCTCCATCTTTCTGAAAGACACTGCATCTGTTGTATTATTTCGTCTTCGAATGACACTATATATCCCTTATAAGACATTTTATATACTATATCATTGTGCATGAGATGCATATTAAAACTATTCTCATTAGATTTCATCTTTAATGTATCATATTTAATTTTATAAGAACTTATTCTCATTTCTTAAACATCCATTGTTCCTTCATGAGAAAAATATAAAGTGTCCTATATTTCATATGAATATTTAAAAGAACAAAAGAAAATAAAATCATCATACACAAATGAATAATGAATAAAATTCATGAAAGTTTATTTATTTTTATATTTACTTTTAGTTAAATTATCCAATGTAACTCCAGAAGTCATAGGTAATTCATATTTATCAACTATTGTAGTCCATCATCCAAAGCACATGATTTCAATATTCATTTTTATCTTGATTTTCCAATGAGAATATTTATTTCCATTTAATAATAATTTTATGTTGGTCATAGAGATTTTATTTATATTATACATTTATATAACTAAATTCACATCAACTAGAAACTTAGGATCAATAAAACACAACTAAAAACGTTATTGAAATGATTTTGAAAACCACATGATACCAAATGTTTTTTAGAGTGAGTAACTCAATAAGGGTTGTTGAATTATGTTAAAAATAAATTCGGTTAATAAATGATAAAATTTAATATCCCAATTAAAAATAAAATTCCCCAATTATTCAGAATATTAGTTTGATAAAATATGGACCAATTGAGTGAGTTTTAAAATCAATGTTAATGTGTTGTTAAAACAATATAAAATTTACATTTACATTTGAAATCAATGTAATCAATCATATACTTATATAAAGACTAGATAATATTAACAATAAATAAACAATTTTTTTATTAGTTTAAAATTAATGTAGTTTAAAACATTAATGATTGAAAAAAAACAACAAAGACAAAAAATAAGAGTTTCAGTATTAAGTAGATTCCTACTCCCCTCCACATGGAAATTGCCAACTTAAAAGAAGATTATATAAATATAATCATTATCCACATCCTGGATCAGGTAAAAATTGTGTATATATCCATATATCTAGGATATTTAGGGATCAATATGATAATAACCATTGGATTAAAACAATCACAGGCCACATAAGGTCCATCTCTTCAATCTTTGTAGGAATAAAGATACAATTACAGAGATAAATATATATGGTATATTCCAGTTATAAGAAATCATACAGTCTATGTCGATAAATAATAGAGACAACACACTTATTAAAAATAACTACAACAAACATAAAGGGTAAGTATTAATATATGGATAAGATAGTATTCCTTGGTATGATTTACTCTAAAAGCATGAGTCTCCATAGATGTATCTTGGAGAGGAGATCATTCTATTTTACAAAAAACATTATCAAATAGAGTGTCATATTCTCTCATTCCTCTAACTATAGGGAATGGTTTGAATATCCAATATGTTCATCTATTCCATATTAATGTTTATGTATGATTCATCATTTAAGATATTGATATATTATCATCTATGATTCATCATGTTGTAAGATCTTAACTCTAACATGGGACCCTCTATTTTGAGAATGCATGAGCATCCACCTTTATGAATAATCATTCTAATCTAAATACTCCTCATATGGAAGTCAAATAATCACCTTTAATATATCCTTAAAATATTTTAATAAATTATTTAACAAATAATGACACACATTAAATAAATTATGATACTTGTTGATGAATTTAATTAAAACAATCACAACAATGAGACTAGGTAATGTGGTGGATTTTGAACTCTAGTGGTAATTCATATTGATAGCTACTCAATCTGTTGGTGAGTTAGGAAAATGGTGAGTTAGGTTATCAGAAGGTCATATGGAAGTAGTTCAAGCTTAGTGGTGAGTCGTTTTAATATTGATTAAACTATATAGGTGACTCTTTTCAAAATATTCGTAATGTTTGGTAGTGATATATTTATGGTGGTGAGTCACTATAAATTGTGATCCATGTCTGGTAAGGATACATTATTGGAGGTGATTCAACATCAATGTTGAGTCTTTTCTGGAACTGAGATATTCATGGTGGTGATTCAAATAGAATAGTGAGTCATGTCTAGCAGTGAATCATGTTGAACTATGACTTATATCCTGCAGAGAATATTTTCAACACATAGCCAGATTTCCTCAAAATTCTCGACAATATATAGTTCAATCATCAAACTGAAAAACTAGTAAAAATAAAATTATCATGATTTCATTATCATTAAAACAAGGGTTCCACCTTGTGTGATCCCATAGAACAACAGTCTACTTTAATGATAACTGTCATATCATATTATAGACAATTTGTGGTCAGGCCCCCATTTCAATGGGATAAAATTCATTCCATCCTATTTTGGGAAACAATGACGTTGTAAAACATAAACTAATTATTTCATCTATAATGAGATCCTCATCCCATAAATTAATAGATGACCTCATAAAGAATGGGTGATGATCTAACTTTTTCAAACATCTCTTCTCGGACATCACAAAACAACTGAATCCATGAACCTAATAAGATAGACACCATGTGGGATAGACTATTGGGGGGTCCAAAAAAGATTTTCATATGGTTTGTAGATACTCAGGTAAAGACTCCCAAGAATAATCATGTTTTCATGATAGAGTAAGCCTAAAAAAATATGGAACTATGTGAAACTCAAAAAATTCACACACTTATGCCCCCTTATAAATGTGTTGAACATGTTCTTGATCCGAGGGTTTAGAATAAACTAATTTGCATGAAATACTATAAAGTTGATTAAAATAACATTATAGTCCCTGACCCGAAATTCCTTATAATTCTACTGTATCATGTACCCAAGAATTTTCTCCTATATATAAGTATCCCAATGCATTTCTCTCCTAACCATAGGTTAATCTCAGGTCTGGCCTCATAAATTCTACTTTCACAAGGCAATTTCTACACCTTGTCCCACCAAGAGGCACATAAGTAGTGGAAACATAATCCATAAATATTTTTTCACTATGGGAAATTGATTTCCAATCATGTTATAGATTCCTATTGATAAATTTACATCTTTCATTGACATGGCCCCATTATAGAGTAATCCACATACACATTTCAAAAGCATAAAAGGAACATTCATAGGTCAATGTTCTAGTAGTATGATGATAAAATACATAACAAATTATCAGCACAGTTCATTAAACAATAGTAAAACCCTTTGTTATAAAAACATCATTCCCCATGGATTGAACACATTGGATGAATCCCACCCCCATATTTCAAATGTGACACAATACCTAGATTTTCATATATGTAATCCATATATCACATTTCCTATACATCAGATGATATTCCCATTTAGAGTATCTTCCCAGCATAATTTCCAAACCATCCATCATTGATGGTCCATTTATGACATTAGAACCCATACCGCATGATGTTAAATTGAAGGGATGGGTCTTATCACATAACCCTAATATGCATCATTTAATTATGAGAATTTTGTTAACTGTTTTATTATATGGTCTGTAGGATTCCTCTAGGTGATTCAATATTGACATATGAACCCATATTAGGTACATACAAGAGGTTCAATCCTAATTCCCTGAATATCAACCAAATCCATTAACTATTATTATCTCCCCTTATGAAACACATAACCTCCCATCAAATCCCTAAAACATGTTAATCATGTGCCCCACATGACCTAGTAATTTGTTAAAACCATTCCCAACCTTTCCCCGTAATATGAGAATCCTTCAACCAACCTATCCCCACATTATATTGAAAATTCACCAATCATGTCATTGAAAGATGTTAGTAGTGAACCCAAACTGTCTATATAAGTTGTTATACATTTTCCCATCCTTTTAACAAAATAACTTAAATTTGTTTTGAAAATTTCCTCACAAGCTGTTAAACCTACACCAAACAATTCATTACAATATTTTAAAACAATTCCCATCATGCTCCAATGTGATTTTAATTGTACAACCCAAAAATATACATAATACATTAAACTTGTGACCTGGTCCAAAATCCATTTAACATTCAATAACCATGGTTTGTGTGAGGTAAAAATCGATGTAATTTCTAATCCCCAAAAATTAATTACACCATGATTGACATAGGGTTCTCTGGGTTCTGAACCTTAGATCTATCATATGAGATTCCCCAAACTTCAAAAGGGGAAAAATTATATTTTCCTTACCTAACCAATGACGAAACAGGATTATATTTACCCAACATGAAAATCTATGTTAACAAAAATTTAATTCCCAATTGATATATAAGTAGTATAATTAACCATCATCCACCATGAGAAGGAACCCTAAATGAATTTCATGAAAATAAAATACATCTAAGAGGGGGACCTTGACTGTATTATGATATCAAAGGAGGATTCCATATAAGAGGGAACCGATATACCATCATACGATTTTGATCATGGAGCTGACGACACAGGTTACAATGATGGAAGTTGGTCACCATTTGAAAATATGAATGTGGTGAAAAAAAATAATTACATCTCTACCAAGAAGTGGGAGATATCTGAGCCGAATGAATGTGTTTGTAAAATAAATAGATAAAATGAGTGGATATCGGTCTCATATTCCATAATGGAAAATTGAATTTTGGAAACCATTATATTTTCAAGTAACAAGATAAAAATATTTTGTTCTATTTACCACCACAAAAATAATGGGCCTAGAATAAAACTCATAAGTAAATTTGGGTATTTAGTGTCGGGAATCCTTTCTCTGTGACATAGTCATCAAGAATCCCATCTCCATATCATTAAAATTGTCACATGTTAGAGAATTTGGATTTGTTTCACAATATCTATACTAATTTCTAGTTTCACATTCCATACATGTCTATCTATATGAAATTAGTGACCTATTTCAAATAGTTACTAGTGAAGGTTAATCATTGGTGTAGAAATCTCACTCAACTACATCCCAAAAAAATCCATTTGTGCCCATATCTATCTGGATAACACTTACCTTATAACCCCATATTATCATCAATAGGAGGGTTATTGATTCTATTATGCAATGACATGACTCAAAAGAGTTATTCAGATCAGGGATCTGGCCAAAAAACATCTTAATGCATCAGCACCTCGCCACCCCCACCCCTTCTAAGGACCATATAGGGAGAATCCACCATCAGGTCCAATGGTTAATTACTTCATTGTACTCTCCTGATAGTTCTATGAAAACTCACTCCACCATTCGGATGATATGGAGGATATTTAGTTGTTCCTTCCCATAAAAACTCTTTCGAAACTACCCAATAGGGAACCCACCATGCCTCATCCAACCCAACACCAACTGGAGACACAAGATGAAGAGTGGGTTGAATTAATTATTTCTCTTCCAACCCCTGTCTAAAACAACTGGAGGTAATTCTGGGGGATACCTATGACATTTCTTTATAAAGTGAATCTTATACAGCACTTCTAAACCCTATGAATACTAGAGTGTCAAACCAAATACCTTCAATTTCATAACATGGATCCATATTTCCTATACTGGGATAGAGACCCTAACATCCTATTACAAATTTTTAGTTAGTTTTCTCATACACCATCACAACTTATACCCATTAAACTAAATCCACTGATGAGGAAACTCAGTTCATAGGTCCTTCCCACACCACCATCAACCCACATGGAGGTCCTCCAAATGCTTCCACCAACCAATAGTGGAATCCTACCCACTAATCCAACATTCGACATGGAGTTCCTCCTTCTTCTACTAATCAATTCGGGTTTCATCACCATATAACCAATAATAGTGTAGAGTTCCTCCCTATTCTGCAGACATTCCCTACTCCAAATATGGTCACATAGATTTAGGGAGAACACACATCCGGGGTGTTCTTCACACGATGTACGACAGTGCCCACATGGAGAAAACATGAGAAACTCACACCAGTCCCCTATTATATAATTCACATTCTATTAGAGGAAGAACATTGGGAACAATCATATAATCCTTAATGTCTCAAATTCTTATACAACTGATGACATAACATGAGAACATTACCCCATATAATGTTGTCTGGGGAACAAGCTCAGAAATTGATGATAATGTCTTCATAATCATTGGTCGACCTAATCCCCAAATCAATCCAAATATAAATAAATGTGGAGTATTTCATGGATTACATATAGTTTCTTCTAGAGAAATCATATCTATCCCCACTAGTTTCTCTCCATTCTATCACTATGGAATCTGCGGGAGAGATGTTTGGGTCTGGGTTGATTTACTAAGATGATGGTGAGTACTTTGTGGATATATAAATGGAAAGTACCTCCCTCAAGCATGAGAAATTATTAATCACCCCAACCTACATGTACATGATCCTGATTCTTTGAGGGATTTGAGGGATGTTTAAATGTATATAATAGACCCTGAAACTCTCCATATTCGAATATAGAATCCAAATTATATGTCTTCTTCTGTTCCTCTACTAGTTTCCTAGAATGTGCTAGTTGAGCCCTTTTCAAAAAAAGAATAAGACTCTTCCACTCTGAAATAGTACATGTGGGAGATTCCAGTCACTAACCATATATAAATGGTTTTTTCTATTCATTCATGTATATAATCTATCATACTAGAGTCCCTTAAAGTGGAATATGTAGTTTTATTTCTCTAGATTATTTTGGAGACATTCAAACACAACTGAGATTAGAAAATGACCTACTTAGGGATCCAAAAACCCCTCAATATTATCAACCAGTTCTGAAATAAGGTTGAGATCACCACACACAAGGCAGCATAGTGTCTTGACTCATATGTCTTCCATCAGACTCTCTAGTAGACATGTATTAAGAACCTTATAATGCTTCATAGATTCATTGAAGAGGTATCTCCAGAAGTATAGATCCATGGTGGGAGACATTGTGCTTCCCCACATTTCATACTTATCTTGTAGAAAGGAAGGGAAATTAAATATAACCCATCTACCGATGTTGAAAGTATGACTTGGTCTAAATCCATGATAAATGTGATCACCACTAACATATGGATGTATCAAAGGCATAAGGACACCAACGCAAATCCTAATGGATAAAACTGCATCAAGGAATAATGTAGTTTTAATAAGACCTCATGGTAGGCATGTAAAATTTTCAGAACAGACAGACATTATGCCTCAAATCCCCCCCCACCCCAATGAGACATTAATGCCTACCCATAAGTTCATATATAATGGTAAAAGAAATAATGAGCTATGTTACCCTTCCAAATTTGTGTAGAAAGAAATGTCATTCCCCATGGTAGCCTCCTTTCCCTATGAGCATGAGTAATATGAACAGATCACCTCTGGTATCATTATAGAACATCACATGTACCCTAAAAATTCTATAAGGTACCTCATATGTCATCGAGTGGGGAACTCATTCCCCCTTTTTAGATGCACAAATTCAGTCATTTTTGGCCCATAAACCTAGTTAGGTCATAATACAGATGATTTGGTAAGAGAAAAAGATATCAGTCTCCAAACCCTCATGAGAAACATGCGTAGCATGATTATACCCCTCGATAATAGGGATGTGATACTCCTTTATTATTTAATCACGTCAATTCATTGGTGGATATAATACTTTTCTAATATGAAATGAAAACATCTCTCAAATCCCATCCAATGATTTCTAAACATTTATAGTGGTTGTTAAGCCTAATGTAAAATCATACCCATTAGGGGTGGAATATGTTTGAGCTCTCTCAGAGATGGGGAATCTGATCCTAAATCCATTTAATTACATGGGTGAACATCAATGACATCTTGCTACACATTTCCTCAATGTATAACCCAATATGGGGACTCTATAATTTTTGATTTCCCCCACTTTGATGCTTCACCAAGACTCTGGAAGGTCTTGTACATTCCAATAGTATTTATCATCCCATGTGATCTATTACTAGTTGGTAGTGTCTCCAAATAAAGTTCATATAATTGGGATTTTCATTTCATTCATATAGATAATCATAAACCAATGAAAATGAATGAACGGGGCTCATGACGATTTCATTGACTTTTTATCATGGTGGTGGGAACTCACATTCTCATATGATTTTACACTATCCTATGAATATTTGTTCAAGATGTGCATATATATCATCAGGAATGATATTGTCACTACCATCATCTCTCTTAACATCCATTGTGGATTTCAAGAATTCGTTGAAAATGATTTGCATAAAAAAGAATTATAGTTAACTAAACAACATTCACACCCATTTGACCTTACCACACCCATTATATGAACTTAAAATGTAAACATAGATTCAAATGTATATATTATGGTTCTAGATCCAATTCACATACTTGATTCTTTTCCATTGGAGCACCGTCAGGGGAATCCCAAAAAAGTTCAACCTCAGAATTCCTAGCATACTCAAGAACAAAATTTTCATTTGATGTCACCTTGATGAGATAATGTGGCTCCATCCCTAATAAATTCATGGATAACATGACACCTTTTAACAAAATATGAAACCTGGACTATTAATTTATGGATTTTTAGGACTTATGGTATTTTATCTATTCTCCAATAAAAGAAGTTATGAAATAATGAGAATAAATGACCTCATGAGGCCAAACTCACTGGTGGCACCAACCATTTTCAATATCCTAGGATCCCCAAGAACACCATCAAAGAATTCATGGAATTTAAATATTGGATCAATAAATGGTCGATTCTATTTTTTAAAACTGTATTATTATTAATCTTATTTGAAAAGTGTATCCTCTAATACCAATAGTTTTAATTAAGAATCGGGTTAGTAGAAATAGTATCGAAGCTGCATGAAATGGATGTGTGATGAATAGATGGCTTATAATAATGTCACACATTATCATTGTATAATATATTCCCACATTATAAAGATAAAACCTTGTGTGGTTTATGTTCCTCCTATGACGCATCCCTCGAAATATATGTCGCAAATATCCACATCGTAAAAGAAAATACACCTTTAGAGAAAGGGAAATCAATGTACCCTACTGGTGCTAAAACCACCTCGAACCCTAGGATATTTAGTGTGTAATGACCTGGAAAATTACATGTATTTTTTTAATTATATGGTAATTTTATGAGTCCCTGAAAATTGACTTCTCGGGTTTCTGATGACTTGTGTGCCAAGAATGAATTTCTGAACTTTTTTTATGTACGTTTAGTAAACTTGTGAGCGGGTTTTTGTAAATTTTGAACTGGTGCTCGGAAATGAAATTTGAGGGCACCGTTGAACTCGTAGTGATGGTATTCACATAAATATACCTTCACCTCGACCGCAGTTGGTCGAGGGTGAATGTTAGTTTTCATGTTTTTTGTGGAAAAAAAAATAAAATAATGAACAAATTTTATTTTATTTTTTTCAAACCTCCCAATTTGATTGTGTAGTGGTGGGGACCCCCCGATCTTGGAAACCTGACAAATTTGAATTCATAATGGTGGGGACCAACTAACTCTTGAACTCCCTATTTAATAAGGGAGGTGACTTTAAGTTTCCTATAACTTAATTGTTCCAACACAATGATTTTAATTACTCCAATGTCATCATAGTTAATGCACAACTTTATTTTAATAAGTCAACTAATATTTTTATTGGGTTGCGGAAAAATCATTGCTAAAGGGTTGGAAAATCCTTGGAGATGTTTGGAGAAACTATTCCATCTCCAATAAAGAATGCCACTCCAGTGAAGAACGAGGAACCGTCCCCGATCCTGGATTGGATGCTCCATATAGAGGTAATGAATACTGACATTCTCCAACAAATTTATCTTCTACATCTTGACTCCTCCAACAAACAGACGTCGGTCCTTCCATCCCCCACCGATTTCAACAAACCATCGAGATAGGGGTGAAATTTTGGTTAACCTTCACAAATTTTCTTTTGCATTGAACCTCTCCCCAAGAGCCACTTGCTACCGCTCTAACGCAGAGGGGGCGGGCCAAACGAACATGGACCGACCTTTCCATAATCCTTTGTTGTTTTTGATGTGTTCTTCATGATGGAGGAGGTTGGTGACCGGTGCCATCAATTGGCACCAGTGGGACTCGGGAGCAGCGGTCGGCACCACGGCCGGCTGCGAAGATGGCAGCAGCGCAACTACACCACCGGAGAAGAACATTCGCCCATCGGCCGCAACGGAGCATTGGCAGTGGCAGGCACTCCAGCCCGCCACGCGAAGAGGAAGGTGGCACATGTATGTGCTACCTGGTGTGTGGAAGCCACAGCCATGTGTCACGGTAGTGAGAGGAGGGTGTTTGGCTCACTGTCTGCCACTTGTGAAGGCGTGACACATGACCGCACCATGCAGAGTAGGGGATGGGTCGTTCGGCCAGCTAGGACAGTCGCCGCATCGCGGTCCCCTGCACCGCTGGCCACCGCACCATGGGCCATCACACCGCAGGCCACCGCACCGCGAGCCACCTCGCCGCAGGCTGCCTAGTGGGCCGAGACGCGCTGGCGGGCCGAGCCGGACCCAACGGGATGAGTCGGACATAGGGCCGGACCCGGGTCGGGTCGGGTCAACCCAAACCGGGTCGGGTCTGGTGGGTCTGGCCAGGTCGGACTGGACCCGGACCAACTATGACCATTTCCATTCTTTTGGCCATATCATTAGCTACGGGTGTATGTTTGACGAACCGTCTATGGTTTTGGAAACCTTGGATCAAGACAGGACTTTTGGTATACCCCACTTATGTTTTGGATACAGTTGTGGTAATCCCGAGTTGGATCAAACACGAATCCAACAGGGACCTCGGGACTAAAAGACCAATAACATACAGATTGGGAATCTGATTGTCAGATCATCTATTGTGTTGAGAACACTGTTACATGGAGGTCCTTTGGGATAATCCTTCATGGGACTTTGTGGTAGTTGGAGTATCTATTAGTGTATTGAGAGGAGAATTATCCCATAATTAAGCGAGTTTAGTGAAGGAACCCTGTAGCTGGTTGTCACATGAGAAAGGGGTCATATGTGGGTCTGTTCTTTGATATCCCATGTGTGTCTGTGCTTTGGGATCCTAGGTGGTTCTGTACTTTGGGATCCTACGTGGTTATATGTTCGAGCGTCCCAGTTGGATATACTCTGGTAAATCCACGTAGGACTACTCTAGGATCCTATATGGGTTTACTATATTAGGATCCTACATGGGTCTGATGATTTAGGATCCTACTTCGGTCTGCCTCTTAACTGAGTAAGATGATTTAGTAGTTGCGTCTAATAATCTTACTACCATACCTAAGTTATATCTAGTGTGAGTTGAGTCCTTACCTTCATGGTAACACCTTTGTGTTATTATTCTATGTGTCGTATCGTTGTGGTACATACCATCGTTGTGATACCTTTGTGGTATTCTTTTGTGTGGTGTACCTTTGTGGTAATTACCTTTGTGGTGATACCATTGTGGTAATATTCACTGTGGCGTACCTTTGTGGTACTTACCTTTGTGGGGTTACCTTTGTGGTATTCTTTCTTTCGTAGAATAGTTGTACTTTGGCTAAAGATTTGGGCCTTGTGTTTCCTTGTGAATCAGATGGGTATACTTGATAACATAGGTATATGTATGGAAATATACATAAGTAGGTTATTCTAATGTTATCAGGTGTGGTGGTCTATCTTTTTTGGGTTTTGTGAGACCTTAGAGAGTCTCAGGGTCCCTATTGATTATCATTATACTCACCCCTTCACAGGATATGCCCGCACCTTTATGTGTTTGGTTCAGACGATGGACAGTGCTAACTGAGGATGAGAGTACTAAGACTGGAGGTAGCTCGGATGTGTAAATTAGACGAGGAATACTATATAGAAGATCGTTCAAGAGTTGTACCTACCCTTCAGGTAAGATCCTTAGCGGGTGTCCACTGCTGCTGTTTTAGTTTACTTGTACTTTATGTTTTCTTATACTTTTTAGTTGGGCTTGTGTTCTGGACCCTATTACATATTGTACTTAGTATTTTTACTTTACTGTTTACTTGTGTTAATATCTTGTTGTGTTCTTGGTTGAGTGTGTTTATAGTATACAAAGGCAATACCTTCTCAGTTTTGTGGAATACGCCTTTCGGGGCTAGTTTCTAGCCCCTGGCCTATGGAAGGCGGGCTTGGGGTAGTCACAGAATGGGCCCTGGTGGACGGGTCAGGACAAATTAGTATTAGAGGAGTCGGTTATTCCGTAGAAAATTAGATTCTAATCTTTTTAATGGAAATAGTGTTATGTTTACTGAGTGTGGTTATCCTTGTAGGGAATCCAGTGTTGGTGTGGCGGCCAACGTATCTATACACCAGGACCCTGACTTCTGATTTCAGGCTCAGTGCATGAAAACACGGATTGCGTGTGGGTTTTGAAATATTCTCTTTATGATCTCTTTGATTATGCTCACCAAGAATAAAGTATATTCTATGGTGCACCAGTTTCATATTAGGATGCCTCCCCATAGACAGCTAGCTAGGGTTTCGGGTATAGGACATGCTAATATCCCACTGATCGGCGAGGCCTCGGTTTATGGCCCTTTATCAGTAGGATCACAAGCAGAGGGACCAACAGTTCCTTTACCCATTGAGCCACCGATGCCACCAGCCCCAATAGAAAAGGGTGCACACTTCTTGAGCATGATCCAGGAGTTCTTGAACCAGAGGCCACTGAGGTTCCAGGGAGAGACAGACCCATAGGCAGTTGAGGATTGGTTGGAGTCCATGGTGAGAGTCTTTCGACTAGTAGGGACACTAGCTGATCTCTTAGTAATCCTTGTCGCCAGTCTTCTACAGGCAGCATCAAGCAGATGGTGGGTCTTGATGATCTAGGTTCACAACGAGGTGAGACTTCTCTCGGACGAATTTGAGATCCTGTTTTAGGTAAAGTTTATCCCAGGGACCCTTTGCGCACTATACATACATGAGCTTTTTCATCTGCCACAGGGTTTCATGACTATGGCTCAGTACTCAGCGAGGTTCATCGACCTCTCATGATACTCCACTGATATGGTGCAAGATCCATTATTTAGGGCCCAGACATTCGGTCAGGGACTCAGGCAGGATATCGGGGCTTTGATGATTTCCTTCAGCATTCCAATGCATAAGTGGGTGTTAGAGTGATCCCTCTTAGTGGGGAGTTTTCTTGCGTAGCAGTCACCAATAGAGATACCCACCACCAGGTGTCATATAGTGGAGTATTCTATAGATAGAAGAAGATATATGTCATAGATTTCCACGAGGACTAGACCAATAGGTAAATGACGGTAAGATTCAGGGTTTATTGTGAGAGGCACCAGAGACAGAGCCAGTCATGCAAGGAGAATGCAGTGTTATGCATGCAGCAGGCAGGGTCACATGGCTCGTGCCCTCCAAAAGCGTCATACGAATGATCAATATAAAGTTGAAGGACTGCACAGGTAGAGACAAAGTTTCGACCGAGGAGGTCCGTAGGGAGCAGGCGGTTGTGGCAGAGGAGTTGGTTGTGCAGTTGGAAGTGGGCTACAATTTGAGATGTTACCGCCACCACCACTAGGTGGTCCACCCTGACCATAGGGAGTAGGTGGACAGGGGAGATCTCAGCTCCAGGCAGCTGAGGCCTATGACCGTGGAGATCCTGAGATGATATGAGGTATGATCTATGTCTACTCCACCTTAGATGTTGTACTTATAGACACAGGTGCCAGTTATTCTTTTATTTCCACAACTCTCATTTGGATCTCATAGATTCTGGTGGAGCTGTTGGCTCGATCTTTATGGCTGGAGATTCAAACGAGAGTGAATTCAATGATTATGTGCTAGTGATAGTAGTGTGAGTTTACTCTAGGAGGTGAGATCTTCAGTTGGGATCTTCTAGTAGCGGCCTCGAGGCCTTACGATGTCATATTGGGTATGGACTTGTTATCTATAGTCCATGCTCAGATTGACTGTATTAGGCACAATGTGCGGAGTGTCCATATGGATGGGACTCAGTTTACCTAAATCGGTGAGAAGGGAGCCTTTGTAACATATTATGGAATCACTGATTCTCGCTCAAATTTACCCAAGAGATGAAGGTAGAACGGTCCTTGTAATTAGCTTGGGTTATCGAATCATCAGGGACCTAGGAAGAAACCTATAGAGACGTACATTCTATGGACTATTTTTGGCTATGAAGTGGCCAAATTGGGTTGATTTTATATGGTTTTAAAAGATAACTAACAGATTTAATTGAATTCAATTTAAAATAATGAGTTGATCCTAGGTTATCGCTCAGGGTGGATTGGATGAATTACTTTTTTAATGATTTCAATTTATTATAATTGAGATGGATTCATTTAAGAAGATCAAAAAAAAATCATCACTTACTGGTTTAATGGCTACACACCCTAATACTAATCACCTATACACTTGAAGGATAATAGTTTTGAGCACTCCAAGGTAGAGTTTTGTATTAGCACTTGAAATGTGTGACCTTAAATTCAATAAGGATAAAGATGTTTTAAAATCATCAAATAAAAGTCTCATTTAAAATAAGTTATTAGCCATTAATGGAGTGATAAATAACATCCAATCCATCCCCTTGTTACTCCCTTGGATCAACTCATAAAAAAATTATCCCTCCATTGATGACTTTTCTTCAACGGAAGTGGGAAGTAGACTTATAAAGGTGGAATTGTGGAAGTAAAAACAACAACAACAAAAGATCACTCCTCCGTTGTGTTATAAATATCACAAGGTTTGGTATGAACAAGTTCACACCGTGAACCAACGGTATCAAAATTTTAAGGAGAAGAATAGAATAATAAGAGAAGAAGAACTTTTATTAAGAAAACTAAGGTGAATTAAACAACTTACATGAGAAAGAAATGCGATTACAAACACAAAGTGGCAGCATAACACTACAATGAAACCAAGAACCAAAGATCCTTCAATACTTCAACACCACTACCTTAAATATGCATTTTTTAGCCCTTGGGTCGAGCCTCCAACATTCCAGGTCTCCTCAATTAATTTTGGTAGGCCATAGGTGGGTGGAATGTAAGGGAGAGTTGATTTTTCCACCCTTGACCCAAGGTGGCAGATAGCTTTCCTTCACCGAACAAACGCATCTAGAAGACCTTTTATATGGCCGAATCAGAGTGGGCCATAGAAGAATAAACTGGAGCTACGGATATCTGCTAACCTCCTGTAACATTTGGGACCATTTGGAGTTGTGGATTACGATATATGATCAAATTAGTGGGATGTTTTTCTGGGCCGCAGAATCTGGCCCAGAATTGTATCTCTAACATGGTCCGCCTTAATGACTACCATAGAGGCAGAATTAGTATTATCTCATGAAGAGGGATTTATTCCTATACATGTCCTCTAGCATCCCACGAAATTGGGGATTAATCAGGCTTGTATGTTGGGCCCCACAGTCTCATCAGTGGGTTGGTGTCCAATCTTCCTTCTCTAGAATTGCTTCCTTTCATCACAAAATATCTCCATCTTCTTCCATGAATTCTCCGTTGATACCTAAATGAAAAATGTTCACATTTAAGTGTAGATAATGTTCCCAAAATATCAAATTAAAAAATTGATAATTACATTCCTTAGAATCAGATGACTCATTGGGCCTAAATTGGTGTATATTAGGCAAGAAATGCACAAATGATGAGAATGGATGTTCATAATGAAAATGCACTAACTCAGGCCCATAAGATCAAAAATTAACATTTAATACCATTAAAATGTAATTAAAATATATGTTTTTATTGGATAATCACACCCCCCAACTTGAGATTTGCTAGTCCAAAGCAAATAATTCAATGATATTATTTGAATTCCTTTCTTCAAACACAATATAACAAACAGTGCTCACAATGTAAACTGCACACAAATATATTTTTATAACCTATCAAGATAATTTAAAACAAGATGAATTTAAAAGAATATCCCAATCCCAAGCCCATTCCTTTGATCAAATCCATCAACATACTTCATCAAACTCAATTAGGTGTAATGTTGTGTTGTGTATCACAATAGATATGGCGGTTCATTTTCATTCAAGGGGGAAATCAGGGAAGCGCTAGGTGGAATCACATTTAATCCTAATACGAGTATTCTTCATTATTATTATTTTTGATTTTTTTTTTGCAATATTTACATAGTAATTGAGATTGCAGTTATTCAAATTAACCCATGTAGCAATACTTTGCCGATGACTCCCAGACTCAAAGGCCTTAGGGCACCAAGTGAAGCCCACATACTCGGGCATCGTCTAGAGTTAACTTAATCAAAAAAAAGTCATATTACCATAAACAAATATATATTGAAAAACTCAGGGCTAGACCACTCTGGAGTCATGATCCCCAAGTGCCGAAAGCCTCACATTTTATCAATCCATTGCTCTACAGGCAATTTTTTTTTTGTTTTTTCTTATTTTATTTTTATTTTATTTTTTTTTGAATACTCATATTATTCATAAAAATCAAACCAGCCTATGCTATTTATTATGGGACCCCAAAAATTCAAATTATTACCCCACAGTCTAAAGGACGTGTATTGTGGAATTTTGATTTAATGGATGAAAATAAAAATGATGAAAATTTTTATTGGACAACCAAACCTCCAAAATCAATGCTTTTAAACTTAATCATGAATTAAATTAAGAGTAAAGGAAATAAGAATTATTTGATATGTATTTTTTATGTGATCAAAGATGTTATTATATTAATGATAATGGAATTTTACTTCTTTTTGTTATCATTGTTTTTTTAAACAAACATTTTGTTTCCACACCCCCAACATAGAATGAAATTGTCCCTAGTTTCATAAAAACAAAATTTAGAATGGGGTAGAGGAAAAAAATGGAGTTAAATAAGGAAATTGAAATATGAGGATCAAGGAATGAAGTCACCTGGTGGTTGAAGTTTGAAGTTCTTGCCGCTCGAATTTATTCCTTTGATATCCATGTCGTTTGCAAATTTCCCTAGTGGAAAAAGGAAAAACAAAACAAAAAAAACAAACAAAAACAAACAATATATATTTATTTATATAATAAAGGATGTAAAATATAAGAATATATATAAAAATTATAGAATAAGGAAGCACAAGAAGCCGCAGGTCAGTGGTAAGTGCGCGCCCATGTCTCCCTTCGGTCCCAGGTTCGAGTCCCCGCGGCTTCGCCGGTTGTGACGGGGTTTTCCCAACGGCCTATGGCGTGGACTTTTTATTATTATTATATTTTTATTTTTATCTTAACCTATAAAATAATAAAAATAAAATAAAATAAACTGATGATACATTGTCTTCTTTTTAAATTTCTTGGTAAGGTATTACTCAAGGATCACACCACGTGACACGGATGAATATGATGATCCTCTTTCGTACCCATCCATACTCATAATAGAAGAACAGGTCAAAAGTCTATTTTTTATTTTTAAATATAAAAATGATTAAGTAATCTTATTTGAAAAATAAAGATGATTCAGAAATATTAGAAACATAAAAACCACGGGTTGCCTCCCGTGCAGCACTTTGTTTAACGTCGTTAGCCCGACATAGATCCCAAATTTATCAATTTTTCCCTGGTTCATAGATTGGATCAATTAACTCAACATTTATTTCATGTTTATTGAATGATTCAACGAATGTTTTTATCCTTTGACCATTGACCTTGAAAATGTGACCACTTGTGGGATCTTGAATCTCTACTGCCCCATGAGGGTATACATGATGCACTATGAAAGGACTTGCCCATCTAGACCTTAACATTCCCGGGTGTAAATGAAGTTTTGAACTATACCAGAGCACAAGTTTTCCCGGTTCAAAATGTTTTACCTTGATATTCTTAGATTGGTAGGCTTGAACTCTAACTTTATTGATCCTTGAATTTTCATAAGCCTCCATCCTTAATTCCTCTAGTTCATTGAGATCTAATTTCCTTTTTGTTCCGGCCAATTAGAGGTCATAATCCATTTTATTAATTTCCCAAAAGGCCTTATGCTCAATTTCAACAGGTAAATGGAATGTTTTTCCATAAACCATCCTATATGGGGATATTTTTAAAATGGTTTTATATGCGGTTCTATAGGCCCAAAGAGCATCTAAGAGTTTCTTAGACCAATCATTCCTAGATGGGTTGACAATTTTTTCAAGAATTTGCTTAATCTCCCTATTCGCTAACTCATCTTGACCGTTGGTTTGAGGGTGGTATGCGGTGGGAACTTTGTGAGAAATTCCATATTTTTCCATGAGTGATGAGAATGGACGATTGCGAAAATGAGTTCCACGGTCACTTATGATAGCCTTAGGAATTCCAAATCTTGAAAATATGTTCTCTTTCAGAAATAGAATCACAACTTGATGATAATTGAACTTAGTGGGAATGGCCTCAACCCATTTTTAGACATAATCAATAGATAAGAGTATGTAGAGGTATCCCCGAGAGTTTGGGAAGGGACCCATGAAATCAATTCCCCAACAGTCAAATATTTCAACCACTAAGATGGGAGTGAGTGGCATTTGATTCCTTTTTGTGATGGACCCTACTTGTTGAAACCTAGGACAGCTTTGAAAAAATGTTTAGGAGTCCCTTGAGAGGGTGGTCCAGAAGAGACCACATTGAAGAAACTTAGAAAATGTTTTCTTAGAGGAAAAGTGACCTCCACATGCCTCACAATGACAGAATTTATGGATGGACTCTTGTTCAGATTCTGGAACACGCCTCCTAATGACTTAGTCAGGGCAAAACTTATAGAGGTATGGATCATCAAACATGTAGTGTCTAACATCAGAAAGGAATTTCCTTCGAGCTTGAGTCCCTAAGAATTTTGGAATGACTCCTTTCACTAAGAAATTTGCTATGTCAGCAAACCAAGGGCAGTCACTCACAAAGTATAGGTGTTCATCAGGAAACGAATCAGACACAGAAAGGTGATTTGAGTTTTCTTTGAATTCCATCCTAGAGAGGTGATCAGCTACAACATTTTCAACTCCCTTTTTATCCTTGATTGTGAGGTAAAATTCTTGTAAGAGAAGGACCCACCTAATCAGTCTATCCTTAATATCTTGTTTTCAGAAGAGGTATTTTAGTGCATAATGGTCAGTGAACACAGTGATGGGTGATCCTAAGAGGTAGGACCTAAACTTATATAAGACTAACACAATAGAAAGTAACTCCTTTTCAGTGGTGGTGTAGTTTATTTGGGCATCATTTAAGTATTTTCTTGCATAAGCAATGACATAATGAGTTTTATCACAATGTTTTCCTAACACAGCTCCAACAGCAATGTCACTGGCATCACACATAAGTTCAAAAGGAAGGTTCCAATTTGGAGATTTCATAATGGGAGGAGTGGTGAGAGAGGATTTGAGGGTTGAGAATGAACCCTCACAGCTTTCTGTCCAAACAAATGGAGCATCCTTTACTAAGAGAGGACAAAGGGGACAGGATATTGAACTAAAGTCCTTGTAGAATCTTCTATAGAAACCATCATGTCCTAAGAAAGACCTCAATTCCTTGACAGTTTTGGGTGAGGAAAGGTGACGAATGATGTCAACCTTTGCTTTATCAACTTCAATCCCCCTACTTGAGACTAGATGGCCTAGAACATGTCCCTCTTTAACCACGAAATGACATTTTTCCCAGTTTAGGACCAGATTCTTTTCTTCACATCTTGACAAGACTCTCTCCACATTCTGCAGACATCCCTCAAAAGTATCCCCAAACATAGAGAAGTCATCCATGAAGACCTCTAGAAAATCCCCTACCATGTCTGAGAAGATTCCCATCATACACCGCTGGAGGGTTCCAGGGGCATTGCATAACCCGAAGGGCATGCGTTTGAAGGCAAAGTTACCAAAATGACATTTGAATGTAGTCTTCCCTTGATCCTCTAGGGAGACCTCAATTTGATTGTACCCCGAGTACCCATCTATGAAACAGTAGAAGGCATGACCTGCCACTCTCTCAAGGACTTGGTCAATGAATGGTAAGGGGAAATAGTCCTTCTTGGTGAATGAGTTTAGTTTCCTATAGTCAATGCAGACCCTCCATCCACTACTCACCCTTGTTGGAAGAATCTATCCATCCTCATTGGTTATCACTATGATTCCAGCCTTTTTTGGAACCACTTGGATTGGGCTCACCCATTCACTCTCAGCTATGGGATATATGATACCAGCTTTCAACAATTTCAGAAGTTCTTTCCTTACTACCTCCATGAGATTAGGATTGAGTCGCCGTTGAGTTTGACGACATGGCTTTGAATTAGATTCCAGAACAATCCTATGAGTCCCGATAAGTGGGATAATCCCAGGAATATCATAAAGGGTGCAACCAATGGATTTCTTATGCTTCCTAAGGACATCTAGAAGAATCCTGTCATGATTGGCTTCATGAGAAGAAGAAATGACATTTGGATATGTTTGATTGTCCCCTAGGAACGTATTCTTGAGTGTAGAAGGAAGTTCCTTCAATTGAAGATCAGGTTGGTTTAGAATTTTAGTAGAAGATTGGGACATTAGATCAAGATCAATTTCTTTTTTTATAGTTTCAGATAGGATTGATTCCTCACATGTAGAAGTTTCAGCTACTAGATTGGCTTGATCATATTTAGGGAAGTAATTTAGAGGGGTCTCTATGAAATTGGTTTATTGAAAGGTTTCACTGATTGTTGGACCTAATACTTCATCATAAGAGCAATTTGAAAATGATTCAAGCCAAGGAGATAAACTTCCTTTATATGAACAAAGTAAATCAATATCATCCTGACATAAACATTCATTAAATATTCCTTGATGTTCCATGGATTCATTATCAATGTTTCCTATCATTTTTACTTAATTAATGTCCTCATCATCCCCTATTTGTGAGATTGAATTATTGATGTTCAAGTCTAGATTCATGTTCCCAATGGTGATGGTCATGTTCCCATTTCAGACTCGGATAATAGTGTTGATTGTTGCAAGGAAAGTACGATCAAGGATGATTGGGGTTTGTTCCTTATTTCCTAAATTTGGATGGTTGTCAAGGACAATGAAATCAACAGGATAGATGAAGTTTTCAACCTTTACCAGAACTTCCTTTAAAATCCCCTTTGGAACCCTAATGCTATGATCAGCAAGCTGGATTGTGATAGATGTGGGTTGGAGTTCTTCTAGGCCTAACTGGCTGTATACAGCATATGGGATGAGATTGACACTAGCACCTAGGTCACACAAGGACTTGACAACTTTACTTTCTCCTAGTTCAACATTGATGTAAGGGAAACATAGGTCTTTCAACTTAGGAGGAATGGTCCCTTGAATGGTGGTACTCACATTAGCAGCCAAAAGGACTTGGTTTTTATGTGAAAATTTTCTTTTAAAAGTGCACAAGTCCTTAAGGTACTTTGAGTAGGCAGGTATGGTTTGGATTGCATCGCGAAAGGGTATGTTCAACTTGACTTGTGAAAATATTTCCCTCAATGTTTCATTCTGTTCAGGCTTGGGTATCCCCCTCATGCATTGAGGAAATGGTGCAGGTTGTGGGGTTGTTTGTTGAAGAGTTGTTTCCTTCACATTGTTATCAGTTTCCTCAGTTTTATCTTGTGGTTAATTTGAATTTTCATGCAAGTTTGAATCTTCATGTGGGTTCTGAATTAGTTGTATAGGTTTCTCAATTGATTTCCCACTTCTTAAAATAGTCACAGCCTTTAGTTGTTCATGAGTTGTTTGAGCACAACCTGACTCTCCCCTTGAAGTTGAGGATGGCACCGCCCGAGTAGGCATGGGTGCCTTTCCAGTTTTGATGGTTTGAAGTTCTTGTTTTAGGGAAGATACCTTCGAGTTCATCCTCTCCATTTTTTGCACAGTTGTTCTAGTAGGCTTTGTGGAACAGTTTGGGTGCGTGCTTGAGTATGTTGGTTTATCCCAGGGGGATATTTTGGAGGTGGGACGGTGTGTTGAAAATGGACCGGTGGGTGTTGGTATTGGATAGGTTGGGTTTGGAACTGGTTATGGTTTTGGTAGTTCTGATGGGGGTAAGGATTTTGTCCCTGTGGTTGGCTAGGTTGTTGGTTATCTTTCCAGTAGAAGCCTGGGTGGTCGTTATACCATGGGTTGAAGGTGTTTTGGTATTGAGGATTTTGAATGTTCATAGCATTTACTTCCTCTGGGGTCCTCCTAAGAGAACATCCTTGATGGATGGAATGGTTGGGCAGTTTTCTATCTTATGGTCATGTTTGTCACAAATTTTGCAAACAGGGTCAACAATTTGGATTTCATGGACTTTCCTAAGGTCTATCTCTTCAACCTTCCTAGAGAGTGCTGTGAGTTTAGACCTAAGGCTTTCCTCTTCTCTATGTGTATGAATTCTAGTAGTTCTTTGTGGACTTTCAGAATAAGTTGAAGTTCCCCATGTTTGTTTTGTTCAGAAAGGCTTTCTAGATTCTCGTAAGCATCATTTGGGGCTTTGTTTTTAAAGGTTCCATTACACATCTTGTCAATGAATTGTTTGTTCCCCAGACCCAACCCTTCATAGAAAATTCTCACTTGTTCAAGAATAGAATAACGATGGTGGGGAACAATGTTTATAGTGTCTTTGAACCTCTCCCATGTTTCATAGAATGACTCTCCCTCTTTTTCAAAAAAGATTTGGATACTCTTTTTAAGTGCAATTGTTTTGTGGTAGGGAAAGTATTTTTTACAGAATTATCTTTGTAGTTGGTCCCAGGAGTTTATGGATGATGGTCTCAAATTTTTTAGCCAATTTTTTTCCCGATCCTTTAAAGAAAATGGAAATAGCCTCATCTTAGCAGATTCTAGTTGATGTGGGGGACACATGTTTTCTACAATGTCATTGAACTCCTTAATGTGCAGGTATGGCATCTCGGACTCCATTCCATGGAATGTGGGAAGGTGGTTTAGGAAATGGGGTTTAAATATGTAGTTGGAATCTCCTAGGGAATTGTGTCTAATGCATGAGGGGGCATTGGTCCATGAAGGTGTGAGGTAGTCATTCATGGTTTGATCAATTGCATTCCCCATGTTTGGGGCTGCCTCATTTGGGTTCCCATTTTGGTTCCCACCCGGGTTTATGAGTTGGTTTCTTTGAAGACCTTCCATTGAAATTGGATCAATTTTTTACTCGGGGATGATAGACTATTTAGGATCTAATGGAAAGAGTTCCCTTGGTGTACTTGACTCCCCAACCCCAAGACTATCCACCCTAACAAGATGGTTTGATTGATCGTGGGTGTAGGCGGACATGCGCGAAAGGAAAAAAAATGAGAAAGGGACAAGATAATAGAATTTGGATGAGAAAAGAAGAAATGGGGGAGAATAGAATGGGTGTTTATATGACTTACTTGGGTCCCCATCAATGGCACCAAAATTTGATTCTCGCTCAAATTTACCCAAGAGATGAAGGTAGAACGGTCCTTGTAGTTAGCTTGGGTTATCGAATCCTCGGGGACCTAAGAAGAAACCTATAGACACGTACATTATATGGAATTTTTTTTTTTGCTATGAGGTGGCCAACTTGGGTTGATTTTATATGGGTTTAAAGGATAACTAACAGATTTAAGTGAATTCAATTTAAAATAATGAGTTGATCCTAGGTTATCACTCGGGTGGATTGGATGAATTACTTTTTTAATGATTTCAATTTTTATAATTGAGATGGATTCATTTAAGAAGATCAAACGAAATCAACACTTACTGGTTTAATTCCTACCCAACCTAATACTAATCACCTATACACATGAAGGATTAAATTTTTGAGCACTCCAAGGTAGAGGTTCGTATTAGCACTTGAAATGTGTGACCTTAAATTCAATAAGGATGAAGATGTTTTAAAATCATCAAATAAAAGTCTCATTTAAAAGAAGTGATTAGCCATTAATGGAGTGATAAATAACATCCAATACATCTCCTTTCTACTCCCTTGGATCATCTGATAAAGGAGTTATCCCTCCATTGATGACATGTCTTCAACGGAAGCAGGAAGTAGACTTACAAAGGTGGAATTGAAGAAGTAAAAACAACAACAAAAAAAGATCACTCCTCTGTTGTGTGATAAATATCACAAGGTTTGGTATGAAGAAGTTCACACATTGAACCAACGGTATCAAAGTGATAAGGAGAAGAACCGAATAATACGAGAAGAAGAACTTTTATTAAGAAACTAAGGTGAATTAGACAACTTACATGAGAAAGAAATGTGATTACAAACACAAAGCGGTAGCATAACACTACAATGAAATGAAGCACCAAAGATCCTTCAATCCTTCAACACCACTGCCTTAAATAGGAATTTTTAAGCCCTTGGGTCGAGCCTCCAACAGTCCAAGTCTCCTCAATTTATTTTGGTATGCCATAGGTGGGTGGAAAGTAAGGGAGAGTTGATTTTTTCACCCTTGACCCAAGGTGGCATCCATCTTTCCTTCAGCGAACAAACGCGTCTGGAAGACCTTCTAGATGGTCGAATAAGAGTGGTCCATAGAAGACGAAAATGGAGATCCGGATGTCGTCTAAGCTCCTGTAATAGTTGGGCCCATTTAGAGTTGTGGATTCAGAGATATGATCAAATTAGTGGGCTGTTTTTCTGGGCCGTAGAATCTGGCCCAGAATTGTATCTCTAACTTAGGCCGCCTTAATGACCACCATAGAGGCCTAATTAGCATTATCTCATGAAATATTTATTTGTTCCTATACATGTCTTCTAGCATCCCACGAAATGTGGGATTAATTGGGCTTGTGGGTTAGGCCCCACAGTCTCATCAGTGGGCTGCTGTCTAATCTGCCTTCTCTAGAATTGCTTCCTTTCATCACAAAATATCTCCATCTTCTTCCATGAATTCTCCATTGGTCCCTGAATGAAAAATGTTCACATTTAAGTTTAGATAATGTTCCTAAAATATAAAATTAAAAAATTGATAATTACATTCCTTATAATCAGATGACTCATTGGGCCTAAATTGGTGTATATTAGGCATGAATTGCACAAATGATGAGAAAGGATGTTGATAATGAAAATGCACTAACTCGGGCCCATAAGATCAAAAATTAACATTTAATACCATTAAAATGTAATTAAAATATATATTTTTATTGGATAATCACTCACCCAGAGTAGAGTGCAGTCATTCACTCATCAGTTGGCTATACTTTCCCTCAGAGCAATGATGTGGCGAGTCCTAGATATCCTGTAGTGGTGGACCAGTACGTGGATGTATTTCCTGATGATGTTTCAAGTATACCTCATTGTAGAGAGGTAGAATTATACATTGAATTGTACCCTGGTATGGCACCGAAATCTCCACCAACGTATCGAATGGCTCCCGCGGAGCTTCGTGAGCTGTTGGTATAGCTAGAGGACTTATAGAAGAAGGGATTAATCTGGCCCAGTGTTTCTCCTTGGGCATCCCTAATTTTGTTCACCAAGAAGGCAAATGGGAGCTTTAGACTTTGTGTTGACTATAGGAACCTGAACTAGGTTTCTGTGATGAACAGGTACCCACTCTCGAGGATTGACGATATCTTTGATCAGTTGAAGGGAGCACAGTGTTTCTTGAAGATAGATCTCAGATCAGGCTATCACCAGCTCAAAACATGAGACGCAGATGTACATAATATGGATTTCAGATTATGGTATAGCCATTATGTGTTCTTGGTTATGCCATTCGGCATAACCAATTCTCCATAAGTGTTCATGGGACTCATGAACAAGATATTTTAGCCGTACCTTGATCGCTTTATTATAGTCTTCATAGACGACATCTTGATATACTCAGGGACTGAGGAGGAGCATGCCTATCATTTGCAGATAGTTCTTGACACACTCTGAGAGCACCATCTTTATGGAAGACTCTAGAAGTGCCATTTCTCAATCTGAGAGGTTCACTTTGAGGGACATGTCATCTCAGAGGCTGGAGTTGCGGTGGATCCAGTGAATATTGATGCGGTACATGCTTGGGAGCCACCCTAGAGTGTGATAGAGGTACATAGTTTCCTTTGTTTGGATGGATACTACCAGAGGTTTGTTCCATATTTCTCTAGATTTGCAGCATATTTATCGACATTGACAAAGATGACAGAACCCTTCGGGAGGTCGTAGAGTTGAGAGCAGTGTTTTCAGGAACTGAGGTAGACACTGACTAGTGCCCCCATCTTGAGGCTTCAAGAGGAGGGCATTGGGTACGCAGTCTACTGCGACGCATCAGGGACCGGGCTCAGATGTGTCCTGATGCAGGAGCATGCAGTTATTGCATGTGGTTCTAAATAGCTGACACAGCATGATCAGAATGATGCTACCCATGTCCTGGTGTTAGCAGCAGTGGTCTTTTCCTTGATTATGTGGCGACATTACATGTGTAATGGCCCAGACCTCTCCGGACCATTCCTTTGTCAAAAAGAAGGCTACAAGTGTTCTGGAGTGTAAAATGGACTTTTCCACACTTTCCAGAATTTTGAAACTACACGCCGTGTAGTTTTAGTACACACCGTGTACCACCTTACCGGGTATACCCCGTGTGGATGGCTGCGTCTTTTCCGTTTGGAGAAAATGGGTACACGCCGTGTGTCCAGTTCTACACGCCATGTAGTCCTTCCCCGCGTATGCATTACTGTGTGTTGACCAGTCATCATCCATGTTCTGCGTTGGAGTCATGTCCCTACCATGTGCAATAAACGATTACACGTCGTGTGTCCAATCTACACGCCGTGTGATCCTTCCCCGCGTATGTGTTACCTTCAAACCGTGTGTTGACCAGTCAACGGTCCCGGAGCCGCGTTGGAGGCCGCGTGGAGACCGTGTGAAATGGCCGCGTACATGTCGTGTATCATAAGTACACGTCGTGTACTTTTGCTTTTCAGGCCTATAAAAGGAGGGGTCCCCTCCTCCTTTCAAATCACACCTCTCCTCCCCTATCCTTTGAGTAGAGCTCTCTCAAGAGACTCGAAGGCTCTTTCTTCCATAACTTTTTCGTCCGAGCTACAATTTACGATCTGTCAGCGGCCACGGGATCTTAACGACGAGGCTGAAATTACGAGCTTGGATCCATTGTCTTTCCTTCAGCTCTTACTTTCCACCCAAGTAGGTCTTTCCAGGACATAGACGAACGTCTTCTAAAGTTGATCTGGCGGAGCGTTGCGATCTAGAACCTGTTGAGATAGGGATCTTACCATCGTCTCTTTAATTTGTGCATCATGCGGGTTGGGTGTTCTCTTGTTTACGTGAAACACTTTTGATCCGGTTTAATAAAGATAATAATTAGATTATATAAAGGGGTTGGGAAGTTTGTGATTTTTGTTAGTTTATATCCTCTGATATTATGTTGTGAAATGAATAGGCTTATGCCTACTGAAAATAACGGTCGTTGGGGGCCTTTGCTTGTGCAATTAAATGGTTCCCTATCTTCTAGACCATTTTTGTAAATGGAAACATCATGGAATGTGGAAATTGGTTAATCACGTAAAGTTGGCTATTTTAAATGGAAATATGGAACCCTTGTGTGATCACCCCGGTTGAACCAAAATGGAATAATGAACATGAGGGTGTTGGCTTGGTTACGTGGCATGTGATGGGGGTGTTTTGTGGGTTTTTGTGAAATGGGTGAGCAGCGGGGCTGCGGTTGGCTTGGTTGTGGGAAGGTGTGAATGTTAAATGGTGATGGGCAGTGGGGCTGCAATAAATGGTATTAAATGTATAAAGATGTATGGTGTGGTTATGGTGTTTGGTAGTGGGGCTACATGGATGGGTTTAAATGTGAACGGACTATGGGTTGTGTTTAATAAATAATAAATGTGGAAGTGTTAATGAATGATGGAGCTTGGAAACGAAACAGAAATAATAATCAATGGATTGGTTGGTTAATGAGAAGGAACTTGATGTGTTGCAGTGTTTGATTCCCTAACTTGTTTTGTGGATGACAGAGATATGTTTTACGAACGATTGAAGTGGTTGTTTGTGGATAGTTTCCCAGTAGTTAAGGAACTAAATAAGCTAATTTCTGTTGAAACATGAAAACCTAAATGGGGTTGGGGTTGTTTGTTGTATGCATGCTTCATGGTAGCAGTGCCGAGGCACGTGCTCAGTTTCCCTTTTTAGAAGAAATAGGTTGGGCTGATTGGTTGATATATTTATATATATATCTGTATCTTTTGTGTTTTATCGCACCGCGCCCATGTTGAGCACTTAGTGCCAAACACTCCCATTTCATTGGAGAGGGTGTTTTCCCATATTTACTAGCTCCTTCCTGCTCCTTCTCCCATAGGTTGTGACGACTTGAGGCGACCTTACACCCAAGACTCTTCGGGTAGGTTTCGATTAGGGTGATTAAGTCCAAGAATCTTCGAAAAGGTTTATAGGCTATAATGGCCTGAGGCGACCTTACATCTAAGACTCTTCATGTAGGTTTTAATTTTAGGCCTAGGTTTCTTCAGGAGAGAGTTCTGTTACTATTACTTTTCCCATGAATCTTTGGGATGAGGCCCAGGTGTCTTCGGGCGGGGATGTGGTTGTGGTTGTGAGGCCTAGGTGTGTGCGGGGGTGATACGTGGTAGTGAGGCCCAGGTGTGTGCGGGCGGGATGTGTGGTTGTGAGGCCCAGGTGTGTGTGGGTGGGATCTGTGGTTGTGAGGCCCAGGTGTGTGCGGGCGGGATACGTGGTTGTGAGGCCCAGGTGTGTGAGGGCGGGGAGAGTGTGACAGCGTCAGGACGTTCAGCTAACTAATGGGAAATGGTGCAGGGTACCCAATGCTCTTGTTCATATACTACCACTACCTATTGTGATTGTGTTTTGGTGAGTGTGGCTGGCGAGGTTGGGTGGATAGATTTTTTTTTAGGTTTCTTCTGTTGTTCTCACGGGACATTAGGATTTCTTCCCACTTGTGCACGAGATCTTTAGGTTTCCCTACTGAGTATACTTGTATGCTCACCCTACGTTTACTTTCAGGTTTCCAAGAGGACTACCATGGCCGTGCGGGACCCTACTAGTCAGGCAGTTGGAGTTGTTGCAGTTGTTGTTCTCTTGTTTTATTTTGGTATTGTACTTTTGAGCTTTCTTGTACTTTTACCTTGTTATAAAATTGTTTACACATGCATGTGGGCTTGGTTTGGGTTTATTTCTATACACTTGCTCTTTTTCATTTTTGTGGTTGACTCATCCTATTTCCCGATCCTAAAAATAATAAAAGGTCAATGCCTCCCATATTAGTGAAAACTCATACCCTTGGTGCTAGTCGCCAACCCAGGGCCTACTGGAGGTGGGACTCGGGGGTCATTATCTCCCTTTCACCATTGCCAGCTCTAGAGGGGCATCTTTGGTGGGAGGTGGTCGTGACAGAATGGTATCATAGAGAAGGATGAGAGATAGGATGGAGTCTGGAGTTAGGCATAGTGAGGATTTCATGGGATGGTAGGGCAATAGTGTTAGTTAACCTTGTTGCATGACATAGGCCATAGAAGACCAGCTAGGACATGGGATTTTAGCCCCCCCCCCCTCCCCCTGTGATCCGATGCAAGGACTCTGAGCCTTCCAAACAATCAAATGAGACTACATTTATTGCAGGGTAGAGACCCAAGGGAAGGTACATGCATCATCATGATTGTGTTTTACTTGATTTGGATGTTCTGGGAAAGAAATTGAAATAAAATGATAATTAAAACCTTGAGAAATTTCCTTACTACTTGGGCTTAGGAGATCCTTGTTTACCGTATAGCTATGGAACCTGGACGTCGTCCCCGGGTGGCTCAAACGACTGAGGCCTAGAAGATCCAGGCGATCGATCAATTGAGGATTGACCGAGAGGAGGAAGATAGCCAGTGGAAGAAGACTCTCCGTTCCTTCCAGCAGCAGACCCTCAAGAAGTACAAGTGTAGTACTTAGGATACGGAGACGGATGGGTGTCATGAGGAGCTGTGGATTGCTTTTACCTTGATTCGTGCTTCGAGGGAGTACTAGGTTCCCCTAGCAGTCAGTTAGCTGAGAGGTGTGGCGTGACAGTGGTGGATGCTCTACCTCGGAGAGAGGATAGAGGCAGAGGTTCCGTGGGCTGACTTTGAGAAGGAATTCTGAGAGGAATTCCTTTCTTCCATGATCAAGGAAGAGAAGCGGAAGGAGTTACTCTCCCTTCAGCAGGGGAGTATGTCGGTACGAGAGTTGGGAATCATGTTCAAGGATCTCATGTGCTTTGCTTCGGATCTCTTTCCGGATGAGGAGTCTCAGGAGAGATGTTTGGAGGAGGCGCTTCGTCCTTCACTCCAGTATTCAGTCACCCCCTTCACCCTTCCGACGTACTTGGAAGTGCAGAAGAAGGCAGAGGTCGTAGAGAGGATGCACTCGCTGGGAGGTGCACCGCGTGAGGTGATTCAGCCATGTTCGTCGAAGGAGAAGGCAGTCAGCAGCAGGTCTCCTGCGACATGACCTTCCAGGTTCAGGCCAGTGGGGAGCAGGCCCCAGCAGTTCTAGTTCAGATCTTCGGGTCCTCATCCCTTTTCCATGATCCAAGGACCGAGGCGTTTTTCTTGTGGAGGTTTCGGGAAACTTCAGAGTCGGTGCCCGACCCGAGCTCCGTACGGTGGAGGTGGGCAGGTTCAGCACCCATCGCAGCAGCACCAGTTTCCAGCGAGGCCCTTCCAGCAGTAGCAGGACCATGCTCCTCCGAGAGCAGACTTTGCAAGAGGAGGCCGACCTCAGGGTGCTCCTCAGGGACCTCAACCAGGGCGTGGTCGGGGAAGTGGACGACATCAGAGAGGAAGAGGAGCTGGGTGTGGATAGTTGCACGCAGTTGAGTTGGCATCTCCAGCAGGGCCAGAGGTGGTGCGAGGTACGATTTGTTTGTTCAGCACTCTTGTTTCTGCTTTGTTTGATTCGGGAGCTTCGCAATCCTTTGTTGCACCTGGTCCAGCCCATGCTTTTGGACTAGACGTAGAGAGACATCCCGTACCACTAGTGCTGAGTACACCAGTTGGAGGCCAGTCTAGCGTATCTTTTGTTTTCCGGGGATGTGGGCTGACGTTGGGACCACATCGATCTAGTGGAGACCTTCTTCTGTTACAGATGCAGCCATACGATGTCATCCTAGGCATGGACTAGTTGGTTTCTGTTGGTGCCATTATCGACTGCTTCCATAGAAGAGTCGTGTTCTCTGAAGTGGATGGGCAGCGCGTTTCTTTTATTGGCGAGAGGAACTATAAGGTGGGAATCCGGTGTGTGGAGACTCTCCTTTCTTTATTAGGCGGGTTATCAGTGGTTCCAGCTGATACAGAGATGATGGATGTCCCGGATGTTTTTGGGGAGTTCCTCGATGTTTTTCCTGAGGAGGTTGTGACTCTACCCCCCCCCCCCCCCCCCGACGTGATGTTGAGTTTGGGATAGACTTACAGCCTGGTGCCCATCCAATTTCGATGGACCCTTATCGAATGGAACCTTTGGAGTTATGGGAGTTGTGGATTTAGATTGATGATCTGATGGAGAAGGGTTTTGTTCGACCCAGCGTGTCACCATGGGGTGCTCCAGCTTTGTTCGTGAAGAAGGCAGATGGTGGTCTCATGCTATGCATAGACTACCGCAGGCTGAACTAGGTAACGGTCAAGAACCGTTACCCCCTTCCGAGGATAAATGATCTCTTCCACCAGCTGATTGGAGCAGGTTGGTTTTATAAGAATGACCTACTATCTAGATATCATTAGCTAAGGGTGAAGGATAGTGACATCTCGAAGACGGATTTCAGGTGAAGGTATGGGCACTTCAAGTTTGTAGTGATTCCGTTTGGAGTTACCAATGCCCCGGCTGTATTCATGGGACTTATGAACTTTGTCATCCGAGAGTTTCTGGACCGGTTCGTCATTGTGATTGTTGATTAAATCCTGATCTACTCAAGATCAGAGGAGGAGCACGTTGAGTATCTCAGGGCAGTCTTGGAAGTCCTTCGACACTACCAGCTTTACGGGAAATTGTCGAAGTGTAAGTTCATGAAACAAGAAGTATACTTCCTTGGGCACGTGGTGTCTCAACATGGAGTATCGGTGGACCCGTCGAAGGTGGAGGCAGTTGTTTCTTGGGAATCACCCAAGAGCGTGGCATAAGTTCGTAGTTTCCTGGGATTAGCAGGTTACTATCGGAGGTTCGTTTCGGACTTCTCTCGAGTTGTTGCTCCATTTACAGCTTTGACTAGGAAGAATCAGGTCTTCCTATGGAGCGATCAGTGCTAGAAAGCTTTCTACTACCTGAAGGAGAAGTTGGTTAGTGATCTCGTGCTTAGGTTTCCATTGGAAGGGTTATTGTATGAAGTGTTTTGTGATGCTTCTGGACTTGGTCTGGGGTGCGTGCTGATGCAGAAGATGGGCGTGATTTGTTATGGGTCAAGTCAGTTGTGCCATCATGAGTGTAACTATGCCACCCATGACCTGGAGCATGAAGTAGTAGTGTTCGCATTGATGTTTTGGCGACATTACCTCTTTGGGGAGCACTTTGTGGTCTTCTCAGATCAAAAGAGCCTGCGTTATATGTTCTCCCAGCTTGACCTGAACTTACGGAAGCAGAGATGGGTCGAGTTTCTCCAAGACTATGTCTTCAATATATCTTACACTAAAGGTAAGGGAAACATTTTGGCTGATGCCCTGAGTAGGAATTCACATAAGGAAGTGGTTCGGGAATCCGCTGATGCATGGAAGGCGATGGGAGATTTGGCTTCCCTACACTTAGATGCAAGGGAAGAAGGTGTTAGAGGTTGTTTGTTCCAGATGATGGTGCAATCCTCCTTGTCATAGCAGGTGGAAGAGTCTCAGTGGGGGGACTCCGAGGAAGAGGTGATGCGGGATCGTGTCGATCAGGGGAATGCTCCAGAGGGATGGTCAGAGGACAGCCGACATCGGATGATTTTCCATGAAAGGTTGTTTGTCCAAGAGGCGATGCGTGAGGGAGTTCTCCGTGAGTTCCATAGATCAGCCTTGGCGGTACATCCAGGAGTTTCAAAAATATATCGAGGCCTGAGGGATCAGTTTTGGTGGCCCGGGCTGAAATAGGAAGTGGCAGAGTTTGTGGCTAAGTGCCTAGTCTGTCAGCAAGTGAAGGTTGAACACCGTGTTCCTGGTGGTTTGTTGCATCCTTTAGATTTCCCCGAGTGTAAGTGGGATGAAATCTCAATGGACTTTGTTATAGGACTACCTAGAGCTCAAGGTGGTTATGATGCTATCTGGTAGTGGTGGATCATCTGACGAAATCTTCTCACTTCTTAGCAATCAAGGAGTCGGGCCCGGTGAGTACCTTAGAATAGAGGTACGTAGACGAGGTGGTGAGTTTTCATGGAGTTCTGAGGACTATCATCTCAGACCGGGATACTCGGTTTACCTCACGAGTCTGGAGAGGGATACAACATGCTTTTGGCACCCAGCTACGCCTTACCACTACTTTCCACCCCCAGACCGATGGGAAGACGGAGCGGACTATCCAGATGTTGGAGGACATGCTGCGAGCATGCGTTCTGGATTTCGGAGGATCATGGGTACGACACTTGCCTTTAGTAGAGTTTGCCTAAAACAACAGCTTCCAATCTACTATTGGAATGGCACCGTTTGAGGCTTTGTATGGAAGGCCATGTCCTTCACCCATTTTCTAGGCAGAGGTTGGTGAGACAGGTGCTCTTGGGCCAGAGGTAGTGCAGAGCACCACGGAGAAAGTCCAGCTTGTATGTGAGAGGATGAAGGCAACTCAGGATTGACAGAAGTCTTATGCTAATTGTCGGAGGAGGCCCTTGGAGTTCGAGGTGGGATACCATGTGTTCTTGAAGGTTTCCCCTCGACGGGGGAAGCAGAGGTTTGGGAAAGGGAGCAAGCTCTCCCCCAGGTTCATCGGACCTTTTTAGGTGCTGAGGCGAGTCGGCAAGGTGACATATCTGCTGGCCCTGCCACCTCAGATAGATAAAGTCCATGACGTCTTCCATGTCTCCCAGCTCTGTCAGTACTTATATGATGACTCTCATGTTATCGACTGTGGATATTTAGATATGGAAGATGACGCGACCTTCGAGGAATGACCAGTCAGAATCGAGGATCGCAAAGAGAAGGTGCTTCGTTGATGAACCATTCCCTTGGTTCGTGTGTTGTGGAGGCATGGCGGCCTCGAGGAGAGCACTTGGGAGAGGGAGACCCAAATGCACGCTCAGTACCCGGAGTTGTTTTGACTTGTGTTTTCCCTTGTTCTTCTGATCTTTGTGTTGATGTTGTGCTATGTACCTTTGATATATGGAATGCTTGGCTTGTCAGTTGTGAGACCTTTTGTTTCCTTGATCCCTGGTAATGTGTAACATGTCCGGATGTGTGGGAAGGGGGAAAACCTGACCCTTAATCAAGACACATTAATTTGGATGCGATTGAACCCATGCGGGCGAGTCAGTGCCGCCTAAAGCGGATAATATCTCGACATAGGTGAAGGATTTTTCCCAAACCCACGTGTTTGGGCAGTGTGTTGGTTGTGTGGTGTTAGGGGGCAGTTCGAGTTGAAAATACTAATGTATGGAAGTGGGATGATCCAATCCTTAATATAGACGCATTAATGAGGATGCGACTAAACCCGTGCAGGCGAGTCAGTGCCCCCTAAAGCAGATAATATCTCAACATAGGAGAAGGAATTCCTAACACATATGATTAGGGTTGTTGGTTGGGTTCCTGTTATAACGAGAACCCTAAGAGGTATCTTGTTGGGTTCCTCTGGGTTGGATTTTGAATTCTCGGGGACGGGAATGTTTTAAGAGGTATCTAATGTAATGGCCCGGACCTCTCCAGCCCATTCCTTTGTCAAAAAGAAGGCTACAAGTGTTCTGGAGGGTAAAATGGACTTTTCCACACTTTCTATAATTTTGAAACTACACGCCGTGTAGTTTTAGTACATGCCGTGTACCCCCTTGCTGGGTATACCCCGTGTGGATGCCCGCATCTTTGCCGTTTGGATAAAATGGGTACACATTGTGTGTCCATTACTACACGCCGTGTAGTCCTTCCCCGCGTACACGTTACCGTGTGTTGACTAGTCGTTGGCCATGTGCCGCGTTGGAGCCGTGTCCCTACCGTGTGCAATAATTTTGTACATGTCGTGTGCCCAATCTACACGATGTGTGGTCCTTCCCCACGTATGTGTTACCTTCAAACCGTGTGTTGACCAGTCAACGGTTGCGGATCCGCGTTGGAGGCCGCGTGGAGACCGTGTGAAAACGGCCGCGGACACGCCGTGTACCATAAGTACACGCCGTGTGCTTTTTCTTTTCATGCCTATAAAAGGAGGGGTCCCCTCCTCCTTTCAACTCACACCTCCCCTCCCCTCTCCTCTGAGAAGAGCTCTCTCATGAGACTCGAAGGCTCTTTCTTCCATAACATTTTCGTCCGAGCTCCGATTTACGATCCGTCAGTAGCCACGACATCGTAACGACGAGGCGGAACTTTCGAGCTTAGATCCATTTCCATTACTTCAGCTCTTCCTTTCCACCCAAGGAGGTCTTGTTGAGACACATACGAACATCTTCTAAAGTTGATCTGGATGAGCGTTGCGATCTAGAACCTGTTGAGGTAGGGATCTTACCTTTGTCTCTTTAATTTGTTCATCATGCATGGTAGGTGTTCTCTTGTTTACGTGAAACACTTTTGAACCGGTTTAATAAAGATAATAACTAACTTATATAACGGGGTTGGGAAGTTTGTGATTGTTGTTACTTTATATCCTGTGATATTATGTTGTGAAATGAATAGGCTTATGACTACTAAAAATAAAGGTTTTTGGGGGCCTTTTCATGCGCAATTAAATGTTTCCCTATCTTCTAGACAGTTTTTTTAAATGCAAACTTCATGGAATGTGGAAATTGGTTAATCGCGTAAAGTTGGCCGTTTTAAATGGAAATCTGGAACCCTTGTGTGATCACCCCGGTTGAACCAAAATGGTATAATGAACATGACGGTGTTGTCTTGGTTATGTGGCATGTGATGGGGGTGTTTTGTGGGTTGTTGTGAAATGGGTGAGCAGTGGGGCTACGGTTGGATTGGTTGTGGGAAGGTGTGAATTTTTAATGGTGATGGGCAGCGAGGCTGAAATAAATGGTATTAAAGGGATAAAGATGTATGGTGTGGGTATAGTGGTCGGAAGCGGGGCTGCAGGGGTGGGTTTAAATGTTAACGGACTGTGGGTTGTGTTTAATAAATAATAAATGTGGAAGAGTTAATGAATGATGGAGCTTGGAAACGAAATGGAAATAATAATCAATGGATTGGTTGGTTAATGAGAATAAACTTGCTGTGTTGCTGTGTTTGTTTCCCTAACTTTTTTTGTGGATGACAGGGATATGTTTTACGAATGATTGAAGTGGTTGGTTGTGGATAGTTTCATAGTAGTTAAGGATCTAAATAAGCTAATTATTGTTGAAACATGAAAACCTAAATGGGGTTTTGGTTGTTTGTTGTATGCATGCTTCGTGGTATTAGTGTCGAGGCATGTGCTCAGTTTCTATTTTTAGAATCCATAGGTTGGTCTGAGTGGTTGCTATATATATATATATATATATATATATATATATATATATATATCTATATCTTTTGTGTTTTATCGCACTGCACCCATGTTGAGCACATAGTGTCGAACACTCCCATTTCATGGGATAGGGTGTTTTCCCATAATTACTAGCTCCTTCCGGCTACTTCTCTCCTAGGCTGTGATGGCTTGAGGCGACCTTACACCCAAGACTCTTCGGATAGGTTTGGATTGGGGTGATTAGGCCCAAGACTCTTCGGGAAGGCTTATAGGCTATAATGGATTGAGGCGACCTTACACCTAAGACTCTTCAGGTAGGTTTCGATTTCAGGCCCATGTGTCTTCAGGCGAGAGTTCTGTTACTATTATTGTTCCCAAGAATCTTCGAGATGAGGCCCATGTGTCTTCGGGCGGGGATGTGGTTGTGGATGTGAGGCCCATGTGTGTGCGGGTAGGATAGGTGGTAGTGAGGTCCAGGTGTGTGTGGGCGGGATGTGTGGTTGTGAGGCCCAGGTGTGTGCGGGCGGGGTCTGTGGTTGTGAGTCCCAGGTGTGTGCGGGAAGGATACGTGGTTGTGAGGCCTAGGTGTGTGCGGGCGAGGAGAGTGTGACAACGTCAGGACATTCAGCTAACTAATAGGAAATGGTGCGGGGTGCCCAATGCGCTTGTTCTTATACTACCACTACCTGTTGTGATTGTGTTTTTGGTGAGTGTGGCTGGTGAGGTTGGGTGGATAGATTTCCTTGTTAGGTTTCTTTTGTTGTTCTCACGGGACATTAGGATGTCTTCCCAATTATGCACGAGAGATTTAGGATTCCCTACTGAGTATACTTGTATGCTCACCCTACGTTTACTTTCAGGTTTCCAGGAGGACTACCAGGGCCGTGTGGGACCCTACTAGTCAGGCATTTGGAGTTTTTCGGTTTTTGTTCTCTTGTTTTCTGTTGGTATTGTACTTTTGAGCATTCTTGTACTTGTACCTTATTATAAAATTATTTAAACATGCATGTGGTCTTGGTTTTCGTTTATTTCTATACACTTTCTCTTTTTATTTTTGGTGGTTGACTCATCCTATTTCTCGATCCTAAAAATAATAAAAGGGTAATGCCTCCCATATTAGTGAAAACTCATACCCTTGGTGCTAGTCACCAACCCAGGGGCCTATTGGAGGCGGGACTCGGGGTTCATTATCTCCCATTCACCATTTCTAGATCAGGAGGGGCATCTTTGGTGGGAGGGGGTCATGACAACATGATGGGAGAATGTTTTACAATCAACTCTGATCACAAGAGTCTTAGGTATATCTTCTCTTAGAAGGGATTGAACCTGAGACAGTGGTATTGGCCTGAGTTCTTCTAAGACTATGACATTGAGATAGTCTATACTATTATTTAGGGAATCTTTGTAGCAGATGCATTCAGTATGAGATCTAGTATACAGCTACTAGGTGAGGCGACAGAGCACCTGGCCGCATTGCAGATATTCTTTGAGGATCGAGATAGAGCAGCCTTTTTTCCGTCTCATACATTCACTCCCCCACTTCGTCAGTGAGTTAGGGTGGGGAAGTGCAGGGACACTGACTGTGAGGCCCGACGTGTTCAGATATACATAGGGCAAGCACCTGGTGGATTTTCTAAGGTGGGGAGCATGTCATCCTCTTTAGAGTGAATAATATGGTACTAGTGTCGCTTCGGGAGGAAGCATTGAGGGACTTCCACAAGTCCCCTCTAGTGGTACATCTGGGAGTGTCAAAGATGTACGAGGACCTCTGACAACCGCACCGGTGGCTGGGAATTATGGAAGAAGTAGAAGAGTTTGTCTCTCAGTGCCTCACTTTTCAGCAAGTGAAGGCGGAACATCAGGTACCAGTAGGCTTGGTTTAGCCTTTAGATGTCCTATAGTAGAATTGGGATGGGATATCCATGGACTTCGTGAAAAAAATCCATGTACAACTAGGAGTCATGATACTATATGGGTGATAGTCGATTGACTCACCATGTTATCCCACTTCCTACCGATCAGAGAGTAGGGTTTAGTTGAGAGCATGGGATGCCTCTATTTGCAAGAGATTGTGCGGCTACATAGATTACCCTCGATGATTGTCTTCAATCATGATACATGTTTCACGTCTCAGCTATGTAAGAGGTTTCAGGAGGCTTTTGGGACATATCATCATTTGTGCACCACCTTTCACCCTTAGATGGATGGAAATACTGAGTGGACCATTCAGACCTTCAAGTAAAAGCTACGTGGTTGCGTCCTCAACTTTGGTCGCAGCTGGGAGGATAAATTTCCCTTGGTGGAGTTTTCATAAAACAAAAGCTATCACTCAACCATTGGGATGGTACCTTTCAAGGCATTGTACGGCCGACCATGCAGATCGCCTTTATGCTAGACTGACCCAGCGGAGTCAGCACTCATGGGACCAGATATGGTACGAGCTACAATGGAGAAGGTGTAGATCATACAAGAGTTGATGAAGACTACACAAAGCAGACATAAGTCTCATGCCGACTAGAGACGAAGACCTCTGGAGTTTGATGATGGTGACCACATATTTCTACGAGTCTCACCCCAACGTGGTTTGCAGAGATTTGGCTGGGGTGGAAAGTTATCTTCGAGGTTCATTGGACCCTTTTCGGTCATCAGCTCAGTGGGCGTGGTGGCTTACCGCATAGCTATTCCACATCAGTTTCACCGGGTGCACAATTGTTTCCACGTATCCTAGTTGAGGAGATACGTGCATGGCCCTTAACACGTCATCGACCATGTAGAGAAGGACATCGACGATGGGGCAACATTTACGGAGGCTTTAATAGATATTGTGGATTGATTGGAGCAGGTCCTTTATGGATGGTCAATACCTTTAGTGCATGTATGTTGGCAGCACGGGAACCTCCATGAGAGCTCATTGGAGCAGGAGGCTCAGATTCATGCTCAATACCCCCACTTTTTTTCCTATCGGGATGGATTTCGAGGATGAAAATCCCTGAGGTGGGGAGAATGTAATGACTCGAAAAATTCCATGTAATTTTTATTGATTATATCAGAATTTTAAAAGTCCATGAAAATTGACGTCTTGTGATTTCGAGGCTCGGTGTTCCCAGAATGAATTTCTGAACATTTCTTTAACTACGTTCAGTAAACGTGTGAGTGGGATTTTGTAACTTTTGAACTGGTGCTCGGAATTGAAATCTAAGGGAACCTTTGAATTCGCGGCACCAGTATTCACTTAATGAGACCTTTACCTCGACCGTTGTTGGTCGAGGGTGAAAGTTAGTTTTTGTTTTTTTCTTTGAAATAAATATAAAATAATGAAAAACTTTTATTTTATTTTTTTAAACCTCCCAATTTGATTGTGCAGTGGTGGGGCCCACCTGAACTAGGAAACCGCCTAAATTTGAATTTTTAATTGTGGGGACCACCCGACTCTTGAACTACCACTTTAATCAAGGAGGTGAATTTAGGTTTCCTCAAAATTAATTGTAACAACATAATTCTTTTAATTATTCCAACATCATCATAGTTAATGGAAAACATTATTTTTATAAGTTGGCTAATATTTTTATTTGTTTGGAATAAAAATCATTGGAAAATCCTTGGAGAACTTTGGAGAAAATTTTCCCTCTCCAATGAAGAATGCCTCTCCAAAGGGGAACTTGATCCAATGAAGAATGATGAACCGAACCCGATCCCTGATCGGAAGCACCTTGCAGAGGCAACAAATGCCTATGTTCTTCAACAACTTCATCTTCTACCTCTTGAATCCCCCAACAAACCAACATCTATCCTTCCCTCCTCACAAATGTCAATAAACCATCGAGGTAGGAGTGTTATTTCGGTTTACCTTCATAAATTTTCATTTACATTGAACCTCTCCCCATGAGCAGATTTCTACCGCTCTAACGTGGAGGTGGCGGGCCAAATGAACATGGACCGACCTCTCCACAATCCTTTGTGATTTCTATGTGTTCATAGAAATGGAGGAGGATGGATATCGGTGCCAGCGATTAGAACTGATGGAACTCAGGAGCCATGTATGGCACCATGACCAGCCATGAGGACGGTGGTGGCGCAACCGCACAGATGGAGAAGAGCTGTAGCCCGTCAGCCAAGGCAGAGCAAGGGCAGCAGCCAGCATTCTGGCCGGTCGTGTGAAGGGGACATCAGTGAGAATCTGTACTACCCAGCATTCAATATCCATGGACATGGGCCACGATGGCAAGAGGAGGGCGTCTGGCTCACTTCCAGCTGTCAGTGAAGGCACGACGTGCGACCGCGCCACACGGAGGAGGGGGCTGGCAGTCCGGTCAGCCACGGCCGGCCTCCGCACCGCAAGCCGCCACACCTAGAGCCGCCTCACCTCAAGCCACCAAACCTCAGGCTGCCTCACCATGGGTGGCGGTACTGTGTGCTGTCTCACGGTGGGCCGGACCAGGGTTGGGGCGGGTCGGTCCGACCGGGATGGACCGGACCCAGACCAACTACGTTCCTTTCTGATCTTTTGGCCATATCTTGAGCTATGGGTGTCTGTTTGATGAACCGTCTATGGTGCCGGAATCCTTGGATCGATACGGTCCTTTTTGTATACCCCACTTGAGTTTTAGATAATTTTGGGGTATTGATGGGTTGGATAAAACATGAATCGAACCGGGCCCTCTAAACTAAAAGGCCAATAACTTACAGACGAGGCGTTTGATTGATGCACCGTCTGTTATATTGAGACCCCTATAACATGGTAGTCCTTTGGGATACCAATTTTTGGGAATTCGTGGATGTTGGAGTTTCTAAATGTGTCTTGAGAAGTGTATTCTCTTGGAATCAATCAAGATTAGGGTGGCATCCCTGTAGTTGGCTGTAACATGAGAAAGGGATCCTATGTTGGTTTGTGCATTGGGAAACTATGTGGGTTTGTGCTTTGGGATCCTTTGGGGGGTTGTGATTTGGGATCCTACATGGGTCTATGTTTGATATTACCACTTGGATCTGCTCTAGGAAATCCATGTGGGACTACTCTAGGATCCTATGTGGGTTTGCTGTATAATGATCCAACCTGGGTCTGATGATTTAGGATCCTACGTGGGTCTGCCTCTTAACAGAGTAAGATGATTCAGTAGTTACATCTAATCATCTTACTACCATACCTAAGTTATACCTAGTGTGAGCTGAGTCCTTACCTTCATGGTAATACCATTTTGGTATTATTCTATGTGGTGTACCTTTGTGGTACTTTCCTTCATGGTGATATCTTGTGGTATTATTCTATGTGGCGTACCATTGTGGTACTTACCTTCGTGGTGATACCTTTGTGTTATTATTCTGTGTGGCATAAATTTGTGGTACTTAGCTTTGTTTTGATACCTACTTGGTATTCTTTACTTCATGGAACAGTTGTACTTTGGATAAGGATTCTGATCTTGTGTTTCCTCATGAATGAGATGGGTATACTTGATAACATAGTTATATGTTTGGGAATATACCTATGTAGGGTTTTCAAATGTTTTCATTCATTGTGGTTTATCCTTTTTGGGTTTTGTGAGACATTTGAGGGTCTCGGGGTCCCTACTGAGTATTGTTATACTCACCCCTGCACAAGCTACATCAAAACCTTGTTGGGTCTGGTGCAGACGATGAACATCGTTGACTGAGGACGAGAGTACTAGGACTGGAGGTAGCTCGGAGGTGGACATTAGATGAGGTGTACCATAGAGGTGATTGTTCGAGAGATATACCTATCATTCAGGTAGTATCCGTGGTGGGTGTCAACATGAGTTTTTTCTGTTTACTTATATATTCAGTTTTCCTACAATTTCCTATTGTGATTGTATTTTGGCCCCTTTTACTTACTGTACACACTCATTTTTACTTTACAATTTACTTGTGTTCGTATCATTATGTGTGCTTGGTTGAGTGTGTTTACAGGATATAAAGGCAATGTCTTCCTAGTTTTACTAAATACACCTTCCAGTGATAGTCTTCAACCCTAGGCCTAAAAAAGGCAGGCTTGGGGTTGTCACAACACAACCCCTAGGGGATGGGTCATGACATAATGCATCTGTAATTTAGAAATGTTGCTAGGGTATTAAACCCTTGTAAAACTCTAATGATGATGTGAATGAGTACGTGTCTATGAATTTCATAATACTATTTGTCTTATCCACAATGGATATTAGTGAATTATTCTTTTAAAACCAATCAGGTTCCTCTAACCCACACTATCAAAGAAGAGGCAGTGGAAATTCTAGTAGAAAGAGTGCTTAGGATTGTTATTTAAACCAATAAATTCATACTACTATGTATAGTAATTTGGCTATGTATAGTGCTCATACATCACATCCCTCACAGTCTGCACTATGAGTTATGCCTTAGTGCCCAGCTAAAATGATTGACCATTTAGCATAGACATTATCACATTATGGTTCTGCACATCCTGATAGGGCCCAACCTCTGGAGACTGATAATTTTTTATAAGTTGTTCATAGAAAGAGGACTAGTCAAACGTACCATGTTTGTAGTGATATCAAGACCCTATAGGTTCATCCAATTACATATGATTCTCCCTCTTCTAAATAACTACCATCAATAAAGAAAAATATTCCCATGAAATTGATATATGATTTGACAAATAACCATTCTTGAATACCCTCATGTCTATTGTCCTCAATCATCTTTTCCTATTGAATGATACGCATGTGTCCTTTATAGAATATCTAGGAATCCCCATCCACTGTGATATTTTTGTAGCTACCAGTAAACCCTAATATGATGAAGAGGATGAGAAACAATAATTTTGAGTTTTTATCTAATTTTTTGGAGAAGATTGAGTGTCACTATTTTTATTAACATAAATCCTCTGTATATTATATGTTAATTCAATGGAATAACAATATAGTAATTTTGTAGTAAAAACTAGATATTGGATCAAACTCATCCTTAATGGTACTCTCTATAAGATGTGAAGAATTGTGGAATATCTTAGTCCTTCCAAAATAATAATTCATGGTAATGTGAAGAGATAGAAGAAAATGCATGGAAATATTTTTTTTATGACTCAGTTCCATAGCCTGACATTAAACAATAAATTCAATGTAGTCCTATAGGATACTTTATACAATAGGATTCCATGATAACTCTGGATTCATTTTAATGTTGCATTATCCTCCTCATATCATCAGTTTCTCAAATATTCTCTATATTATTGACAAGGATTACTCTAATGAAATGTGTCCCCCTTCGATCATAGTGAGGGCCACTACCTAGAATCTAGATTCTACAGAAAATAGATAATAGAGGTTCATACCAATTATTATTATCTCATCATTAATCCTAATTACCTAAAACCAACTACATATTGTCCTTGGTAAGATATGACTTTTCTCCTGGTTCCATAATTAGATCCAAGGATTCCAAACATGGGGTTTTTATTGTCTCTATGAAGTGTGAATGCTCATATATTTCATTGTACTCTTACACCATATAGGAACAACTACTTCCAAAATACCCTACTCTCATTATGGACTAATAATTAATCACCATGACCAATAATCCATGGATTTCCCACACACATCAAAAATATAGAGCTCACTCAATGAAGGATGTTAAATTTTTAGTGATTCAATATAAATAGTGGTCCATGTAGGTTGAAACCAAATGAAATTGGTTATATGATATCAGTCACCATAGTCTCCACTAAATTAGTACCCCATGGAAAGGATTCTATATCCACTATAGTAGACACCAGTTCTCACCTAAAGCCAATTATCCCATAATATCCTCCTATCCCTTTGATCCTAAAATATAATAAGATGAAGAGGACATGGATGATTCCCCTACTGAATTCAAATAGGGTGCCTCCTCCACAATTTATGAGTTATCCTTGGTAAAATTTATAACTGAGGAATATCCTTGGATGGAACTAATCAGTGTTCCATGTATTAATATGACAAGAAGAAGTATTTGGAATTCATGAAAAAAACCATTGATGTATTTTCCTGGATGTATGAAGAGAGGACATGTCTAGACCCATAGGATTTATTAATCATCTCAGTCTTCTAGTGATTCATCACGTGATTAATAGGCCTCCAAAAAAGATGCACCCTTCTCTGAGTTCTATGGTCGATGTAGAAGTTGAAATTCATATAAAAGATTAATTTTTAATTGATGTCTATTATAACCAATGGATAGTGAGTAATATTATATTTATGAAGAATAATTCTCAAATTGGAGAATTCATCAACCTCTAGGACCTCGGTGACTATATTCTAAAGGATGAATTTCCCCTTCTAGTGAAAGTGGTTTTGAATGTTTTTAAAAAAATAGTTCCAAGAACTCTCATTCAAGGTTGAACATTCCTGGTACATAAAGATATGGAATCTATATGAGGATTTTTAATTCACAACCTTTGGTGAACACCAATGTAATTTTTACTATCAAATTATGCCTTTTGGCATGAAAAATGAAGGACCCATAGATCTGCAGCCCGTAAACCTAATCATCAAAACAATTCATATGAAATTGGTAGAATGTTTTGGGGTTGATCTGCTGGTAAAATATTGATAGTGTCGGGACCGTATCTAAGTCCATAAAAACTATTTGGCTTCTTCTACTCATTATGCTACCAGATGAACTATTTGATATGTTTATTTGGGTTTACCTTTTTGAAATTTCATGGTTTCATCATATGATACAAATTCAACCAGATTAAAATAGAGAATGCTAAGGATATTAATCAAATGCATCTCCTAAGAATGAAAATAGAGTTGTGAGTCCTCTAAGGATGATAATACCATATACATTGATTTATCAATAATCTTTTCAAAATGGGTTACGTATTATAATGAATTGTGTAGAAATAAACTGTTTAATAGTGGGATAAAAAAAATCCAAATCACCATTATGTATATCAAGAAGTACCAGCAACATATTATGGATCTGATTCCACATGTATCAAGAAAGAACTTGGATCCTTACATGACAATCATGGAATGATCCCAAGGTTCTTTTTTAGCCAAAAATAATAATGAGGAAATGGAAAACTAATATTATCTCAGTCGCATGCTCCTCAAGAATATGATTGGACACTGCCACCATCAAGAAGAGTTGCCCATGATAGTTTTTACACTATATAAGTTCTGAAATTATTTAAAACATTATGAAATATAGGTTGTTTCCATAGACAATTTGATAAAGTGTAATATCAATCACCCCATGCTGACATGATGATTGGAACATTGGGAAGTCATCCACCAACATTTCAATATCATGAATATCCTGTTTTAATCTATAAAAGCACCAACAATAGATGGTTTCCTTTCTAACATTAAATACCCAAAAGAATATCCCTAAATTTTTATTTACCACATGAGGCTATTCTCGTGGTGGATTAGGTTGTTCCTTATTATCAGATGCATTTTAATGGTTCATTTTGGAACACAACCATTAGAAGGATCCATAACCCTAATATGGAAAGTGTTAACATTTGGATTATCTTTATCATCCCAGAATAACCCAATCTTCAATACTCATTAATGTTGTGATAAGGATGAACCATCATTGAAAAATAGTATAAACCTCTCACTAATGGTATAGAATTTTTAACACAGCAAATATTCTAATTGTGACTTTTTATTCATGTTTGAAACACGACACCAAACAACGAAAGAAATATAACAACTCAAAAAATTATGGTATATATATTAGTTAATATAATTTTAATATATTCCATAGATTTTAATTCATTTAACACTGAGTTATATTTTTCTCATGCAATAACTAGTTTCTTGGATATCTTATGTTACACATGATATAGAGTTTTACAGAGCATCAATATATTATCAAAATATTAATATTTAATATAATAATAAATAACCAATCTGTTAAATTATAGATATTGAATATGATTAAATAACATAAAAACAATATATGTTTCAAACAAATATTATAGTATTTCATTGGTTACCAATTGATTATAAATTAATATAAGTGCTAATATTAATAAATGATATGTTATTATAAAAAATTATTTTTATGGTTGAATGATTTTTTATCATATTAAAATAAATTATTTACTATTTTTTAATTATAATAATTAAATATAAATATATATGTTATTTGTTCAATTTTTTATATTAATCCTATATATTTTATTTTCATAAGAAAATAATAAATCTAATGTTATGCTCGAAAATTTAATTTTTCTGAAAAATTTATTTTTCTCCTTTGAATGGAGAACCAATTTGAAATATAATTTTCTGAAATTTTTAATTTTATATTAAAAAATATTAAATTTTTAAATAATAAAATGTTAATTATAGTAGATTCAATTTTTGGTATTTTTTGGGAAGATTCGTTTTGGGATGAAAAGTGATAAATATTGAATTTTAATTGAAAACTGCATTTTGTGTACATAATTTATTCTATTAAATTATATTTGAAATTTTTTTATATGATTAGTTAGTTAAATTATACATCAATTAATCCAATATAGGTTATTTTAATCAATTTAAATTTAAAATCGGATATAAAAACATAGAAAATTTTTAAACATTTTATCTTTAAAATTCATTTTTGTCATGCCATCTACGAGATAAATATTAGAATAATTTCTACAACTTTTGTGATTTTAATTTGAAAAAATGGAATCTATATTTTAAATCCAAATAATTTTTAATTTATTATAATTTCAACATAGTTGTGACGAAAATTATTATTGAATTTAGTTAAAATTAAATATAGTGATTAATATAATATTGAGCTTAACAATGGATTGTACCTTATTCATAAGAGCCAAAATGACATATAAACATTTCTAAAATATATTTCACACAAATATTTATAAATTATTTTTTATTGGATAAAATTTCATTTATTATTGTAGCCTGGTTACATTCAAAAAACAAGGGTGGAATTCCATCTTAAAAAATTTAAAACAATGTCACACTTCCTCTAGTAGAAAAAGTAATTCACGCCTCCAAGTAATTCACACCTATATACACCATAGTCTAAAAAAACTATCCAAATAATCTCCCCAAGTACATAACCTCTTTCTATTAGGCTAAATTTCTAAAAAATCCAACCAAGTATGACTTTTGGTATAAATCTAAAAAAGTTACCAGAATAAGAGGTAATGTTCTTCAATAATGACCTTTGATACATTTACTCAATATGGGAAAACCGGATCTTTGCGACGGGTTATTTTCAATCAGATTTATTCCCATTGAAGATAGTCTTTGGAAGATTTGTGTTGTGATGGGAACATAAACCCTTCACAATTAATAAGTTATTTGTGATGGGATATGGTATCTCATCAGAAAACGTTAGGTGCAATTTGGCACATTTTGCACACCATACCGTGGGAAGGGTATTTGCGATTGGGAGGCAACCCCTATCACAAATATCGGGAGTTAGTAAATAATATTTGCGAAGGGATGATGTCTTTTCACAACAAGTGTATCGGTAGGTCGCTATTTGTGACAGGACCTGTCGAAAATATCATTTTAACAGCCAATAATAATTAATGAGGTTGAAAGTATTTGTGATGGTTACCCTCGCAAATAGTACCATCACAACTAATCTAATCTATATATAACCCACATCTGTTTTGTTCCTTCTTTTCCCTCAATTCAGGCTTTCTCCCTCTCTCTAAACTCTAATTTTTGAGTGAATGTTTTTCTGAGTTAGTTTTTTTATGAAGAAGTTGACATGTAGTCTACACCTATAAGAGATAATGTCTAAAAGGATTTTTGGTTTATTTAATTTAGTATTTATTTCATTTTTTATATTAATTTTAATTATTGTAGATTATTTAAAATTAAATTTGATTTAATTTTTTTTTTCAAAAGTATTTATTTCTAATAATAAATTGAAATCATTAGTACTAATTCTTAATAATTGGTTGTAATAAATAATTATTAAAGATAATTAGTAATGCTTATAAATAATTAGCAGTAATTAGTAATTAGTAGCTATAATAAGCAGTAACTAATAGTAATTAACTCTAATTATAAATAATTATTGGTAAATAGTAATAATTAAAGGTAAATAGTAATAATTAGTGGTAAATAATTATAATTAGAGGTAAATAGTAATCATTTGGAAAAAAAATAGCACTCATTAGGAAAAAATAATAATAATTAGGAAAAATAGTATTAAATATTTATAATTAGTAATAAATATTTATAATTAGTAATAAATTCAAATAATTGGAAATAAATAGTAATAATTATTAATAATTAGTAATAATTAGTAATAAATAGAAATAAAGAGTAATAATTAGTAATAATTAGTAATAAATAATAATAAATAATAGTAATAAATAATATTAATAAATTGTAATAATTAATAATAACTAGCACTCACCTGTGATATTTCACGGCGTATTCGATTATTGGTTTTTATTTTAATAATAGATTAATATTTATAAATGATGAGAATAAATATTAATGTATAATAAATTTTAATAAGAATGTAATGGTCTATGATAATGGAATATAAGTACATAGAATATGAAGACACCATTTGAATAGTTAACAATAAAAAATTATAGAGTAAAATTATGTGAATTTTTAAATTTTGAGGATGATGATTGGATTTAATTTTCGGTTTTGTTCACAATAGCATTAATGCAGGGACTAAAAAACTGAAATATAAATCAATGATAAGACAGTGGTTGTAATAATAAAAATGATAAATGATAAAATAAATAAATTAATATTAAATTGAATGTTATTTCACCCTAGAAATTGGAAAATGGAATGTTCTGTGATATTTGTAATAGTACTTAAAAACCATTTCAGTAGTTGATAAATGAACGATTACAGTAACATAAACCAATATTTTTAACAGTAGTATGTCTGCCTAGATTTCACCTCCTATCATTAGAATGTGCATTCAATTGCCTCCTAGTATTGTCGTCATCTGTCGATGCAGAGCTTTAGTAGTTTATCAAGTTTGTAGATAGTTACATTGATCCCTGCAATAGGTAATTAAACTTCAATATGAGTGAAATTAGTGGGTTTCATGTAAAAAATCAACCATCCAACTATTTATTCATGATGTTTCAAATGATACTTTGAATAAAAGATTATTAATTTTAATGAGTTGAGAAAATCCATAAGAAATCAAGGTAGTTTTCAATAAGTAAATAAATAAGGAAGTGAAAATTTATGCATGATTCCATAAAAATAAAGTATATGAAAATTAGGATGTGTGAATTTCTAAGAAGCAAAAAATGATACGGTACTCTATGGACCGTAAAAAAAGAGTAATTTAGCCTTGTTTCTAGAGAAAAAAATTTAAGGGTCAATAATTTTATATGCTAATATAATACTAATTATATCATAAATAAATTTCAAATAATATAATACGTAAATGAAAATGTTATGAAAGAAAATCCAAAAGCTATAGTTGTAGGTAAAATGTTAAAAAAATTCATCATATTTTAAGAAAATGTAATCCTGCATTCTATCTATTAATACCCAATTGTATTCTCACCACTGTCTGAAAGTAAAGGGAAACCATATTTGTCTTTTTTTCCTCCAACACCTATATAAATTACCATCAATGAGATTATATACATCGATCATTAAACACAAGTATTAGAAATGAGGCTCATAGAATCTCTTGAAAAAAATTTATAGCATAGCAATGGGGCAACCAAAACTATCTTGGAAATAATGATGTTATGAATGGAAGGAATGGTATCCCAGAAACAAAACATCAAAAATGTTAAGATCTCTAGATGAAATGGGAAAAAAATGTTCTTCATGTAAAGAATATCTCATAAAATGTTATATATTGAAATTTCAAAGGATGAAGAACAAGATATCTATTGGGATTCGCAGAACATTCCATCGTTAGCCACACCCAATAAATACAAACAGGAACAAAATAACTATTTCTGATAATAATGTCAGTCAAAATCATAAGAAAAATCCATTACAATGGTCAAGCTAATGCAAAGGGGTATTTACAGAAGTACCAAAAAATAAATAGCAAGAGAAAATATTCTATATAATGGGTATAGATAATGGATGTATTGGATATGATATATTCAAATATGTGATATCTTATTGATATAAGTAAATAATAAAGTAAATCATGATAAAATTATAAAAAATAATAATATAAAAAACAAACATGACAAAATGATCCATTGATACCTAAAAATGAAAACTCATTTCTGCTCACTTTCATAAATATTTCAACAATGTTGTTGGGAACAGGTACCTCAAAATTAAAATTCATTTATTCTCATAACAACTGCCACAAGAATATAAAAATGGACTCTATAATAGAGGAAAATCTTGATTGGTACTATTTAGACCTATAAAATATGTTGTTTTGAGTATTCTGGGCCATTATCTTTAATATCACTGGTTGATGGAAATTTAAGGTAGACTGACATACCACTACTAAAATTAATCATTGATTCAAAAGACAAGGTATGGAAAAAATAATTTAAACTACTGAAAACCTATGTTGAACGCAACCAAAACACACTGTGGATAGTTATTATGAACAAACATGTCCCTGGAAGATATGTTATACCCATGAAAAGATGTAGAGATGCTCAATATTGAAGAAGAGGGATATCCTACCTCTGATACAGAATCCTAAAAAATAGAGAATTGGAGCAAGCCATAGGTTTAACATGGATCTATAGAATTGCTGGAGAAAGGTCCATTCACATTTCTTTCTCTTGAAAACTTAAAACCATAGTCCACAAATCTATAAAAGACCTATTTATTTTCAATGAATAGATGTATAATGTTAAAAATTATAGATGAGTATAATATCCTTGAAAATAATTTAGTGAAACAAAAAAGGGATTGTATTGAATTTACATATTGGATTCAGTCACATCCATACACACATGACTATAAATTATCCACGTAATTAACATATTTCTAGACATGAACTACTATTCAACACTTACAATTGAAATTTTATTTGAAAATAAATTAATCAAAATATAATACATGTTTGGTATATGAACTGAATAGACTGTAATAGAACACATTTTCTGTTATCTATTTATAAGAACTTCATTAATATAATAAAATATAAAACTAGAACAGTTTATAAAAAATAGAAATATATTTTCAATTGAAAAGACAAAACAAAAACACAAAGCATCATCTATTATAATTAAGTTAACTTCAACAATCAAAACCCACACTTAATCAAATGAAAATTAACAATGTTTGGAATTACCTATCTGGTGGTGTTAAATATTTTGGTAATAGCTTGTGGGTGTGCTAAGAAATGAATAGTTTACATATATCCAAGTGACTAAGACTTAATCTAATGCAATAGAGTATTCATCTTATTGAAAAGACAGTTAGAGAATGAAGAAAATTCATAGAAGGATGTACCAATTATAGAATGAATAAAGTTGTGGAAAAATTATTAAATTACAAAACACCTCCCACCTAGATGCTATAAGCATATCCTATGATTTTACCCAGATTGAAACCCAAAATAAAGAAAACATAAAATCGTATGAATATGGTTTCTTTGTTTTAATTACTAACCTGGAAAGGAAGGTGTATTTACTATGAGTCTCCCATCCTAGTAATATTTTAATGGTTCCACCGAAGACCATCATATATTACTATTGATAATCTTCCGTCTAAGGAACCTATTCGTGAACAATAAGGAAGTAGAAATAAAGACTCCTAATGATAGAGCATTACAGGATTACAGAGTTAATGAATTTGAAAAATGAAATTTGAAATCCACAAAATACATATGCAACATCTAACTCTATAATTCAACACCTGATATTTGTATACCTTTCAGATAACATATCGATCAGTTGAAGAAGATAGTTATCCTTTCTGAGATCCAAATAATACTGAAGGCAACGTTGTCTAGAGTTGTTCTTTATTAAGCTCGTTCTCATCCGAGAACATATCTATGTCTACAACCTAGTCACCTATACCTGCATAAAAAATATTGGAAATTTATAACAAATTTGGATTATATACTTTTAGGGCATAAAAACCTAAAGTAGTCAAAAGGGAATAAATTACCTACATTATTATGTGGGATTAAAGGGAGGTTAACTCCAAGATTTTATGACAAAATATCAGCATTAATTTTAAATTCCTATTATTGTATTCTCATATACTTATAAAACAATTATAAAATAGTAAAACTAAATAGTAAACATTTAATCATGAATAGAAGGGGAAAATGTCATTAAATGAGTAATGTCAAGCCTGAAAGCCCTCCAACAACATGAAAAACATAAAAAACAACAAAATATATAACAATGAAGATGTATAGCATGAATAACCCATGACAAACAATCTATATTAAAACATCCATACTAAAAAAATATAGCATTATCCTATTCAATCATGAGTAATGTCCAACTTAATTGAAAACATCCAGTAAGAAAAACTGATAAAAACGTTCACAATGAAAATTGTCCAGAATTTGATGAAACTGTCCAGCATGAAAATCATCCTGCATGAACTAGGTATTGCATTAAAAAATTATAATCAACCTCTAGAATATCCATAATAAAATGTCCACCATGAGAAATCCCAAATACAACAACTTTTTGATACCAAAATGTCGAACATGTATAATCTGTAGAAAAAAATACACACACATTAATTAATAATAATGACTAATTCTATAGTCATTCATTTGGTTGGAATTAGTGTTTTCCAAGAGAATACATAAGATAATGTGTCATTGGTTTATAAAGTAAATGGCATATGTAAATCATATAAAAAACCTTAAAACTAAGAAGTATACATGTTCTAATATGGTAATTGTAATTTGCAGACTGCAGAACATTATTTAATGATCAAAAGTTTTTTCACAAAAATTAAATGAAAACTAATTAATTGGCCAAAACTTATTATTACCATGAAATTTCAGAAGAACATATCAATCTGATTTTTCATTTGACTTGTCCAAATTACCCTTTATTTTCCTCTCTAGTTGAGTACAATGAATTGTTGTACCGAAACTGTCTTGAATTATCTGAAGATCATGTTGCACCTAATCCCCCATATCAAATTCATTTGAGAGGTTTTTCTATGTAGAGAATATAGTTAGAAGAATTTTAAGGTACTTGTTGCAGTTGAAATCAATGAAGGACATATCTTATAGTAAATAGTATACTGTTACAGTTTTAAAGACCTAAACGTCAGAAATATAAAAAAAACTCTATATTAATCATGTAAGTATATTTACAATAAAAAATATGTTATTAGTCACTAAAGATAATCGTTACATACTTGAGTAGATGACATATTTGAGGTACAAGAATAAACTATAGTGCCAATGTTTGAACTTGATGGTGAAGACCTACCAGTTTTATGCTCCTTTTATGCATGGTTAGAAGGAAATTTATAGTAAGATAAATTATGGTTGTTATTAAAGAAAATTGGAAATAACTAAATCATATTGTGCCTCAATTTATTCAATTCCACTACTGAGTTGTGAAGACCCACTTATTTGATGTCTCTATATAGTAAAATGTTGTAATTTTTATGTTATCTAAGGAACATAGGAACCTTAATTGTAATTCTTGATTGTGTTTGAAGATGTCGGTAAAGAGGGTGATGTACATTTCATTATCGCAGATAAATAGCACATTGAAGCTTTTTTGTTCAAATGAACAATGAGGGTTTCGAATATTATAATTCTTTACATCAATTGATAACAAAACTTTCTTTGATTTGGAATTGATCAACTGTGCAGGAAACCCATAATTACCATTTTCTTAAATTAAAATTGATTAGAAGGGTTAGGAAAAATAATTTAAAAATATATAGAAGTCAACAAGAAGTTGGTTCTACCAGTATCAAAGCAGTTCTCAAATCTACAGCTATTTTATGTAAGAATTGGATAACTTTTTTGTTAGATAAAACAACTGAACATGAGTCACTCCTATCAGTATCCATTAGTTTCACTCTAAATCTATTGGATTTAATATTCTGGTTACACGGTAAGTGATATTCAGTATTTTACTTTATTAGTTTTCTATAAAAATAGTTAGAATAAGTAATTTCAAAAATAAAAAATAGGAAACATAGGAGTAGTTCTTTTAAGAGATTAGTAGCATCTGTGGAACCAAATTTTGTCTTCAAAAACATGTCCATTATTCATTAAAAAGTTACATGAATCGAAAAAACTAGTTTGGGGTACATTGAATTTTTACTATTGTTGCTAATATTAAGAACTGTGTCGGTTGTAGTAGAGTGAGTACATAATAATAAACTCATTAGAACAACAAAGAGCAGAATATTTCATAATACAACATATTTAATTTACAAAATTAATGATTTTTTAGTTACCTAGAGATAGTTTTTGACATCTAATATTGTTTTTTGTTATTCCAATACAAAACCTCCATAGAGGGGTTGGAATTAGTTGGTTCTGTGATATGAATCTCAGATGTTATTACCATCCCAAACCTAGTAAATATAGAATGAAAGACTTGAAAATAAATAATAATAACATTTTTTTTATTAAAATTGTGATGCACGCAGCATAATCTTGTAAAAATACACAACAAACAGTACATATAATGTTACATGGTTATGAAATTCTCTACCTTAGGAATACAAATATTGTAAAGAATTTTCATTGCATTCATAGTAGTTGTGAAAATAACTGATGCAAAAAAGAAGTTTGATTCCACTGAAATCATAATTATAGAGTAAGGTGTTTATGGAACATATTATATGAAAGATTTAAAATAGAAAAATTATACAATATAGACAGAAACCATACCGCTCAACCACTTCACCCAGAAGAGTGGGAATATCATAATAGTAGACAACTCCATGTTATTTTCCAAGTAATGCATCATTTCATTTACAAACTCATCCCATAAACTACAGGTTATTTTCAAACATCTTTACGAAAAGAAAATAATAATATGTATCATTTTTTTATGAAGTCATATAATGTAACTTTACAAAAATAATGACATGTCATCTTCTAGATTAATATGTATCCTATGGTTGGAAGGACCCATAGATTGCACTAGTTTTTGTATTGTAGAATTAAAATTATTACTATAAGATAGATGAAAAAAAGAGACTTAATTACAAAAAAAATAAGATTGTAGTATAAATTAATTTAATGGATAATTATTTATCTTTTCTAGACAGAAAAGAAACATGAAATTATTAGTGTAATATACATATTAAATGTTCTTTGGGAACCTTCATTTGAATAATTTCATCATATGATGTAAAATCAAAACTAAAAAGTGGAATCTGAGCATCACATAGACGAACAAATAGTGTGGATGTCAATAGCAGTCTTCAGGCATGTCTTAAACCCAAGTAACTGCCATGGTTTGATGCTATTTGGATGTTTTGTATCATATCACATAGTCCTTCATGCAAGAGATTTTTCTACTAAGATATTAACTGGTGGGTAGTAATTGTACAATGAATTTTGATTCCCTTGAAAAGGTATGGTATAAAGTAAGATAATAGATTAAAATAAGAAATGAGAAAGGACAAAGACATAATATATATAAATATATATATTGACATGTGTATATAGAAAAACAAGAAAATAGGGTGAAAAAAAACTGACATTAGTCTTGTAATGTAAACTGACCTCTTTATCAGTAAGTATTAGATCAATAGCAACAACTGCATTAGAGTTGTTGGGCAACGAATTTCTCCTCATATTTAAAAAATGAACCTCAATCCTGAGTGTTTCATCATCATAGGGGGTAATCAAATTCAACGGGGAAATTGATCTGGACATATTTTTTATAATTATGTACAAATTTGATTACTGTTGAAAAAATAACATATTATGCAGTTACACACATTCATAAGTACACATTAAAAACCCAAAGAGAAGTAAAATATTTGAGATGTTATTTGATATGGTAACTAAGAGATGTTATCAAATTTTTCCTTGTACATAGTATTATCATCAACAACAGTTTTTGAACCACTTTCTGATCTGACCCTCGAAACTGCAACATATAATTGACCATGAGAGAACACAAGTTTGTGGAGATGCAATCCAATAGAAGACAATAAATGTCCTTGAATTTTATTAATTTTCATTGCATAACAAACTGTTAAAAGAAATTGTATTCTTTGTAATTTGAAATGCAATAATTGATTAAAGTGTATCATTGTTAGTCTTGGAATGAATGCTGAATACCCCAAATGACAGCCAGTAAAAAAATTTACTGTATTGACATGATCACCTATGTCTGTAACAATCATATGAGTGATGTTACAAAAACAAATAGATTGATCAAAATTTCGTAGTATCATAATGGGGACACAAATTTATAGAGAAATTTTGTGGCTAGCACAACTAGAGATGTTTATACCATTTAATATCTCAGAGGTGTATATGTTTTCTGCCCAATCAGTATCAAAACTGGCATTGCAGACTAAATTAGAGCTAAAGTAGTCTATCTATTCATCTTCAATGAGAGACAACATGAAATCATTTACTTCTTGAATAACATAACTGGTTGGAGCTAGAATGGCATGCTATTTCAGATAGGAGATGTCACAGTTTTTTCAAACTGAAATCAGGACAAGTATGCTCCACAATTACAACCACTAGATTTCCAATGTAGTAACGAAGATATGCTAATGGAATCTGGAAGAGTGCTTCACCGTCATTAGGTTCTCCAAGTCGACCTTGGCCAATATCAAAAGTCCATTTACCAAACTCACGAACCTCATTTGAATCATCGGTGGATGTAGAGGAAAGCAATCTCATGTTCTTTGTTAGGGTTAATACTCGATAGTGCTTCCAAGGATATGAAGACTTAATACTTGCAATGATAATGTCATTTTTGTTACCACCAGGTATTACACGTAGTATTGGTCTGAAATCTCTACCCAATACAATTGTTAAACCACTGAATGGTAAATAGTATCAATTAGAAAAAATAGTAATAATTCGGAAAAATAGTATTAATTAGGAAAAAATAGTAATAAATATTTACAATTATTAATAAACATTTATAATTAGTAATAAATACATATAATTAGTAATAAATATTAATAATTAGTAATAATTTGTAATAATTAGTAATAAATAGTAATAAATAGTAATAAATAGTAATAAATAGTAATAACTTGTAAAAATGATTAACAAATAGTAATAAATATTAGTAATAAATAGTAATAATTAGTAATAATTAGTAATAAATTGAAATAATTAGTAATAATTAGTAATAAATAGAAATAAAAAGTAATGAAAAGTAATAATTAGTAATAAATGGTAATAAATATTGATAAATAGTAATAATTAGCAATAATTAGTAATAATTAGCTATTATTACTAATAATTAGCAATAATTAGCAATAATAATTAATAAATAGTAATAAAGAGTAATAAAAAGTAATAATTATTAATAATTAGTAATAATTTGTAATAATTAGTAATATTTTGAAATAATGAGTAATAAATAGTAATAAATAGTAATAGATAGAAATAATTAGTAATAATTAGTAATAATTAGTAATAAATAGTAACAATTAGTAATAATTAGTTATTATTAGTATGAATTAGTAATAATTAGTTATCATGAGTAATAATTAGTAATAATTAGTAGTAATTAGTACTAATTAGTACTAATTAGCAACAATTAGTAACAATTAGTAATAATTTGTAGTAATTTTTAATAATTAGTAATAATTAGTAATAATAATAATAATTAGTAATAATTAGTAATAATTAGTAATAAATAGTGATAAATAGTAATAAATAGTAAAAAATAGTTATAAATAGTCATAAGTAGAAATAAATTGTAATAATTAGTAATAATTAGCAATATTTAGTACTATTTAGTATTATTTAGTAATATTTAGCAATAATTTGTAATAATTCGTAATAATTAGTAATAATTATTATTAATTATTAATAATTAGTAATACTTTGTAATAGTTAGTAATAATTAGTAGTAATTAAGAATAATTTGCAATATTTATTAATAATATGAAATAATTAGCAATAATTAGTAATAATTAGTAATAATTATAAAAATTAGTAGTAATTTGTTATAATTATTAATAATTAGTAAAAATTAGTAATAATTGGTAATAATTAATCACAATTAGAATTAATTTGAAATAATTAGAAATAATTAGCAATAAATATTAATAGATATTAATAAATAAAAATAAATCGAAATAAATATAAGTAATTAGTAATAATTAGTAATAATAAGTAATAATTAGTACTAATTAACAACATTAGCAATAATTAACAATAAATAGAAATAATTAATAATAACTAGGAATAATTATGAATAACTAGAAATAAATAGGAATAAATAGGAATAATTAGGAATAATTAGGAATTATTAGGAATAATTAAGAATTGTTAGGAAGTATTATGAATAAAATCCATTATAATTTATTGTAATAAATTGTAATAACTTTACACAATTTCTGGTGGATTCGTGAAACACGTTTTTCTCGATTACTCTTCTCCTTTCAACTCTTACTTACTCAAAACATTATAAAAAATATTCATCTATGTATGTATATCCAATATCATATGAATGAGTTTCGATATGCATTTGCAGGACCACATTTTTCATAAATGTTTCAGGCGGTGATAGTTGCAAGAAGATGATTCATCGATGAAAGAGAGAATCTTTTATCTAACAGCTCATTAATTGCATCTTTATCACACTAAAATCACAATGAAGAGTCTTCTCAGTGGTATTCATATACATTCTCATATGCATGAGAAGGGATATGTGTACTTATGAGTAGATTCTTCATTGGTATTTTTAGTGTTAGAATGTTACAAGTAAAAGGGACATCAGACCAAAGAGTAGTGTCAATCCACTTGAAATTATGTCACTAGTAATTAATGGTAATTATCAAGAAGTAGTTGTAATTATTTATCTTCGATTTTGGATCTTGTTTTTCTAATTTCAAATTATTCAAAAACATCAATGATTTTTATTTTGTAGAAAATTATAGAATAAGGAAGTTGAAAAAAAATCATTATTAGATGATCACACTTGGATAAATCAATGCAGAAATAAAAATGGTTCTGGTTTAGATCTTGTATATATGGAGGGTGTTGAAGCTTTCATATCATTTTCATCATCAAAACTAGAATTTTTTTTTCTGAGGGCACAATTTTGTTTGCTTGTAAAAAATACGCTATGATAATGTCTGACACATTTGACATGGTTGGGGGACATCTCCTATGTTTTGGTTTTCAACAAGACAATGTTTTCTTGTATCAAAATGGTGAACGTAGTTCCAGAGAAGATACTAATGATTTGATTACGTATCCATCACAGTTTCAAAATTAAGTACATGATGTTGATGGTCTATCTGTTCAACAAACTAAAACTCAAGATGATATTAATTTAACTCTTGAGTTTTCACTATCTAAAGTTTATGAGTTTTTGAGCTCTACTAAAGATGTATTATATCCTAGTAGCATGATATGAAAATTAGAAGCAGTTGAAAAATTTGTGGCTATTAAATCAGATAATTCAATTCTAAATACAACAATTCCTTTATTATCTGCAATGGAAAAATCCTTGCTAGTTGGACTGGCATCCCATATTTATTCAATCGATCATCCTTTTTGGAGGAAAAAATATCTCATTAAAAAGGCACAATTGAATGGGACGAACCTACAAAAATGAACTTAGGTACTGAATTTAAATCATTTGTATTTTCATAACCTCCCATCTAATTTGGGCCAACTGTAAACCAATAGAAAATACATGGATTTGGGAAAGAAGACAATCGGATAAAATAGAGCATTTTTTGGGATCTTTCATATTGGTTTGATTTGTTGGTCCACCACATTTTGGATGTCATACATATTGAGAAAAATCGTTTTGATAATTTTTTTCATACATTTTTTTATACACCGATTATGACCAAAGACAATGTAAAGACGTGATTAGATCTTACCCAAATTTGCAGGCGACCCGAATATGAACTGTTTCAAAATTCCAGATCATAGAGGAAATGAATCCAAAAGCAGCTTATACACTATCCAAAGAGATTCGCTTATTATTTATTCAGTAGATTACAGATTTGATACTTCCAGATGGCTATGCATCCCATTTTAGAAGATGTGTTAAGAATGGCCATACTAAGATATTAAAATTCATGATGGACATGTTATAATGGAAAGACTTACATTAATTTTATTTAGATATTTGTTGAATTATATGACTTGGTATTCGATAACAGAAATTTAAAAAATATTTCAAGACATTTGTGTGGCGAAAAAAGACGATTATGCACTATGAAAACTAGAAGAATATGTTGTTGTAATTATATGAAAACTAGAAAAAATATTCCCACTGACATTCTTTGACTCAATGGAACATCAGATATTACATTTTACAGATGAAGCTAAATATGGAGGTCTGATTTAGTTTCTATGGATGTACCCGTGTGATAAAATTATGTAACAAAGAATCATTTGATGACTCAAATGGAGAAGATTATTTGAAAGATGAAATTGCTTTTGACTGCTCTCATTATTTTTAGTCTGAATATCCCACCAAAAAAACGTCATGGTATGGAATGAGGGTAATTTGGATAATGAACTGGACAATAAATTATCAATTTTTAATCAACCAGAGCTAGGCTTTAGTAGAGTTCATAAATGGTGGATTTCAAATGATGAACACCATAGAGATCATATATATTTTATGCTAAACTGTGAATAAATTTTATTATTTTTACTGTGAGTTCTTCTATCACTTATTCTATAATGTACATTACAGTAAGTAAGCCTATTTTATTTGAGGCCTATATTATAATAATATCAATAAACAGATTCCACAAATTGGAGAATATGATCCTGAAGAACACCGAGAAAAAAAATTTCTCAAAAGTTTCAAAAAAAGATAACATAAAATATTAATGGTTCAACATATCAATTCTAATTATTATTTATTACATTTATAATTGTTTTACAAATTTTCAAAAGTCTTTACAAGATGATTTAATATATTAGTGACTATGAATATTGAGTAACCCACCATCCAAAATGGTTAAATATTATAATGCATATGTGGTGAGTGGTTTTTGATTTCATATGTGTGAATATGGGTAATCCAAAAAACAAAGAACATTGGAGTTTTCTTTAGAGGATCACATCATAGAGAAACTGAAGATGACTTTTATGGCATGCAAGATGAAATTATTAAATTGTGTTATAAAGGAAAAAAATTATATAACGATGTTTAAAAGTTGGTTGTTGGATTATGAGATAGTCTTGCGTGTTCATCCAACTCATGGAATCATAGATATTAAATATTATTGTCTTCTTTCAGTAAATGTCCCATTTTTATTGGACTAATAGGAACATAAAATTTATTACCCAAAGTACAGTGATACTTCAAGCTACCTGAGGGATTGGTGGAGCATAAAAAAATATGAAATCTCAGGAAAATCTATTTAATCAAACTGAATGTGGTTCCACTGAAGTAAAAGGAATTGAAATTTTTTAAGAGGCTACTCAAAATCTATCTTTATCACAAAAAGACATGAATATCAAAGATGACACCCCACAATTAAGGGTTGATGGTGATGATGATGTTAATTATGTTAGAAATAAATTTCAAATGGAAAGAGATGATAAAACTGAAACTCATATAGATATTGATGATGTGGATGATGAATATAAAGACGTTGACATTGTCAGATATGTAGATGTTGATGAAGGTGAACATTGACATAGATAAAATTATATTTATAATCATAAATAATATATATCTAAATATTATAGTTTTTCAACTATCTGCTAACAACAATCATTTTGTGTTTTATATGGACCCTGATCTACATCCTGAGTTGCTAGACGCTGAGCTTCCTTTGGATAATGAGGATTTGAGATCATCTTACCCTTATCCTACTGGAAGTTTAAGGGTTACGGAGAGGGGGCATAGTCTTGCACAACTAATGATTCATAACCCCATCCCCGAGCGACGTCCATGTCTTGGCTTCAATCCACGCATGAGAGGTATGGTAACCTGTTTAATTTGGTTAAATTTCATTAATTTATTTATATTATAATTGTTTTATTATTTATCCTTTTTTCACTATTTTGTGAATGTAATTGTTGGAACATAGATCGTTATCTTGCATAATTATTTTTCTCATCCATGGATCACATGGGAAGAGATTCACATTGATGTGAATCTCATTATGTTCAATCACTAGCTGGTTTGTAAATAAATAATCTTTTTTTTGAAATTTATTTCATTAAAAACATTATATTAAAAATTATTTGTAGGGTTATGGTGTCCCATAGATTATAGTATGAAAGACGTTATCCACGCAGCATGGAAGGTATCAATGCGTGACTGTTTCCCTCAGTTTTTGCACAATTTGAGAACGATGAAAATTAATAAAGATAGATTGACAGTATTCGATGACTCATGTAGAGCCCACCGACCAGACTACTTTCCCTATCATGTTTGGGATGGATTATGTTCGCACTGGTTGGGTGGTGGATTTTAGGGGTGATCATCATTAGGCTGGAAGAATTGGGGGAGACATGAGGTGATGAATCAATCTGGTAGTCGTACATTTTGTACGCATAGAGAGCATCTAGTAAGTATCTGTTTTAAATATTTTATATAACATTAAATATAAATAGTTTATTTAATATTCATATAGGCAGTCGAGCAGGTCGATATTACGGAGTATGACGTTTATCAGAGAATTTAAAATGATCCAACCACTATAGTGATTAGAGGTTATCCCCATCATCATATTTTGGTCAGTATTACTTATTTTTCAGTTTGAAAGTTGACTACATATAAAATTTTAACTATTTTAATTTCAAATTTGAACTGAAGGACCCATATGAGGCCGCGACCTCCCAAAAATAATATGGGAGTCATCCCGAGACGGTTAATCAGACTAGTGCCCACCATTTTGATGAGGAGGCACAGATGCAGGCGAGCCAATATGACTTCAAGAAGGGCCGAGTTTTTGTTATCAGCTCGCATTTGACTCGTGGGACATATTATGGTTCTACTGCAATGTCGGCATCTAGCTCGAGAGGAGCTCTTTGAGAGGAATAATATTAAGGCTCACAGTATAAGGAGTAGTTGTGAGATCATAATGATCTCATAGAGTGTTTGCATAAGCAGTAGGATGAGATGTGTCAGGAGCTGCAGCAACAGTACGAGGATAACATGCATCGATGGAAGTAGCAGCAACAACAGCAGCATGAGGAGGAGATGTGTTGATGGTATCAGTAGCAGCACGAACAGATGGAGTAAGTGTGCCATCTGACTCACAGTTTAGGGATGGAGTTTCCTCCACTGTCTCCTCTAGATCCTCCACCTCCACCAGGAGACTATCCCCCCTAATGATTTTTTTGTTATGTTAAAAACCTTTAAATTCAAGATTAGTTATAATATGAACCATTTACAGTTTATGTCTTTTATATTGGTGTGAATATTGAATAGTTAATTTTTTTAATTTTTTTATTCTTTTTAAGAATTTATTATTTTATTATTTCATATTAGTACAATATTTCTTTAATGTTTTTTATTTTAATAATAATAATAGTAATTTATGATTTTTTTATATTTTTTTGTGAAAATTGAGAATTTTAATATTTATTTAATAAAAGTAATATTTTTTTTTCATTAATCAATATTTTATTAAATATATTTGTTTTAGTTTATTCAGTATTTTCAATGGAACCTTTTGCAATGGGACCCCATCAAAAATTGTTTATATATATAATTTTTAAATACGTATTTGAAATGGGAAAAAGGGCCCATAGTAAATACCTTTTTGCAACTGGACCGTCACAAAAAGATTAGGTATATATAACATATATAAATGGAGAACTATTTGTATGGGATGATGGGTCTGTCTCAAATACATTTTGTGACGTGACCGTCAAAATATGTTTATACATATATATTGTATATAATCGGAGATCTATTTTGTGACGGAACGGTTTCTCATCAAAAATAGTATTTTTTTTGATGAACCTATTTAAAAAAATAATAATTTTTATGACACTATTTTCTGCAATGGCCTATTTGCGATAGGGACCGGTCGCAAAATCTCATTTTTTATGGGATCCCGACGCAAAATCTCATTTGTGATGGGATGCCACCTCAAATAGCCCATTGGAAATACCTCAAATTCTAGTAGTGACTTATCCAACCCATTAGTTATTTTTATATCATTATTATATTACAAAGTTTGTATAAAAATTCTACTTATATTATTATGAAATTATTTTTTAATTAAACACTTCAAAAAATCCAAAAAAAAATGGGATACAAAATCATCGTTTGTGTGTATGAAAAACTATGGACTCACAAACAGATTTCATTCACGAATTCTTTTACAAACCTTCACGGTTAGAATAATGATGGATTTATAGTTTTGATATGTTATATAATTTTTTATTATTTTTCTATGATTTAGTGACTTGAATTACAAACTTAGAATTACACCTTCCATTTTTTGAGAATATAATAACACAGTTTGTTTACATGTGGACTACTTCCTATTCCATATAATGAAATTCTTTCCCACATAATTGGAATGTACTTATAATGGTTTTAATAAATATAAGATAAATTTATGAAATAAATATGATATGTTAATTATAATATATATATATATATATATCATTTATTTATCATTCTTTTAAATATGATATGTAAATTGAAGTATTTTTCATATGTACATACAACCTACCGTCTGTAGGAATGGTTCATTTCATTTACTATATCAAATTTTTTTTGAATATTATAAATAATTATACATTGAATACATATAATAATTATATAATTGTTTACATTATTTAGATAATTAAATCAATATAAAAATAATATGAATAGAAATACAAAACAAAAATATGCTTGAAAAACAAGGAAAATATCTCCCAAAATTGTGAAAATAATGAATGATTGTTAAAAAATGGATAATAATATAATATAAGAAGATCATATATGATATTATAAATAAGATTGATATTCTAATATAATCTATGGACTTCTATAAAACCATTATAAATTAGGATAATAGTTGATCTCCCTAAAGAAAACACAAGATAAGGGATTCTTGTATCACATCATACTGAATGAGGCATATTCCATTTTCACCACTTATTTCAATTGGGTTTTGTATATAATTTTCATGTTTTATTTTACATAATTAATAAATTTAACATTATAGTAATTATAGTTTCATTTGATTTCATTTAATTCATGGGTATTATGAATACAATGTTACCATGTTGTAAGGGACTTTGTCTCAATTTCAATTATTTATGGAAAACATTATCATTGTCCACCAAATTTCTTATATTTGGGTATGTACTGTCACATAGAAGCATAATATAATTAATACATTGTTTTCATTGTTTTTTTATGACATTTTAATTATATTATCTTAGGTGTTTTGTAGTTAAACTTACCAAGTTGTTAAGAAAATTTGTCTGTCAATTCCATTTTCCTTACGTTGTATTAATTCCACTATGTCATTAATATTATATGATTATGTGTATAATGAATTTGGATATATATTAATGTAATTAGACTTTTTATATGTATATTTATGGTTTCTACACATAATAAAATCAACTATCAATTCTCACATGAATGGTATGATCACTTTAAGGGGATTTTTTACAATATCATTTCAATCAGAATTGTTTATTCATGAGATTCCATTAAACAAATTTATATAATAATGTTTCAATAAAAAATTAATTTTTCCCCTAATGATTATTCATGGCCTTTTTAAAGTAATAGTTCAATTTTTACACACTTTGGTACTCAATATGTTTTATAAAATGTTTATAAAAAATCCAACCCCGTTTATCTCATTAGTCGAAAAACATATTTTCTTTTATAAAACATTGTTTTCAAAGATAAGGTTGTTCAAAATTTATTTTCAAAATAAAAATGGTACATTCCTCATGAATTTTCAAAAAGATAATTATATAATATTTACATTAATCAATGACAACAACCCTTTATATTTGGTCCACCAAGGATATGTTTTATTTATACCATCCTTATTCTTCTTCTTGATAGTTGAGGAGATTTTTGAACAATGATGATATTAAAATTAACTTTCTTGAATCTATTTAGTTCCCATGAAGTATTCTATTTTCAATTTACATTAGACATAAAATTTACCCTAAATATCAATATTATTTATCATTGAAAATATTATTGCATAAAAACTAAACTTGTTATACATACAATGTTCACATTGAATGTTATTTGATTATTTGGGGAAATATGGGTATATATATTATAAATTAAATAATTACATTTGATAAGGAATATATTTATTAATTTAACCAATTTCTTGATATGATTAATACTTTGTATAGAAAGTGTTGTTTGTTGCAGGGAATATATATATCCCATTGATGAATCAATGGATTCCCATGAGAGAACTTATTTCACAAATTATCTAAGCTTATACATATATTTTTAAACAATATTATGAATGTTTTTGATGGTATAGTTTTTAATTTGCCTCTGATATAACATCAAGAAATTATTTATTTTCTTAATTATGATTTATTATATATTATACCTATGTTTTTTAATATGAAAAAAATTTATGGATAAATTTAATTCTCATATTATTAGTTTAATGGAATGTGTTTTTAGATTCTTACATTGACTTATTGATTATTCATTATACAATTGTTTAAATGAAATGGTTTTTTAGTAATTTTAATCCCCAAATTATTTATGGGCTTCCATCATAGTTACATTATTCCATGGAATATGTGTTATGTTATTTACTATTTCACAATGATTATCCTTATTGATTCATTATTTATTCCACTACACTAATCCTTTATTGATTATTTTCACTCATCCTTATTTTATTTAATTTCCCCTATACTCACAAAAGTTCCCTAATAGTTATTTTCATGGATACACTAGATCGAATAATGCTATTATCAGAAAAAAAAAAATTATGTTTCACTTTTTGTATTAATTTAAAATAAATGAATAATGTATGGATCTTATTTTCCATGAATATTAAATTTTTTGATCCATTGGGACAAAATATACTTGTATCTTACTCCAATGTAATGGATGTAAGATCCAAATTTGGGATTACTGGTGTTGGGTCACTACAGTTAGTATTAGAGGAATTTTAGTAGCAACATTGGGAACTAGATTTAAGAAAACATAGAATCAAGAACATAGCCATAAGACAGACTTTTATTAAAGGTATTAAAGAAATACCTTTTATTATGGTAGGTAACAAATTATGTGTGAATTCATAGTAATAAGTAAATATCTTGATACTAAAACTGTAGTGGTGTGTACAAAAGGTTTTATCTATAGATCTTTATGAAGCTCTTTGTTCTTCCGAATGAGTGCTTGAGTGTTCCTCTTCAGATTGTGTATGTTTCTCTCTTATGAGTCTTTTTTGTATATTCAATGTGTCCACGCTTGTCTCTTGTTTCTGTGTCTTCTTCGTATATATCTCTATGGTGATTACTTTCTTGATTTTTTTCCCTACACACACACACATATATATATATATATATACTATTTCAGATGATCTTTTTTTCATTTGGTTCAGCAGAGTCCGACAAGAGAAATGTATCAACAACGCGTGGTCTTCCTCGTACATCATACTGTCTCCTGATATACATAAAAAAACATTAAATATTGTCAGGTGCCTTCATTTGTCCAGACATGACTGTTATAATAATTATAATAAAATTGGTATAGAAAATAATAGAATATCATTAGATTGGTAGCGGATGCATGTCACACAGTAGACTTCAACGGTAGTCTTTCCAACTAGGGACTTCATCAGTTGGATCTTTGTATGTAGGCTTGTAATGGTAGACTTTGTGTCAGTGGATGTCTTGTAACGATATCTGTTACTCTATGTAACAGTAGCTCCTCATCAGTAGACTTAATCAGTAGGCTATTCAACTATGAGCTTCATCAGTTGGCTTGATCAGTGGTAGACTCCAATAGTAAGCTTCTAACAGAAGCATTGCAACATCATAAGACTTCAACAGTGACCTTTCCAACTGTAGACATATATCAACAGGTAATTTCATTAACGGTTGAGTATTTCCATCAGTAGACTTTGAACAAAAATCAACTATCTTGACAGTAGGAGTTTTCTAGCGGTAGCCTTCTACTAACGATAGACATGTTCAAATGTAGACTTGAAGAGTGAGGTTCTCAATAGAAGACATGAGACAGAGTCTGACAGTGAACTTCTAACATAAGACTTACCATAGCAGTGACCTTATGACGGTGAATCTTTGTTTTTGAGCTTTGATAATCTGATCAATGGTAGACTTGTGACATTAACATTTTACCGGTAGACTATATTAGTGATAGAAGATCTTCAACAGTAACCTTCTAGGATCAGTGACCTATAGTAATAATTCACTTATATCTATACTCCTTCAATGGTGGATTTCATTTACTATCTCAAGATATTATAGATAATAATAAATACATATATAATGACTATATATGACAATTAAATAAATTCTAGTGAAGTTAAAATCATGTAGAACATAAGAAGAACAAAAATAACATGTCAAAATATACTAGAAAAACCATACAATTAACACCAAAAAGTTTGACCATAATGAATAATTGTCAATAATTGAGTAATAAAATAATACAATAATATAATATATGATATTATAAGTATTGGTATGGTACTTGTATAATCTTGTGACATGTTTAAAACTATTATACATGATGTTGAGGGATGTTCGCTCAAAAGGATATTCATGGTAATGGATTGTGGTCTCACGTTTTTTTGGGAAGCATTTACCATTTTCACAACTAATTTATTTTGTGTGGTATACATAATCCCCCAGTAGTCTTTTATATCATAAAAAGTTTTATCTTCGTGGTATTTATAGTTTTATTTTATTTTATTTATTTCACAGGGATTATGATTTAAATGTTACCATATTGTATTATGTGTATAATTAATTAAAATATACATTTATGTATTTATAATTATTATATTGGTAATGATTATTTATACACATAATAAATTCAATGATCATTTCCAAATTGAACTTTTTTATCATTTTATGGGTTTATTTTATAATATCATTCCAATCAATATATCTTATTAGTGAAATTACATTATTGGAATTTTTATGATAATTGTTTAAAAAAATTAAAATTATTATCCCCTAGTGATTCAATTCATTTTTACTAGTAATTGTAAAATTTTCTATTCATATGTACTCATAATGTTTTATAATATGTTTCTAGAAAATTATAATTCATTTATCTCTTTAGTCGGAGATCCTTTGTCTTCTAAAAATAATTGTTATAAATAAACAATTTTCAATTTTTTTAAAGAAAATATTTTCTTTACTGAATAATGTTTTTAAATGATTTTTTTATAATATTTCCACTCTTCAATGAAAACAACCTTTTATTTTTACTCCACTTGGGAAATGTTGTAATTATACCATTCTTATTCTTCCTCTGTATTGTTAATGATTTCATTGAAAACTGATATTATTACCATTCACTTCATGGATTCCATTTCTTTCCCTTGAAATATTCATTTTATTATTATCATTAGACATTAAATTTCCCCTTAATATCCATATTATTTACCATGTATACGTTTATTTACTAAACCATATATGTTTTTTATATAAATTGTTTACATTTAAATTTATTATATTATCTGGGAAAATGTTGATAAATGTTGAAGGTTTCTTCAATATGGATATTTGAAAAATAATATTTCTTATTAATTAAATTGATTATTAGACACTTTAAATGATTTGTAAAAGTAGTGACCAGTGGGGCCTTGACTTCATATATCCCCTTAATGCATCAAAATGTTCTCATGAGACAAATTAGTTACATAAATTAAAATGGTTTCTACTTGTAGTTTGAAATCATATTTTTAATGGTCTTGATTGTATAGTTTATTATATTCCATAGACATGACATCGAAAAAATAATCATTTCCACCATTTTCATTCAGTATTTATTATCCATGATATTTTCACAATGAACAAATCTATGGATTATTTTCATTATCAGTTTACTGATTTAATGGAATGTATATTTGTTTTCTTACCTTTTCATATTGATTATAAATTATCTAGTTTTTTAAATGAAATGTGTTTCTAGTTATATACCTTAATAAAAAAATTTCCTTATTCTATGTTTATTTATTACATAGAATATGTATTTTATTATTTACACTACCTTATTAATTATTCTCATTGTTTCTTTATTGTGTGTACTATATTGATCCCTTAATGAGAATTTTAGCTCTACAACGTTATTTTTCCTTTCCCCAAGATTCACTAAAGTATACTAAGAAAGAAATTCATGAACACACTAAATGGATTAAATTTATTATCAGAAAAAATATTGTTTTAATTTGTGTATTCACTTGCCATAAAAGTCTTGTGTATCTATCTAGTTTACCAAGATTAATAAATTTTTTGGTCCATTGGTACACTATTTAATTTTATCATATTTCAGTGTAATAATAGTAGGAACTATCTTCAGTATTGTTGCAGTTGGGTCATTATATAATTGGATCTCAAGATTTATTTCCCTATCTTACATTTGAAGAGAGACCCCTTGTTAGTAATTGTGTAGATCAAGGATGACTACGTCAATATAATGAAAGAGATCAAAAAGATTCTAGTAAATATCTATTATTAGATGGTTAGGTTACCATCCCAACTTAATGGGACATATGTTCCCCTATTTCAATATTTGAAAACCAATGATTTAGGAGAAATGACGGCATCTTTCATAGAGCCTTGCCAATAATATCTTTTCATTCATGTGTCACATTATAGGATAATCTTCAAAATAACATCAGTTGATGGTAACTAGATTGTAAATCAATTGGATGTCATTATTTCTATGAAAAGGACCTCAAGTCCCCCAAAACCTAGGATATTTCTAATTATTAAACTTTCATCATATAGTATCTATAATGTGTCATTCTCATGTTAGAAAAATATAAGAATGAGTGACTCTTAAACTTTAAAAAAATATATTACCCAACAAAGTGGGACTAACATTGAGAAAAAAAATTACCTACGTGGGTTAAATGGATGTTTACCCTTTTGTATCTAAAGATATGAGATACCACAAGTTAATTAGGAGGCCCATGTTAGATCTTGTGGTTCCCATCAATTGGGATTTAATCTCTCCCATCCTAATCATATATTTTGTTACATCTAAACGACAATGGTCCACAAATACACTAGGCTCCCCATGAGGGCCCATACATGTCTAATCCATTCCATATTTATGAATTAGTAGCCAAATCTCATCCATACTACCTTATAATCATGGTCCTATGAAGTTTGTAGAATGTACATTGTGGGACCATACCTTGGAGTGAAAACTCGACAGTGTGTAATCACCTTAACCTCAATAATAATTTTTTCCATATATTAATAAGTGGTTCCCATAAAGGGAATAATAATATGTTTGATGAATGATTTCCCAAGATCCCATATATTCTATTGATTTGTATTCCTTTAATTCATTATCTGATAAAATGGTAACGTCAACTGAACTATCGAGATGTAGTAATTTTTTAAGAAGAACAACATTTGGTCTGACCATACATCTTTCTACCATGAATAGAAAAATGGTACGGTTAATGGTTTCAATGAAACCCTGTGTAACATCATGAAATCAATTTGTAGACCAAAAATGAATTTCTATGAAAATATCCACAATACCTTATTGGATTATGGGATGGAAACACCACATGCCACATTGTTGAACCCATACTACCGCGTATATCAAAAAGAGGTATACAAACCCACTAAGGTTAATTTTTTTATCACATCGAATAAATGTTTAGGAGAATAAAAATATAGAGAGAATTATATAATTCAATCTAGTTTATTTTTAATCCCTCAAGAAAATTAGACGTCTGGTCCTATAAAACAAGGATATCCACCAAAATATAATTTAGAGAGAATTCCACAAGGAAGACTTCTTCTCCTTCCTCTAGAGTAAAATTATACAGCCCTCATAATGTTGATGATACCAAAACAATTTCCATTGATATTGGAACCCATGAAAGAAGGACCACACATTAACCAAAATGTCAATTCCATTTAGGCATAATCCTTGATCATTTTTTATGGAGATCATATCACACCCTAAATTATTTTTTTACCAAGATGCTCATTTAATAAAATTATGTTCATATCTATATGACATTAAATCTAATAGTATTCCTCCTATCCATGAAATATGACCTTAAAATTTATATAAATTTTTTATTAAATACAACTTAAATCTAAGAGTCATGGTCCACACATTATTACCCATTCTTGTTTGTGATCCCTAATTTCTTGGTATATAACGTTAAACTAGTAGAAAGAATAGTCCTAGTTGAAGGAGATTAAACAGAAAATCCAAGCATCCCTTTTATAGGATGAAAAACTACAATATAACTATTAACATTGAACATGGGGCACCTCTTGTTCCATGTGATAGATAACAAAAAAAATAACACCCTCAGTACACGACGTTAGGCTGTAGTCATACCGTATGTAATAAAAAAAGAATTCCCTCATTAGAGATGATTTCACACTTTTCATGTCACTCTCTCTTACCTTGCATCATTTTATTACAATGTGTTTCTTGATTCCAAATACCATTGGATATTTAGGGCTTTGTAGACATCTTGTTTCCTAGACCATCCATAAATTGCTAGAAATTTGATACTTTATCCCTATTTGTTTGTTCAATAAATACAACCATAAACTTTTTAGGCTTATTTTAGGCCATTTAAGTGGTATGTGTTCCTATATCACGCTCTTTTTATGTTCGTTTTTATTTATTCTATGTCAGGAAATGACCCTTAAAATATTACCCTTTAATATATGCATCACGACTATAGACTAGTTTCCAAATTTATATGGTCTGATACATAATATATTAAACATTTTGAAACTTGATTTTTGATGATATCCTATGGTATAGAGATTCCATTACTTCTTTTACATCAGGTTTCAAAACATTGACATCACCCAAAAATCATGAATGAACCTACACCCTGTTCAAAGATCTATGACATTGAATTAGGTGTCCTGGTATAGAAACTATATCCTTAAACTGAGAGTCATTCTCCAAGAAGTATGACATTAAACTATGGAAATTGGCCTCATTTTCCCCTCATTTACATTTCAATAATTACCCTATAATTTTCATTATTCATCTTACCAAACCATTTTAAATAACTAATTTTTTCATCATTCCCATTTTAAGGGGATATTTAGTAATTCCATGAATTTTTTTTCTTTAGAAACATCCGTATATTAACAAAAAAACCCATCCATTAACCATAGTTTTATCAGTACCAAATTTTTTCATGGTCAACATCTTTAAGTGTAATCCCCATTGATATTCTGTAAATTAATAACATGATGAGATTCCCTCATGAGCTGACAGGAGGATGAAAGGACTGAAAAACTCAACATCCATGAACAACAAATTTCCTCATCACAGGATGTTAAATGATAGCATTATCGTATATAAATTCAGTTTTCCTTATATAAAAAATATTTGATCATTTAGTATCCTTACTTGAGAGGAAAAATTCCTATATTTTTCATTATTCAACCAACCCACATTCCAATATAATGGGTGGATATATTCCCATTCTCGTGGGATATATAGAAACACCATGATATCATATTCATGGTCAATCAACATTTTTATATCATTACATGGTCTTTACTCTCCCAACATCATGAAATTGTATTTGGAATATTTAATCAAGTTTTTGTGTGTAAAAGGATATCCTATGACCTTCATTCATGTAGGTTTATCACTCTTTCAACCATTCAATAATCCCAATGACACGCATACCACTATAGTCTAATATCTGTGACTATAAAACTGTAACATCCATGGTCCAAGTCATATGGATTTAATATGAAAAACCAAACATCATCCTCAGATGATAATTAAGTATAGCCTTAATTAAAGTGAAATTAGGATTCCTCAAAATAATATGAATGGGATAAAAAACTATTATCCCTTACAAAACCAAGACTCTTCAAATGTTATGTATGGGATGAAGAAAACTCTACACCATATACATAACTGAGATGCCTTGTATGAAAATCAGGGGGTGACAAAACCATTACCCCCTAAAAATCTGATATGCCTCACAAAACAATTATGAGATGATAATAAATCATCACCATTTATAAAATTAGGATTCTTCATGTGATAAATATGGTATGACAAAAAACTGGTAACCTATAAAAATCAGGGTACCACATATGATAGGTATGGTATGATGAAAAAAAATTACCCCGTATGAAATCAGGATGAATCAGATGATTAATGTGAGATAAACCAAAAAAATAATCAATACAAAATGTTAAACTATACCCATACACAATATAAATATGGGTTCCCTCATAATATGATATGATTTTTTATCCTCTCCATATGGGATTTCACCCCGTATGTTTCATTTTACTACCACACCAGCTTCCCTAAATTCTTGGGTATTGATTCCCATTCACCTTGGATATATAGTGATTCCCTAATATATCATCCTAGGACCATCCCTACTATCAACTAACTTTAGGGTCGCTCAAATTCAATATGATCTTGACTCTTTCCCACTGCAATGTTCATTTGGGGCATTTGAACAAGACAAAATAGCTCTAGGGTCACTTGATATTATATTATGGAAATTCTTCATTTTCACATATAAGATACACAATTTAATTGGATTAGATAATAATAATCATCCTAATATGAATGGTCTCCCAGATTTAAATAGTCATATTCCATACCATCTCATCTACATTCTTATCACATGCCTTGATTAAACATCAACAACAAATAGCTTCTATTATGTTTCAAACATGGTAAATGGACAATCAAAAAATTTCACCATATCATTGACAACATAAGTATAAAACATGTGTTTCTCACAAATTCAGTAGTTTTCCATCCTTTTTTATCATTCCACTTTTACAATATAGTTATTGAATTTTAAAATATACAAAACTGTATTTTTCAGTAAATTTACCCCCTCATTATATTATCCCCTTGAAACAATAGGAACTTCATACCAATAATTGTTTCTCACATAGATCATTGATTTTACTGTCATAGAATTTCATAGGTATTTTTCAACAATAATTGTTGAGACGCACAAGTTCCCAACATTCAATTCTCTACAATCTTAAACTAATAGCCTGGTTTTTAGCATCACGACCTTAAACCATGTGAATGTTTTATGAGATATGTTTTTTGAAACACTAGAACATGTACATATCTACACATCTGGAATCCATGTCTTTTAATTATGTTAGATCCCATGGATCAAGAAAATATATTTGATAGTAATATATTAATGGTGTGTGCATCAATATTTTGTTCTCTAACCCAACACCCCCTATAATTATACAAAATCCATTAACATAATATTTTAACCTAGGAATATGTAACTAGATTCCTTTTTATCCTCATCATGGGTAAACTATCATCAATCATCATGCTTGACACTCCTATACAACAGCATGAATCCTATATCCTTCCCATACATGTGTTTATTGTGATCAATTAATAGCTAAAGGTGGTGTCATTAGAGGAAATAGATTACCAGTCATTGTTGTGATTCTTTATGATGATTCTTCCTCTTGTTGTGATATGGTCTGTCTTGTTTGTTAGGACCCATCCATATCCATGAAACATGAAATAAAAATTCATATCTCTATATCGCATTCATGTGAAGTTTAACTACATCAAAATATTTTCATAACATGATGTTATGCCATAGCCTTAACCTATGTAAAAAATAGAAGATTCTCCTTTGTATGGAACATTTAGTATGGCACCCTCCCCTATATATCAAATGTGAAACCCATACTAGCATATTATATATGTAATCCCTACAACATCATTCCCCACCATCAGCTATGAATTCAATTCCTTTCATCTTCCAAACATTTTCCCTACATTATACCCCATGGATACTCCTTCCACAATTTTATTATACTTAACACATGATGTTAAACAGAATGAACTAGTCATGTCGAACAACCATAATCTACACAATAGAAATACCTAGGTTTTGATCCCTAATTATAAAAGGGTATTTTTGATTACTACCTAGGGATTAATACGAACATATCAACACATCATAGTTTAAAACCTAAGGATTAATCTCAATTCCCAAAAAATCCACACAATCCATCATTCATGATAATCATACATCTAGGGAAACACATATCCACACAACATGTCCCAAAAATTCATTAAATATCGAACCAACCATTCCCTAAAATACATCAATCATGTGCCCATCCATTCCCCAAAAGATATTAAGAATATTTACATCCTCTACCTAGAAGATGTTAAAACATCATCCAACTCAACCCCATATGTCATTAGTCTACCAACCAACATATCTTCTAATGATAGTAAAAATACACACATCTTGTCCCTGGATGATGTCAAACCAGAACCCAACCATGCACTATGTTTCTTTAAACCAGCTCCAATTGTGTCCACATAATAATTTTTCCATGCACCCAATATATCCCCATAAGATGTTAAACCTGTGACCCAAAAATCTCCACATGTTTTTAAACATGGAAGACGAACAAAAATCACTACTCCATGTAATTAGTATATGATTCATAAGGTAAAAATTTTCATAATACCACCTCCATTAGAATTAATTTCATTGTGAATGACTTGGTATACCATGGATTTTCCACAAAATATTCCTCATATGTTATTCTCCAAACATCAATAGTGGATGAATTTATAGGTACCCAATGAGTAGTCATCATTATATGTGGCTAATGAGACTATCTCTTATGACTGATGGATGTTGCCAAGTTGAAATAGAATTGTCATATATAACTGGAATCTAGCTTGAGATGGCACAAGAAATGAGTTTGATGAACGTGAATTAATATATTAAATATACTCCTATTAGATGAAAAGATCCATAGAATAATTAATGTAAGGAGTAACCAACATATTATCACCACTTTTTGATTAAGGATCATTCATAAGTAATTAAATTTATAGAATCAAGCCTCTTTAAAAACCCAATAATGTGGGATAAAATGTGTCAAATCACTACCATGTAGAATGATGGTGTTATCCCGAATACAATCATCACAAAAGTCCACTTAGAACTTCTTGTTGACCTGATTCATGAGCATGAATCCTTAGGTACGTGGTCTAAAATACAGTGTGAAATAATCTAGAAGCCATACTATTGATGAGAATAATTTACACTAACCATGTATTAATTGTGGACATGCAATTGGTTTTCTAAAAACCAAGAATTCAAAGCTCAATGTTCAGAAAACTCAAAAAATATCTTGGTCACCTTCTAGTCCATTAACCCCATATGAGAACAGTTTTATGTTTTTTGAAGTGTATATTTACACCAAAAAATGATTTTTTATTGTTTATCTCTTCTACTAAAGGAAACATTTAATTCTAATAGAAAATCCATTAGGATCAAAACAATAGATCTTACAATATATATATATTAGACCATCTCATCCCTGAGTATCCATGGGGCATAATGGTACCAAACTCTAGTCAGTCAGGTTATGGACGCATAACTAAAAAATTCATGTTTAATTTTAAAATGAAAATTGTTTTATAAAATTAATTTTAATTTACAGAACATAATCCCTTAAAAAAAGTGAATGATCATATCATAAACGTAAATATAATGATATTACTTGATTTATCCCATCTATCATTATATATTTTCATTTCAATATATGTTTAAAAAAATTCCCTATGTCATTCCACACTATATAATCTGATCAGAATGGAGAATTCCATGTCATGGTGAACCCACTATCATAATTTCAAACATAAGAATAAAATTATAATTTAGATGAAAAATAAATCATTTTTCCCAAATGTATTGAATAGTTGATTCCTAATTGACAACATTATGCATGGTCATGCCTGTTTATTCATGAATGTATTTGAAATCCTTCCTAGTGTAGAAGACTTGTCCTAAAAACATAGAAATGTTTTTCCTCAGAAACCATATGCAACCAATAATTGAAAAATCATGTAAATAAATTATTGGTCATCTATTTTTAAGGACATAAATCTTTTACCTATGAAACCTAACAAACCAAATTATGATTCCATCAATTCAAGGATCCTTAGGACTACTCTGAGAATGCTCCACAATTCTCATAGCCTTCTTCTAGTGACTTATCTACACAAAGAATTAATTTATGTTTTTATTCTTTAGAATGAACAAAGGTGTATATCTAATCCCACACCCTTAAACCATCACACTCTAACCATATCATCCTAGTCTGATAGCTTTCTCATGGAAATTATGGAACCAGGTAAAAGAATCTATGGGGATCATCCAAGGTAGTCCCTTCAATGGAGTTTACAATTGAGATGTTTTAACATAGTAAGGATTTATAAATATCAATAACAATGAATATGAAAAAATTCTATATCTCACCAGGAGATTGAGTCATGGAATTAGTTAGGGATTATCAGTCTATCTAAGGACTTGGAATATATTAATCCCAATGTACCTCAGTGAATTCTATGCCTCTATAATTTTCCAAACTAACATATCAAAACTCCGAAGAATTCAATTTATCTAGAAAAAATGGAATTTAATTTCTCTATTTATCTTGGTGTATAACTAACACTCTGTTACTGTACCTTGAACGATTTTAAAATACAGTGAACAATTGTGATTAACTAAAGGGTACTCTAGAAGTAAACCAATGATTTCAAATATGACCTAATACATTCACATCATATTAAATATTAATTTATCATCATTGAGTCCATAAAATAATATTAATCCATCAATAATAATAATAGTTGATCCACTACTAGCTAAATTGATTCTAATGATATCAGTTTCACTAGCTGTGCAGCAACATTAAATGAAGACTTTGCTATATTACTGATGCACTCTTTCATCATATCAAAACCCCCCAATTTATTCCATCCTTTTCTCACGTTGTTAGAAATGGGTTTATAAATAATGTTTTTTTTATCATTCTGTTTCATTACAATCAATGATGCGAACTAGATGATTTATTCTTGGGTTTCTTACACATCCCGAGACATAATCAAATATCAAAAATTGATCGCAAGAAAAAACTAGGTTTTTTTTAGTATCGCATCATGGAAAACAAACTAACACAAACTAGACTCATTGGATTATAGAAGAAATTTTTACCATGTGAAAAAATAAATTTTCATTTGTATACCATGTGCATTGAAAGGACACACTAAGAACATTCGATGCAATTCAACCCATATTAGGAGTTTCAAAGTAAACATTTACATATATTGAAAGCTCTTCCCCCAATCATATTCTCTTTACACCACTAAATAGGGATTAAATATATGGTAAACATATTTAAACCATGATCTCATTAAAAAAGAGACTAAAAATAGATACATTAATGAACAAAAATACATATTTTTTCTAGTAATTCATCTAATTATATCTCTATTGTTATTGATGAAAATCATCAGTACTAGTCATATAGTACAAAAACAAAACTGTTCTATAGTGATATAACAAATGATTATTTAGAAACATAATCCCTCACCACTAGGATAATTCAAAATTACATATATGCCTTGGTCACTCTACTCCGAAAATGAATTAATAACATACAAAAACATCTTAATTCATATAAAAATCCACCAAAATCAGTGTCTATTTCATTATATTATGACTACATGTGTAATGTGTATATCAACACATAGTACCTCTATTTTTCATTAACATAAAATCAAATCATGTGATACAACCCATTGGCATGTCAATCCTATGAATCAGTTTATTTTATGGTCTATATATAATATTTTCCCAAGATTTAAAATAGTCTCATATGACCATTAATTATATGGATGACCCCCATGTCATCAATTTATAATAAATAATAAGGGTTACATGACATTATAAGGGGTCTACCATTTAATATGAATGTTTTTCATGATGAAATCAATCACTACATGACTCTCATATCCCTAGGAAGGGCCCACTCACTACAAGGCCACCTATCCTACTTTAGTGTCATTTTCTGGCTAAGAACAATATATAAATCTATACATCACATGAATGACACTCTCATTACTTGTAACTCTTGGAAATATTCCAATAATGATTATAGTTTTTGAGGTGCTAACAAAGTAGTCCAACCCTCAGCATGAGTCATAAAGTGTAAAACTTTTTCATTCTTTAAAAAGGACCCTATTATCAACATAATAACATCTACATCAAAATAATTGAAGGCTCGAGAGATCACTAGGTATTGTCTATGTTCTCATTCAAGTAATTTTTCAGTATAAAATTTAAACCAACTTTCTATGAGGATTGATGCTACAAACCCTACATTAAGGATTGTGTTTACCCATGTTCATCAATTATTATGAATTATAAACATTAAATTAAAATTAATTTAAGAAACAACATGTACTAGTTATGAAAAACATCTAAACCTTGTACATTATTTAAAAAACCATATAGTGAAACATTGTAAATTTATTTCAAGACAACCTTCAAGTAATATTTGTTTACCTAAAAACATATCCCAATATGGAACTTATCTCATAAATTCCCTTAAACAAATTAATTAATCCTAAAATTTTAATAATTGATTTTAGCTAAAGAAAAAATTTAATTCAATAATTTGATAAAAACACTCATGAGGTTTAAATTATCATTTTAGTTATCTAGATAATCATAGTAAAATCAATATAGAATGTATATAATAAGTTATATTTTTTTAATGTCATTGGTTCTATAATATAACACCATAAATTTATAGAAAACACCATATATGTTTCTGATGAAACATCAAATAAACATCATTCTTTAGCATGATTTTATCCCACGGGGTTAAGCACTAATGAAAATCACACCAAAGGTAACCTATAAGGCTCCCACAATTTTACCTAGTTCCTATATAAATGGAAAACACTAGTAGTTAACTTATTATTTATTATTAACACCCATGTAAGTTTTATAATGTATGTATATCACATTGAATGACCTCTCTATTTAGGGTAATGTATATGATACATATGTAAAGGAATCATTGTAATAGTCATAAATCTAAAAAAGTAATTTTTCTATAAGTCATTGTGAGATTTATTAAAATTTGCATGTTATAATGTTACATGACTTTATATGATACAATTACATACATGTAATTGCAACTAGGTTTTAACCTTGACTACCAGAATATAACATGTTTTTATCTGATAGAACAATTATATGTGTCACCATTTGGATGTTTTAAAGGCCCATAATATTCATAAATTATTATTTTCAACCATTTAATAAAAACCAATAATGTAATAACATATGAAACTAGTTGTTTATCTCTCAAACATGTCATAATTTCCTAATTATGTTTCTTAAATTATTTTATATGGTAAGTCACCATTTAGGTTGATGAAGACACATTAATTACCAATTTGTTGGTAATATTAATAACAAATCATGACATTAGATAGTAGAAAAATAGTTAATATGGATATTATAACATAGAATAATTTAATGTTAAGAATTGTAAATATTTTCTTATACTTGTAATATATATATATATATATATATATAATTATTATATAAAATCATTCAAGGAATGTCAAAATATACCAGGTAGTCAAACAATGAGTAATACATGTCATGGCCTATGCATAGAATGGGAATAAATATGTTCCAATAATGATATATGTAATGATATTTTATTTCTATAACAAGGAAAGGGTAAAATATTGTAAGTCTAATAAATCGATCAAGAGATGAAATTGTATAAATCACTCTTGGTGAAATAATAATCAATTTTCATAATTAAAAATGTGAACAATGGTCTAATTCATCGATAGTTGACCTTTCCCTTTTTGGTGGGTTGATCACTCCCAAACATGAGATATTAATCATGTACTGAACAATTAATATTATCCAATATAATAGAACTATATAGTAATAAAATATAATAAAACTATATAATTTCACCTTTTAACTTCCCGAACTATGATTCACTAAAATGGTGAATTGATCCTTTTAGTCAAATGGCCTAAATCAAAACACCACATATGCCAGTCGAATATGTCAAGTAGTTAGAGTCTAATAGTGCTATGTTTGGGAGACTATACCATCATGATAAGTTTCATATAGAATATCATAATAATAAATTATCATCGATTGTATTGTAATTGAATTTCAATGGAAATAAATCATCGAAATAATAATAAATGTAAAGCAACAATAACCATGTGAAATACGAAAAGATTTGATGTAATTACTAAAAGGAATGATGAATACATGGTACCAGGTACACAATGATTATGAGAATGGAATATATAAATCCAAAAGGATATATCCAAGATTATCCTTAGCACTAACTCAACCCTATTATCCTAATCTCTCATATCCAATTGTACATCACATAACACAATCTAGAATTATATTCCATTAACCAGAAAGTCTCTCTAGGTACCAAACAGTATCCCAAATAGGGTGTGAGATAATATCAGTATGCCACTAATAATTTATTATGATTAAATCCAATCCTTGAATATAAGATATGATAACTATAAATTAGATATGCAGTCAATGAATAAATTTTGCAAAATACATGTCAGTTTGGGTCCCCTTTGGGACATTTGGTCGACTATACCATCTTCAGCCTAAGCCTAAAAGTCTCTTAATTCTCCCAATATGATATTCAATTTTCATAAATGGTTTGTAAAATGTATCATATCCATGATTACACCCATGGATCAAGATGGGTTTTAACAGCAAAATCTTTCATGATATGCTTTATTTTATATAATTCAATATCTTTTGATGCATGCAACATTGAGTTCGAGCACACCATGACATATCAAACTAGCGGTTTAGAAAGAGGATATGGAAAATATTAACCAAATTATGAAATTTATAAATATTATTTTTCAAAAAGAATTAATTTTTATAGTAATAATATCAAAATTTTCTTATATTAAATATTTGGTATTTTTATGAAGTGTTTCAATTTTTGACGAATAGTGGAAAATGATGAATTACTGAAAAAACCAACTTTTTGGTGAAATAATCATTTTAAATTAAATTTGGTTTAATGTAACAATAGATTAATAATTAATTTATTTTTCCAATGTAATTCATAGGAATAATTTTTATTATAGAAATATATATAAAAATTTTACTAAACTTTCAAATATCTCTTTTACACGCCTTCTAACAATATCTGCGGATTAGCATTAAAAGTAATTCTATACCTTATATGGAATGAATTCCGAAATATGGATATACAAGGTTGTAATAAGATTGAAAAATGTGGTCCTAAAGGATAAAAATAATATTTTTTTGAATAGTAACTTTTGAATTTTATTTACCATGGTTAAAGGTAAATATGGTAATTAAAGGTATAAATGATATTATAATCATATAATAGTACACTAAAACTTGTACTAATTTTATTAGATAATTTTTTTAGGATATAATATACCTTAGGATGAAAATATGATCCTATTTATACAAATTGTGTTAGATTTTGACATTTATTATACTTTATTTAATAAATACTTATAAATTTCATACTCGAATTTTAATAAATAAATCATTTTTATGAGGATATATAAGAGATACGTTCGACTATATTTAGTTTTTAGAAATATAAAAAATATAATCTATATAATGGTAATTTATTTATAATTTTATGAAATAAGTAATTAAACTAAATGGTGAGACAACAATGATTTTTAATTGAATTATTAAAAGAAGAATCTATTGAATGATATCAAAAAAAAGTAAAATAAATATAATATTAATTAATTAATTAATTACATGATTCTTTTATACAACATACACATGTTAGATACATATTTAAATTATTGGTTTGAAGTTATCATGTTGTTTTGAAATTTTTAAAAATGAATATTTTGAATAGTATCTGAATTTACCTAAATGATTCTTTAAAATAAATAATATTTAATTAATTTTAATAAAGTTTATAACAATATAATGATCAATAAAATGACTAATATAATGTTATAAATTTTATAAATAGTCCAATTGGGGTTCTTTTGTAATTTTTATACTTAATATATTGACTAAATATTATAAAAGGACAAGTAATCGTGGTAAGAGGTAAAGTGTTTAACTAAGGATCAAATCAAAATGATAAGGTTACCTTTGTGACCTGAATTTGTTTCAAAATTATTTTTTTATATTTTTTAAACACATCCTCATCTAAAAAACTAAATAAATTAATTTTTTGATCTATTTTAAACCAAAAAATAATTTATAATAAATTAATATTTTAAGATCATCCAAAAGCTCATTTCACCTCTTTTATAAAATGGAATCCTTAATTATATTTTAATCACATATAAAAATATATTTAGTTCAGAAAAACCCTTCCTATTTTGCCTCCCAACATCCATCACTTCGTCCTAGAGTCCATTTTTTGGGAATAAATCCCTTCTGTGGATTCCTATTTTACAATCCAAAAGGTAATACCCAAAAAATAGGTAATTGATTTATCACTACATTAAAAGTTATTTTTTTCTTATAAATACACTTATTATATTGATTCCATATCAAAATAAAAACTCTAGAATCATACAGATTATGAGGTGTTATTATAATCATTATAAAACTATATTTTTCATTTTATCTATCATAAAGATAACAATATCACCATGCATGCGTATGTACGACTTATCGTCTCCATATCATGGTTTGATTTATTAATCAACACTAATTTAATTGGATGGGTATAATGATGAGTATAGTGGATATAAATAATGAATATAACATGATAATTTTTCTCTATTAATAATATACCATCTAATTCCATACCATTTAATAATCAATTGATGATAAAGTCGTGTGTGCATACGTATGACCTATGTTCTCCACAACGTTGTGATATTCATTCTCGACCTTAGTCTATTATAAATGATGATAAAATATATATGATGAGTAAAAACAATAATTATGAAATCAATTTCATTATTTATAAGAATAAAATACATCATATTCATAACAAACATGACTTAATGAAGAAACAAGAATGGGAAAATGAAACAACTAACACCCAAAAAATAGTAATACTGAAATATTATTACCAAAAGGATATTACAGGATTATACATGATATCAAAAATATTAATATGGTTCGTGTATAATTTAATAACATATATAATAATTATAACAGAATTCAAATCACCCTCGAGAAAAGGAATGTACAAGGTATGGCTTAATTTCACAATTTAATTTTTATCTGAGGTTGTTTATACCTAAGTATCTACTGGGGAATCTTTGTCATCCATTCCAATTTTTCATAAAATTTGTTTCAAAATATTCTTTACATTTTTTAAAAATAATTTTTATAGAACATTTAGATTTTTTTAATTCTTTTGAAAGGAATCATTATTTACTTTTTATAAGAAGGTACTTTATAACCTTTTGGAAAATTAAGGAAAGAAGGTTTTTTAACATATACGGTGTGAGCAGCCATTTTCCACCATTATGACGCCTTAACATTTTATGATTCCCTTAGAAGATTAGAAGTCTATTTTAAAATGTAATGAATTCCATTATAATTTCACAACTATTAAATTAATTTGAAGTTAAAAAATGGATACTTCTCTCAACGTGTTTTAATGAATTTATTAGATTATTTTCATCCATGTAAACATCCTTTGTTGGATTTTTCTCATGATCAAGGTTGATTTGTTATAGTATAATCATATATATCATATTCTAGGGTTTATGAAATATTTTATTGTGGGTGATCTATTTTTACACCATTCATGGGTTGTTCTTAACTTATTAACATTGCATATGCTTGTTTTCATATAAATGTTATTGTTATGATTTTCCCTTTTCTTAAGAGGACTGCATTGGACATAGTATCTATTGGTTGGGGCCCTCTATAGCCCCTTGAAGCATTAGGTCTCATTATAAAAAACGATATCTTGGAAAAAGGCATTGACTGTATTATTATGTATGGTCATGAAATGAGGCCTTGACATTATGGTTATGATGACTGGAATTATGTATTCTATTATTATGAAAATAGTTATTAATATTTCATGTTATTATTTGACTAGTTGAATATCCATGAGAATTTTAAATGTAATTAAAAGATTTATTCATTCCTTACTATGCTGAAGATTATTCTCAATAGACTTGTGTTTCTGTTTTATACCTCACCTTAAAAGTTTTTTCTTAATATGATAGTTTCTGAGATATTTTTTATCTTTAATTCTCATCTGAGATCGCCCCATTACAATGGTTAATTTTTCCCTAGGATGCGAAAAATTATATTTTGATTGATATGTAGGGATATTTTAATGGATAGTATAGTTTTCAAATGTGTTGTTATGCTTTTTTTCATTTCAAGATGTAATGTGAAACATATGTTTTTATATAGTGTTTCCATGTCTACTAAACTAATCGGTACTTCAAAATTTTAATAATCGTGATCAAGCCAATGTAATAAAATAATGCACTGATTCTCGGAAACTGTAGTCAGGGCATTATAGTTGGTATTAGAGAAAGTTTACTACGATCCTTGGAAACTAGATTTATAAAAAAAACATGATTAGGGAACATTACCCTTAAATAGACTTTAAGGATAAGTGTAGAAGAACATCCAAGAAATTTCGTAATGTAGAGATTATATTCGTATTCCTAGAAAATACATCCATGTATGGATTTTTCAAGTGGACATTGTTTTTGAACTGATGAATCTAAGAATAATAACTCAGATGTTGTCTTCCAAGCTTGAGTTAGGGTAACATGGTAAATGACAATAGGCCTTACTACGCACCTGGTTTGACACTCTATGGGGGTATTCTTAGAAAAATTCAAATTTATTTTACAAACCATCAAGAATTATTAATGTTTAAATTTGTCCTCGAAGAACCATTTTTATGTTTATCGATTACATCTGCATAAATTTTTTTAGTTTATCATATGTATATTACTTGTTTGTAATTATGTATTATGGTTCATACCCAAATCATGTTTATGAAATCTTTTGACAAGCCTCCAAGTGGAAGTAATGGAAACCATATCAACACATGTAATCCATGTAGGGATTTCCCTCGTCAGAATGATAATGATTGTGTAGCTAGTGATACAACTAGTGTTGAATAGTTTGTAATCATAGTGAGAAAATTGAATCAGGTGGTGAATAATAAACATACCCATATAGAGTAGCCGGATCGACAATATATAAGATCAATGTTAGATAGCTTCATGTGTATACAACACCTAGAATACATTGGGACTACAAATCCTTTTATAACTAAGAAGTAGACCCAATCCAAAGAGAATATATTTCGTTCATGGGGGAGTAATAAAAAGGAAAAATTTGTTATGTGAGTCTATCTTCTATCAAGATAATCAGATTAATGGTGTTCATTAATTCAATACATTATGGAGGAAGAATAGGTTACAAATTTGGACTGGTGGGAATTTTAGGAACTCTTCCTAGAAAAAAAAATTCATTGTGATCTTTGAGAAGATATTGAGGAGACATTTCTCAGTCTGATGTTGGAAGATGAGAATCTTGAAATGTATGAAGCTAACATCACATGGTTATCAAGGATTGTTGTAGACTACATATATAATGCAAGAATTAAAATTGATCGATTAATGGATGGGTTAAAACCATTTATCCAATGGGAACTATCCTAACAATCATTCCCATCATATGAAGATATATTATCTTGTACTATCAAGACCGAAAATGAATTATCTTTGTCTTATGACATCAAATTAATGTTGGAGTGGATGATAGCTGATGAGTACTTTGGAAATGTATTCAAGGTGAATAAGTGAAAAGTTGACATTCCACCCTACAATAATTGTGTGAAGAAACACCCTGGTACTTACATAAAGAAGTTGGGTGTTCATTACAAGTGTAGCGAAAAATCCCCCCCCCCAAAGCTCGTGATTACAAGGGGAATAAATAATATTTCAATTCTATGTGATATAATTTTAAATAGATGGGATATTATGAAAATGAGTGTCATATGCATTATGGAAACATACTCTAGAAAATCCCAAGGGAGTAAGGATATGCTTTGCGATCACAACTGCTGAGGTGGAAGTTCCTAATGATGTTGTAGTAGGTACTTTTACATTTTCATCAAATATATCCATAAAATTTTTTTATTCTAGATCCTCAAATTTATTTATATTATCCCAGCTTTCCTTAAGAAAATATTTCTAATTCAAATTAAAAATGGATTTGTTTGTAAAAATTTCTAAGGGAAGTGTCATTGTGAAAAATATGTGTCGGATGGTTTCCATTATAGAATATTAACATGATCTATCTATTGACTTATCATCATATCTATGGTTTACTTTTATGTAATCATTAGTATGGATTCACTATTAGCATATGTAGAAAAAAAATTATTTCATGAATAATGATGTAGCGATATTTTAGGAGGATGTAGAATACCATATCATTAGAGAAGAACCTTCATCACTTTATTCTTTTCCAAATCATCCCTCAGTAGCGTTACCAAATTATATTATTATGGAGGAAGAGGAAATAACAGCATGGGATGAAGTAACAAATATTCAAATTGAGGACTTACCTATTGTATCACAATATATTAATATTTTTATGGATGATTTACTTGGACATCCTCCCAAAAAGGAAGTTGAGTTTATTATTGATTTAATACCTAATGAAATGCCAATATGAAAATCTCTTTATAGAACGGCCATTGAAGAATTAGAAGAGATGATGAAAACATTAGGGGATTGGAGTGATAAGGGATTTATTCACTTTAGTGTTTCCCTATGGGGATCCCCAATTTGTTGGGTTAAGATGAAAGAAGGATCAATATGGCTATGCATTGACTATAGATAAATCCATGATATTATAATAATGAAAAAGTATCCCATACCCTGTATTGGTGATTTATTTGATCAACTTCATTGAGGTCAACATTTTTTAAAGATTGAACTTCATTTTATATATCACCAGTTTTCTGTAAAGATAGAAAATATTCCTAAGAAATCATTCTGATTTAGATTTGGACATTATGAGTTTATAGTAATGTCATTCAGTCTGACTAATGCACCCTATAGTTTCATGGATCTAGTGAAAAAACTGTTTAAGAAATATCTTGATGATTGTTTCGTAGTATTTTTTGATGATATCATGGTATAATCCAAAATCAAATATGACCCTAATAACTACATGAATATTCTTATAAATACTCTTAGAAGAAATAGACTATATGGAATTTTTAGAAAGTATAAATATTTCCTTTAGGAAATTTCTTTTCTTGGACATATTTTCTTTCCAGATAGAATATCTATTGATCCTGCAAAGAAAATTTAAATCAATGAATGGAAAAAATCAATGAGTATAAAATATTAATGTTGTTTTATTGGATTTACAGGTTACTAATGATGTTTTTTCTAGAATGTTTCCCAATCGGAAAACCTATTAAGAAATATCACATGTAAAGGGGTTAAATTTGTTTTAAAAAATGAGTGTGAATAATGTTTTGATGAATTAAAGATAATATTAGTCGATTATCAAATCTTTACATTTCCATCTCAAATGATGGGTTTTTGAATTATAGTGATGAATCAATGAAATTAAACAATTTTGAATTTATGTAGAATGATAGTGTTATTGATTTTATATAATAAAAAATAAACATTTAGAACAAAAACTATCAAAATCATGATCTAGAGTAAGCTATGGTTTTATTTTCTCTAATGATATAAAGACACTATATTTATGGTGAAAGATGTGAGATATATGCAGATCAAAAGTTTTTGAAATATATTTTCTCATAAAAAGAACTCAACATGATACAAAGTAGATTTTTTGAACTACTCAGGGATTATGACTATTCAATACACTTCCACCCAGAGAAGGAAAATAATGTGGAAGATGCATTTAGTATAAAGAAAAATGGATTTCTAAACAAAATGGGTGTTAAAAGGGATCTTATGTTCATGGATCTAGTAAGGATTAATATTAGAATTATCATGGAAGGTTAAACATCAATACTTATTCAAATGGTTTCCATGAATTTTTTATCTCAAAGGAAACAAGTTATCAGTATGATGATGATGAGTTTTAAAATAAAATTATAGCTTGGAATGATGGGAGACTGATTGAATTCATATTTGAAGATGGTCTGGGAAGATGCATTGTGTTCTTGTTTAACTAGAGCTAAAAAGTGATTTATTGGATGATTCTCATAGCACCAATTTCCCAATACACCCACCTGGCACTAAGGTATATAGTGATATAAAGGAACATTTTATGTGGGAAAAAATAAATAGTGATATTGTAGATTATGTGTCGAGATTATTACTTTATCTATAATTGAAGCCTAGAAGAAAACCTCCTAGAAAATTTATGAAACCTCATTCTATAACTGTGTGGAAATGGGATGTTATTATAATGAAATTTGCCATGGGGCTACCAATGACTTCTAGACGAAATGATGTGATATGGTTCATTGTTCACCATCTTACCAAATCTTCACATTTTCGTACAATGAGACACGATTTACCACTAGTACGTTTATAAATACTTTATATTAATGAAGGATTAATACTTCATGGTGTATTATAATCGATTATTTATAATAGAGATCCTCATTTTACATCAACATTATAGAAAATTCATCATAATTCCTTATATAATGATATTCTCTTGAGTATTACCTACCAATCAATCTGAGGTAAATTAGAAAGGACTATTCAAACATTAGAAGACATGTTTAGAACACTTTCACTTGAATTTCAACGTATGTGGTATCAATATTTACCTCTGGTAGAATTTCCTATTACAATAGATTTCATTGTAGTATTTAAATTGCACCATATGATGCATTATACATAAATAGATCTTATACAATGAATTTTTGAGAATAATTTGGTGAAAGAAAACATGTAGGCCGAGACCATGTTGGAAAAATGAAGGAAAAGGTAATAACTATTCAGACACATATCAAAATAGCTCAATGTAGGACAAAGATCTATGCTGATAACCAAATGAATTATTTGGAATTTCATGTGGGAGATCATGTTCTCTAGAATATATCTCTATGGAAGGGTGTTATATGATTCAGAATGAATAGAAAATTATTTCCTAGGTTTATATGGCATTTTGAGATTTTAGAATTAATTGGAGATATATAATACAATTTATCAATTCATCCTTGTCACTCCAATGATCATGATTTGTTCCACATGTCAATGTTATGGAAATACATGTTAGACCCAACACATGTACTCACCAGTGAAGAAATTGAATTGGAATATGAACTACCTTATTGTAAAGAGCCTGTGAATATTATTGATACTAGAGAACTTGTGTTGAGAAATCAGACGAACCATTTAGTAAGGGTTCTTTGAAAAAACCATAAAATGGGAGAGGTGACTTGGGAACCAGAGGAACTTATGATGAAGAAACACACACAAAATTTTATGAAGTAATATTAAATAAATTTTTAGGACAAAATTATTTGATGGTGGAAAGAATATAACACCCCAAACATCCACATTATGCTTTATTTTAAAAAATTCAACAGCATTTTAGGCACACAACATTGATTTTGGGCGCACCATGACCTATAAAACTAGTTGTTCAAAAAGTGAATATGAATCATTATAAAAAATTATGAAAATGATAAATTTTAATTTACAAATATGGATTCATTTTTGAATTCATAACGTGAAAATTATATTTAAGTGATTTTTGTAATATTTATGATATGTTTCAATTTTTGATGAATAATGAAAAATATTGAATTATTTTTAAAAATATAATTTTTCACATAAATTATTATTTTCAAAAAAAATTATTTTAATGTAAAAATAGATACATATTAAATATATTAGTCCAATGTTTTTTATAGGAATAATTTTTATAAGAGAATAAAATCGAAACATTTTAACATCCCTTTTACCCACCTTCTAACCACATATGTTGATTATCCTTAAATATAATTTTACCACTTCGATGAATTGAATTTATAAAAACAGACACACATGGTTGTAATCAGTATGAAAACTTTGTTTTAATAGGATCAAATAGTTTTGGTGAATAGTAACATTTTAATTTTATTTACCCCGATTAATGAAAGATAGGGTAACTAAATGTAAGAATGATATTATAATAATATAAAATTTCCCTAAAGTTTGTCTTAATTTCATTGGATAAGTTATTTTGAAAAAAATAATCATTGTATCTAAAATATGATCTATTTTAAGCCACATGTTTTACATTATTAAATTTACTATATTTTATTTAAAGAATATTTAAAAATGTCATAATCAACATTGAAAAAGTATTTCATTTTTAATATGAAGATATATAACTGATATGTTCAATTATAAATAATTTTTATAAAGATAAACTGATTATATACATAATGGTAATTTATTTATAATTTTATGAAATAAAATATTAAATTAAAGGGTGACACAATATTGATGTAGTAATTGAATTATTAAAGGCACAATCAATTAAATGATATCAACAAAATTTAAATAAATATTTTTTTACCAAACATAATGAAATAAAATAACTTTATAGATAAAAAAGACATGTTAGAGACTTATTATATATATCTTTTAGAAGTTATCATGTTATTTGGTTATTTTTAAAAATAAAATGTTGGAATAGTATCAAAATTAAAATAACTTATACTTTTAAATAAATAATATTTATTTAAATGTTATTAAATTCATAATAATATATGGTTCAACAAAAACCTATTATAATGTTAAAAAGTTCATAAATGATCCAACTGTGGTTGTTTTGGAATTTTATAGTAACTATGTTAACCCTGTATTATAAAAGAACAAGTAAAAATGGTAAGAGTAAAACTATTTATCTAAGGGTTAAATCCAGAAGATAAGGTTAATTTTGTGACCTAAACATATCTAAAAATCCTTTTCTGAGAGTATTTACACCCATAATTGTCATATAATCTAAATAAATTACTTTGTATCTATTTTACATCGAAAATAAATTTATAATAAATTAATATTTTAAGATCGTCCAAAAGTGGCCCTCACCTCAGTTAGAAAATTCTATTTCCTTCTCTTTGCTTCTCACACGTAAATTTATTTAGATTGGACAAGACCTATCCATTTATCCACCAAAGACACCTCGCATCACCCTAGTTCCATTTATTTGGTCATAAATCCTTTATTTGGAGTCCTTTTGTACAAACCAAAATGAGATTCATGAAAAAGAGGCAATTTATTTATCACACATTTCAAAGTTATTTTCTTCTTATATTTCATATTTTGATGTTGTTTCCATTACAAAATAATAACTCATGTATCATACATATACAATGATGATATTACAATCATGGTACCACCATATTACTAATTTTATCCATCATAAGAACAATAATATATCAATGTCTGTGTACGTATGGATTACCATCTCCATGCTTTGTTGTAATTTTTTTATTCAAAACTACATTAATTAAATCGGTATAATGATGCGTATAATGGATATAAATAAGTAATATAACATTAAAATGATTATTTATAATTAATATAACATCCAATTCCATACCATTTAACAATCAAAAGAATTATATCTTTTCTAGTGCATATGTACAGCCTATTGTATCCATGACACAGTGATATTCATTCTTCATGTTAACTAAAAAAATTATAAAATTTACATGATGTGTAAAAATCATAATAATGAAATTAATTTAAATATTGATATGAATAAAATACATCTAATTCATAAGAGACCTGACTTTTGTGATAAAATTTTAATGGGAAAATAAAGAAATTAACACCCAAAACATGGGTAATTATAAAATATTATTACAAAATGATATAAGAGGATTATATATGATATAATACATATGGATATAGATTTGGATTTGGGAAAATTTAAAAACAAAATTCAATGATTATGATGTTTTTCAACTCACCCTCGACTAAAATAAATTACAAGGTAAGGGTTAATATCACAATATATGTATTAAATGAGGTTGTTTATACGTAATTATTTACACGGTCATCTTTATCATCATTTTCCATGATTCATAAAATATATTTCAAAATTTTGTTAAAGAAATTTGTACCCATGTTTGAATTTTTATATAAAATGTTTTGAAATGAATTTATCCATCTTATTTCAAACGAGGTACTTTATTTTCTTTTTGATAAAATAAGGAATGGATGTTTTTCTAATTATACGGTTTGAGTGGATATTTTCTACCATTATGAAACATTAAAAAAATTAATCTTCCATTACAATATTACAAATTTATTTTCAAATGTAATTTTTTTCCTTTATAATTTAATGGATTTAAAATTATTTCTTTATAAAAAAGGGATATCTATCTCAAAGTGTTTTAATGATTTTATTTGATTATTTTCATCCATGTTTACATCCTTTGTTGGATTTTATGCTTAATAGAAGTTGATTTATTTTGATACAATATTCCATATTTTATTAAGGGTTTGATGATAAATTTTACTTTGGATGTTCTGTTTTTATACCATTCATGGTTTGTAGTTAATGTATTATCTTTTCTTATGCTGGTTTTATACAATGTTTTTCTATGTTTTACCACTTTTATAAGAGGAATGAACTGGACCTAGTAAGAGATTGGTGTGGACCATTATAGCCCCTTGATGCATCAGAAGGTCTCATGATACACACTACTATCTTGGAATAAGGACATTTTGGTATAATTATATATTATCTTGGAATAAGTCCTTGAATGTATGATTATGATGTCCGACATTATGTATTACCTCATTATAATATTAATTATTGATATTTCATGTGACTATTCAACTATAAGAATATACATGTGAATGATTGAAAGAAATTATTTGATTTATTCTATCTATATTATTAAAAATATTATATTTAATAGTCTTTTGTTTTAGTTTTATATCTTTCCATAAAGTTTTGTGCTTATCAATGATAGCTTCCACAATATTGGTTATCCTTACTGAGCTTCTAAGCTCACCCCTTTCTTAAGTTTCATTTTCCCCCAGGAAGTGAAGAATTATATTATGATTGACCTATAGGTATGGTTTATGGGATATTAGAGTTTTCAAAGGGGATAATATATTTTTTATCATTTCAATATGTAATGTAAAACATAGGTTGGTATCCAGTGTTTACAAGGATACAAAACTAATCAATACATTCTGATTTAATTTCTTGTTTTCATGTCAATATAATTAATTTATTCACTAACTCCAGCATAATGGGGTCATGGTGATACATGTTTATTGGATTAACATATCCTATAAAATCTTCAACCTGAAAAAGGAATAAAATATTTTCATCATATAGGAAATTTATGGAATGAATCAAAGTGTTTTATTTTACTTTATTGTGGATTATGTTATATTAATTAATTGGATGCTGGATCACTTTATTTCTATTCCATATTAGGATACCTTGTATCTCACCATGTGTACCATTAACCTGTCATCCTTTATGACCACTCATGACATTCCTTATGTTATCCTAGTTATTTCTCTAAGCATGGTATAAAGACGTTTCCTGCTAAATTTATCTTTGTAATTATTTATAGGAATCATATGTGTCAGTCATGGAATGATATAATAATCTTTCCACAAATCCCAAATTTTACATTGTAAATAGGGAACCACGATCTAACTTGGGGAAAAATATAATCATTTCCATATGAGCCTTTCAGTGGTATTTAATGTTTAGAACACATGTTATTTACATGTCATATTGTAATCTCATTCATCCCATGAGCTAATATGAAAATTAATAATAGGGATCCCAGGGAATGACAGTGGAATAGAAAATAAAAAACATAAATAAATTACATTTTAAAACATAAATAAGGCCATGATCTTTATCTATTCCAAAATTTGAATCAAAAAAATTCATTTATTTTCTTTAGTTGAATGTTAATAATTATGAATTACATGTAAAATTATGACACATAAAATAAAACATAATTTATAATTCAATTAATGAAACAATCATAGTTAATCAAATGGAAATATTAGTAAGCATGCTTGTTTTTAATTGAATATACCATTTTCAATAGTCCATTATAATATCTGAACATAAGTATGATTCCCAGGGCTATAGGGTTTACCCAACCATCCAACATCTTATTACAATGGTCGGGTCATTTATAAATGACTAAAATCTTTTGATAAAAAAATTTACTAATTAATATAACTAGAGAGACTATTTTATGTATAAGGGGTGACTTTAACATAACATAAATAATATTAAAAGATAACTGAGTAATATATTCCACTCATACATTGATAAATTTCAATTATCATGTATCTTAATTAGAGAAAAAATAATCTTACTTATAAATGTAGTTTAATTTTGTTTACATGGGGCAGGGGCTAAGGTTATAAAACTAACACAACCAAATAGGTGGTTCTAAATGATGTGGATTAAGTCCATGCTATGTTTGGGTTTATATTTAGTAACAGATTTTTGTCATTAGTATTGAAAAATTTAATTTGATATATGTGAGGTGAATCATTAATGGACCAACGGCTGGGGAATTAGTGTAATATTAAAACAAGAATAAAAATAAGGGGAAATCCATAAATAAATTACATCCTTTTTTGGATTATACATCCATTACTCCCAAATCTTCCATTTGATACATATAATGAGAAAACTTAAGAATCATAAAATTCCATAAAAATATGGAATATGATCTCACACTAAAATTAAATTCAATACATATTGAGGAAACCATAGAGGAAGAATAAACCATAGAATCATCATTATACTTCCAACACATTAAATGATACTATATTATGATTTGGAACGAACGAGAACCTTGTAATACTTGGAAAGTGACAAGGATGACATGGAGTGGATACATGATTTTGGGTATAGGATCAACAAAATGGGTGTATTTCTAAATAAATAAAGAATGGGTAAAATGTTAAAAGAACCCCATTTTATGAGGCGCGCAATATTTACACATGGTATTCCAAACAATACTATAATCATGTGACAACACTACCTCACAGTAGTATCCTTCTCATGTCTAGGGACATGGTTTGTCAAACCATTCATATCCCATACAGATCCCCTCTATATCTTTTTGTAGAACCCTCCCTTGGGTTTACACCCTAGGCTGAATAGTTTGAGAAAACCATGTTGTCACCCATGACCCAAAAAATCTTGAGCCCGCGCATTATTATATTATATTTTCATGATTACATGGAAGCGAAGCCCTATATACCACTCATTTTTTCTGTTTTTGAATCCATTTTACAAACATGAACCTTACATGAAAATTTTAAAAATAAGAAATCAAATATAATATTTAGATAACATAATTATTCATAAATAATTACAATGAATATCTGTCGTAATATAAAACATGGAATAATGGGAAAAATAAAACATAAGAAATTTCTTAATATATATTTTCAGTAATGGTAAGAAATATAACAAAATCTATCATAAACAATAATATACTGTTATAGAAATTTGATTAACTAAAAAACTTGATGTTTAGTTAATAACCTAAGAATAATAATGAAGGAATGTAATATGATCAAGTATTTCCTTATAAATAATCACATGATAAAGAAAAATAACCATGTATATTATAATAGTTTAATAATCATATTAAATATCAATTACTAATATCATAATGTGGGAATTCATAATAAAGGGCACCATAAACATACCGTCAAGACATCAACCATGAAACCATAAAATAATGGGTAAAAAACCCATCCTAGTTAATCTTATGAGACCTACCAATGCATCGATGGACTATAGTAGGCCCCACCTAGCAATTACTTAGTCCAGTACATTCCTCAAATGAATGGGGTGAATCATAAATAACTTAAACATTCATATTAAAGAACTACCATGTGAAATATGATTACTGTAAACAAAAATAATAAATTGTATCAAAATAGAACATCCATAGTCATAATAATCCTAAAACATTCAATAAAATATTGTATCATGTAATATCAAACTCAATTAAGTATAAAATCCCACAAAATATGTTGAAATAGATGAAAATTGTTTAATAAGATCATTAATAATTTTTTTATGTGAAAAACCTTTTTTTTACATTGGAATCATTTATTTTAAATTTTTTTAATTATAATTAAATTTATATTAATTGAAAAATTTTCTTTTTTTACATGTAATGGAAGTACAAAAATATTAACGCGTCATGATGATAATAAAATACTCATATACCGTATAAGTTAAAAAAGGTTATTTCCATTTTTTTCCAGAAAATCCTCTATGAACCCCATTTAAAAAATAACAAATTTTAAATTTGAAAAAAATTAAAAATGGGTTTAAATGAATTTAATAAATCATTGGATTATTGTAAAAAAAATTAATTTTTTTTAGAAAATATGGACATGAAGAAAAATATGTGATAATAATGTCATTAAACATTCAAGGTGTCCTATACAACATTGAATAAATGAATAATAAGATAAATGAAATAATAAAATTTAAAAAAACATTATAACAAATTACTTATCGTCATGATAAGTCAATGCGGCTATATATACACCTCAAAAACTAATGTGGGGTATAATATCAAACAATGCCTCTGTAAAATTATATTGATGCAATGTCTGTAACCTAGTGTTTTCTTTTGCGAGATTGTTGCATAATTTCTAATATAATGGTTTTAATAATGTTATTAACATATTCTAGACCATTTTAATTTGATGATATCATATATGATACTAATATAATATTTTATTAACGTTCATTAGTAATTTTTCATTTTTATCACGATTTCATGTGTTAAATGCATAGTTTATCGAGTGTGTTTTTTCATGTTCTTTGTTGTCCCAATTACATTGATAATCATTAAATATTCACCAATGTGTTAAAAATTATGTAAATATGATATGTATATACAATACATATGTATTTATAAATAATGATTAAATTTGCGGATACAAATGAAATGTACCATTAATGGATATGATAGGTCGTACGTAAGCATGAACAATAATTTAATTTCTTTTCCATATAAAAATTATATAAATTAAATGATATATAAAAAATTATAATTCTTGTATAATATCTATTTCATATAAATCACATATGTTTACTAAAACCATTGTTTTTTTGTTTCATGGACAGTGTGATCGAATCAGATCGCTTTGAGGAGGGGGTAGTCGATACGTCAAAAAACAATGTTATCATATTTAAAAAATGTAATGAATGAATATATGAGTTATATAACAATTATCGAGGCATAAATACATATTAAATATCATAAATATCATATAATAATATATTTTCCATCATATTTCCCATCCTTGAGGGCTGGTAATAGAAAAATGAATGGCATCATTTTGTGATGTGTTAGTTCTCCATACATGAATGGTAGTTTTGTTAAACACTAGATGTATGTGTTCTAAAGTGTATGTAAAAAAAAATCCTAAAAAATTATAGAATATTATGGATACTAAATTTTTTTATAAACATTAAATAATACTAATTTTTTGTGCTTGAGGATTAAATAAAATAAAAACAATCATTGATTAATATTACCTCTTCTTTCGGTACCTCCTTTTGATTTGAAAGGATGAAAATCATTTGATATATTTATTACAAAATTAATGATTCTATGATTAATATTTGTATCTTTTTAGGATTAATTGTCAGGTTTTCATTAATTTAAAAGGCTCAATGTGTCATGATGAAGTGAGGGAGGAGGTTATATTTTATAATTTAAGTGAGGGTAGTTTCAGAAATCCTTATGATATTGAAATATAATAAGGATATTCTGAATACAAAGATATATAAATGGAGAATAAATTTATAGTATAAGACTTTTTAAACCTTAACTTATATCTTTTGTGATTATATAAAGTTTTTTAGTTTTTTAAATAATTTTATAATAAATTAATTCAATAAAATATTATTGTTGTAAAATTTGATAGTATTCAATTACTTTTAACTCAAGGAAATCATGAAAAAATTGGAATTAGAATTTAATTCTTTAATGAATATATAATTTATTATATAGATCTACAAAATTCATTAAAAAAGTCAACACATCCCAAATATATCAAAATTAATGCATTAAAAATATATTCTTTTATTATAATCATAATTTAATATACAATGTTTTATCATTGAAGAATCATTTTAAATAGGAATTCAATTTCTAAAAAATCAAAAAAAATTAAATAATTAATATAATTTCATTAGTATTAAAATATGAATTTATGACTGTTCATATCTTGAATTTTTTCCTACGTGGATGCATAAATGATATCAAATACAAAGAGTGTGACATTTTATAACTATCATTTATTTGAATAATATATATTCTATTTTCAAAGAAGGAAATCAATTAAAAATTTATAATTTGACCATAAGGTTATTAGTGTCATGTCCTCTTCATCTAAAAATTTTTATACAAGGTTAGGGAAAATTCATAAAATTATCATTTGACATTAATAATCAGTTAAACCTTGTAACTCTTATGGAGACAGCTTTACTTTTTTACTTATTAAATTATCAAATAGTAAATATAAGATTCCAAATGAACCATACATGTTTTTTGTTTTCAACTTTCAAACATATCCAAAAAAGTTTTTATTGATTTAGATTTGGATGAATTTTATATCATTTTACAAAATATTATTTTTTAAATGTCATTAATGTCAGTTTGGACACCATTAATTATTTGAATTTCTATAATTATCATAACTAATAGAGATCATTGAAAAGGGAACATTAATATATCTCTAATACTTATATTCATATATAAAATTAGTTTATTTTATTTATTTTCTCAATATATATTTATGTTATTATTTTTAATATCATTATTTATATTTCCCGATATTAAAAAATTATTGTATAATCATTATGTAATCCATAATGGAAACTACTTATTTCCGAAAAATTTAAAATAGTTCCCCATGTTTATGAAAATAATTTTTTTATTTAGAAATGATATTTATGGTAGAATTTTTCACCTAGTTAGCACCATGTTAAAAAAAATTCTTGTTAAAAATAAAAGTATGAAACTTCTTTATTTTCTTTTAATGTAATATTATAAAGGTCATATTCTCATCTCAATGGCCATAAATAGTCTAATAAAAAATAATTTAAATCTTAGGGAAGAAAAATACTCATCTAGTAAAATTAGGACATTTTTTATTATAATGTTATAACAATTGTCTTTTTATTTTTACATTAACTTCCTGATTGAAAAATATAAAAAATTAATATTAACAACGTCAAAAAATTAATTTGATCATATTAAAATATAAATTTAATATTAATGAAAACCATGTATCTACATTTTTTAAAATTTAATTCATAGACATTTCTATATTAAGTTTAACACTAATCTATAAAACATGGCGAGAAGGAGGGTTAAAGTAAAAATGTTCAAAAGATCAATATTATTTTATATCTAATTTCAATATAAAAAATATTTTAAGGACCTAAATGGGATTAATAAATGTATAATTGATCTAAAATTACATTAAAAAAATTAAAATTTAATATAAATTTAATAATTATTTAAACAAAATAACAGTTTATAACTAAAATGGAGTAGTTTTTTCAATTCATCAAAAAAGGTAACTTCTCATAAAAATAAAATAATCAACCCTAATCTAATTTCTTAATTTCAAATTCAAAAATGATGTTCTTTTTGAAAGATGAAATTTATAAAATTTTGAAATCTATTGTTTTTAGTTATGTTTACCATTCAAATGAGGTATTATATGGCTTAATATACATATAAGAGATAAAAGATATTAACATTATGAAAAAATATATGATAAACTATTAGGGTATTACGTTCCCCCATCCTATAATTATTTTCATCCTCGTGTTTTGAAATTGAACATAAAAAATCAATTGTTAATACATGAATTTTTTTGGGAAACCCACATTGAAAAAGGGTTAATAAAATATCCACATAAACAGAGGGATAGGGAAAATGATGGTTTCTCCAAAATTATGATTTCAAATTGGAGAAAATTAGTTGAAAGTGAAAGTATGGTATGGAATAAAATATAGATATCAAATTCTGATGAATAGTTAAAGTTACCATGTTCATTAGAAATTTAACCATCACAAACCACAAATCTTATGAATTATTATTAGAAAATTGGTTTCTTAGTTTGTAATTTGAACATGTAAAGGTAATTTTTTTATAATCCTTTTCCAATGTTTGTGGTATTATTTTATTATCTAGATATAAAACTCAAGAAAAACTACTTTATATCTTCCCATGTCATAATTTTATCCTTTTCCTAGGATTATATCTATTTTCACTCCATTTTTTACACGTGGGGATAGATATTCAAGATTTTTTTTATACATGAAGAACTTACGTTGAATCATAAGGTCAGAATGTATTTAATTTGTCCTCTAATGGTTTAAAGAATCCAAAAATATAAGAATAATGAATCTACTAAATCATACATTAACCTCAAACGGTAATATCCAATGTTCATCCATGTCCATTCCAAATATAAGAGTCCTCCAAAATATATCTTTCCAAATTGACAGTATAAAATCTATAAAGATGGTCACAAAATATCTAAAATCAACATAACATCACATTTCCACAAAAACAACAAAAAAATGTTTTTTCTTGTTTCTCTTACCAAATATTTTATATCCATAAATTCCATAATGCAAATTATTATACTTCAATGTATATAAATAATATATACTAAGTCATAATCCTCATATATCTCATGATTATTTTATCCTAAGAATCATTGATGAAATAATTCTTAAATCTAAATACAAAATAACATTAATAATTCTCTTTTACTCTTAAACCATTACCTACATATCATCAAATAATTCTATAATAACCCATTCCTCTACCTTTTATTGTGCTGTAATGTTATCTTATTCATTACAACCATTAAATTGATAACATTATTGATTATATTGATTAGTAAGAATAGAATGAACAATGTGAGAAATGTTAATCATAGTGATATAGTCATGAATAATCATTTATAATATGCCTAAATCAGCAAAAATTGTTCTCAATATATGTTTCTATCAATTTAACCTATTTTATACAAGGTATTAACAAATCTATAAGATGATATTTTTACATAGACATATCCTATAAGTTATTCATAAGGCAATTCTCTCCAATGCATGATTTCTTATATGTAGTTTCCAAGGGTGCCTTTAAATTTTTTTTATACAAACTATAATGCCCCAACCGTATAATCCCAGAGTAGGTGAATTTTTTATTACATTTTTATTATTACAAGTAATCAGATCATGAATGACCAATCAATATATCACTTTGGGAAACCACGTTATACATGAACCATACATTACAGTTTAAATCATAAAAATACAATAAAGAGGATATTTTTATAACACTGTCATTATTCTATATTAACCCTGTATATTAGTCATAATATAAATCTTGGTATCCTGAGAAAAATAAAACAACAGAAATGGGTGACATTTTATACTGATTAATGGTAATAAATACATCATAATCTATCATAAACAATAATAAAAAATTATTGAAAGGTTATTAACTAAAACACAATACAATTAATAAATAACATGAGCATAATAAGGAAGGAATGGAAGATGATCAAATATTTCCATATAAATAATCACATGACAAATAAACATAACCAAGGATATTCTAATAGTCGAATAATCATATGGAATATCATTGAATAATCTCTTAATAAGATAATTCATAATGCAAGGTATCATAAACACACAATCAAGGTTTCATTGAAGAAACCATACAATAATGGGTAAAAAACTAGACCGGTTTCTCTCATGGAGCCTACTGATGTATCAAGGCGATAAATAGGTCTCTGGCTGACACATACAAATTTCAATTCATTCCTTATAGGAAATAGCTAAACATAAACCACATAAACATTCATATTTAATAAATAGAATACAAAATGTGAATAAAATAACTTGAATCTATTAATGGTGTCCCAATATATCACTAATCGTAAAACTAATCCTAAACCCTTTAATAAGACATTCTATCACAAGATATCAACCTCAATTAAGTATGAGATCAACAAAAATATTAAATTCGATGAAAATAGTCTAGTAAAATCATATAATTTTTTAAGAGAAATACCAATTTTCCAACTAAAGTAATTAACATGAATGATCTGAAATTATTAATGAAAAAATATTGTTTGAAAATATCCTTATAAACATGTGATGGAATAATGAAACTTTTATGGCATCATGATAGCGTTAAAATCCACTCATGTCGTATAAGTAAAAAAATGTTAATCATTTATTTTTTGACAGGAAAACCTCAATGAACATTGTTTAGAAATATAAAAATATATAATTTAATGAATTTTTAAAAATTTAAAAATGGATAAAAAATAATTTTAAAACCCATTTTATAGTATTAAAACAATTATTGAAAACATTTTAAGAAAACATGGACTTTAGAAAATGATGTGATAATTGATTCATTGAATATTCAAGGTGTCCTATACCACATTAAATATTAATATCAAAAACCCAATAAACTTATAGCATTACAAAAAACTAAAAATAATTTAATTAATGACATAATAAGTGGATGGGACTATATATACACCTCATAAAATAAGGTGGATGTATAGTGTCAAACTATGCATCAATGAATGGAGATTGAGACGAAGTCTCTTACCTTATGTTTTAATTTCTGTAAATATTATTTAATCTAATGTATAACATTCTTAATATTGTTAAAAAATTATTAGTGAACCGTATAAATATTTATGATAAAAAAATATTATTCTATTATAATATTTTATTACCATTTTGAGTAATATTTCATTAATTTTCACTATTTCATTTGATAATTTCCTAGTATCATGAGTATGTTTTGACTTTTTATTTATTGTTCCAATTACATAGATCAAGATTTAAAAAATATCCATAATTTAAAACATTATTTAATTATCATATATATTATATACATATATAATCTATAGGATTTAGATATATTAAATGAAATGAACCATTCACGGAGACGGTATGCCAGACGTATGCCATAACGTTGCGTTTATTTTTTTCCATGTTTAATGAACTAAAATTAAATTATATTTATGTATATAATAATTTAATTATAATATATATTCCCTATATGTCACATATTTTTATTAAAATCTACTTTTATATCTTCTATGTATTGTGTGAATGGATCACATAGTTTTGAGAATGCGGTAGTCCACGCTTCTACAAACGCGGTTATCATAATTTCATAAAAAATTAAATATGAATGTATGAGTTATATAAGAAGTATTGATTTATTAATACATATTATATTTAATATATATCATATATAAACAATTTTTCCATCATAATTATTAGCAATTAAATATGATCAAGGAAAAATGAACAATATCATTTTGTGAGTTGGTAGATATCCTTACACAAAAATTTAATCGATTACCCATTATATGGATATGTGTGAAATTTTAGGTAATCATATTATCATAATAATATTTAATTATATTTAGGGTATTTATGTTATTATATAATCATGAAATAAAACTAATATTATTGGTTTGTCTATAAATAAAATAAAAATGTTTATTGAAGAACGTTACCACTTCTTTGGGAATATCATTTTCATTTGAACAAAGAGACGTACTTGGATGGATTTATGAAAAAAGTAAGGATTATAAAATAAATATATTGATGTATTGAGGAGACATTAGGAGGTCTTGGTTGATCTATAAATCTCAATATAGTGTGAGGATGTGAGGGAGGAGATGTCCTTTTATAATTGAGTTGAGGGTATGTTTTTGAAATCCTATAAAAATTAAAAAAATAACTCTATTCTTGATCCAAATACATAAAAATTGATAATTAATAAATGGGGGGATCCGTTTTATAAAATTTATTATCCAATTTTTGATTATTTCGCATTTTATTATTTTCAAATCATTTAATAATATATTAATTTAATAAAATACCATTATTTCCGGATATGATACTATTCAATTAATTTTAATTCTAAGAAATAATGACAAAGTGTGAAATCAAATATAAAAAATTTTAACATCTCTAATATATCATATATATAAATAAAATTGTTTATACACATTATCTAATCCCAAATATATCAAAAAATAATACATTTTTGAGTCCTTTATTTTATTATCCTGTTAATTGGATTTTAATCGTTTAGCAAAGAAAAATCACGGAAAACATTTATATAATTTATAAAAAATTAAACTAAATTATTATATTGACAATAACATCATTAATATTAAAATTATAATTTAAATTCAATCATATCTTTAATTGTTATGTATAGGGACACAAAGAATATATTAACTACAATGGGTATGACATTTGTAATTATCTTTGATTTAAGTAATATATTATTTATTTTAATGGATAAGTAACCATTAAATAACTAAATTTAAATATTAAGTTGTTAAGGGTAAATATTCTCCATCCAATATTTTTTAGACATATTTAGGTCACATTATTACCCTTAACATTTCTCTTTAAACATTATCTAAACATTGTCCCTCATTTTGTGACAACTTATCTTTTTATTACTTGAGGGATAATATTGTTACAATAAGATATCGAAAGAACCATTAACGTGTTAGGGTTGAAACTTTAACCCATACACCAATATTTTTTTCATGTTATTATTTTTATGAATTTTATATCATTTAATAATTGAATATTTATTTTAGATATATTTAATGTCAATTTTGATAGTATTCATTTTTTTACTTTTAAAAAATATCATTACAACATGATATATTCAATAAAGAACATTAATACATCTATAATATGAGTAGTTAATCGAAATAATTCTTGGATATATTTTATTTTCTCAAATTATATTAATTTTATAATTTTTCATATCATTTTTTGATATTTTTATTAATATAATAATTACTACATCCTCATTGTGTTTGACATCATGAAAATTCTTTATTTCCTAAAAATTATTAAAAAATATTTTTGAATATACTGATTTTATATTTAAAAATTATTTTTATAGTTGAATATATCCTCTCAGTAACCTCATGTTAAGATATTTAACTTCATAAATACAAAACTATTGCAAAAGTAAATTTGATTTTTATATAATAACATAATGGTTATAATTTATTTAAAAAGACCTTATGTGTTACCATAACCAATAATTTAATTCTTGTTCATGGGAAATTTTCATCCAATAATAATAGGAAATATTTTATGGTAATTTTATAAAATTTATATTATTACATGTACAATAAATTTAATGATTTACATTTAACTGTGGTAAATAGAACAATAACAAATGTTACAATTCATAATGTAAAAAAATTTATTTAATCCCATTAAAATATAAATATCATAATTCTTAGAATAGTTTATATCCATTTTTGAAAATTCAATTCACATAAGTGGCTAAATAATGTTTATTGTTAATCCTGTAGATGTGGTGTGAAAGTGAGTAAATGTAAATAAAATAGAAAGGTCAATATGTTTTCTTATCCAATTTTAATTTCAAAAATATGTCAATGGACTAAGTTAGATTATCAAATATATAATTGATCTAACGTGACTTTAAAATCTAATTATAAATGTAATTAATCATTTATAATTATTTAAAAAAATTGATTTTTTTAACTTCAATAGTGTATTTTTCATCATTTATCAAAAAATGAATCTTTTCATTAAAATAAAAAAAATTACCCTATGATAATTTTTAAATTATTAATTAAAAATTAATTTTATTTAGAATAATTGAATTTATTAAATTTGGAAAATGTATTTTTAAAATACGTGCACCATTTACAGGTGTTAAATAATGGTTTTACGTACAACATAGGTTATCGAAGTGTTTAAATAAAAATGACATACCATAAAATACTGGGGTGTTATACATCTTAAATTCTCTTAGAGCCACTCTGATTAGGTTCATGGAGAGAACTAATAATTCTCTGACCATGAGCTTCCCTCTTCTTTTCTAAAATCCTAAAATTCAAGGCATGTTTCTCCAGAAAATCAATCAAACACTTGAGAACCATCTAAGTCCTTAAAAACATGTAAGGACAACATTTTTATTTGTTAAACATATTTTATTTACACTCAAAATAATATTTCAATATTTGTTACTTCCAATAATAAATCAAACTCAAATGGAAAATCTATTAAGGTAAAATCATATGATCCCACAATTCTCACCCTCTTATGATTCCATGATATGCCTCCTTATTAACAAGTATTTATTTACCTTATGTGAATATTTTTTCATTCCCTTACTATGATTTATATATCAACCAATTATTATATATGTTCTATCTATTTCCAATGTAGTTTTAGAAGAGCTAAGTAATGTTTTGAGCATGGTAGTGAATCATTCATTAAAATTGTTAGATTTATGTTCCAAGTTGTAATTATATGTATTTAATTTCCCATAAAAACATGGGTTAGAGATAATATATAATTTTAAAATGTTTATCATTATGTAATGAATGATGAAACAATGCTTATTAATTATATGTGTTGTTATGGAGGTTTTTTCCATTGGGCATAATACCATTACATGGAGATTAATGTTCTACATTTAATTAAATTTATTTTAAAGTTCATTATTTTTTATAATTAAATAGATATATTTAACTTGGTTTGAGCCCATTTGGATTGAGAAATAAATTTAACATTGTGTTTTTTACATTATTATACATTAATTGGAAAATTAAATAAGATTTATTTAATGATTTTTTAAATGGACTATTTTTTAAACCCATTTTACAAACTCTTTGCAGATTTATGTCTTCTAAAATGGGTTTCTTCAAAAAAAAATTATGTGATTCTTGGAATTTCATGTATTGGCAAGTATTTTTAAAAATTGGTTTTGAATATAAATATATTTCTTTTATCAGTGACTTTGAATATATATATATATACCTATATATATATATAACAATTCATTGTATATATAGGGACATATAATTATATATATATATATCTGTGTGTGTGTGTGTATAAAATCACATAGGAAGATTCGAATCGAGGAAACAATTCATATATATATATGTGTGTGAGAGAGAGTAAAAATATAGAATGAGGAATTTAAATATGTGTTTCTAAAACCCACCCTTGAAATTACTTTTCATATGAAATTTAAAAATAAATTACATAATCCCAATTTTCATAAATTAAATTTCATTAAAATGTATAAAAAATAATATTTTAAATAATATTTTCTATATTTTGGGTGTTTATAATGATGAGTGACATGAATTTCAATTTATTTAACTGTTCTAGTATTTCAAAAATGATTTTTGAAGGATTATGTTATTGGTGTTATTTATTATATTTGGATGTGTAAATTATTAATTGTTGTAATATAATATTATTAGACATTATTAAACTGAATTTGTATGAAAAAGGAATTATTTCATGGGCATGGAAAGGTAAAATGAAATTAGGATTTTTAATTATCTATATGAGATAAATAAGAAAAGTATGAATCACATTGGAACAACATAAATAGAATATGATAGATCTAAAAAATGAACTAAAATATATTATGATTGGATATGTGGGGTTACCAATAAAATTGTTGTTTCAACCCCTATATTTTAATTTTTAGGGGAATGGTTATGTATGGTTCGATCATTGATAGTATGAGGCTCTTAGGTACCAATTCCCTAAACATAGAAGACATATGGATCATCTTTTGGTGCATATTGTATGAATTTAATATTTTTAGGATTTTATTTATTATTTATTAACAAATTTAATAATATGGTTCATTGAATCATTTATAAATTGTTAAAGACAATTTTATTCTTACTTTTGTATTTATCGTGTTTAAAATTTAGGAATTCTAAAAATTGATTCTTAAAACAGATCACTCTTTTCTTTTCCAAAAAAAACAATAGAACTATTGGTTGATGGAATGTTTCCCTAGATATAAATTTCATTTAAAAGTAAATTATTTAAATATTTATTAATGATTATTAACGTATGATTATTTATGATGTAATAGAAAAACACAAATTTTGATAGTATATTTCGAACTATCATAGATGGAATATGTGATTTAATGATTGGCTTGGGGTGAGGTTATCTTTGGTATTCCTACTAATATATAGATCTGACCAATTAATCATTTTTTATGATCATTTTTTAATATATATTTTGGATTCCCTTGATGGTGTTAATTTATTATGTTATGGATATATTTGTTATACCACATTTTCCAACATTTATTTTATCAATTTCTACATATATAGAGTTGTAATATCTACTGGCGACTAAGGAAATGTAAGATGGTGGTCATTTGTTGTGCATTCTTTATGAAGGAGAATTAGTGTGAGTATAGTTACTATTTAGTTATGTTTATTAACTACATTATAGTATATTCCTACATTTATAACTTTTCATATATGTTAAATATATGTATGGGTCTTGTTAGAATTTTGTTACTTTTATTCTACTAAAATTACACTATTTTTACTATTAAATCATTCTCAAGAACCGGTTCTATATTTCCCAAACACATGCATAAACAACTCGGGATATGGAATACACATGGATACTTAGTGTGGATAGGCCCATGCATCCAACAGAAGCACTAGTTATATTGGATCATAATAGATACTCACCATATTCCAGTAATATTGAAAAAAATTGAACATATCATTATATTCCTTAGTCACCCCAACTATGAATTTATAAATTACCAATCCCCTACATGATTATAATAAACTATTGGTATATCTTAGAAATCAAATTTCAACCATTTACATAATTTTTAAACAGATTCATAAATATATATTTCCAAAATTTCAGAAACACCGACTCTCTAAACATCACCCCCAGACATCAATTATGTTGATCCAATATCAAACTGATTTCCATATTTTAGATTTCATATATTCATCCAATACATATAAGGAATAATTTATGAATCCCAAACCTCAACCTATATAATATCATTTTATTATTCTTATACAGAAATCATTCTCTTATATATATTTTATGAAATAAAAAATTACGATACTCATGAAATTTATATAACTATCAATGGTTCCCCTAATTTCATCAAGAGTGTCATCTTAATCGGATATAGTTTAAATGGATCCTAATTAACCTATATGTTTTATCCCTATAGATACACACAAATAGCCAAAACCACCCACATTATTGGGTATTTAGTATGTTTTCTCATCTTACATAAAAAAAATCATATCACAACTATTGATTATTTATGAAACTCTTGGTCCTATTTCCTATAGTCATATATTAGTTTCTTGTGACATACAGGATCCATGATCCAAATAGGCTGTGACGTGATATTATATAATGTTTCACAATTTATGATATACAAACATGCCCTATAATCATATTGTGGAAAATCTCATTGGTATAAAACATTCCCCTTCTGATCTCAAGGGAATCATCTCACTAATGACACACTCCATGTTGGGATTATTTAAAATACATTATAATATCTCTAATAATTATCATAATCTCATTGATTTTATATATACTAGTCTCTATAACCTTCCTCATATAACACAAGCATCTATTATAGAATACTTTCATCACTAGGGTTCCTCTCCACTAGTATCTCTTCGTTCACCCCCACTAAAAATGTATTGAATTTCGTGGATTTATACCAAATATTTGATAGTATGTTGTAAACCATCCATGAATAACCATAACTTGTATATTTCACCTAATTTGAATGTTGATATAGAGAGAAATAATTCTATATTACTCATTTCATTATCAATGACATACATTAGTCCATTCCCCATGTTCATGAACTCCCAAGCTCTATCCAACTTCAATGCCTCGTGGAAGAATTTCTCGAACACCATCCCCTTAAAATAATTTTTAATAATTCACTCATTCCAATAAAAATATTCTTATACATACCACTAGTGTTTCACTATCCCACTATCAATATACATTACCATATTCACTCTCCCCTAGTGGAATATTTAGATGATCAATTTTCATATTCACTCAATCAATCTATAAGTTATCTAATTTTGTTCCAATATATCCATATGGTAAATGAGGATCATATGAATTGGTTCCTTATACAAACAATGTGATGGATAACTCACCCCTTGATTTCCCTTGTCAATTCTATAGATGACCCACATAAGTAATGCCATTTTTTCTCATCTAGAAACTTCCCTAGTTTTAAAATTAGTTAAAAATTCTATTCATATCCTAGAACTACTTCCTATGACTCAATATCAGATTTTCCCATGATGTTATCATTTGATTTACTACTCGATGGAACCATGTTTATGGCATCTGGACTCACTAGTGATGAATTTCTAAGTAAAATCACATTGAGACCTTGATATCGTGATTAGTTCTAATATAATATTATATGTATCAAGAATGGTAAGAAGCATAATAGGATATGTATCCTAATATCTGTTATAGTTCTATTCCATAAGCATGTCTCATGTTATCTTACCTCCAAAAACATATAAAAATATTAGGGTTAGGCACCACATGCAATATAAAAACAATGAATCCATATTATTAGTCACTTGAATAATCACAAGACAATAGTATCTAGGTAGAATCCCACAATGAATATTTATATGAAAACACCATAAAGTTAATTTCATTTCATTAAAAAATCCAAATACTTTTCTATTATAAAAGCAAAATAGTAATCAAAATTATGAACATGTTGTACATATGATCCATATATGATGGAAATGATGAATAAGTACCACCTCTTACATATCGTAGATAACAATTTGAAATATAAAAAAATAATGAAAAATATACAAAGTTATAAATAAAATAAGGAATCTATAAACACAAAACTAAAACAATATTCTTAATTTATCAGGTTACATAGATATCAGTTGATAGTGATAATTGATATTTATAAAATAAATCATTTGTTAAAATTTATAACACATTAATATGTCTCAAATATATTCGTACCAAATTTACATACAATACACTATTATATATTCCTTTTAATCTATATTTATCAAATACCAATTTGAAATATCATGGCATTGATCAGTCTAAAATAACTGTTCAAAAAATAATTTTTTCTTTAACAAATGATGTGGAATAAAAATAATCAAAATGAATGGAAAACAACAAATAATGGTAGAATGAAGTGATTTAGTATTATTCCATATTGTGGATAATGTGTTTAAATACATTTGGTAGGGTCCCCAAGTCGTTGATGAAATTAAGGACCCCATCAGACCATCTTTCTTGAGATATCCCATCTGTTGTGAAGCTCCCTTCTCCCCAGACATGTCTAATAATAATGTTTTGGTTGATATTAAGTATTTTTTTTGAAACATAATGAACCAAATCCCATGGTGGATCCACAATATCTTGAAAAATGTTCACCATCACTTATGATATGGATTCAATATCATCAACCAATATGTTGAATCTCTTATACAATGAAATGAAAAAGTGAATTGCAATGATCTCTACCCCGATGGAGCTTCCCATACCATAACGAAAAATAAATCCAAATATCAACATGCCCCTACTATATATTACTATTTCTACACCCCTAAAATCACTAGGCTTGAAAGAACCATATACATTTAATTTCAGGACCCTACTCGATGCAGAACATCAAATAAATCAACACTAGATAATATGGCATGAACCTATCACATACAAAAATGAGATAATCTAAAAAAGTGGAAAATAAAACTACCCACCTCTAGTGGATGACCCTAGATCGACCACCATCACATTCATCCATAGCAAGTGAAAATTATGGGGAGTATTTTCCCCACCTTTATGTGTTCCTTGCTTCCCCAAGGTTCTAATAGACACCTGCAATCTTGAAACATCACAATTTTATTTCATTTTTTGGTCCCCATCCCATGAAACCATTCAAAGAGAAAATTGTATATTTAATTACCATTTTATATAAATAAAATGGCATTTCACTATGAGAATACATAAACATATTTATCATTGTCATTGAAAAAAGGGGATCATTATGGATTCTATGTGTTTTTTGACACAGATATATCATAGGGATTCTAAATACACCTATTTATGTTGTAAAATATTCTCAATTAGTATCACCTAGTTTTTTATCCTCCATATTATGAAATTCATCTTCTTGGGGATCTATATTCAAAATAAATTCAATTCCCACTCATCCAAAACTCATTGGTAATAGAAAATATTCATGTATCCTTGACTATTAAATCAACTAAAGACATGCCTTGTGTTGTGGAATTGATCAGGATGATCATCCAAACTATTGTTTTCTATTGTATCCCTCTATTAATCATTATACATCGTATTCATCAACTCATTATATCTTCATTACTATTTTACGGAGATAAAATTACTTGACATCCATGAAATTATGTTCATTCCCCCACCAAATTATCTTTCCATATGTTGATATTGCCTCTCCCCCCCCCCACCAATCTAGTATGACCCTGCAGGTCTTCTAAATAACATAACATGTACATAAAGAAGTTTTTATAATGACATGTTTCTGAAATACCCATAATCCCGTATTTCTCCATTCCGATACCTCATAAATTTTAACCATAAAGAATTCCCTTCAATAACATAAAATGAAAACCCAACCTTCATGGAACACATTCTTTGAGTTACTCTACAGAGTCCTACACCACCCACTAAATCATCTTAGCCTTGCATTCCATGAGTTCTACTAGAATCGTTCCACATGGTTTAGAATACAAATGGAATGAAGTGAGGATATTTTCTATTTGGGTTATAGTTCCCTTCAGAGGGTTGATAATAAGAAAAACATGCAAGAGGATCAATATAAAAATGATATAGATCAATGTTACCATCCATCTGAATGGAAAAATAATTTCATGAAATTATAGATTATTTGTTATATGATCAGATAATTTAATTGTACTTTTATGATTTTACCCTTAGATATTGGGGAACTAAGATAGTTCATTGGTAGTTTTCTGCTTTTATATCTAACATCACATGAATTGCACCACAACAACTTCAGGAAAATTTGTTGGATGTGTAAACCATTCTCTTCATAAGGTAGATGATTTCTATACTCACATTTCCAAAAAAAAGATACGAATTACATGAAGATTTTTATTTATATATTCCCTACATTGGTACTGTCAAGACCCCTCCCCTGGGGCCCGTACCGTGACTATCCAAATCCCACCTTTCATAAGCTAGGGGTTGGTGACTAGCACTGGAAAAGCGTATCCCAAAAACGCGAAGGAATTACCTTTGAAGCTGTATAAAAAAAATAGACTAGAACACAACAAGATTCAATAATGATGTAAAACTATTGTAGTAAAAGTGTGTTCTGAAAGTATGGGGCCAGAATACAAGCCCAACTAAAAAGATACAACTACTACTAAAAACCAAAAACAACTCCTGAGATCGTCCACTAAGGATCCTACCTGAAGGGTTGGTAAAATATCATCTTGAAACCTCTCCACGTCAACCGTCACTACCATCCACCATCAGGTCCTAGCTCTCCAAGTCGTAGTCAAGGTTTCCCATTATCTACATAAGACACAAAAATGTGCGGGCGATGCCTGTGAAAAGGTGAGTATGCCAATACCAAGTAGGGGCCTCGAGACCCCTGAAGGTCTCTCAGAATTCAACAAAGGAAAACAAAAAGCATGATCTCAATCATAAAGTACAAAGAAAAATACAAAGCTCAATCCAGGTATTACTAAAGTACCTAAATACATATGATTATTTGTAAGTTAGATCATATTAATTTGTCAAGAGGCACTACTTCTAGCCCACACAGGATCGACAGGTACTAACCCCCACAGGACCCACAATGGATCGATAGGTACTAATTCAGACAAAATCGATGAGTGCTGATTCACACAGAATCACTGAGTACTGATTCAAACATAATCGTTGGGTACTAATTCACACAGAATTGTTGGGGGTTGATTTAGACTGAATCTTTGGGTACTGATTCACATAGAATCACTGGGTGCTTATTTACAAAGAATCATCGGATGCTAATTCACACAGAATTGTTGGGAGCTAATTCACACAGAATCGTTGGGTGCTGATTTACACAGAATCACTGGGTGATGATTCACACAGAATCCATGGTTGTTGATCTACACAGAATCACTCTTCATTCTTCACGTCTCAGCCAGACAGTGCATTCCATCTCATAGTGTGCATGTATCTGGATAAAATAACTCCTCAATCTGTCGGTCCTATTTTAACTGGCATGAAGTCCCACAAAGAAGTTACCCAAAGATCTTTCATGATAGAAGGGTACCAGCACAACAAACAGTGCATCAACTGGACGCTCGGTCTGTTTGTTATGGGCATTTAGTGCCAACAGACAGGTTGGAATCGGGGTGGATCTATCCTGGTCGTAATCCAATCATCTCCAAAACATTCTTGGATTATCTCAAAAGGACAATATTGCTCATAGGATCTCACCACCACTGAGGGTTCATCAAACATATGTCTGGTTCGCAATGTATGATCATTTAAGAATAACTGGCCCTGAATGGGTCAGGGTCTGGTCCAACCCGGCCTGGGCCGACCTGACCCGGTTCGATCAACCTGACCCGGTCTGGGCCAACCCATCATGGCTAGAATCAGTCGAGGTTGGTTGTGGTCGGCTCAGCCCACTGGGCCACAGACCGGCCCAACCTGCTAGCTGGTGTGACCTACGTAGTGGTCACGCAGTCCGCCTACCGAACAGCACAAAGGAGTCATTCATCTCCTTAATTGGATGTTCTAGGTAGTTGTGGCCTGCTCACCGTGGTGCGCCACGATGTGCTACCTCTTCATCACTGCATCCGGCCCACACCAGTAGCCCCTTCAGTCCACCGTAGCACCAAGAGGAGTCGGTCACTAGTGTCTCACAAATGAATCTTCTTGTGCACCACTAGGTGAGCTCTAGTAATCTGTTCTCCCTTCCAGGCACACCTACAGTCCTCTCGGGATACTGTCATTGTTGTGCACCTCTCGTTTTCAAGGTTCTATCAAGTTGGAATAACCCTCCTCTGAAGAACGCAATGAAAATCAAACGGAAGAGGGTCTATGCCTTGTTTTTTTGGCATGCTCCCTCCGCGTTAGAATTTTAACTAAGTGGGTGTAATTTATAAATCACATGAAAATAATGATAACCCCCATTCAAATCCTCCCACAACAACCACCTTAAAATTCAATATTTATGAGAAGAATCATGTGATTTTATTGAATTAAAAGACAACCCCTACCTCAAGATTCTACATTTAATGAAGCTGATAGGCATTCATCAATACCAGTTAGTTGTCGTAGGAGATTTTGTCTCTTTTGGTGGAAGGTGTCACGTCACTTCTCTAGAGATTCATCACTAGATGAATCCATGTAAAAAACTCTACCCCAAGCCCCATTTGAACTGAGTGGGAAAATAGTGGGTAACACAACAAGGAATTTATGAGATTCATTTATTGACATAATTAATCTGCCACATTAATTTCACGAGGGTTGTTACACAACCAAAGAGTGAGTAGGAATTTAATATCACATATTAAATGTCAGACTGCCTCTACGGTCCCACCACTACCGCTCAATAGGTGGTAGAAAAAAATTTACAATCTCTATGTAATTTTATTATTTCTTTAAAAGCCGTAAAAACTATCAGTTTCACACATCCTATTGTGGTCAAAGTGAAAATTCCCTTGTACGAAACCTATAGCAGTGGATTTAACATTTCCCTAGGATTTTTTATCCGTGCACAAGTTCAAATGTTAGAAAATGCCACATGCGCCTTTACTAAACATACCTTAAAAAAGATCAATAAATTAATAATAGACACCTTTGACCTGCACCAGTCTAGGTTAGTATATGCCTAAGGGAAACACCCCCTCCTGAGCTGAACTGTACTTTCATATTTCCAATCTGGGTTACCATTTAGGGGTTATTAAATTTAACTATAAAATAATTGTTACTTAATTATTTTATTTACGGCCCAAATAACATCCACTGGTGGCCCGCATCGGCCAATGTTAGTTTATTCCTAATGAAATCATACCCTCTCAAGTTCAACAGTGGTATCATATTTTTAATTTGATTCATCTTTCGTGAGTTATAAGAATTTGAAAAAAGTAATATAATTTTATTTAATTACTTTATTTACAGTTTTTCCACTTTTGGGTTTTCACACCGGAAGCCTACACTGACTAAACTGAAGTCGCGCCTAGTGTAAAACTCTTATCCCGAACCCAATGGTGTCCTTATATTTCTAATACGGACACTTATCTAATTGTTATTCCTCTTTTTCAGGAAAAACACTCATGTGCACTATTTAATTATTAACATTGTTCGACTGATCATTCTGGGCACTCAGGGCCTCAAAATCTTGTGCCATCAACTTTTGCACTCTCATAATAATTTTATATAATTAAAATAAATTATACAGAGTTTTTAGGACATTAAATTCTTCCCACCTTAGGTATTTATATCTATGAAAGCCAAAATAATGGAAAATAAAACAAATGAGGGTACTGCGCATGAATCTTAGCCTCCCGCTCCCATGTGATCTCCTAGAGGTTCTTGTTCTACCACTGAACTCGTGCCGGAGGGACCGAACATCCATAAAGGACTCTCTCATGGCAATACTCCATCTCCACCAAGAACTCCATAAACATCACCCCATCATCTTTGTTCATCTCGACCAAGTCGATAACATACGATGGATCATGCTTGTACCTCCTCAGATGTGACACATAGAAAACACTATACACCCAGTGCATCTATGGAGGAAGATCTAGACTGTATGCCACCTCGCCTACTCTACTGAGGATCTGAAATGGGTTCGATGAACCATGGATATAGCTTACCTCTTAGACCAATCCCCTGTGGTCCTCGTTGGGGTGAGACAAGTAAGAAGACATGGTCTCACTTCGAAAAAACCAAGGGCCTCTATCTCTCATAACTATAATACTTCTTCTAGATATTTTCAGTATTAATCCACTCTTGGATGATCTAAACCTTTTCTGTGGTAACCCATACTAGCTCTAGACCCATTCATGCCTGACTTCTCAAGGTCTTTCCAGTAAAGGAGTGATCTGTATAGTTTCTCGTACAAGGCCTCAAATGGAGCCTTTCTAATGGTGGAGTTGTAACTATTGTTGTATGTGAACTCCACCATGGTAATGTGGTCCTCCAAACTACATCCAAAAATGAGGAGACAAGCAAGAAGCAATTCCTCAAGTGTCTGTATGGTCCACTCCATTTGATCGTTTGTTTGAGAATAGAAGTCGGTGCTCAATCGTAGCTGAGTTACGAATGCCTCATGTAGTCCCTTCCACAAGAAGGGTGTAAAACATATGTCACTATCTGATATGATCATCGATGGAACCCTGTGAATTCATATAATCTCATGTATATAGAGAATTCCCAAGCTCTCTACTCATCCCTTCTCTCAGATGGGTAGGAAGTAGGCCGACTTGGTCAGTCAGTCAGTGATCACCTAGATGGAATTGTGACCCCTAGACGTACGTGGTAGCCCCATCACAAATTCCATGGATATTCCATCCCACTTACACCCCGGTACCTCAATTGGCTGAGCTATGCCTTCTGGTACTTGATGCTCAGCCTTCACTTGCTGGATGTGAGGCATCAAGACAAAAACTATGCCACTACTTTCTTCATCCCTGGCCACTAGTACTGACACCAGATGTCATCATACATATTTTCCACACCAATATGTACTGTCAAATAGAATTTTTGGAACTCCTTAAACACACCCTCTCTATGTGTCACTGGTACCATGGTGCATCCTCTAAAGAGGATGACGTGCTCCCCACCTTCACAAAATCCATCAAGAGCCTGTCCGGCCTCGCTGTCTTTGTCCCCAATTTATGCCTCTTGAATAGGATTAATAAGTGGGGTATTGACAGTCATATACTAGAGGTTTTTTCTCTATCTCTATCCACAATGGATATATGAAACGTGGCTTGTTGTTTTGTCACCTCACTCAGCAGTTGTATACCATACCTCTTGCTGAATGCATTTACTACTACATTATTATTCACAAGAGTGTAGACTATCTCAGATTCATAGTCCTAGTGGATCACCATCCATCACCGCTACCTCATGTCTAGGTCCTTCTATGAGAAGATATACTTGAAACTCTTATTATCAGAGTAAATAGTAAACTGTTCTCCCAACTATACTTTCAGCTCTCGGAGCTCCATGGAAGCCATTTGATATGCAATTATATATATTGCTTCCATCCCAAGGAATAAGAAAATGAAGATGTCCCTCTCACTATATGGATTTAATCCTTGAAAAATCTTTTGAAAGGATGTTCCCACATTATGCCACTACAATTGGGAACTGAACACTCAAAACACCTACTGCCACGAGGGTATGGTTGGCTGACTCAAGAGTGATCGACTACACTCTTTAAACACATGCAGCTACTCTTTTACCCTATCCTCCAGCACCCTGATCCTGATGGGAGGTACATTGAGGTTTTGGTTGTAACATGTCAAAATGTATATGACCTCTTGCTTCTCTACTAGTTCCTCATCCATGTCTGCTGACAATCACTAGTTGTATCTGCTCACCCAAAGAATTTTCAACTACAATGTCTCTCTATAGCACCCTAAAATATGTAGGAATACATAGAGGAATAATTTTGGCTTGGATTTCCATAATCATGTCTCACTTAGAGGTCCGATCATAGATTCCCTAGTCATATGATAATCATCGAGTACCTATAAGGGTCTTTACACCTTGATGAATACTCAATTAATGAAATATCGTCCTGTCGAAACTGTAAAAGATATGGGTATCACAAACCCCTTAAATTTTCTTGGCAAGAGAACCCCTTCATAGAGGAAGGTTGTCATGATTTGTTCACAGAAAAAGTCACCTCGTCTTAAGATCATGGTGATCTAAACCCTACCATCACACTGCAGAGCCACATAGAATGCTCACTGGCCAGAACACCATATGATCTAATGGTCCCTAGTTAGATGGAAACTCAGTCACCACCACAAGATAGTCCTTATCCGCATGTGAGTCAGGATATCCATGGAACCTAAGGGGAAAATGTCATTGAAACTCGTGTAAGAACTGACCATATATGTGTCCTCTACCAGTAGTGTCGGTAGTAACTGTTTACCAATGAGCAGTGGTATCACTGGGACACCGCCAGAAGGTACCATCGCGGAAAACAATCCTTGTACTGAAGCATCATCACACTATGGACCATCATCATGGTCACGCATTAGAATCTTGGATTGCTATCATCATGGAGGCATCATGAATGAGAATCAAGATTAACCATGGTCAATAAGTAATATCTGGTGAGCTGACTCAAAAGATATCAATATAAAAACATTTCAAAAACACAAGCAGTCAAGGTTTTTGGGTACTGAGTTAGAAAACAAAATTCAGGGGTCTGGTGTACGAATTAATAGGTCACCCAACACCGGACTCCCGAGACTGAAACTGAACTATAGACACTAAAAATTGTTGGTTCATTGAAAACATAAACTCTTAGTTATTTTGGAATAATCGACCCCCTTTCATAGCACTTTTTCACGTCCTATCCCCCAGGGCCCGAGTCGTGACTACCCTAAGCATGTATCTATGGGTCAGGTGTTGGAAACAAGAACAAGAAAGGTGTATCAAAAAAAATGGGAAGTAATTTCCTTTAAAACTGTACAATCACACAGACTAGAATGAAAAAAGATGAAACCACGAAGTAAAACTGTTGTAGTAAAAGTGTGTACTGAATGTAAGGGCCCAGAATACAATCCCAACAAAAAAGATACAACTTCAACTGAAAAAAACAACTCCTAAGATCGTCCACCATGGATACTACCTGAGGGGTAGGTACTTCTCATCTCAATAGCTCTCCACATCAACTGTCACCATCATCCATCATCAGGTCCTAGCTCCCTGAGTCTTAGTCAAGGTTGTCCATCATTTGCCTAAGATAAAATTACTTCTACGTGAATCCCATGTAGGAGTGAGTATAACAATATCCAGTAGGGACCCCAATACCCCCAAAGGTCTCTCAGAATTCCACAAAGGAAAACCACATGCATAATATGAATCAAAAAGCATAAATAAAATTGCATAGCTCAAACCATGTATAACTAAAGCACTTAATAATAGATGATTAGCTGTAAGTCTAGATCATCTTACTATATATATAGTAATTTCTAATGAACCACACTAGATCGATTGGTAATAATCCCCTTAACATCCACATAGGATTGATAGGTGCTGATTCACACAGAATTGATTGATGTTGATTCACACAGAATCAATGGGTTTTGATTCACATAGAATTGATGGGTGATGATTCACACAGAACTGGTTGGTGTGGATTCACACAGAATCATTGGTTGCAGATTCACACAGAATCAGTGGGTGCTGATTCAAACTGAATCAGTCAGTGCTGATTCACACAGAATCCTTGGGTGCAGATTCAAATAGAATCGATGGGGGCTGATTCACACAGAATCCCTAGGTACTGATTCACATAGAATCTCTATTAATTCTTCATGTCTTGTCTATAAATAGATTTTCGATCATAGTATGCTAGTATATGAAAAAAACGAACCCCAATACATTATTAATATTTCAACTATCACAAATTCCTATTAAGATGTTTCCCAAATATCTATCATGTCATAAGTTTCCCAATACAACAGACGGCACGTCAACCAGATACCCGGTCTGTAAGTTACTGTCTTTTTTGTGTTGAGGGATCGGTTGATTTCAGGGTCGATCTGAATCGGTCATACTCCAATATTCACTAAAACTCTCATGGAGTATCTCAAAAGGACAGTCTTTGTCTAAGTATCCCAACGATACAAACAATTCTTCAAATCGACATATAGTTTTCAATTTATGATCTTTTAGGTGTAACTAGGCCCGAATGGGTCCAGGTCCAGTCCGACCCAGTGGGACTGACCCGAACCGACCCGGTCAGACTGCCCGACCCAAACCATCTTCGGTTGGCCAGACCCGGTTCAAGCTGAACCAGCCCTGTTGGCTGAGCTGCGGTGCGATTGGCCCACTGTGTCATGGACTAGCCTGGCCCGCTGGCTGGCACGACCAATGCGGGGGTCACACTGTCTGCTTACCAAACGGCTCAAAGGACTTGTTCGAATCCTTTATTTGAAGCGCTAGGTATTTTCACCTCATCCCTCACGGGACTAGTAGGGAGTAGGTCCCAGCTTCACTATAGCTTCTTAGCCGCATCCTTCTCACTGCGGTGCGCGACGGCGCACCGCCTCGCCGTTGTCGTGGCCTGCCCACGTCGACCACCCCTTCAGTTCATCGCGGTGTTGAGCGGCACCGCCCTACTCTGTGACCGTTGTGCGCTAGCCGCCGCCTTCGCCACCGATGTAGGTGTTGTGCTGGAAAATCTTCTGCAGGCCACCAGTTGAGGTTTGGTGGTCCATTCTACCTTCTAGATGTGCCTACGCCCCCCTCCCCCCCCCAGGATGTCTCCATTGTTGTGCGCCTCTCGGGTTCAAAGTTCCATCAAGTTGGAACAACCCTCCTCCTAATAATTTAATGAAAATCAAGCATCGGAGGGTCTGGGCTTTGTTATTTTGGCATGATCCCTCCACATTAGCATTATAACAAGTGGGAATAATTTATTCATCACATTAAAATTATGATAAGCCTCATTCTAATCCCCCTGCAATGACCACCTACAAATTCAAGAACAATGGGAAATTTTTTTGGAATTTCATGAATTAAAATTCAACCCCTACCTCGAGATTATGCATTTAATGAATCTGCTTGTATTGGTCAATCCTGGATCGTTGCTGCTTGAGATTCCATCACGGTCGGTGGAAGGTGTCATGTCACATCGTCAGAGGTTCCCCGCTTGATTATGTCATGTTAAGAACACTACACCAATTCCCATTTAAATAGAGGGGAAAAATGTGAGTAACACACCGAAGAATTTATGAGATTCATTAATTGAGGTAATTAATGTTCCCCATTAATTAGACAAGGGGTGTTTACACAAACCAAAGAGTAATTGGGAATTTAATATCCTATATTAAATGTCTGACTACCTCTACGGTCCCCACTACAGCCGCTCAACAGGTGGTAAGAAAAAAAATCATTCTCTATGTCATTTTATTATTTCCTTAAAATCCACAGTACTAACATTTTCACCCATTGTTATATGGTCAAAGTGAATCTTCCCTTAATAGAATATTGGTCCTGCTAATTTAACGGTGCCCCCATACTTTTTATCCAAAAACCGGTTCAAAAGATAGAAAATGATGCCCGTCCATTTACCAATCGTACCTTAAAAAATAAAAAAAAATATAACCATAATCCTTGAACCCCACCGGTCAAGGATAAGATTTGCCTATGGGAAAAACACCCTCACGAGCTCAACGATATTCTCAAATTTCCAATCCGACTTAAAGTTTAAGAGTTATTAAATTTAACAAACAAAATTAATTGTTACGTAATTATTTTATTTACGGCCAAAAACTAACTTCCACTAGTGGCCCGTGCCGAACAATATTAGTATCTGGATAAAGAAATAATACCCTCACATTTTTAGAGGTGGTCTGGGATTTTTAATTTGAGTCATTGTTTTTTAGTTATAAGCATTTAAAAAATAATTATTTTATTTAATTATTTTATTTTTATTTATGCCATTTTTTTGTTTTCTCACTAGAAGTCGGCGTCGACTAAACTTAATTCGCACCTAGGGTAAACCCGCCATCTTCAACACAACGGTGCCATCATATTTCTGATCTAGGTACCTATTTAATAGGTATTCCACTTTTTTAGAAAAACCACTCATGGTCACTATTTATAGCATAAAAGTTTTCATCGAATTATTCCAGGAACACTGGGCCTCGGAATCATGGTCTATCAATTTTTTGTAGTCTCGTAATAATTTCATATAATAAAAAAATTATGGTTTTTTAGGAAATTAGAGGTAAACACTAATTCATTTTCATCAAAAATAAAATGAGAAATAGGTATACTATTGTATCAATTGGTAAGTGTCATCATCCTCCCTTACTCCAAAAATTGCACAAAATTCATTGAATATTTCTCAAGGGAAATTATACAGAGGTAGGGAGTTATTTGATCCCCATGCATAAAGTCATTCATATTCATGAAGAAGAAAAAAACCTTCTACATATGTTATATAGACATCCATGGGTTATAATGGATCTTATAAAATATGTTACAGAACCATTCTATAATGCCAAATCCTCTCATAACATTAATTACAATGCCCCGTGAATATCTATCATAGCCTTTGTACATGTCTACTTGACTAATATTTTTGAATCATGTAAGTCTATTTTGAATTTCCCATCAATATTTCCTTGTATATAAAGAATTTCCCCTGGGATAAAAATCCTTAAAATCCATTTTTTTTATTCCGAGACAAGACTTGTGATCATTCCACTTCGCCTCATGAAGAATAAAAGGAAATTGAAATTATATGAAACTTTTCACATGGAAATTGGCTTGTAATGGCTTTGTGATGTAGGCTATTTCACATTTGAGATTAAAAGATTCCTTGAAGATAAAACCCCTCTATTTAAAGTACCATCTTTTAAAATAATCAAGCATCGCTTCCACCACATGAACCATCACAATGTCCTTTTCCACAATATGAAATCATGGAAATCCATTAAGGTCTGCAGCATTGCCCTATTTTAGGTTGAATAAGATCTACTGAATCTTAGCATCCTTTGAAACATCCACCAAAAATCATTATAATAATTACCCAATGTCCCTTTGATACATCCCATAAAAATATCCCCATCATTATAGTTTCCTAGTCCATCTCCCATGAGACCATTTGGTCCCACTAGTAGGCACTACATTTTCTTGAATGACAAACTCCCTACGATGACCACAATCAATATAATGTTACCATACTTGAGTTTTAAATTTATTCTCATATTTTTTATCTTCTCATTTAATTGTACTTGAAAACACATTGTATTATGGCCCCCCTTATTAAACAATAAATTTATCTATTCCTACCTAAAAAACTGTCAATTTCAAAAAAACATACATATGATAATATTGGTAAATATAAAAAATGACATGATGATTATAAAATAGTTAACATGATAACCATTAGGTAAATTACATATGTATATTAATTATTAATCTAAAATATTTTATAATATCATCAATGATAATAGTCCTAGACCATTTATAAAACTATATCATATAGCCCATGAAAAGCATACTGATCTGTCTCTTCTATGATCCTGAAAATTAATCCAAATCATAAATGTTCTATAAATCATAAATATTTCACACATCTCATAGAGAACATGCATGGTGTCTATATAAAAATTTTATTTCACCACCAATTTTGTCCATAGATAATATTCTTACATATTATATAGTAAGAAAAATAAATGAAATGGATATCCAAACAAACCAAAATACCATCTCCACACTTTTTAAAATAAACATGAGTTTCAATTTACATTAATCGACCCGTTATAGAGTTGAAAAAAAAATCAACAGCCTGTCATGAAATAAATTCCCTAAAATTATTCTAAATTATAATTCTCATGGAATCAACATTCCTAATATACCTCAATTATCCAACATTATGTCCACATCATTATAATTATTCTTGTTGTGTTTTAATCCCTTTTCTGAATATGGAATTTAAAACATGACAAAACTCATGGTACATCCATAATAATCATTATACATGTTTATCACATCATCGACATCATATAACACATATAGTGTGAGTATCCTACAATTACCCAGTGGTCTCAAACACCACTGACCAAGGCTAACTATAGTGTATTCTCATACGTATCAATAAACCACTTAATCACCCACCCAATTTTGTAAAAAACTATAATGTAATGTAATTTCTATTAAAAATAATATTCAATTTCATTTTTATAAATATATTATATTATATAACATATATATCAGATAACAATTAAAATAATAAAATTATTTTTTTTGAAATTTTATTCAGAGAATTAGTCTCTCTAAAAAAACTGAAAGTATTGAAGTTGGAAAATATAGAAAAAATAAAATACTATAATCGGAAAAGGAGTAATATTTTGATCTCCTAGAAATATGATGCTCCGGTCAAACACTGTGGAAATTTATAAAACATAACTAATTAAATATGAACCTTGAAAATATGTTCTAATGATCTTTTATTGGAATTTATGATAATGAATAATGAAGGAAATATTATGTATATATATGAATTTCTAAACCAATATAAACATTTGTAATAGTAATATGACTCTGAAAACATTAATATGAAAGATATGACAATAACAAAACTATTATAATTTTATTATTACATTAATAATAGTAAAAAACAAAGTAATAGTACTGTAAGATCCCAGATATTTTTAAGAAATGTATTTGTTTATGTTTTTTTGGCCTCTTATTTTGGCTAGAGATGTGTTTCCCAAATTCAAGTTGGGGATCTGGGGTGCCCTAGTGGATCAAGGTGGAAATAGAAGAGTAATCGGGCCAAGAAGTTCATGGCACAGAGTTTGCGCACGGTTAGGGGAAACTATGTGGGTAAACTGTGTGGACTATCTGTCTTATGACAGCTTCCTTCGCACGGCCTCATCACGGTAGGGGAAAACCCTCCAAGATCCCTAGAAATCGTATGGAATAGTTGTTTTCGAATGGTATCTTCCATGCGGTTTGTGCGTGGTTTGGAAAAACATGCGGGTAAACCGTGGGGCCTAGAAAAGTTGTAAAATTTACAAAATTTCCCTCCCGTTATTTAAAACCCCAACTCTGGATTTTCCTCTATTTAATCCCATGTAGCCTTATTGATGAACCATCCCAACCCAAGCTTTAAATAGGTGGTTTTCCTTCGATTCTTGGATGATTGGAGTGTCGTTGGTTGTGGATAGAAGCTTCGGGCTAGGGTTTCAAGGGGTTATTGAATCTAGATCCAAGGCCACGATTAAGAGTGTATTCATCATCGTATTCTAGGTAGGTGGTCTAAAAGTTATATCCCTCTATTTCTATAGAGATTTGTGCAAGAAGTGTTTTAATTCATAACATCTTGTGAAGAGTTCATCATTTCATTATGATGATGTGTTGTTTAGAGAGATTAAAGAACCTAATGAAACCATTGTGATCCTCATGGGATGGATGGAGGAAAATGGGACCTATGTAAGGGGCACCCATGGGTAGTGCCCATGTTCCTAGACTTATAGTGTAGATATGTAAATGTAGGGTCGTTGTGTGAGAACATAGATCCAAGGGTGAATATGATATTAAGCTTGATGGATGTTAATGGGAGTCCAAGTAAGACATATGGGTTTGGTTGTGACCTATGTGGGTGTTAGTGGGCTTAAAAATGGGTTATGTGAGATAAAGGGAAATGATAAGAGGTTAGATTTATACATGATTATTATTAGTGAGATAAGCAAGGGAAATGAAAATTGGGGTTGAATTGTGGAATGAGTTAATACATGAGAATTAGTTGTTGCACCTAAAGTATTAAATGTAGTAAAGGGATTGTGTTATGGGGTATGAAATTTGTGTTTGAAATGCATAAGTGGGTAAATTATAATGAAATGATTAATGGGATAAATGGGTTAATGAATGGCCAATGATGAATTTGGTTAAGGCAATGGGGTTCTTGAAACACCTAATGGGTTAAGGAAAGAAAATGGGATTTTGGATAGATGGATATGAATTGTAATTTGAAATTGTGTTAATTGGTTTTTATGTGGAAATTACTAGATACCATAATGGAATGGATTATGATCATGGTATATAGCATAGTTAGTTAGGCTTACTGAATGATTCCTAGTGATATAGGTACAATTAATGAATTCTTAGTGAGATAAGCGTGATAAAAAAGGTAACTATGATAAATGGCTAAAGGATGTGAAATGTGGTAAATTTGAAAATGGTTTGTGGCATAGTATTAATTCCCATGTCATTTTTTTTGAATTGTGAATGTTGATTCCGAATATAATTGGTTATGTTATGTCATTTTTTGTATTGTGATATCCAATGGCATTGAATATAATTGGTTGTGTTAGGGTATGGATGTGGTGATTTGATAAACACGCATTTGCACATGGCTTGGCATTGTGGGTTATTGACTGAGGTTCTACCCCCACAGGTTGAGTTGGATTGATTCTCTAAACTCTACCTCTAATGCACGAGTTAGGGATGAGGATTGATGCCCTGTTCCGATAATAGTTGCATTCCATCCAGACTTAGGCTCTGAGGTGAGGTTATTGTATTGACGGCATTCCACTCGGACTGAGGCTCCGAGGTGAGGTTATTGTATTAAAATCATTCCACCCTAACTGAGTCTCCAAGGTGAGGTTATTGTGTTGATGTCATTCCACCAGGACTGAGGATTCGAGGTGAGGAAAATTTATGGATGTGATATGTGGATCCTTAGTGAGATATGGACATTTTTGTTTTCTTTATACACTGTGAATGATTTCATTAAACCCTTGTGTAGACGATATTTATGCCTAACCCATGGAACATGTGATCAATATGGCTTCTGTAATGAATATGGTATAAGAAATTGAATTGGTGTGAATGCTAGTCACGAACCAAATGAACCTTGTTAACTAATGTCACCCGAACGGTCCTTTTTTCCATTTCCTTTTTTACATGAATCAATTATCTATTATACTAGATATTTGGTATACAATGTTGGTGCCGGACTACTGAATTTCGTTCTCACACCCTGCTCGGGCCACCGTTGGTTACCCGAATAGATCTCTTGGTTGCAGGTCGGGAAAAGTGCAAAGGCCCTACTCTCAGATGTTGAGTTGGGAAGAGGATGTACATGGAGATTTTCCCGGACTCTAAGGCATGACCCTTTTGGAGATTTTTTCGATTTGTTTTATGTTGGGATTCTTCAACATTGCACTACTAGTATCGGTTGACATATTTGTTTTTTATTTGTGGGTTGTACCCTATTTCGGAAATGCATGGTTATGTTTGTTTATTGGTAATTCATAATGTTTATATTATTTAAATTTTATTCCACTATAGATTACACTGGTAAAGAGGTTATAGTTTCCCAACATGACTCATTAAACCCTCGCTGCTAGTCAGAAACCTCTAGAGTATGCGGAGGTGTGTTGGAGGTCATGTGACAACCCGGATCAGAGTACTGGTTTAGTATCATCTAGGTCAAGGACATTACAATGTGGTATCAGAGGAGTTCTTTTCGCTTTCTTACAATTTTAAAATGGTAGATATGATATTAGTAGAGTATCGGGCCTTGGTAAAGAGCTCATGCTTCGGAGTAGCTAACCCATGTACTAGAGAAAACCCTAGTCATCCTTGGTGGGAATTTTTGTTATTGATGTTTGTTGTTATAGTTGAATGATATTTCACCATTGGGTGATGAATATGTTGTGTGATTTTATTGATTTATGATATTTTTATCTTTTCCAAAATGGCATGGGGATGTACATTCAGGCATCATTTTATCCCCATTTAGATATTGGTGGCCTACATCCTTATAGGTACACACACAGGACGGGAGTGCAGGGCATAGAGAGTGAAATGCATTTTTACATGATCTATATAAAGAAAATGATGATTCATAATAGTAATTTAACTGGGTGAATCAAAATAATGAAAATGAATAGTTAAGGAATATTGTGTATAGATATTTTTGTGACTAGGTTAATATTTTTGGATGTGATAATTGTAAGGTTTGTTTCGATGTAAAAAAGAAAAAGGGGTTGCATAATGATGATAAAATTCTTAATGAATTCTACATAATGAAAGGTGTAAATGTGTATACATGATAATTTTAACATGTTCTTAAATGGGAAGTGTTCCTAATAGAAAATGATCATGCTTTGAAATAATAATTGTTTTGAATATGTGTTCATGAAAGACTTTTGTTTCAGTAAGTTGGTTACCCGATATTGACGATGATCATGGTACGTATGGTAGGTGATGGTTCTCTATTTGTGATGATGACTGTTGCAAAAAATTAAGAAGAATTATCTCTTTAAGGTTGATCATGTGGGATCATTCCATCTGTGGTTAAATTCTATCGGTTGTTCTTCAAAGTGTTGAGTGAATGAAGAGTTTAGAATGAGAATGTTTGGGTGCAAAGGTAGGTATCCTTGGTGTTGTTGGTTTGAACCTTGTATACTTGGGTTGGGGTAGTGAGATTTCCCTTGTGTAGATTTTGGGCCTAGAATGTGAGGCCTTTCTAGTCATGATATGGACTAGGTAGTGTGTTAATGAAACCCTTGGTATGTTTTTGGAATTTGGGTTGTGATGCATTTTTTGGTAATGTGAATGAAGAATATTTTGTGGTTTTTGACTGTACAGAGTGCGTGACGGACCCTAAGGATGGTGCTTGGGTTTTTGTGACCCTATGAGTAGAGACCTTGCGAGTTTGATTGAATTCGAGGAGGTTGATTTTACGTAGTGTCGATGAATGTGAAAATCATTTGTGTAGAGCTTAGAGAGGATGCTTGTTTGGAACGCAGAGCATATTGTGTGTCAGAATGAGATGAGAGTTCGATTCAAAGACTTTTCTTCATTCATGTCATGATAAGTTTGTCCTGGAGAGAGGTCCAATGGAATATCATAGTTGTGACTCCTTTCAATGTGTTTGGTTTTGTTCAACCATCAAGGTGACCTATGATAGATTTCAGACAAGGCTTCCAGTTCTTTTGGGTGTGTGTCACACCAACGAATGTTTTGTCCTTTAGCTGTGGGACATAGTGTGCTGCTTGGTGCCATTTTGGGATGTAAGGATAAGTTGGAAGATTTATGGTCCAGTTGTGTCTAGTTCTTTCATAAGTGCACCATAGTGTTTGTAATAAGTGGTAAGGTTTGTTTCGAATGGTTTTGTCACTTGAATGCCTAACTTTCTTGTTTGAGTGAGGATTAATGGAGTTTATGAAGTTTTTTTGAATATAAAAGATAAGGGTGGCATAAGTGTGGTTATATACTTTCCCTCGATGGTGACACTCAAGGTAAGGGTGGTCATGTGGCAGAATATGTTTGTATGAATGGTTTGGTTGTGGATCGATAGTTGAACCTTGTTTTCAATCACAACTAAGTGATGACGGTTAAGTGTTGATGTGGCACATTCGGTATGGAAGCCTGAGATTCCTAGAAGGTCACGGTGTCCCATAGCTTGACATCAATAATGAATAAGTAGACGGTGGTTTTTTTCAATACTTATTAGTGTACAATATCTAATGACGAGCATTCCCAACATCTTGAAATCATTTCACGTATGTTGAGAACCTCTGGCTTTGGCCAAGAGACAATGATGTGTTTGGTTAGATAAGGGACATCACAGTTTTGCGTACAAGGAAGCATTATGTGTGGAGTTAGATGATGATATGTATACCATTGATGGTGTAGGGTGAGGTCACCAGGATAGGCCAAATGTCGAAAAATTCCATGGGTTCCGTTCCCAGATGTTGAGAATGGGAAATGGGTGACGTTTGTTCTCTTATTTTGGGGAAAAAGGCTGGATGTCCATATCTATGTTTGGGGTTTGTTTTATGATCAGTTTTAAGATACTGTGTTTGGAATCCCTCATGGGGTGAAAAGGTAACAACAACAATAAGGTGGGGAGTGATAAATCAGCCTTAGATGCGGTGTCAAAGGAACTAAGTGTTGTCTTGAGCACTGGGTGGTTCCAAGTGAAGATTGTGAGACCATTACTGGGTCATAAGAGGATGTGGTTGGATATGACAACATGTTGTGCCAAGAGAAGTTGGGGACTTATAACTCTAACGGTGACTGGGGTTAGAACTGGGTCAATCATCTATGTGTGGTTTTAGTACACCGTGAAGTTGGGTAAACCTTGTCCTTGTGATGAAGTTTCATTCCAAGGGTGAAGTCGATGACATAATGGAGGGATGTAATTTCATGATAATGGATTCTATTGTAATTCAGGAAATTACCACAGTGGGTGCGTGGAGTGATAATGATAGACATCAAGTTAGTGATAAAATTAGGAAAGTGAGAAAGGGGTTGTGTACCATCAGTGTAAGGTGGGTGTTCTGGGAAAGCTAGTAGAAGGAGGTCTGACCTGAGATGGAAAACATGAATGAGTGAGGTAAGAGTGACAACCTCCAAGATTGTGTTGTAGCGGAAAGTGCCTTTCAAAGATAAGTTGTTCCTCAGTGAGGTCAGGATGAACTTAGTCCTTGAATGTATGGGGTGGGGATGTCTTCCCAATGGTTTTGATGGTGTGGATGGATTCCAAGGTATAGAAGTGCTTGGTCATGGTGAGTTGGAACATGTTAGGTGATGGGGAAGTCAGGCTGAGTTTTGATAGTCCTTCGTTAATGGAGGAGGTTCAATGTAACCGAAAATGGTGGAAAACCCATACTGTATAAATGGTTGTTTGATAATGTGATCATAGTTTCGAGTTAGAAGGAATCGAGTGGTCACCGTTCGGGTGACTTGGCCCTGGTAGAGTGCTTTGCTATAATTTAACCGGTTGAGTAACTGATAGTTTTGAGTTTCATTATGATGTATATTTTAGGAGGGAGATATTTAATAAATGTGGTTGAAAGGGTATTGTTCTTTCCTCTGGGTGATACAGGGTTGGGTCACCATTAGAGATTGGTGAACAGAAAATGACACCAAGTGATTTGGGTCATGAGTTATGAAAGGGATCGGGCCAATGAGGTGTAAATTGGTTCCCCAGAGATGATGAGATGTTTTGTGACTTGTTCCCAAGTGTTATGAGATAAATGTTTTATCCTAACATTTCCCCATGATGTCCTAATAGTGAGAATGGTTGAAGATGATGAATCCTTCTGGAGTTTTCATCTTGTGTTGGTGTTGTAGGGAGGAAGCCTTGTAGGAAAATATTATTCCCTTGATTTGTGTTTGGTAGTAATTGTGATGTACAAACAAAAACATGGAATATGGGAGTGTATAGGAAGACCTTATGGCATGATCCCTTGATATGGATGTTATTGATTCTCAGAAGAGCAGCTCGAGGACGAACCATTATAAGTTGGGGAGGTTGTAAGATCTTGAATCTTTTTAAGGTATGTTTTTATTTATGTTTTGGTTTAGCCTATTATTTTGGATAGATAATTTTTTCCAAGTTCAGGTGGGGGCCTGAGGGTTCCCCGGGGGCTCGGGGCATGAAGAGAAGATCAATAAGGCCAGTCAGTTCCTAGTGCATGGTCGGTGCATAGTTAAGGGAAATCATGCGGGTAAACTGTGTGGACCAACCGTCCTTAGACAGTTACCTCTGCACGGTCTGAGCATGGTTCTGGAAAACCATGCAGGATCCCAATAAACCATGTAAAATGGGTATTTTTAGACAGTAGCTTCAACACGGGTTGTGAACGGTATAAAAACCGTGTGGGTAAACGGTGCGGCCCAGAGAAGTTGGAAAATTTACAAAATTTCCATCCCAGGATTTAAAAATCCAACTCAAAATTTTCCTCCATTACATCCCCTACAACCCTAGTGATGAACCATTCTGACCCAAGCTTCCAAGATGTTGTTTTCCTTAGATTATTGGGAATTTGGAGCGCTATTGGTTTCGGATAAAATATCTGGGATGGGGTTTTATAGGGTGGTTGATTCTGGATCCAAGGTCGCGATTTAGAGTGTGTTCATCATCAGATTAGAGTTAGGTGGTCTAAAAGTTATATCCCTTGAGTTTCATAGATATTTGTGAATGATGTGTTTTGATTCTTACCCTCTTGTGAATAGTTCATTGTGCCATTATGGTGATGTGATTTTTAGGGTGACATAACAACCTAATGGAACCCTCATGATCCACATGGAATGCATGGAGGATGATATGACCTAGTTTAGGGCCACCCATGGTGTGTTCCCACATACCTAGACATAGAGTTTTTCTAATTAAATGTGGGTTCATTGTGTGAGAACATATATCCTCGGGTGAATATGATATTAATCTTGAATAATGTGAATGGGAGTCCTAGTAACGCACATTGGTTAGGTAGTGACCAATGTGGGTGTTGGTGGTATTAAAAAGGTTTTAAGTGATATAAATGGAAAAGCTAAGGGGTTATCTTTATACATGATATTTCTTAGTGAGATAATCAAGGGAAATGATAATTGGGGATGAATTGTGGAATGGGTCAATACATGAGAATTAGGTGGTGCACCTAAATGATTGAATGTAATGGAGGGATTGTGTTATGTGATATGAGAATTGTGTTTGAAATAAATAAGTGGGTAAATTCTTATGAAATGATAAATGGGATAAATGGGTTAATTAATTTCCAATGATGAATTTGGCTAACACAAAGGGGTTGTTGAATACACTTAATGGGTTAAGGCACAAAAATGTGAATTTGGTTAGATGGATATGAATTGTAATAAGAAATTATGTTAATGGTTTATTACATATAAATGACTAGAGACCATAATGGAATGAATTATGAGACTGGTAATAGAGCATAGAGAGTTAGGTTTAATGTACGGTGCCTAGTGAGATAGCCACAATGAATGAACTCTTAGTGAGATACGAGTGATAAAAAGGGAACTTGGATAAATAGATAAATGGTGTGAAATGTGTTGAATGTGTAAATGTGTTGGGGAATATTATTAATTACAATGTTGTTTGTTATGGATTGAAAATGTTTATTCCCAGTGGCAATGGTTATGTTATGTTGTGTTATGAATTGTGATATCCAATGGAATTAAATATACATGATTGTGTTATGGTATAGTTTTGGTGATTTGAAAAAAAATCATGTGCACATGGCATGGTAGTGTGGGGTATTGAATAAGGTTCTACACCCATGGGTAGAGTTGGAATGATGCTCTAAACTCCACACCTAATGCACTGGATAGGAATGAGGATTGATGATCTATTCCTCTAGTGGTTTCATTCCACCCAGACTGAGGCTATGAGGTGAAGTTATTGTATTAATGTCATTCCACCTAGACTCGGGATCTGAGGAGAGGTTTTTGTATTGACGTCATTTCACACCGACTGAGTCTCTGAGGTGAGGATATTGTATTGATGTCATTCCACCCAGACTGAGGCTTCATGTTGAGGAAAATGTGTTGATGTGATATATGGATCTCTAGTGAGATAGAGACTTTCTTTGTTTTCTCTATACATCTTGAATGATTTCCTTATACCCTTGTATAGATGATATTTATTCCTAAACCATGGAACATGTAATCAATATGGATTATGCAATGATTATGGTATAAGAAATGTAATTGGGATGAAAACTATTCACGAACTAAATGAACCATGTTAACTAATGGCACCCAAACGATCCCTTTTTTACATACCATTTCCTTTTTACTTGTATTCACAATCTATTAGATTGCATATTTTGTAGATATCATTGGTGGTGGCCTACTATGTTTTTTACCCACACCCTTCTTGGGCCGCCATTGGGTACCCAAGCAGATCTCTTGGTTATAGGTCAGGACAAGTGCAAAGGACCCACTATGAGGTGTTGAGTTGGGCTCGGGATGTACAAGGGGAAAAACCCAGACTTGAAGTTGGTACCCTTTTGCAGTTTTGGCCATTTGATTTTTTTTTATTCTTCTACTTTTCACTACTAGTTTGGCATGACATGGTTGTATTTGATTTGTGGGTTTTACCGTGTTTAGGAAATGCTTGGTTATACTCGTTTATTGGAAGTTAATATTTTTTTTGTTTTTTACATTGTGTTCTACTATGTCTTAAACTAGTAAAGAGGGTATAGTCTCCCATATGTGACTCATTAGACCCATGCTGCTAGTCAACAACCTCTACTATACGGTGATGTAGCCATAAGTTCATGTGACGACTTGGCTCAGAGAACTGGTTTAGTGGCTTCTTTATCAAGGACGTTACATGTAAAATGAAAAGTAATTAATAATAACTATAAATAATTAAATTAAATATAATTATCCTAATATCACAAAATATATTTTTAAATTGAGAACATAAATAAATTATATGTTCATTTTTTATAAACCATGTTTTATTATATTTTTTTAAATCCTAATTTATTTGGTAAAAATTAAAATTAAATAAGATATTAAATTATTTTAATAAAATAAATGAAATTTTTTACTAGAAAAACTAAAATTTTAATTGTTTATTTTTTTAAAATATTAATAAAACAATGATTTTTTTTGTGATAATTAAAAAAATCATGTAAATAGTAGGTATTAAATATGTAATTAAAGAAATAATAATTACCATAATAAATCAAAAATGTATTTATTTTCACAAAATATATATAATTGATAAATATGCTATTAAAAATTTTTAGTCATAACTTCCAAACATAAAAATTAATTTCCAATGTCTAAAAACATTATGTCTTCCATAAAAAATTTCATTTCTCACTTTTTTGAATAAATTAATATATTCTATGATGTGATGGTTTTAAAATCCAAAAAATATTTTATTTTATTTATATGTTATTTATACTCTCACGATGACCTATATTTAATTTTAAAATTTGAAAATAATTTTTTTTACTTCAACCAAAATATACCACCCCAAATATGTTTATATTTCCTCTCTCCATGCAGATGGAAAACTAAATCCCATCCAATAATTCATTCTTATTATCATCCCAAATCCCTCCCATTTTTCTCTATAAAACAACAGAAAAATGTTGGTGTCATCCTACTCTGTCATTGTAGAGAATAAAGGGTCATATCAATGGAACAATATCAAAATTATGTAAGGATCCTTAATCTTTCTCTATTTTCACCACTTTTATCAATCTATACATCTATGCCTCCCAATTTCATTGATTATAATATTATTTAAATTCTATTATCAGCCTAATATTGATTTTATTAATCTTTTTAACCGAGTTTATTTAAAAAATATATTAATATATTACATATGTCTCCCGGTCATTTTTGAAAATGACCCACTAATGGTCATTTAATGACCTATAAAGATGTCATAAACACTTTTTCATATCACAAAATTCATGTTACGTAAACATAAATTATATATAACATTTTTTTAATTCCATAAATTTTCATATATTATAATTAATATCACTAAACATTAAATGAAAATGAATTTTACCCATGAAATCAAAAAGTAGTAGGATAATTTAAGGAAAAGTTTCATGAAACCATTTCACCACTGGAAAAGAGGAGTAATAAATAATATAAAATATCTTCATGAGATAAAATCTGAATGAAATAATATAATTGAATTTTTTATTCATGTTTTTTTATATTATGTTAGTGTAAAATATGTGGAAACATGGAGATATTTAATGACACATAAGGTATGTGGAATCTCAACCGCAACAAATCATTTTTTGTTTATCCTAGATTTATTTTTTACTATAAAATGATTCTTATAAATAAATCATACAATTTTATTTCACTTCATTTATTTCGTCTTCTAAATATATTCATATTATTATGTTATTGATTTGAATATTGGGATACAGTCCAAATTCAATTATCAAATAAATATTCTGAAATAACTCTCTTTTACTAATATCATGATTAATATTATTATCTGTAGGTAATATGACCAATTCATTAAAAATAAACCTATTTAATGAGAATAATAATGTATTCACTTCAGATTTGGGGAACCTATAAATGTATTTTTTTTACTTAGTAATATTTACATAACTACTAAACCTTTTAATTTATTGTGGATTCAGATAATTATTTTGATTTTTGTTCATTATAATTTTTTTGAGGTACAAAATATCTTGGAAATATTATAATTTGAGAGGTTGGAATATAATTATATATAAATAAAATGCATTATAGAAATTGATTGATTAAATGAGGTATTATTATTTTGTGTGACCATGGTTCAATATTTTTTTCACATTTTATTATGTGATTAATTTTATATATATGATATTTGTGAAAATTATTATTAATCAATTTATAGATTATATTTGAGTTTTAATAACAATGTTATATTGATTCATTATTATGAATATTCCATATTAAATTTTTCTATCAGATGATTACCTTATGTTTATAATGTTGATTATTTTTTCAAGAAATGATTATTATTATCCTCACCTATTTATTATGTTATTTCATTTCACATTATCTATTACAATTATTTATCCCCTTATTGGGAATTTATTTCACCCTTTCATTTAGGTATATCCTCCAGTGAATAAAAGTACTATGGAGAATATTAATGATAATTGGAAGACAATATTGAAATAATCAAATAAATTATATGTTTTATGTATTAATATGTTTTATGAACAAATTTTTTCCATGATACTAAACATTCATATTTTGGATTGTATTATTAGTATACTATTTCTCCCAAAAATGGTGAAATATTCATGCATAAAACATTTAGGTCAATATATTATGAATTTTATATAAAATATTTTAGAAGGATGAATAAATTTAAAAGCGGTGAATAAATTGAAAAGAAAATAAATATTTCCTATAGAAGGAAACATGGTTTTTTCTTTGGACCACTACGGGTTTCATTTCCCATGTGCCCTGTATAGGTTTCTTGCATGATCATAAAACTAAATTGACTGTGAAATTAAACCTTCATTCACAACTTTCCTCCCAAAAAAATATCCCATGCTTCTATATTTTCATATATATAAGACTCTTAGTATGACTGCTTATACATTTTTTAAAATTAATAACCTTCTTAAACCTCCACTCACCCTTGTCACCCAATCCCTTTCAGTTCCATTTTCATGACTAAAATGTTAGAAACTAAAATAAAATTGAGTTTTTTTGATTTTCACAAATATATAAATAACTAAAACAATCCTTTATAGACATCCTATTAAATAATTTTATAAAACTAGTAAAAATAAATCATAGAAAGTGGCATATTATGACACCCTTCATCTGTAGACATTTGTGGAGACACTCACCACAACAGTGAAGCCCATCAAATGTTTCATCTATAGGGAACCAATTACCCCAATAACTACAAAATAAAAACACAAACATGTTAGTTTAATATGAAACCACATAACCCATGAAATAATACTGTAAATACACACACATTTTCCTGAAATAGGGATCCACATATCCCTAGAACCACTAAGATAAATCCTCATTCTTGTTATTTCATAAGGTCACCACCCCTCATTAGAATTGTTAGGAAACAACTTATCCCTATAAACACTAGGGAAATAATTATTCATTTATTAATTATAGGTATGAACCATTTTTATCCCTTAATATATGGAAATACCATTATTATATATCACTAGGTAAAATCCACCTTTCAACCCTCTACTCGGGTGAACCATCCTTTTCTCTTCCATGGTGGAGTACCATAAACACCATGAAATCATGGTCATGCAATCATGTCCATAATTTTCCTATCTTGGAATTCAATATCCAATAACTCCTTATATTACATAATATATATATATATATAAGATTTTTTTATTACCACTAGTATCTAAATAAAACTTTGTTTTTAAATGTTTCATTTTTTATTTAAATTTGAATTTTTTATTTTGGTGATTTGGACAATATTATTTTTTATTGTCCAAACCTAATTAGAAGATATTTATTGTCCCATTTAGTTTTTTTAATATGTTTTTATGTCATAGAAATTTTTTTTGTAGTTTTAGAAGTGATTCAATAAAATCAATCCCCAATTAACAGGTTTTTATAAATTAGAGACTCAGGCACCTAGTTTGGAAAAACCTTACGGCATCCCAAGATAAACTATGAGAACCCATGATAGCATTGGCACAAATTGTAAAAATGTGTTGGTTTAGATTCATGGGTGTGTGAATCTTATTAGGATTTTATCATAGTTTATTAACATGGTTTTCACATGGTTTGTAAAATCATCTATATAGACTGTGCATGTGTAGTTATTAGATAGTGAGAACTGTAGGGTTGGTGGAATGTTACAAAGATCATGCATCCAAACAATATAGATCATTTTTTGGGTGAAATTATCCAAATAACCATCCTACCTTTATAGTTTTTTCTTATTTATTTCCTTTCGTTTCTACCTCAAATATAGGGGGATTCTACCAATATCATCTACCCCTAGGATTTGGGACAACATTTGTATTTGGAATCGTATCCTCGAATCATTGGTGGATAGATATTTTTCTCTGTAATAAAAAATTACGATATCTATTTTGATCTATTTATCACTATTCAGGGAATTCTAACTCCATGCATGATCTTTTTCCATATTTTTTGGGCCTTTATAAAAAAAATTATTTTCTTTTGTTTCATATCAAATTGGAAGAATTTTTAAGATGAGTGAGTGCCTACTAATAAAAGACAAGTTGTTCCTATCTATATATGTGATTATGTCGATGTTTTAGTTTTGTGTTCCTATGTTTTGGGTGTTGGAGAAAATTATTATTTTTGCTGGATATGGAGTATGGTTTGAGTATTTTGTCAACCCAAATTTGGTTGATCGTAGTGTTTTCATGGAATTTGGTCATATCATTTTGGCTGAATGTGGTATTGAAGATCCTGCAGTTTCCTAGTGTTTTCCAATTATTTCAACCAAAAAATTGGGAGTTTGTTTTTTAAAAAGAAGTGTTTCAGCAAAGAAATAGTGGATTTCGAACCATGTTCGGATACCAATTTGTGGATCATGAAATATGGTATACAGAATGGAGAACCATGAACTATGAAGAGGGAATGAAATATCAGTCATGTAGGAGGAACAATTCAAAAATCAAATGCGTTTTTTGGGAAGGAATTTGGTTCACATAAGGAAAATAGTTTGCAAGATGGTTTGTCTTTTTTAAAAATGAGGTAGAATTTTGAGAGATCATGAAGGGTTTCATTTGAAGAAAAGAGATGGTGATTGGTGTCGTTGAGCAGGAAGAATGGTGGTTTGTGGAATACACAGGGAATATGGTTCACAGGAGATGCACGGTACATGGTAAAGTTAGTTACGTGTTAAAGATTTCATAAATCTCGGCATTTCGGATTATGTTGGTATATTTTACTATATAAGGATAACTAATCCATTCATTAATTCATAGATCTAATGTTAAAAATCAAATAATAATTTGGTAAAACATATAAGTAGTTCAGAGGAAGAAAACCGAACAATTAATTTACATAAAAATATGAAAGGAGTTCGTTGAAGTCTAGAACTGCTCACGGAAGATAGTATGTGGAGGAAGAAGGTCAATTTTTGGAATACGGTATGTGGATTAAGTTATTAGAATGTAGGGATGAAGTAGTATGTGGAGCATGAAATCATGAGAAAAAAGCCTCACAATATGTGGAGTAAGGAAACACATAGTGTAAGCAGTGCAGTACGCAGTGGAGAAAGAGATGTTTATAGAGGATGAAGTCCATATCTATGGTGTAGTATGGTTCATGGGGGAAGGAGGTTTGTACGATGGGATATAATCCATGAACTAACAATTCAGATAATATTGAAATACATTTACAATAAAAAACAAGACTTTAATGGATAATCTATCTATAGTGGGGGATACATAATTTAATACCAACCCATTAAAGCAACATTCAAGTCGATAAACTGTGTTTAGATTATTCCAAATGTAGTGAGAAAGGTAGAGTCAACAACAATGATCTGATAGATATAGTGTGTTCTTCTTAAAACCATTTAAAGGTAGTTTTCTTGGAATATAGTGATTATGCTAAACTTTTTTACTATACAACTAGTGAATATTAGTGGATTTTGGTATGATCAAAAATCTATTGGCATATGCTGCTTGTACGTATCTGTTAGAGGTGAGCCAAGTAAAATTGTTGTGTCCTTTCTTTTCATGTTATTTTTTTTTTTAGTTTTTTTCATTAGATGGTTTTAACCTGTTCCTACTATCATGGTAACAGGATCCATCAGTTTAAAAGAAAAAGTTCACACCCAGATTCACCCCTCCCATCTTTGGGTGTTCTAAGGTCCTTGATTTTGGTTTTTTGGCTGAGTGTGACCACAAATAAATTAATTAATATCTTTAAAAATAATTCATGATGACATGATATGCCAATGGGAATGTACTGACTCCTCTAAGTGTTCATATTAGGTAAGGGTCTTGGGCTAGTGTAGAAAGTTTAGTTCAAGAGTAAAATTTAAATTGAATTAATTGTAATATATTAAATTGATTAGTTACTTGGGGATATGAGGGGATTAACCAATGGATTTTGGGGATGATTATAACCAACACTGAGGCGATTTATTTTGTCACATTGTTCATGGTGTGGGATAAATGGGTCATGTTTACCATTAGATCTGGAGGCATTTTCATCAGTTTTAGGAGACAAGGTCATTATGATCGTGGAATTTCATGTGTGAATTCAGAAGGTGTTGACCATTAAGATTTAGTAACATTGTTATAGGGGTAGGAGGATCTAGAAGCTACGAATTAAGTTTTTTTGGGGATTAATGCTCACCGTTTGTTATTGTAGTGTCATTGGATAGATGTTGAAACATATGTATTCATATCAAGGTTGTGTTGACAACTCATTTGGTTGAAGGTTCCCATATACTATGAAATAAATTTGATGGTGTTGACCGTACCATTTTATAGGGGTTCTCAATGTTTGAATCCATGTGGATGGAGATGAACCATTGGTAGATGATGATTATAAGTTTGAGTTAGGTATGAGGCACTCTATGTTACTTGGGGGCATTGGGCCAAGATACTAAGGAGTCTAATGTCACCATTTAATGGGAAATTATCTATAGATTTGACAGTGGTTATTATTAATTAAATAGTTATCGCTATGCCTCAAGACATTAGGATTCTAAGAAGGAAGGAAATACTTGAGTAGAGTTTCATGGGACCCATATCATATTGATTTTGTGTCCTATTTATATGTTTAGATTATTTGTTGATTGAACATGGTGCGAGTGATATATTTTATAGGTGAAACTAGAGGGTTATCCTTGGGATATTTTATGAGGACATTCATAGGGATTTATAACATGGATCCACTCTACTAAAATTATATATATATTCATTAAAATACTATATTCTATATATATAATTGGAGGTACACCTTTAGAATAACATCAATGATGTCTGAGTTAGGCAATCCATTCCTTGTGGCTGATGAGAGAAAGGGAAGAAAATTATTATTAAATGTGTGGGTTTTACAACAGATTACATTTTCATCAAACCTCAACATAATCATGGATAATTTTCATGACAAGGCTTGTTCCTTTTTACATGAATTTATTATCACACCATACATGAGACCCTCAAGATGCATGAAGACAATATTTATCTATTACAATCTAAGGGACCATGCTAGTGTGATGGACCATAGTGACCGGGATGCACTATTTTCATGGTATGGAAGGCATGGTACAACAATGATTCTTGAAATTAATGTTGTTTTACTTATTTTATTCCATTATGTATGATTGTAATAATTCTCACCCATGGGGAAAAATAATTTCTTATTTCGATGTATGACCTGTTATGGTGTATTTCATATTCTACAAGTTGTACTTCTATTCCACAACTATTTTGGAATTCATAAACTAGATTTTTTTATTAAATATTCTATGTAATGATATTTTTATATTTAAAATATTTATATGTACCATTATTGTTACCACTACTACAGGTTATAGTCCACCTACTATAACCTCATAGAAACTCGCTTGAGGAAAATAACAGTTGGCATATGGGGAGTTGTGCCTATTTAGTTGTTGTACTCCTGGTTGGTGCACTATTTTTATGTGGATCACAGCTGCCAGGGGTAAAAGTAATATCATAGCAGGTTAATGTTGGTATTGATTAGTATCATAACAATACCTAGATACATAAATTTTAATAGTGTTCGGTTTGTTAAAAATTATATTAATTCTGTTTATTTTGTGTTTGTATTACAATTTAGATTATGTAGATCAGATATTAAAATATTGTCCCAAATAATTAAATAGACCATATTTGGGTTATTTTAGCACCATTAATCTTGGAAAACCCAAGTTTTTATTGGTGTTAATTTAATGTTTTTCAGGGTCCTCTTATAGTTTATTTGTATTACACCTTAAGGGTTACACTTGGGTATAATGGTTATGTATTATCTGGCTTTTGACCCATTGAATGGTATCATAATAGATATTTTATTACCTATCATGATTGGCACATAGAGTGATTTTATATATGTGTGTTCCCGTTAATATGTCTTGTTACCATCATTGCGAATGTGGATTATGATAAGAGGGGTTGGGATATTTAATGTGTCAATAAAGAATCTAAAAATTATTTTCCTACATAGCCTTTAATTGAAGAATTTAACTCTTCTAGCCTATGTATGTGGTTCCAATGATATATATATATATGTGATGGTATAATAATATAATATATGGTACCAACCCTGTTGATGTAAGTTAAGGAAAATGATTGGGAGGAGTATTTTCAAGTGTCAAAAAGAAGCTAAATAGTTTTTCCTCTATAGACAATTGGTGGAATTATGCTAAGATATATCAGATTATATATGATTCATCACCCTTATGTACAATGTTAAGTGACCATGATGTTTGATATTATATTATTCCTTATTTTGGTCTTGATAAGAATGGTCTATGAGGATGTATAATAATTGATACAAGCCACTAATATTGGTGGGTTAGGGTCCTTAGGGCTGGATCTTGTTTGACATAGTGTGGTATGGGCTTGTATGTGTTTTGAGAGTAGAATCCCATTTCAACTTTCTATTATTTAATATATATTTGTATAATGTTATGGATATTTCACTATTGAATTAGTAAACACGGTTATGGTAACTAGATGAGAATTGTGGGAGTTTTAAGAGGGAAATGATGTAGTATCACATGGGAGTTCATTAAATGAGGTTGTTGAGGGTCAAGATGAGGGCCCTGAGGGTGGGCGTGAACATTATCCACATGTACATTCTCCATTATAGGTTTGATAGGAACATGGGATGGCTGATTTTTGGCCATTTCAAAATGAGAAACTAAATGAATTCATATTTCTAGTTATAAAATGAATTAAAAAAAGAGATTATAAAGATGATCAATATACAGAATACCTAACTCATGAGTTCTAGTCTCATCACCTATCATTATTTTATATTATGGGGTAACAATAGGTTGTAGATAACTATATCTAATCATTCGAGACAATCTTCCACCAAATCGAGACACCCCTGGGTCGGAGGTTGATGTTGGTGATGTACATGCTCCGAGGAGAGGAAATTTGTTGGAGGGATGTACAGATAAAGTTAGGAATACACAAGGGACTATACTATAAGAATTTAAAGGAATTATAATTCATGAAAATCAATCCAGATACCCTAGGGGAAGAAATTTCTTCTCATATCATGAATTTCTAGTAGGGGATACTACAATAGTGGAATACAATTCCAACATAAAAAACCTATCTCTTTTTCACAAGATATGGTGGGGGAAATCTCTAGGGTGCATTGTTTTTAGGATGGATTATGGAATTACATCAAGGTAGTTGTGAAAACATTAGGATGGTGTCTTTTTTATTGGGGACCAACAAGGTTCTACTATCATATGGAATCATAATAGACTAAGAATATTCATGAATGGGGATTGTGTTATGTGATTTTAGTTGAAATGGATTTGGTAATATGTGTAGGGGAGATGAATAATTAATACTGTGTATATATGAAAGAGATTCTGGATGACCCCTAAAAAGTGGATATTCAGTAGTGTGATTCTTTTATAGATAGAATATCTATGTTCAAACGAGTGTAATCGAGTTATTAAAGAGTGTAGGGATTATAGATAGATTGGTTATCTAGAGATGTTCTATAGGTATCATTCTTGGATGATTGGTATCTAGGAACTAGATAACACACAAGGATTTGATGATAGATTGTGAGTACTACTGAGAGCTATTGGAAAAGATTCGGTTTCACCTAGAGATCATTTTTGAGATAGAAGGGACCATGTAGTGGGGTTAGGGGCCAGTAGTAGGTGTATCTCCACAGGGAGGACATGGATCATGTAGTCTGTCAATAGGCTTAGAGAAGGCCATGGATTTTCTAGGTACTGAACATGTCAAGGAGCTGAATATAGTTAGAGGTATGTTGTGGCTATGACAGAGTGTTCTTATCAGTTTTAATCTGCCTAATTTTGGTGAATGGGTTGCAAAATTAAGGTTTTGGACTAACTAAGAACTGTTTAGAATGTTGGTATCTTCTATAATACAACACATATATATATGAGGTGTGTGAAACCATGACTCATAATAGGAATCAACGAGTTAAGGGTTCTATATGAGGTTTTTAGGAACATGTATTTTTATGGGAATTAATATTCATATATAATATGGAATTAATTATATAATCTTTTGAGATTAACAATCAGGGGATGTGATGATATTCCGGATTTTTTTACTATTTTATATGACATGTGTAATTATGTGAATCTAATGATATTCAAGATTTGATGTCTTCTAGTTATTTCATGGGGATGATTTGATCACCAGATAGGTGCATGAATGAGGATGAGTCAGAGGTGTAATTTTGAGTTAGTGGATGGTTGATGGTCTGACATATGTTTTTTTGGGTCAATAAATCACAATTTAGTTAACTCTAAGGTGGGGAGTGCCTCAATGGGAGTTGACATGTGACTTGATAACAGGGGTATACCGACTTTATTTTCTAGTTATTTTAAGGTTTTATTCCATCTATGGGTAATAAATTATAGTTTAGAGATGATATATGTTATGGTGGATATATTTTACTATCCCTAGATTTCAAACAGGCCATTTACTAGGAAGATTTAAATTTTTTAGTTTTGTGAGGGGGAAAACATTTTTTAGATATCTTAATCCTAATTATAATAGTTATAATAACACAATGCCTTATTTATAGATGGGTTTTAATTATTTAAATTTTACTCAGGGTTTTCTTTGGGTTTCTTGGTTTTCCATCCCTGAGAACACAGCTTTGGGAAAGTATACACTAAGTTGCATTTTTTTTGGAAAAATTGTGTTGACTAGAAGGAGACACTATTTTACCCTTATGAGGAATTAAAACAATTATTAAAACTATGTGGGTATGAGAACATGACAATTCCAATACTCTATAGTTTTTAAAATAGGTGATTCACATGGGATTATTATTGTCTAGAAACCTACGTGCATAGATCGTACGTGTGCAGTTATTAGGTAGTGAGTACCAAACAGTTGGTGCATGGTTAGCCAAACAATGTGTTCAAACCAAGTGTCTCATTTATTTCTCTGAAATTCACCAAATATACATCCAACCTTTATCTTTCTTTTTCCTACATCACACTATTTTCTTCTACACAAATAGTGGGTTTCACCAAAATTATACTCCATATAGGATTTCAAAATAAAATCTACATTTTGACTGTGATCATTATTCATTTAGTGGATACATATTCATATTAGTATGTCTATTTATCCTCTAGATTCTTTTCTCTATTTATGTATTTGTTCATAATGCTAAATTGGTGTGATCATATTTTCCTTAATTTCAGAGAGTTCAAAAGAAAATACATTTTTCATTATATGTCTTCTGTTAGAGGCTGATATCATAAAATAGAGAACCAACTAGTAAAATATTTGTATTTACTAAATTTATTCTTTATTTTTGAAATTATATGGGTGTGTATTCCTAAAATAATCATTTCTTGAAACATCTGGGACCAATAATAAATTAATGCAAGTATTTAAATTTATTTTTTGCTGACATGTTATGCCTATGGGCATGCATTGACTAATCTAATATTTTCTTAGCCTGCTATGGTTCTTAATCAATCCTAGTTAATTTAGGTCAGGCATATAAATTAAATAATTTTTATTATATTTAATTAATTTTTAATGTGGAAATGTGATTGGCTTGGATCAAGGATTGATTTTAGGAAGATCACCTAGACTATGGAGATGTAGTTTTTTTAGTTTGGGCATAGAACACGATACATGGTTTATGTTGATCATAATATGAGTTGACATGGTGATCAGTTTGACATTCCAAGATCATTTGTATTGGGAAATGTATCTTGTAAATTTATATGGTGTTTAAGATACAGATGTAGTAAGATGGTCATTAGGGTATGAGGATCTATATTATGTGTCTTAGGTTTTCTGATGATTTTTTCTCACCATTTTTTGGTCAATGAGCTGTTGAAGCCATTTTTACACAAATAAGACTCAAATCATGGTGGTATGGATCACTTATGTGGTTTGAGTCCACTATATACTATGTGTATTTGGTGATGGTGTTAACCATCAAATTTTGTTTGTGGGTGGTCACCATTGAAATCAACATGTATATTGATCGAACACCATTTTTGATGATGATACGTTCTATGGGTAACTAAGGGTTGCAGAGAAATTCGATACCATTACTTCATGATATTGAGGTGAAGGATATTTTCATTCCATGGGATTTAGTTTCTTGAGTTAATATTGGTTATTATTTGGATGTTAGGTATCACTATGCACCGTCAATCTAATGAGCCAATGGGGACCCTTTTTATAGAGTTTTGTGTAACCAATATCATATATATTAGAAATCTCTTTGGATTTTTGGCTACATGGTTGATGGGACATAGTGGGGTACATATTTAAACATTGTAACCATCACAAGGGGATAATTAATTTGGGTATTCATTGATGTTTATGTAATGGATCCTCAACACTACAATTATATATATCTAAAAACATATTTTATTCCACATATATAATTAGGTGATGATGATCATTCTGATACCAGTGATGGAAAAAGCTGTTGATTTCTTCCTTGCAAATACTACGCTTTAGGGAAGTGAGTATTTTTTAAATGTATAGTCTTAACATATTTATTTATTAGTAACATACACCTTCATAATCATGTATTTAATATAGTAACACATTAGAGGTGGTCGAATATGATTTAATCTCACACCATAATTGGGACCCCCATGATTCTTTTAGAACTTATGTCTCTAAGATCAAGTAAGGGATTTAGTTTTCGAGCTAGACTAGAGTGATCAAGTCTGACATTTTTTAAAGGATGGATGGAAAAGGTCCATTGTCTTTATTTCATTAGCTGGAGTTTTCCATATTTAACATTCTTAATATATATATATTAACTAATGATCAAACACAAGATACAATAATTTCTTTTTTCCTGTACGTCTAATAAGGACATATTACTTGTTCTATATGTTGTATTTATATTCCACAACTGTTCGTTTATGCTTCCACATGATTGTTTTATTTCACCCTATAATTTATAGTATGGTATAATTCTATATATTTATATGTAAATATATTATAATCACTAGTTTAGGGTATATTATATCCACTGACACCTCTCTGACCCTTATAGCTAGTCGGTAGTTGTTTTCAAATGGGGGAATATCTAACACCCTATGGTAGTCCTACTGCTATCACATTTATTATGATTCTCCCAGTTTGGGGTCATATACTGTGTAGCACATTGATCACATAATCTATTCCTAATTGTTGTCTTAGTAATTTTTATACATGATATGTAAAACCACATAGGGTAATGATAGTCATGTCTTTCCATAATAATGATGTTTTTAATACTGTGGAAACAAGAGTAGTCTCACCTGGCTCAACATGTTTATTTGGGAAGTTAAGTATAATCAATGAGCCCTAATAATTCACCCATTACCCAATTTCATGTCTTATCCATGTTCAAATAAATTATTTCATTACCTTAAATAACCAATGATCTAGGGACACCTCTTTTTAAACTATAAATGATCATGAACAAGCATACCTCTTACTCCCACAATTCTCGAGTTCATCCATCATCCTCATATTAAGTGTAAAATCCAATATCCAAATAATTGATATAGAACTCCATATTCAACATAATTTTACATGTTCCCAACTGGTATCCCATTGATTAATAACCATTCAATAACATATATATTTAACATTCATGATATAGAAATCATGGTCATGTAATAAAAAAATGCATGATAGCTTCTGCATCACATGACGTTAAAAGGCATGGAATGAACCTTAACACTTTAAATTAAACTAAATTTCATAATAATGTCACATGGCCTTAAAACATTTCACAAAACATTTGTGTAATTTTATTACCCTACACTATTACATGTAGGATGTCATAAAGTGTTTCAAACCAAACATCGTCACCACCTACATCCTCCCTCATTATGCCATATTCCTTATTATCTTGAATATCATTATCAATAGGATATATTACCTATGTGATGCCAAATTTTCCATCACTATTGAAATATTCCTTAAGATACCTTCCTTTTTATATTATACCCATGATGTGACCATACCCTACTATGGGGTCAGTATCCATATAGAACAAACCAAACATCTCATAGGGAAAAATTCCCTTTGAATTCGACCATCACTCACATGAACATAGGGCATTTGATTCCATACAAAAAAGGTATTATCATGTTAAATTCCCACACCATCCATGAAATTGAAATTTTATCCAAAATATACATTCCACATTGTTTTAGAAAAATTTGAATCATTAGTTTTTGTCTAACATTAATAGAAACTATGATTGTACTCATCATAGATCCTTAAAAGGTATGAAATTTTCTATTAATTGATATCAATGTAGATAGTTTATAATTACCTTAAAATGGGAAACATATAAAGACCTTCTCAAGTGCGTGATCCCAATATTAGAAACAAATATTACATTTTATGATGGTTATTAACTCAAAATTACATTACTACAGATTTAAGCGTTGGTATACTCTAATTAAAAGGAGATGGATTGAAAACTGATGATACATTTTAAAGTTCACAGTTATAGAGACCATATGATACATACATTTGTAGAAAATTATTGAATACCTAAAATATATAACAAATATTCACATTGACACAAGCTGAATACTAATCATTGTAATATAGGTTACTGGTCTTCATGCAAGGATTTTGAAGGAATTTATGAATATATCAAAAATATATAACAGATTCAAAAAGTATATAAATCCCCCAAATATAATTATCCTAACCTCCAATCATTGTTTTCACCACTGATTCTACGATGATACTTATAAATTTACTTTAGTTGGATTACATTGTCAGCAGATTATTTGTAAATAAAAATTAAAATGAAGTGTTAACATCCATTGACCATGGTCAAACCCATCTATGATTAATTCCAAAAAGAATATAAATTTTGAAAATAAAATAGTGAAACTAATGTAAATACATTCAATATAAATGAAATTGGACAAGAAATACCATACATGTAAACATGCATTGATGAGTTTTCATACATTTCTAAATTATTATTTTTCTGATTAGACCAATGAAACCCAGAATAGATTACTTGATACCAAAATAAAATTAATGAAGTAATAAAACATCAATGAAAATTTTAAATTGACCCAACTCACTTCATAACTGATCCCATCCCATGATATTAATATTTCTTGATAAAATTACACATCATCACCTAAAAATGAATTCTTCCTCGAGTATCAAATCTTGAAGTAAATTTCCAATTCATTCGTATCAATGGCCATACACACTTGGGAGGATCTTTAGGAACCCCATCAACGTCACCATAATTAATTAATAAAACTAAATAACTCAAAACAACACTAAATTAATTCCTAATCATAAATACCATTAACTGTGTGGACTATCTTACTATCGATGATGATTTTCGGCCATCATGGTTCACACCTAGAAGTACACAAACAATGAGAAAATAAAATTTCTTGTTTAAAATGTCATAGCCAAAAATATTAGACTATTAAAAACAATATATGTATGGAAAAAACTCATAGAACATGTCCACTCACACAAAAACATCCCAAAACATCCACAAGATCCACCACCATAGACCGAACTAGACTGGAATCCATAGAATGGGATGTAAAATAATATTTGAAATAGATAGCGATTCCAAATAGAGAAGACCATCAACATGACCTCATAATAAATAATTTCTATATAGAGATGATGAAGAACAACATTCGAGCTTCCATGAACACATTGACAATCCATAAAACACATCCCAATATCATTAGTAGAACCATCGAACAAGGCCATATTGTTGTGTTGTTAAGGTCTATAATTCCGGAGGATAGATAACTATGAACCAAACCTCAACAATTGTAACGACCTGGACCCAGCCAACCATCTGAACAGTACTGAACGGGACGAGTGTCACTACCTTAAGTGCACCTCCCCTGAACGTCAAAGGCTTACGACTAGCAGTGAGGGTCTGTTGGGTATATTGGGGAGGCTATACCCTCTCAGAGGATCATAATAAGGGTACTGGTCCAAGTATAACAGTGAAGATGTAGCGGAAAGAAAGACACAACATACTCGAACCTGACCCACAGATCAGAAGCATAATCAATACAGATAAACAGTGAAAGAAATAAATATAAACAATAGAAGAGGAAATAAACACAATAGCATGATGATAACATGTAACTACAACTAAACAGTAAAACATGCATCCAAAGCAGGTCATACTCAACTGAAAATAAAAAGGGAGCCAATGGCTAACCAACAGTAGCTACAACAAGTAAGCATGCTGATACATAAAACTAAACAAAATGAAGTAAACCCAGCTAGGAATGACCTCAGGGTCCGTACTATCTCCATGAAATAACTAACGCATCCCAACTTCTGAAGCTGGCCTCTTTCTTGGACGTAAATCCATAAAGTCTGTATGCATCCAGAAGGGCTCGTGCAGGGTGTCAGACAAATCTCAGTAGGATACCACCCAACGGTGCGTACCAAATATATGTGTTTAATTATTCGTGCATTAAAAGTAAAGTAGTAAATAGTACTATGAAAAAGTAAACACAAACTCCACTGGTTCTCAAAAGCCACCATGGATTATCACCTGCTTCGGCCAACACTGAAATCTTTGTCGTGTAGCCCGACACCATGTGCCACCTGTCACCTCGTGTCTCAAGTACCGACGTCCCAAAGGCACACCTAGGAATAGTAACCCGGCACCATGTGCCTCCTAACACCTCGTGTCTCAACTACTTACGTCCCGAAGGCAAGCCCATGAATAGTAACCAGGAACCTTGTGCCTCCTGACACCTCATGTCTCAAGTTATCCCCTGAAGGCTCCTCACCTCCCACATGGCTTTCTATAGTAAGCACCCCGAACCAAAATACCTAACTGTAACTACGGGGGCCTCTACCCATACATGTGGTCAAAACCACCTCATCACGGAGTATCTCTGTGTGCATAATACTCAAAGTCTTGGGTGAGCGGTAATCACCAAATAGTACCTAAGACACCAACACATCTGACACCTCGTGTCCCTACAACCATGTCGCTCAAGTCCGATGGCCTTTACATCCAAGTAACCCATGCCATGCCCGACCTGACAGTCGTACTGCCTCAAGCCGACGTCCATGATGCCCAATCCCGTGGTCAACACCACCCAAAGTAACTTGCGCAAAGCCCCAACCTATGATCAGCATCCCTCAAGCGTAACCAGCCAAGACCAACACAACCCAAAAAAGGTCCAACAGATTCAATTCAGCAATTGCATATGTAACATATGTAAATAGAAAACATAACTAGGAAAAACAAACTAAATAGTTTAATTGCACTATGCAAGGTGTTGTCCCATACCATCATTAAGGTCTTAAATGCCTCTAGCAATTTATAACAAGCATTAATAAATTAAACTAATAGTTTAACACATTAATATTTCAATTAAAACCATTCTGGCGTTCCCCGGCCAAAATGCCTCGACGAGCAACGACCCCTCACCCGGCCCCACTCACGCAAACTGGTAATAGGGACTACCCAAGGCATCCCATAAGTCCAACAAGAAATTCAATATCACATAGAAGATAAAATAGGTCCTACTCAAAATACCCGAAAACGCGCCAAAGGCCGCATCATGCAAACAACTGCGAAAAAACAAAATGAAGCATGCACCACCTACCTGAGACTCATACGATGCTACTCCTCCCGCAACAGCCTTCTATTCAGTCTAAAACGTGGTATATCTAAAATAGAATCCAAACCTCTCAAACACCTATAACTCGTTCTAGAACAAAAATCAGTCAAAACGACCAAAAATGATTAGAGGACTTACCAAGGGGGTTCCAACGCACTAATCAGAGCATGAAGATGGTCTTGGACAGTGATCCAGGGAAGGATTGATGTCCCAGCCAGCTTGGTTCGCTAATTCTGGTGGATGGTATGAGGTTCTGCCTCAATACGAGGATACATACTGGTTTAAGCGGAAAAAAAAAGAAAGTACATGTCCTGTACTTTAGGACTACACGCCATGTATATTTCATTTAACTATTCATAAGACAGCAGGATTCCGCCGACTTACTTTCTGAACCTATCGACATGAGTACACGGCGTGTTCCGATTGGTACACGGCGTGTACCAGGTTTCTCTTCTCTTCCTTGCTGACTTACCCACACACCATGTGTTTCCTTTATACACGGCTAGACTACACGGCATGTCCAAAGGGAACATGGTGTGCCCCTGGTTCTACCAAGTCAACAGGTCTACACACCATGTATGGCCTCACACGGTCGGGGGTATACACGGTGTGTTCAAAACTACACGCCCTGTAGTAAGAAACTACTACACGGTCATCACACGACATGTACTCGGCGAGCACATGGCCGGTCACTCGCCTACGCATACAGGGCATGTACTTAAAGTACACGAAGTGTAGTCTGGAAATTTTTAGAAACATTCCATTTTCCCCAGTTTCCTCAAAAACCAGTAAAAAAATTCAAACAGGGTCGGGATTTTAACCCGTTCCAAAAACCCAGGTTCTTACAAACTCCCCACCTTAACGTAGCTCGTCCCCGAGCTATCGAATGAAACCTGGAGATGGAACCAAACATACCACCCCGATCAAACTAACCCGGACATCCCCAGTCGCAAAGGTCCCAGGTAAGTTCCTCAAGTGGGGATCCCCACCTTAGGAACCGCCTAACCCGGTCTCAACCCATCAAAACTCAAAGAAAACACGGTTTACTAACCAATTTTTCGGACGCATAGCCCTCCCGTGATGCATCATCACCCCTGCACCACATAGGTGCTCCTGTTTCTGTCTTGACACCCAACATAGCCCACACCGCATCGGTGTCCACCATTACGAGGTCCTGTTGCCTAGCACCTCAAGTAACTCGAATCCTCGATGCCTCGATGCCCAAGGAACCTCAAGTAACATGCATCCTGGATGCCTCGATGCCACACATCTCATATATATATCACTCACCCGATATAGTACAAGTACCATTGACTAGCATCTAGTCAGTCCACAAAGATATTGTGCACCACGTGCACTCAAAACAGACATGCCTCTATAGGTCGTGCCAAAAAGGAAACATGGAGATCACAGCCACACTGCGGTGTACCTCTAACCATCATCATCTCACCATCTTTCTTAGCCTCTAGAAGCTCCACAGCATGCACCTAGCCTGAAACACGGCTTTTTGACGCATGAACTCCCTGCAATGCTGCTCCAGTCACCAGCCACTGACCCCTCATTTGTTTCCCAGCATCTCTGTCAAGACCTTCGCGCACAGCTGAACCTCGACTACCTTCACCAGGTACCGAACTCGAACCAACGCCAGAAGCCACAGTCTGTCCTAGTCCCAGCCTGTCGGCTGCCTGAGAAGGCTGCCTGCAAAACCTCTCCATATGCTCGTCCTGTCCACATGTCCGGCACTCCTTCGGAGGCCTATCGCACTACGCCCGAACATGTCCCGGCTGTCCACATTGGAAGAAAATCACCGAAGAAATACCACGAGGTGGTCTAGCTGAATCCCTAGTTTGACTACCCTATTGGAAATCATCCCAACCCCGCTTCCTGTTGTTTAGACATTCACCTGAAGATGTCATCCTGCCCAAGAGATATTTCTCTCTTTTGTTTCCCTCGGCTATGAGCGCTTGATTCACTATTTCGAAGAAAGAACCAAGCCTAAAGATGTTCACCTGGACCCGAATAGTGTGTCGTAAGCCATCCTAAAAGCGCCTCAACTTGGCTCCACTGTCGCTCACCATACCAAGAGCAAAGCGAGATAGCTCTATGAAGGTATTTGCGTAGTCCATGACATACATATCTCCCTGATGAAGACTCAAGAAATCCTGAGCTCTCTCTACCCTCAGTGTCTCTAGGTATAAGTTCTCAAAGAACATGTCCTCGAAGTCCTTCCAAGCCGGTCCCTCGTGCCTATGAGCTTAAACCTGTATGTCCCACCAACGCTTTACTGGTCCTCTCAGCAAGTACGTCACCATCTTGACCCTCCTCCTTGGAGGCGTCTTGAGCTGCTTGAAAATCATCTTCATACACTCTATCCAGTTCTCAGCCTCCTGCGAACCACCCTCTCCCTGAAAAAGCGACAGGTTCTACGACTGGAACTCCCACTTCAGATATGCCATAGAAGGCTCTGTACCCTATGCGCCTCTATCAATCACCTGTAAGACATGTACTAGGCTATCTCAGAGCTGCTCGTCAAGCCACGACCCGAATGATTCCAAACCCAGCTATTGTCCTGCCTACAGTGGATCCTAAACCTGATCCTGTCCCTGAACCTGTACCTGTGGCTTGTGCTCTGCCTTTACTGAATTCTAACCCTGATCTTGCAGCACTGTATCTTCTCCTTCCTGATGCTCCATCGAGTCATGAAGGAGTAACCCACTGAATACCATAAATAGTTAGATAGCTCATACACATATATAATAATATATTCTACGCAGATAAGGAAAGCAGTAAAAGGCAGTACATAACAACTAACCTTACTCCCCCTCACCGTATCCCATTTTGTAAAACCCCAACCCCAATTACCCAGAGTCGGTGCATTATTTTAATACATTGGCATGATTACAAGGAATCAATTCCCAAAGGAACGATTAGTTTAGCAGTCTTGGAAAATATATTACATACATGAATGTTACATTACACTTCATAACATACAAAACAACATAAATAATCTTTTATGTATGCCATTATTCCCTTGTCTTAATCCTTATTATCAATCACAATATACTTCTTGGAATCCTGGGAAAAAAATAAAACATAGAAATGGGTGAGCTCAAATGCTCCGTAAGGGTAAGAAATACAACAGAAACTTTCATAAATAAGCATAAACATTTAAGGAAATGTATAACTTAAACAAAAGCCTTTTAAACTAAAACATCAACATAGAATGGAAAAAATAAAATGAAATAATTCCATTTAATTATTCACATGGATATTCTACTAATATAATAATCACGTGTAATATCAATAACCACTATCATAATGATGGAACGCATGATGCCGAACTTTAATTTCTCTGTCGAGGCCTCATGCCAATACCTAAGGGATAACTGTAACCGGAACCCAACCCAAAGAGCCTCTGTAACCGGACTCCATCCCGAAGTGCCTCTAGTAACCGGACACCAACCCGGAGTGCCTCTAATAACCAGAAACCAACCCGGAGGTCTTACTTTTACCGGTCCCCAACCCGGAACATACTAGTCCAACACATTCATCTTAAGAAGAGGATGAAATATAACATAAACATTCGTATTAAAACTAACATACAAAATGTCAAAAATTTAATCATAAACCATTAATGGAAACAAAATAAATCATACATAGTCAAAAATAACACAAAAACTTAAATACAATATGGATGATTTGTATCATAATAAATCAACTTGAAACAAGTTTAAAATTTATCAAAGGATGTTGACATAGATGAAATCAATACTATTTGAGAGAAATATCTCTTTTTTTGAAATCATTCAAAAGTCGCATAATTATAGAGAAAACCTTTATTTTGAAATATCTTTATAATCTTGTGAAGGAAGCTTCAAAGGTGTAATAACAGCGAAGAATAACTGCACCCACCGTATAAGTTGAAAAAAATACATTCTTACCTTAATTCTGTCTAAAAGGTTAAAAATGACTTGTTTGGGAAATGACGGAATGATTCCTTTATAAAACACTTATAAAATTCAAAAAGGGTATAAATGAATTTAATCTATATTCTAGTAAATAGTAAAAATGTTTTTAAATACATTTTTAAGAAACATGGATGTGGATGATAAAGAAGTCCCAGTAGATAATTACGTATAAACAACCTTGGATAATGAAGAGATTGTGAAATAACCATTACCTTGTACTTTTCCATGGTCAGGGGTAGTTTAACCTCCTGTATAATGGTGAAATAATTGTTATTAAATTTTAAAAGAATAATATACATTCATATGATATCATATATGATCTTTTAACATTGCTTTGTTAATAATATCTTAGAATTATCGTTGTTTCGGGTGTTAACTTACTCATTTTCTTTTATATGTTTTGTTACGTAAGTCGTGGTTGTCATGGATAGGTTGTATCTTATTCATATACAGAATTATATCAAGTCCATAAACATTATTTTTAAATCATATAATGATAATTATACTTTAATGGATACAATAGAGAATGAATCTCATCGCGTTCGTGGAGACAGTAGTCCGTACGTATGCACGAGCGACAATATCATTCTTTTGATATTAAAAAAATATATAATTGGATGGTATATCATATATACAGAATAATTATCATTTAATATTTATTATTTACATGAATTACACATCATTATTATACCCATCCAAATAATAATTTATTGAATAACAATTACACCACGACAGGGAGACGGTAAGCAGTACGTACGCACGTATGGTGACATGTTATTCAATGGATGGATAGAATACAGAAATATGGTTGTAAAATGTTTATAATAAAATCAAAGTATATATAATATACTGGAGTTATTATTTTATTATGGTAATAACAATGAAAGAAGAAGTGGAAGAAGAAAGGAACTTGAAAAACGGTGGTGAAATCATTACCTCTTCTTCGGGTTCTTCCTTTTGATTTGATCAATAGGGCTCCTTAAGTTGGCTTTATGACTAAAGGAAGGACTCTAGAATGTAGTGAGGTAAGTTGAAAGAGTATTTGGTCATAGTTTGGCCGAACCAAAAGGATTTGAAGGCGGTAATTAATGAGAAGGAGGAGTGCCCTTTCATAAGAGGGGTGAGGGGTACCTTTGGAAAATCTAGAAATATTATTTTATAATAAATTCATATTCAGTTTCTAATTGCTAAAAAGTATATTATTTAAAGGTTAAGGTGGGTATGAGTCTCAAACCACTAAACCAATAGAATTTAGACAGGTTTGGGTTACTATATTGACCTTATCTTTAAGTATTAACTCTTAATTAATTAGTTTCACTTTTACAATGTCTCTTTGTATTTTTATATTATATGGTTAATAAACATACTATATATATCCAAGAGACCACCAAGTGGTCATTTAATGATACACCAATCATTATATAAGTCTCTTGGCCGAACCATATATTTTTAGGAATTTAATATCAATTAATAATATAATCTTTTTTTTAACTCTTTTATGTCAATTTTGACACTATTCAATAATTGATTTTTTTTTGAAACTGATAACAGAATTATTACTTCGAAAAAAGCCAATTAAATAAATCCTAATATGTCATAGTAAGATATAAAATTATTTTAATTCAATAAAGTCTCAAATTATATTTATTTGGGTATTTATAATATTAATTATTTTAGTTTTTCACTATTATGGTAATTACTGCATCATCATTGTGTCATAAATAAATTAACTTATTTAATGTCTAAAAATTATAAATAAAATATCATTACGTAGGAAATAGTTTGGGCTTTCTAATGAATATTTATAGTCGAGAATCCAATATATATAACCCTATGTAAAAATTGTTTTTCTAAAAGATATATGCTTGTGTCATTTTTGTATTCATTTTAACTTAATTAAAATAAAGTGTCATTATCACTTACAAGTGGCTCCATGGGGTCCCGAAATCGACCCAAAGATGACCATGGTCGGACATGTTTCAACCAATAAGGTTAGAAAACTTTTTAGGGTAATTTGTTATTATTATAATATTATTTGTTTAACCCTTAATTACCGGATTTACCCTCTAACCATGGTAAATAAAATATTTACCGAAGTAATTATTCAAAATGTCTAAAAATAAAAGTTACCTATTTACACAATTTGAAAAACCTTATTCCAAACATGGAATCCATTTTTCCAAATTCAAAACACATAAGTGGAAGAAATTAATTTAAAATTGATTCCCATTGTTAAAACAAAAAGCGTGTTTTTAAGAGATAATAACTATCAAAAGATTGGCACCAGTTTATGTCAAGTTTAATTGTGAAATTATGTCCAATTAAAAACATTGAATTAAATGGAAAAAAATATATTCTAAATATACATTAAAAACACTCAAATTCATAATTTATCAATGTTAATTATTTTGATTAAAAAGTTGTTTTTAATTAAAATTTAGTAATTTTCACTATTCATCAAAATATGAAAGTTATCCGAAAAGTACCAAAATTTCACCCGAGGCTAATTTCTATATTTAGAATCCAAAAATGAAGTCCATTTTGAGATATATAATTTATAAAATTTCAAAAATTAGGTATTTCAATTCATAACGGCTAGTTTGATTGGTTGTGGTGTGTTAGAACTCGATGTTGCGTACAACACACGCTATCACATTATTCAAAGAGAAGCGTACCGTAGAAGCTTGGGGTGTTACATTGTAAATTTATTTTTATGTCCCCATTCTAATGAATAAATTTATTTAGTCAAATTGAATATATAAAAGTTTAAAATATTGGATTTAAAAAGGAATCACTATTAAAGTTGGTAAAAGTGCATTTTTGAAAAATACTTCTTTTATCTGAAAAAAAGGAAATTGTTCTTACATTATGTCTAAGAAACTCATAATATAGATTCTAAAATTATAAGGATTATATAAAGTTTAAAATTTAGTTAATACTATTCATAACCTCTTTTGAACGGTTTGTTTGGTAAGTCATGGTGCGCTTTAACTCGGTGTTGCGTGTAGTGAAAGTTATTGTATTATTTTGAAGAAATAACACACTATGAAATCTTGGGGTGTTACATTCTCCCCACCTTCAATAAATTGCGTCCTCGCAATTTGAAATTGTTTTTCTAAAATGAATGGTTGAAAATAGAAAATATCTTTGTGGGAAAACCCACATCGGAAATTGGGTTACTAAAATTTAGTCTTAATATGAGGAAAACAGAAATGAAAGGGTCACCAACAAATTATGATCTAGATTAGGATAACATTGGTGGAAATTAGATACATATAATTTGAGGGAAAACGTAAATATTTATAGGTAGTGATTGAGGTCATCAATCACAAACAAGTGTAAAATTAAGGTCCTTAAATTCATCAATCTATGATGATTTGAAATACCATCTGCTCAACAAAACATAGGGTATTAGGATAACACATGTTTGGTTTTATGATTCCTTAAATACATTATATGAATTAATTTCTTAATATAATAAGAGAAGAATAAAAATATATTCTTGACAAGTAGAGTTCCATCCTTTAACTAATTTCTACCACAAACTCATCTTTCACTTTAAAAGATAATATAAAATAAAAATATATTCTTTTTATCCTATTCGTATAGGGTTCCAAAAAAATGAATTTATAATTCATCTACTAGATCATTTAAAAAAACTACATTATTTAATCCAGGACATCATGTGGGCCAGTGGTAGGTGATACACCCTTATCGCCCTTCGGTTGTGGGTTCATGTCTCGCGGCCTTGCCGGACGCGACAGGTTGCTGCCTGACATCCGGGTTGTCCTTTTATAGAAATCCAAAAATAATCCAAACTAGAACTATCCAAAATACTTTAGTCCAAAATTTATAAGGAAAGTAATCAAAATGAAGATCCTTTCCGCCACGTAATAACATGTGAACAACTTCATCATGTATTCTTTTAAAACACTACAACATCCTAAATTACCATAAAACCTTATTGATTACATTCATGATCCCTTATTCCTTAAATAATAATAGATATAATCCTTCAATACAAAAAATAGTGTAAACCCCAACAATGATGGAATATAACAATCATTAATCAGTTTTGAGGTAGTCAAGAATATCCAATATAATTTATCTAAATCAATCATGTGTTATTCTAAAATCACTACCTTGGTATCAGAACCATATTATGGTTTATCATTCTCTCAACCATATATTTTCCAAAAACTTTAACCTACTATTGAGTCACATTTCTTTGTTCCACACAATCTCAAGTACTTAATGAAATAGTACTGTAGTACAATCCTTATATACTCCATAATTATTATAACAAGTACATTGTTGATACAACACTCAAATGACATAATCACCATAAGAACTCTAATCATTCCTCTTCATCTGTGGTAGTATCATAACTTGATTATTATCCAATAGCATCATTTTCGGCATAGTCTGATGGCTGGGAAATAGGTTCGCATAGTGTTCAAACTCCTTGAAAATGAAGCATTGTATATTTGAAACCATTTTCTTACCCTTGCAGTTACGTACATTGTGTCCTTTTTCTCTACACTTATAACATAATCCAATTCCCTTCAAACATTTTCCAAGGTGATTCTTTCCATTGTTATCACAAATGGTAAAATCCTTCTTTACCTTCTTACTTTTATCTGTCCTTCTCTCTACCATCCTTTCCTTCCCTGGCTTCCCTTCAAAGCCATAGGACTCCGAGAATTCTTTACTTATCTTATCAACACATGATACTATTTCTTCGTATGATGATAATACGTGGGAGACTATTTCACTTCTAAATTCTGGATTAAGACCATGAATGATATGATCCTCCTTACTCTTTGGATCATGTGTATTGTTGGAGTTCTCATTACTTCTATTGGGGGCCATTTCTAAACAATGTCATAAACTAGATCAGTTTATGAATCAAAATTCATAATTTCATACTTATAAAACTATTAACATAAATTGAACTATTTATAGATATAATCCATAATCAATAAAAAAAATTCATTGAGGAAGTATATACTCATAAACCCTTCATAAGGATTTGTAATTAAAATGAGAGTTATCCTAAGCATATCCCCCGGGAGTGTCGTAACCAAGAGTGCAGCAAGGCCCGTTGTCGTGCACCAGTTCTCGTTCGAGTCTAGCTCAATGCGGTGTTTTGGGTTTTAGCTCTAGGTACATCTGTGCCAGATCCGCCTCTACCTGCTCGTATCCAGACAGGGATGTATTTCTCGGAAAACTCACAAAATCTCTACAATACCAAAATTCTAGGAAGTTCTTCTATACTAATCCTCAAAGTCTATCTTAGGATTATGTGCTCTAATCAGAGTTTATCTAAATCTAGTTTCCATGGTTATTGCAAAACTTTCTCTGATACAAACTGTAATGCCCCAACCCCAGCTACCCTAATTCGGTGCTTTATTTTAATACATTGGCATGATTACAAGGAATCAAGTCCGAAAGGACCGATTAGTTTAGCAGTGTTGGAAAATAGATTACATACATGAATGTTACATTACACTTCATAACATACAAAACAACATAAATAATCCTTTCTGAATTCCATTATTCCCTTGTCTTAACCCTTTATATCAATAAAAATATACTTCTTGGAATCCAGGGAAAAAAATAAAACATAGAAAGGGGTGAGCTCAAACGCTCCGTAAGGGTAAGCAATACAGCAGAAACTTTCATAAATAAGCATAACCATTTAAGGCAATGTATAACTAAAACAAAAGCCTTTTAAACATAAACTTCAACATAGAATGGAAAAAATAAAATGAAATAATTCCATTTACTTATTCACATGGATATTCTACTAATCGAATAATCACATGAAATATCAATAACCACTTTCATAATGATGGAACACATGATGCGGAACGTTAATTTCTGTGTCGAGGCCTCGTGCCAATACCTAAGGGATAACTGTAACCGGAACCCAACCCGGAGAGCCTCTGTAACTGGACTCTATCCCGGAGTGCCTCTAAAAACCAGACACCATCCCGGAGTGCCTCTAATAACTAGACACCAACCCAGAGGGCTTACTTTTACCGGTCCCCAACCCAGAACATACTAGTCCAACACATTCATCTTAAGAAGAGGATGAAATATAACATAAACATTCGTATTAAAACTAACATACAAAATGTCAAAACATTAATCATAAACCATTAATGGCATAAAAATAACTCATCCATTATAAGGCCCTGGACTTAAACATCTCTTTATATTGAATTAAATGAATAATTCACATTGAGGATCTTTTCAGGTTTAAATATTTATAGAATTAGGACATAAATGTTAAATCTCAAAAGATTAAAAGGTAGACTAAGTTTCCATAAAATAAGAACTCTTAAAAACAAGTCTAGTTCCATGTTCTAGATACAATGACTTTCCCTTGATCCCATCCTTGACCCTATTCCACATTAAGTCCTGTGAAAAACATTTCAAAAAAAACATGGGGTGAGCATAAAAATCTCAGTAAGGGATACACAAAGAATGAAAATTCTTAGTTTTTCGATCATCAAGTAAACCATGTATACTTTATCAAAGTAAAACCTTCAGCTTCATGAAGTACTAAAAACTCTTCACTGAAAAAAAAATATCATTAATTACCCTTTTGTAACCAAAGGATTACCGTAAAACCCATATAAAGAACACATAACATATAAAGGTAACTTGGGACTTAAACATACTTAAGTGGAATAACCATACGGTCGACTTCCACACATATCACTTAATGGAATATCCATACGGCCAACTTCCATACATACTTAATGGAATGGCCACACGGCCGACTTCCATACCCAATGCATTGGAGGATATAACGTAACCACCCGTCCTGGCATTCACGGCACCACCTGTCATATGGTTTATCACGTAACCACCCGTCAAATGTCCAAGTACCATTATAAAATTATAAAACATAAAACAAATATAATGGAAAGAAAACATTTCCACACTTTGATCACAATATATCACATAAATATATTGACATAAAAAATCCATTATAAAAACCATTTTCAATACCAAAATACATAAAAGAGTATATGGTATTTATTTCATTTTAAAAAAACATTAAGGCTTGTTCAGGAAGCCAAATACCAAAAAATACTCGCGGCGGCGGAAAAGGTCGTTGTCACCACATACGTTAAAAGAAACATTCCTTTTTGTCGTTTTGTGAAACACTTCGTAGAAAAAGATTCCTTTTGTATAAATGTACAATTCAAAGGGTTTTATACACCGTATAAAATAATGTTGTGTATAAAACTAAATATTCCACAATGAAAGGAGATTGAGGCGATGTCCCTTACCTCGGGTCTGACTTGACTTGATCGTTCTTTAACGTCCTCAATAATAATCTTGGGTTAATTTATATTTAATTAAGAACATTTTTCAAGTTCATTATTCATTTTATAACACTTATTTCCATGTTATAAACATTATGTAATAATTTAAGTTAATAATGTTTGTTTTGTCGATATTTGGTTCTTAAGTCGAAAGTGGACTTCTTACAATTACATGTTGTTCATGTGGTCAAAGGTTCTTTATATCCAGAATGATATTCCTGATTTGGATATCATATATATCATACATATCCAGCATATACATGTATTTATAATATCACATAATCATTTAGAGGTAAGAAATGAAATGCACCGTTCATGGAGACGGTAAGCCGTGCGTACGCATGAACGCTACTTTCATTTCAATATCATATTAATGGAATTAAAACTAAATGAGAGGTGTGTATATTTTAATTCTTGAATTATATTAATCATTTAGATGTAACATACATCATATATATCCATTATATATATGTACTTATAATAGTACATTACATTTGGGGATAAGAAATTAAATGCACCGTTCATGGAGACGGTAAGCCGTACGTACGCATGAACGCTACTTTCATTTATATCTCATACATTAATAGAAAGAAATAATAATGATATAGAGGTATATTATACTTTTATTATAAAATCATATATAATAACTTTAAATCCATCCTTTGTACATCCCACATATGGCATTAAGGAATCACATCACTTTGAGGGGGCGGTAGTCCGCACTTCCAAAAATGAAATTATCGTGTTTACCCACAATGGAAACCATAACGGTATACCACAAATGAAAAATAAATAAGCATAAGGAAAACATAAACATAATATATATCATATATAAATAGAGTTACATCTTAATGGACACCATTAAAGGTGTTTAAAAGAAGATTGAACGATCATCATTTCGTGAGGCAGAAATTCTCCAACCACAGAAACAATATGCTCTTTAACCATTAGATGTAGATGTGTGTAATTGTAGCTCTAAAGATTCTTATAACAACATACTAGTATATTTAAGATACTGGAGTTGTTACAAAATAAATGAATAAAAAGATTTTAGGGGATTGGAGAAGCAAAATAAGACAAAAGAACACAAGTGAAGACATCACCTTAAAATCGGGTAACTCTCTTAGATTTGATCTCAAAGGCTTCCTTGGGAAGAATTATGCCCAAATTGATGCTTCTAGGAGTAAGAGAGGGATGTGGAGAGACAAAATGGGCAGGGTTAGGCCGAGCCAAAGGCTTTGGAAGTGTGGGTAAGGTGGTAGAGGTGGGGGCCTTTTATAAGAGGAGAGGAGGGGCACTCTTGGAAAGTAAGGAAATGATACTTTATTTTAGAATGAGTTTCGGATTTTAATGGACCCACATTTATGAGTTTCAAGGATAAGGTGATACAGGTTCGAAATCCACCCATCCAATTGGTTTTTGACATGTGTAGGTCTTAGATTTTACATTATCATTCCATTTTATTTAAATCGTTAAATAATGGTGTAATCGTTGCATCATCATTGTGTCATAAAAAAAATTAATTTATTTAATGTATAAAAATTATAAAAAATATACTATGATGTATGAAATCTTATTACATTTCTAATTAATATTTATAGTCAAAAATAAGATTTGTATAACCCCATGTAAAAATTGTTTTAGTAAAACAACTCATGTTTGTGACATTTTTATTTTAACATTAAATAAAAAGTTATTAATGTCATTTTCCAACCAAAATGGCTTCATGGAGTCCCCAAGTTGACCCATGGATTATCTTGGTCGGCCATGACACATACAACGAGTTTAGGACATGTTTCAAGATCATTTCATATTATTACAACATTATTTTTACCTTAAATTACACTAATTACCTCTAATCGCGATTAAAAACTTAATAAGTTACTACTCACCAAAAAATTATTTTAATCCCATTGAACCAAATTTTACATATTAATTATAACCATGTATGTTGGATTTTTGAAATTCAAAACACAGAGGTGGTAAAATTTCATTTAAACGAAAAATCAGTTTTTTATGTACCACTTAGTGGTTTCACTATTCATTAAAAATTGATGTTTTTCAGAAAAATACCAAAACTTCACACTAAGATATATTTGATATTCCAAATTCAAAAATGAATTCAATTTTGAAAAATTCAAAACATATAAGTTTCATTATTTAATTTAATAATTAATTCCCACTATCAGAGCAAATAGCGTGTTTTTATGAAACAAAAAGTATCAAAAGATTGACACTAGTTTAAGTCAGATTTCAAAGGGAAATTAATTCCAACAACCACTATTTTATTTAATGGTGAAAATATATTATAATTCAACTTTAAAACCAATTAAAAAGATAATCTAATCATATAAATAAATTTGATTAAAAAGAGGTTTTGAATTAAAATACAACATTTTACACTATTCATTAAAAAGTGAACTTTATCTGAAAAATACCAAAAATTTACACAAAGTAAATTTTGATGTCCTGATTCTAAAAAACATATTTATTTGGTCCAATAGAATATATAAGAGTGAACCAAATTATATTTAATGACGGTTTTCCATCAAAAGGTGATAAGTGAACGTTTAGTGAAAACTAGGGAATATACGCCTAAAATTGAATTCTTTCTGTATTTTAAGCCTTTATCTTTAATTAGATAAAAGTAAAAACATTTAAAAAACATATATGATAATATTTTAGATATTTCTATCCATTCCCACTAATACAACGACTATGTGTTAACTACCATTTAAAATAATATTATTTTATTACTAGTGTGCAACGTAAGATTTCAAAGAAACTCTTTGTTGCATATCGGGTACGCTATCGGACATAGCAACCCCTTTAAAGTAAAATTAATATTTAATTCGTAAATATTAATAAATATGAAAATGTTTTATTCATTATTTACCTAGGATGTTACATCCTTCCCCCCTTTTGGAAATTACTTCCTCGCAATTTTATTCACTTATCAAAATAAGTGGGGGTATTTATCCCTCATAGCATTTTCAGATTCCCACATTGCCTCTTCAACCATATGGTTTTTCCAAAAAACCTTTACCTGGTGAATTACCTTATTTCGCAACACTTTCTCTCTTCGGTCAAGAATATGGACTGGTTGTTCTTCATAAGATAGGTTCTCCTCCAGCTGAAATACCTCTGGACTCAAAACATGAGATGGATCTTGCATATACTTCCTCAACATCGAAACATGAAAAACATTGTGTACCTGAGATAAACTCGGAGGTAAAGCCACTTGGTAAGAAACTGATCCAGCTTTCTCCAGAATTTCATATGATCCAATGAACCTTGGACTCAGCTTTCCTTTCTTACCAAATCTCATCACACTTTTCCATGGAGAAACCTTGAGAAAAACATGATCACCTACCTCGAAAGATAGATCCTTCCTCCGGTTATCCGCATAACTCTTCTTCCTACTCTAAGATGTTCTCATGTGTTTCTGAATCAACTGATCTTTTTCTACAATCTCTTCTAAAAATTCTGGTCCCATCAGCTTCCTTTCACCCACTTCATCCCAAAATGCTGGAGTTCGACACTGCTTCCCATATAATGCCACAAATGGTGCCATCTGTATACTGGAATGAAACCTGTTATTATAAGAAAACTCAACCAAAGAAAGATGTTGGTCCCAACTTCCCTGATAATCCATCGAACAAGCTCGTAGAATATCCTCCAAGGTCTGAATTGTTCGTTCTGACTGCCCATCTGATTGTGGATGAAAAGTTGTACTAAAATTTAATTCAGTACCCAACGACTTCTGAAGGCCTTTCCAAAAGGTAGAAGTAAACCTGGGATCACGATCAGATACAATGGAGAGGGTAACTCCATGAAACCTGACTATCTCTTTAAGATACAATCGAGAAAGGTGATCGAGAGAGAAATTATCTCGTATGGAAATGAAATGAGCAGATTTAGTCAATCGATCAACAATAACCCAGATTGCATTATTACCTCGAGATGTCCTTGGTAATACCACAAAAAAGTCCATGGATATGTTTTCCTATTTCCACTCTGGCACTGGTAAAGGCAGAAGCATCCCTTTCGGTAACTGCCACTCTGCTTTAACCTACTAACAAGTCAAACACTTCACAGTAAAATCAGCAATATCTCTTTTCATTCCATCCCACCAGTAATACTCTCGCAGATCTCTGTACATCTTAGTACTTCCAGGATGAACTGAAAATGGGGAACTATGAGCCTCACATAACAACTCATTCTTCAACTGTGAATCACCAGGGACACATAATCTCTTCCCAAACCTCAAAACACAATCATCATCAATTTTCAATTTAGGCAACTTACCCTTCTGAACCATCTCTACCTTTTTCTGCAACTCATTGTCTTCCCTCTGTGCTTGCTTAATTCTTTCTGATAGGGATGATCTCACTGATACCTGAAAAAAAACAGATAAACATCCTGCACCAACAACTTCTATGCCAAAGTTAACCAAATCAAAAACCAAAGGATCTCGTTCCAAACGTAGCATGGTTAATGAAGAATTACTTTTTCGACTCAAAGCATCGGCCACTTTATTTGCTTTTCCTGGATGGTAATGAATTGTAGAATCATAATCCTTGATTAATTCCAGCCATCTCCTCTATCTCATGTTCAATTCTTTCTGAGTGAATATATACTTTAAACTTTTGTGATCAGTATATATTTCACACTTTACTACATACAAATGATTCCTCCAAATTTTTAAATCAAAAACAACAACAACTAATTCCAAATCATGTGTAGGGTAATTTACCTAATGAGTTTTCAACTGACATGAAGCATAAGAAATTACCTAATAATTCTGTATAAGGACAGAACCAAGTCCCTTCAATGAATCATCACTGTATATAACAAAATCACCATTCTTGGAAGGAAGTACCAAAACAGGAGCATTCGCCAATATTGTTTTCAACTCCTGAAAAAAACCATCACATTCATTTGTCCAGATGAACATAACACCCTTACGAGTTAGATTAGTCGTTAGACTAGATAACCGTGAAAAATTTTCAACAAACCTTCGGTATTTTCCTGCCAAACCAAGAAAATTACGGATCTCAGTTACATTTGTGGGTCTTGGCCATTCTTCAACAACTTTTGTTTTAGCAGGATCAACAGTTATTCCATCTTTTGAAACAATGTGACCAAGGAAAGAAATTTGTTGTAACCAAAACTCACACTTGCTAAATTTTCCATAAAGTTTCTTTTCTTTTAAGGTTTCCAAGACAACCCTTAAATGACTTTCAGCTCCTCTTTACTTTTAGAAAACACCAAAATATCATCAATGAAAACTACCAACATTTTTCACCTGAGTCAACTGAGCCCTCACTGCAACAAACTATTTAGTTCTAATTCTGACCATCTCAGGATACTAATTTGAAAGCTCATTTCCCTCTGTATGCCTTCCCAAAAAATCTGTTTTGTTTCCTCTATGAAAAACCATTCTTAACACAGAAATCTCTTAGGTGAAGCAACATGGTAATATTCAAATTCTATATCATTTCAATCATACAATAAATTAATTTATAATTTAACAATTTTCTAACTCCTAAAGTTGTCTAAACCAACCTATGATACCAACTATAAGGCCCCGACCTTAAACATATCTTAATAATGAATTAAATGAATAATTCACATTGAAGATCCTTTCAGGATTAGAGTTTTAGAGAATTAGGACATAACTGTTACATCTCAAAAGATTACAAGGTAGACTATGTTTCCATAATATAAAAACTCTTAAAAAGAAACATGTCTAGTTCCATGTTTTAGATAGCATGACTTTCTCTTGATCCCATCCTTGACCCTATTCCACATTATGTCCTGTGAAAAACATTTCAAAAAAAACTTGGGGTGAGCATAAAAAGCTCAGTAAGGGATACACAAAGAATGAAAACTGTTAGTTTTTCAAACATCAAGTAAACCATGTATACTTTATCAAAGTAATACCTTCAGCTTCATGAAGTAGTAAAAACTCTTCACTGAAAAAAATATCATTACTTACCCTTTTGTAACCAAAGGATTACCATAAAACCCATATAAAGAACACAAAACATATAAAGGTAACTTGGGACATAAACATACTTTAGTGGAATAACCATACGGTTGACTTCCACACATATCACTTAATGGAATAGCCATACGGCCAACTTCTATACATACCTAATGGAATAGCCATACGACCGACTTCCATACCCAATGAATTGGAGGTTATAATGTAACCACCCATTCTGGTATTCACGGCACCACCTGTCATATGGTTTATCACGTAACCACTCGTCAAATGTCCAAGTACCATTATAAAATCATAAAACATAAAACAAATATAATGGAAAGAAAAAATTTACACACTTTGATAACAATATATCACATAAATATATTGACATAAAAAATCCATTATAAAAACCATTTTCAATACAAAAATACATAAAAGAGTATATGGTATTTATTTCATTTTAAAAAAAGCATTACGGCTTGTTCAGGAAGCCAAAGACCAAAAAATACTCGCGGCGGCGAAAAAGGTCGTTGTCACCGCGTACGTAAAAAAACTTTCCTTTTTGTCATTCTGTAAAATGCTTCATAGAAAAAGATTACTTTTGTATAAAAGTAAAAGTCAAAGGGGTTTATACACCGTATAAAAGAAATTTGTGAATAAAACGAAATATGCCTCAATGAAAGGAGATTGAGATGAAGTCCCTTACCTCGGGTCCGACTTGACTTGATCGTTCTTTAACGTCCTGAATAATAAACTGGAGTTAATTTATATTTTCTTAAGAAACTTTTTCAAGTTAATTATTCCTTTTATATCACTTATTTCCATGTTATAAACATTATGTAATCATTTAAGTTAATAATGTTTGTTTTGTCGATATTTGGTTCTTAAGTCGAAGTGGACTTCTTACAATTACATGTTGTTCGTGTGGTCAAAGGTTCTTTATATCCAGAATGGCATTCCTGATTTTCATATCATATATATCCATCATATACATGTATTTATAATATCACATAATCATTTATAGGTAAGAAATGAAATGCACCGTTCATGGAGACGGTAAGTCGTACGTACACATGAACGCTACTTTCATTTCTATGTCATATTAATGGAATTAAAACTAAATGAGAGGTATGTATATTTTAATTCCAGAATTATATTAATCATTTACATGTCACATACATCATATATATCCATTATATATATGTACGTATAATAGTACATTACATTTGGGGATAAGAAATGAAATGCACCATTCATGGAGACGGTAAGCTGTACGTACGCATGAACGCTACTTTCATTTCTATATCATACATTAATGGAAATAAATAATAATGGTATAGAGGTATATTATAATTCCAGTATAAAATCATATATAATAACTTTAAATCCATCATTTATACATCCCACATATTGCATTAATGAATCACATCACTTTGAGGGGGCGGTAGTCCGCACTTCCTAAAATGAAATTATCGTGTTTACCCACAATGGAAACCATAAAGGTATACCACAAATGAAAAATAAAGAATAATAATGAAAACATAAACATAATATATATCATATATAAATATAGTTACATCTTAATGTACACCATTAATGGTGTTTAAAAGAAGATTGAACAATCATCGTTTCGTGAGGCAGAAATTCGCCAACCACAAAAACAATATGTTATTTAACCATTAGATGTAGATGTGTGTAAGTGTATCTCGAAATCTTATTATAAAAACATCCTAGTATATTGAATATAATGTAGTTGTTACAAAAGAAATTAATAAAAAGAGTTTAGGGGGTTTGAAAAGAAAAATAAAACAAAAGAACACAAGTGAAGGAATCACCATAAAATTGGGTAACACTCTTAGATTTGAGCTCAAAGGCTTCCTTGGGAAGACATCTGCCAAAAGTGAGGCTGCAAGGAGTAATATAGGGATTTTTAGAGACAAGATGGGCAGGGTTTGGCCGAGCCAAAGGCTTTGGAAGTGTGGGTAAGGTGGTAGAGGTGGGGGCCTTTTATAAGAGGAGAGGAGGGAAACTCTTGGAAAGTAAGAAAATGTTCCTTTATTTTAGAATGAGTTTCGGATTTTAATGGTCCCACATTGATGTTTTTCTAGGATAAAATGATAATGGTTCTAAATCCACCCATCCAATAGGTTTTTGGCATGTGTAGGTCTTAGATTTTACATTATCTTTCCATTTTATTTAAATCGTTAAATAATGAGGTAATCGTTATATCATCATGGTGTCATACATAATTTAATTTATTTAATGTATAAAAATTATAAAAAACTTCTATGATGTAGGAAATCTTTGTACCTTTCCAATGAATATTTATAGTCAAAAATATTATTTGTATAACTCCATGTGAAAATTGTTTTAGTAAAACAACTCATGTTTGTGACATTTTTATTTTAACTTTAAATAAAAAGTTATTAATGTCATTTTCCAACCAAAGTGGCTTAATGGGGTCCCCAAGTTGACCCATGAATTTTCTTGGTCGGCCATGACACATACAATGAGGTTAGGACATGTTTCCAGATCATTTCATATTATTACAACATTATTTTTACCTTAAATTACACTAATTACCTCTAATCGCGATTAAAAACTTAATAAGTTACTATTCACCAAAAAATTATTTTAATCTCATTGAACCACATTTTACATATTAATGAGAACCATGTATGTCGGATTTTTGAAATTCAAAACACAAAGGTGGTAAAATTTCATTTAAACGAAAACTCAGTTTTTTAAGTACAACTTAGTGGTTTCACTATTCATTAAAAATTGATGTTTTTCAGAAAAATACCAAAACTTCACCCTAAGCTATATTTGATATTCCAAATTCAAAAATGATGTCCATTTTACAAAATTCAAAACATATAAGTTTCATTAATTAATTTAATAATTAATTCCCGATGTCAGAGCAAATAGCGTGTTTTTATGAAACAAAAAGTATCAAAAGATTGACACTAGTTTAAGTCCGATTTTAAAGTGAAATTAGTTCCAACGAACACTATTAGATTTAATGGTAAAAATATATTCTAATTTCACTTTAAAACCAATTGAAAAGATAATATAATCATATAAATAAATTAGTTTAAAAAGAGGTTTTGAATTAAACTACAACATTTTACACTATTCATTAAAAAATGAACTTTATCGGAAAAATACCAGAAATTTACACAAGGTAAATTTTGATGTCCCGATTCTAAAAAATAGTTTTATTTGGTCCAATAGAATGAAAAATAGTGAACAAAACTATATTTAATTACGGTTCTCCATCAAAAGGCGATAAGTGAACCTTTAGTGAAAACTAGGGCATATACGCCTAAAATTGAATTCTTTCCGTATTTTAAACCTTTATCTTTTATTAGATAAAAGTCAAAACATTTAAAAAACATATATAATCATATTTTAGTTATTTCTATGCATTCACGCCAATACAACAGCTATGTGTTAACTACCATTTAAAATAATATTATTTTATTACTAGTGTGCAATGTAAGATTTCAAAGAAACTCTTTGTTGCGTATCGGTTACGCTATCGAACATAGAAACCCCTTTAAAGTAAAATTAATATTTAATTTGTAAATATTAATAAATATGAAAATGTTTTATTCATTATTTACCTGGGACGTTACATCCATAGTCAAAAATAACACAAAAACTTAAATACAACATGGATGATTTGTATCATAATAAATCAACTTGAAACAAGTTTAAAAATTATCAAAGAATGTTGACATAGATGAAATCAATACTATTTGAGAGAAATATCTCTTTTTTTGAAATAATTTAAAAGTCTCATAATTATAGAGAAAACTTTTTTTTTGAAAATATCTTTATAATCTTGTGAAGGAAGCTTCAAAGGTGTAATAACAGCGGAGAATAACCGTACCCGCCGTATAAGTTGAAAAAAAGACATTCTTACCTTAATTCTGTCAAAAAGGTTAAAAAGGACCTTGTTTGGAAAATGACGGCAATATTCCTTTATAAACCACTTATAAAAGTCAAAAAGGTTATAAATTAATTTAAACCATATTCTAGTAAATAGTAAAAATGTTTTGAAATACATTTTTAAGAAACATTGATTTGGATGATAAAGAAGCCCCAGTAGATAATTACGTATAAACAACCTCAGATAATGAAGACATAGTGAAATAACCCTTACCTTGTACATTTCCATGGTTGGGGGTAGTTTAAACTCCTATATAATTGTGAAATAATTGTTATTAAATTATAAAAGAATCATATACATTCATATGATATCATATATGATCTTTTAACATTGTTTTGTTAATAATATCTTAGAATTATCGTTGTTTCAGGTGTTAACTTACTGATTTTCTTTTATATGTTTTGTTACATAAGATGTGGTTGTCATGGATAGGTTGTATCTTATTCATATACAGAATGATATCAATTCCTTAAACATTATTTTTAAATCATAAAATGATAATTATACTTGAATGGATATGATAGAAAATGAATCTCATCGCGTTCGTGGAGACGGATGTCCATACGTACGCACGAGCGACAATATCACTCTTTTGATATTAAAATAATATATAATTGGATGGTATATCATATATACATAATAATTATCATGTTATATTTATTATTTACATGAACTACACATCATTATTATACCCATCCAAATAATAATTTATTGAATAACAATTACACCACGACGTGGAGACGGTAAGCCTTACGTACGCACGTATGGTGACATGTTATTCAAAGGATGGATAGAATACAGAAATATGGTTGTAAGATGTTTATAATAACATAAAATTATATATAATATACTGGAGTTATTATTTTATAATGTTAATAAAAAAGAAATAAAAAGTGGAAGAAGAAAGGAACTTGAAAAAGGGTGGTGAAATCATTACCTCTTCTTCGGGTTATTCCTTTTGATTTGATCAAAAGGGCTCCTTAAGTTGTATTTCTGACTAAAGTAAGGCCTCTCGGATGTAGTGAGGGAAGTTGAGAGACTATATGGGCAGAGTTTGGACGAACCAAAAGGCTTTGAAGGTGTTAATTAATGAGAAGTAGGAGTGCCATTTTATAAGAAGGGTGAGGGGCACCTTTGGAAAATCTAGAAATATTATTTTATAATAAATTCATATTCGGTTTCTAATGGCTCAAAAGTGTATTATTTAAATTTTAAGGTAGATAGGAGTCCCAAACCACTCAACCAATAGAATTTAGCTAGGTTTGGGTTACTATATTATCCTTATCTTTACATATTAACTCTTAGTTAATTAGTTTCACTTTTACAATGTCTCTTTATATTTTTATATTATATGATTAATAAACTTACTATATACATCCAAGAGACCCCCAAGTTGTCCATTAATGATACACCTATCATGATATAATTATGTTGGCCGAACCATAGATTTTTAGGAATTTAATATCAATTAATAATATAATATTTGTTTTAAAAACTCTTTTATGTCAATTTTGACACTATTCAATAATTGATTTTTGTGAAACTCATAACAGAATTATTACTTCTAAAAAAGCCAATTAAATCAATCATAATATGTCATATTAATATATAAAATTATTTTAATTAAATAAAAGTCTCCAATTATATTTATTTGGGTATTTATAATATCAATTATTTTAATTTTTCACTATTACGGTAATTACTGCATCATCATTGTGTCATAAATAAATTAACTTATTTAATGTCTAAAATTTATAAATAAAATATAATTATGTAGGAAATATTTTGTAATTTCTAATGAATATTTATAGTCTAAAATTCAACATATATAACCCTATGTAAAAAAAATTCTTAAAGATATATGCTTGTGTCATTTTTGTAATCATTTTAACTTAATTAATATAAAATGTCATTATCACTTACAAGTGGCTCCATGGGGTCCAAAAATCAACCCAAAGATGACCATGGTTGGAACTGTATCAACCAATAAGGTTAGGACACATTTTAGGAAAATTTTCTATTATTATAATATTATTTTTTTAACCCTTATTTACCGGATTTACACTTAACCATGGTAAATAAAATATTTACCGAAGTAATTATTCAAAATGTCTAAAAATAAAAGTTTCCTATTTACAAAATTTGAACAACCTTATTCCAAATATGGAATCCATTTTTCCAAATTCAAAACACAGAAGTTCCAGAAATTAATTTAAAATTAATTCCTATTGTTAAAACAAAAAAGCGTGTTTTTAAGATATAATAACTATCAATAGATTGGAACTTGTTTATGTCTAGTTTAATTGTGAAATTATGTCCAATGAAAAACATTGAATTAAATGATAAAAATATATTCTAAATATACTTTAAAAATACTCAAATTCATAATTTATCAATATTAATCATTTCGATTAAAAAGTAGTTTTTAATTAAAATTTAGTAATTTTCACTATTCATCAAAATATGAAAGTTATCTGAAAAGTACCAAAATTTCACCCTAGGCTAATTTCGATATTTAGAATCCAAAAATGAGGTCCATTTTGAGAGATAGAATTTATAAAATTTCAAAAAGTAGGTATTACTATTCATAACGGCTAGTTTGATTGGTTGTGGTGTGTTAGAACTCGATGTTGCGTACAACACATGCTATCGCATTATTCAAAGAGAAGCATACCATAGAAGCGTGGGGTGTTACATTGTAAATTTGTTTTATGTCCCCATCATAAAAAATAAATTTATTTAGTCAAATTGAATATATAAAAGTTTAAAATATTGGATTTAAAAAAGAATCACTATTAAAGTTGGTAAAAGTGCATTTTTGAAAAATAATTCTTTTATCTGAAAAAAAAGGAATTTATTCTTACATTATGTCTAGGAAACTCATAATATGGATTCTAAAATTATAAAGATGATATAAAGTTTAAAATTTAGTTAAAACTATTCATAACCTCTCTTGAACGGCTTGTTTGGTAAGTCAGGATGCGCTTTAACTTGGTGTTGCGTGTAGTGAAAGTTATTGAATTATTTTGAATAAATAACACAATATGACATCTTGGGGTGTAACACATGCCCCACAGCATCCCGGCCTCATGGCCTCCTTACCCGCCCTCAACAGAGCCAAGTATCAAAGTACCTCAGGCTATGCTAGTCCTGACAACTCATGTTGCCTCAAACTGACGACCGAGTCGCCCAATCCTGAGAGTTACACTGCCTCAGTCATAGTACATGCCTACTCTCATAAGAGTTAGACTTAAATATCATGCAACATGCAATTCTACAAATATATAAAGCATGGTACATCACATTGCAACAATGAGAAATTCTATCATGAATTTCCCCAATTTCACATTTCAAAGCATATAAAGCATGGAAATCGATATTTCATTCACATGGCATTATCACTTCACAAATCATACGTGCAATTATGAAATAGAAATTCCCTAAAAATGTGCCTATCAAAGACAAGAAACCAAGCCTTTCCATACTGGTCCAAGGTCCAATTCTCCCTTACCGCATCGGGTCAAGGGTCACATATCACAATCAAGAACATGACACATCAAGTGAGCCACCGAGGTGGAAATCATATAAACTGTAATCTAAACAAAAGAAAAGCAACAATTCCCACCCATGGTAACTCGGTCCATCCCTCTCACCTGGGGCTGTAGGTACCCAAGCACAAGCTAGAAACCCAGTTCCAGTAACCACAACTTATCTCCAGTATGCCATATCCAAATTAGTAAAATTATTAGAAATAAAAAGAGAAGTATCAATCTCAGTAGTATCCAGAAAAACACTAATACTAAATCCTTGTCAAGAACTCCTCTGATACCACTATGTAATGAACCGGACCCGTCCAATCACCCGAACAGTGCTAAACGGGTCGGGTGTCACTACCTTAGGTGCACCTCACCTGAACTCCAAAGGCTGCCGACTAGCTGTGAGGGTCTGTTAGGTATAGTGGGGAGGCTATACCCTCTCGGAGGATCATAATAAGGGTACTGGTCCATGTATAACAGTGAAGATGCAGTGGAAAGAAAGACTCAGCAGACTCGAACCAGACCCGCAGAGCGGAAGAATAATCGATATAGATAAATAGTGGAAGCAATAAATATAACCAACATCAGTGTAAAAAACAGAACAGCATTTTGATAACATGTAACTACAACTGTACAATAAAACATGCATCCAAAGTAGGTCATACTCAACTGAATATAAAAAGGGTTCCAATGGCTAACCAACAGTAGATAAAAAAAGTAAGCATACCGATACATAAAAGTAAACATAACAAAGTAAACCCAGATAGGAATGACCTCAAGGTCCATACCATCTCCATGCAATAACTAACACAGCCAAGCTCTTGAACCTGGCCTCTTTCCTACATGTAAATCCATAAAGTCTGCACACGTCCTGAAGGGCTCGTGCAGGGTGCGAGACAAATCTCAGTAGGGTACCACCCAATAGTGCGTACCAAATATATGTGTTTAAGCAGTCATGCATTACAAGGAAAGTATTAAACAGTACTCTGCACAAGTAAACACAAACTCCACTGTTGCTCAACAGCCACCATGAAGTATCACCGACTTCGACCAACGCCGGAATCTCTATCTTGTAGCCCGGCACCATGTGCCACCTGTCACCTCGTATCTCAAGTACCGACGCCTTGAAGGCACACCCAAGAATAGTAACCCGACACCATGTGCCTCTTGACACCTCGTGTCTCAAGTAAAGACTTCCCAAAGGCAAGCCCAAGAATAGTAACCCGGCACCCTGTGCCTCCTGACACCTCATGTCTCAAGTTATCCCCTGAAGGCTCCTCACCTCCCACGTGGATTTATACGGCAAGCACCGCCAACCAAAATACCTAACCGCAACTACGGGTGCATCTACCCACACGAGTGGTCAAAACCACCTCATCACAGATTATCTCTGTGTGCACACTACTCAATGTCCCGGGTGAGCAGTAATCACAAAATAGTACCTAAGACACCAACAAATTTGACACCTCGTGTCCCTGCGACCATGTCGCTCAAGTCCAATGGCCTCGCCATCCAAGTAACCCAGGCCATGCCCAACCTGACAGCTGTACTAACTCAAGCAGACGTCGATGACGCCCAATCCCGTGGTCAAAACCACCCAAAGTAACATTGGAAAAGCCCCAACCTGTGATTAGCATCCATCAAGTGTAACCGGCTAAGCCCAATACAACCCAAAAAGGGTCTAGTGGATGCAATTCAACAATTTCATATGTAACATATGTAAAAAGAAAACATAACCAGGCAAAACAAAATAAACAGTTTAATTGCACTATGCATGGTGTTGTCCCATACCAGTACTAAGGTCTTAAATACCTCTAGCAATTTATATCAGCATTTAATAAATTAAAATATTAGTTTAACACATTAATATTTCAATTAAAACCATTCTGGAGTTCCCCAGCCAAAATTCCCTGACAAGAAACGACCCCTCACCTGGCGCCGCTCACACAAACTGGTAACAAGGACTACCCAACGGAATCCCATAAGTCCAACAAGCAATTCAATATGACATAGCAGATAAAACAGGTCCCGCTCGAAATACACGAAAACACGTCGAAGGCCACGTCACCCAAACAACCGCGAAAACACAAAATGAAGCATGTGCCACCTACCTGAGACTCGTACGATGCTACCCCTTCGGTAACAGCCTTCAATTCGGTCTAAAACGCAGTAGATCTATAATAGAATCCAAACCACTCAAACTCCTATAACTCGTTCTAGAACAATAATCAGTCAAAAGGCCAAAAAGGAATCAAGGCCATACCGAGGGGGGTCCAACGCACTAATCAGAGCTTGAAACGGGTCTCAGATGGCGATCCGGAGAAGGATTTAAGTCCCGACCGGCTTGGTACATGAATCCAAGCGAAGGGTATGAGGTTCTGCCTCAATACGGGGCTACTGCCCATTTTAAGCGAAAAAAAAAGAAAGTACACGATGTGTAATTTAGGACTACACGCCATGTATATTTCATTTAACTATTCATAAGATTGCATGATTCCATCGACTTACTTTCTAAACCTGTTGACATGAGTACACGGCGTGTACCTATGGGTACACGGAGTGTACCGGGTTACTCTTTTCTTCCTCACCGACTTACCCACACGCCATGTGTTTCCCTTATACATGGCTAGACTACACGACGTGTCCAAAAGGAACATGGCGTGCCCCTGGTTCTACCCAACCAACAGGCCTACACGCCCTGTATGGCCTCACATGGTCGGGGGTATACACGGCGTGTTCAAAACTACACGCCGTGTAGTAAGAAACTACTACACGGTCTTCAAATGGTATGTACTCGACTAGCACACGGTTGGTCACTCGCCTACACAGACACGGTGTGTACTTAAATTACATGGCGTTTAGTCTAGAAATTTCAAGAAACATCGCATTTTCTCTAGTTTCCTAAAAAACCAGAAAAAAATTCAAACAGGGTCGGGATTTTGACCCGTTCCAAAAACCCGGGTTCTTACAACAATGATCCATGAATAAAAATAACCATAAAACAATGACATCAAATCTATCAACATTGAAATCATCTAAAAAATATCTCTATGATATATTCCAAAAACACACAAAGAAACACAATTATACGGAACTGTGGATGGGGAAAATAAAATAAAGAACACACAAGGAACATTGTTGAAAACCATAACCTAACATCTCAAAACCACATTGAATCCCACTACACATATCTAACTATGAGAGAAGTGGGGTATTTTATGGGTAAATATGAGAGAAATTTTCCAAGGTCCACACTATAAAATTATTCCATTTGATAGGAAACCAAATTGTGAACCACACCGACATGAAATAAAAACACATGACACATATTCAATAGACCATCAACAATATTGATGAAGATAAACAATATAATCATCAATCACTAGGTGGAGTCTTATAGGTATATGTGAGGAAATGTATTCATTTATTCCAAATACTAAAATGGTAACATAGTGAAAATAGATAAAAATGGATAAATGGAAACCCAAAATTGGAAATTATTATTAAGGGAGAGAAGAATGTTACGAATGATGGATCTGATTGAGAAAACATTAGGGTGATGGAGGGGTGATCATCCACTGAATGAACTCCCTATTTTGAGGCCCTGCTTAAAGAAAAAAATCATGTGATATAACAGAGATAGAATCCACTTATATTCCCATAACTGATTAGTTTTCTTATATCTCTATCAATCATGATAAGAATTTATGAATATGATCCCCTATAACACAAATAAATGAAATTATTATATGTTAAAAAACATATATGTTCTACAATTTTTGTTTTCCCAATTAATAAAATTTTTTGTCATCAAATAATAATCTATATTTATTTTTGGAAAACAAGATTCAATTGGGGTTCCATTGAACTTGTACAACCCTATTGGACATAAAACTCCAAAAACATTCAAATCAATGATGGGACATGTAGATGATGGTTGATCAATTGATAACCTCCAACCCATTTAGAGGCCTCTATCAAAAACAAAAAATTGCATTCCTTCATTATTTTAGAAAAGCGTATCATTTTTTATTGTGGTCTCACAACAACTCAAGAGATATATCTACATTCACCAGCCATTAACCATCACATTCAGTGTCATTCTATATCAATGACTCATTATCATACAAAGGATAATTCCCAGGAACACACCATAATGAAAAACCTTTCATATGAAATAATGATATCTCTATAAGGGTGGAAACCCAATAAACGCAAAATAAAATTTGATATTTACTCCTTTATAATATAATTGTATCATCAATTCTCAATGTGGTTGACGAGTATTTTTATATGCATATTCATGATCAGTGTGTTAGAAATAATTATCTAGGATCACAATTGGTACTACATCATCAAATATCGACATCCATTTGGGGAATTCCCTATTACATCACCCAGTAATAAACAGTCATATACCACTATAGTTGAGTCAAGAAGATCTTAACTTCATATGTCAAAAAGAACCAAGTGAAATTACATATTCATTTCCCTTCATTGAATTATTGTCAATATAACCCCATGGAAATAAGAGTACTAGAGTAAAGAATTATTCCCCTTATAATAAAAGGGTAATCCCATTTAACTAATATATTTCAATAATTCCACTATCTTATAATTTTTTTAACTAGAAATTATTTTATATTCCTAGAGTGATCCTTATAAAATTGCTAAAAAATTATGGCAGTAGTAGTACAATGTTACCATAAACATATCCTTATAGTCAATGGGTGGAATTCATTTATTCCTAAATTATTGACAAGTGAAAATCATTATAATAAAATAAATGAAACCCTAGAGTTTGAAACCATTATTACTTATATTTAAGAGAATCATGTATATTTAAAATTGAAAATTGAATACTTAGACCAGGACCACATCTGTATTCCAAACACAGTTCAAAAATTTATCCTGGAAGGCTATCCGGCTTAGGAAAATATCAATAAACTTTTAGCAAGAACCTAATGGAATATATTAGTAGCCACTCAAGAGAAGTCTCATATTAAATACACACTATGTCAAAGGAAGTTCATTAATATAATAAAACTACAACTAAGAGATACGAACATATTACGTCCAACCAAAAGAAAACCAATCATCATATATCAGTGTTTTAAAGAGTTTAGGAAAATATTAATTCCCAATTTCTTAATTCCAAACATTATATTCCTAGTTTAATATGATTGTAATTTCAACAAGATCTCACCCATCATGGTCGTCGTACCAAGTTCATGTCCTGAGATTCCCAATAGAAAACATCAAAATAGAGATCTGATCATGGGAAATATACATCGCAAGAATAGGCTCATTTACAGACCCTAATCAACATTGATGTCATATATTCCATTTATCATACCTCTATAACAATTAATTTTCCTTATAAATAATCGTAATTATGAGGAAGTGGCCATGTTTATGGAATCCCACCATATGATTCAAACATTACTGGATTTTGAGGTCCTAACTAGAGAATCTAGGATGACGTTAAACCCCATGAAGATAAAGTAATTAATAATTACTGAATTACAAATAGATAGACTTGTTACAGTCATTCACATGTGAAAATAATCAATATAATAGGTCATTATTCCCCTTAAAATGCATCATGAACTAGTCGTGATTGAGGTGCTCCCCATGGCAGCCAGACTGTCAAACTTGTAGGACCACCCCATGGAATATTTTGAGAACTTCTCCTTAGAACTGATCCTTGGGATATAATAAAATTCATCCATTTAATGAAAAACATAAAAATTTATAAGGATATACGCCCCATGATATTAACCATGACATTCAAACTCATGGATTCCATATTTTCCACTATCATGGTCCTCATAGAGGTATATTATTAACAAATACTCCCTACACATAGAAATTAATCTATAATATAATTCCTCAAAATAATAATGACTACAAGGATGAATTCATATGTTATAACCATTATTTTTATGATAAATTTCCTCCAAATGTTATCTACCTTGTGAAAATAAGTTTCTCATCTTATCAAATCCCATTAAATAATAACCTCTTTTAGAGTGGTACTCAAGAGGTGGAGTCCAAACACACCTTATGAGTTATATCTGATGGGAGATACCATCTCTGATTCTAAAAATATTCCATTCTTGTAATAATAATATGTATAATATCATCTATTTTGTCCCCTTGAAATATATTATATGCTTCATACTAATCTCTTTACCATAAAAATTGATATAGGCAAATGGATGTCCATGTCTTAACCGATTGAGTAATATCTCTAAAATAATGATGAAAATCTATAATCATAAATAAAAAACTATTCTATGATAATATATTTTTCATTTACTATATCATTTCCATATCATAGTATGATATTATTAAGATATTATATGTGTAATGGATTCATTTAATATATAAGAGTCTTTTGAATAATAATCACCATTTTTAGTTGAAAATATTTTGTTATGAATAGTATCAAAACCATATCTTGATAGCAGGCTAAATATTCTAAAAAATAGATTTTTCAAAACATTCAACTTCCTTTCACAAAATTTAAGAAACGATTCATATATAAAAATAATATACATGAATATATGATTTCAAAAATATTTTTTAGATTATTATCAGGTCCCCATATGATATAACCATAAATGGTTGGTATTGAACATGACGAAATGTATTTTACCCATAACAATTCATTATATTCAACTACAAAATGTTTTTTGAAATTATTTTACCAAATAAAATATTTTTCTCTATGCTCTAAAAATAAAATATTATCTTTCTAGATGGATGTTATCAATTCAAATTTATAGTCAAGGAGATCATGTTGATGGAAATATATAAATTTAATCCTACATCATGCCTCTAATAATGGGAATATTACAACTGTATAATAAATTCCAAACCCTTGTCTGTAATTCTACCATCGTATTATAAAAAATTGAACCAAATCTAACTTATTCTAGAAATAAACCCCTGTAAATCGAAAATAAAATTTTAATATCTTCCATTGTGGAAATATAATAAAAAATAAATTCCAAAATGATGGGGGTCTATTTACCAGAACCAATATCCCTGAGATACACAAATTCAAAATGAGTACAAATATTTATAAATGTGGAACTGAATATACCCCATTTCATAGGTTAAGCATGATTTATAGGACACCATCTTCTTCCCCCATGGAAATTTAAGTTCTCTATGTTATTTGAAACTTTTCAAGGTAGGCCTTCATTATTTTCCTAACTTCATGGAACATCATTCCCTTCAGGTGTTTACTCAGTAAAGGTATTATATGAATTCCATCAATATTACTCTTCTTAGATCACCAACAGTGATGGAAGAAGATGTTATTTTGACATTTTAAAATTAAATGAGGAAAAATAAACCCACAAGGAAGTTAAAAAATGTAATATTTCATTTTTAACCTTGAGAATCATTCATGGCATGATCCATCCTCTTAAAAATTAGATGAATAATTTATTTGGGCTGTTTATTATGACTAAATGAATATAATAATTATTTTATATATTTATGAGACAACACGTGATGTTGTTGAGAATGATATGGATTAAGAAATATTTTTTTGAAATATGATGCACACTATAATAGATTAAGATGGTGTACGTAGATTGAAATTGATATATTTTTAGAACATAAGGGTTTCCAAAATACTCAAGCACATAATATGTGATGAGATTTATCAGAAGATAATGAATAATTTATAGAAGAATCTCACCCACCAACAATATAATATGAAACCCTAATAGTGAGTAATAATTCACTAAATATTAATCATAGTTTGAAATTATAATGGGAATAAATATTTTAGTATGATCCTATATCATGTTGTGTATCCTCAATGAAATGACTCGTGTTTATCATCTCGAATTGTTAACTAATAGAAGGAAATATTATTATTTAAAATAGAATAATATGATTACCCAAAAAGTTTACAATTCTAGGAATAGATATATCTGAACTTAATAGATGAAATACATTATAAGTTCCCACCACTATTGTGGAAAAGGGGTCAAGGTCACCAGAGATACCCTAGTCTGACTCACATCGGGAATCAATATATAACATGAGAGAACCAACCATTAATAGAAATTTTTTCCATATCATTATGAGAATATACCAAACTCTCAATTCCTCTTGAATATATTGATTCCATAGATTCAATGACTTCTTAAATCGATCACATTTAAGGGAGACATACACCACTATAGTAAGAAAGGAATGTATATCTAGAATTGATTTATATAACCCCTCCTCTACCAAAATTGATTACTCAATGTAAAAAAAACATTAATAGAATAAATTATCTTGGGTAGTATATTTTAATTTGCATTCCTTTATATGGACCAATTATTATAAAACTAAAGAAAAAAATAAGTACACATGCTCAATATATTCAAACAAACTATATGAGGAAATCATTATATTTTATCACGAAAGTTAGATTTGATTGATATGGGATGGGAATACCTAGACCCATAATCTAAATAGCATTTCACCTCTATACTATAAAATAAGATAATACATAACCTATGAAGTTGAATAAAATTATGATAAGAATAGTTTATATATATATTTTATATATGTAATGTTTTATCATATTCCTAGAACATGAAACACAAACATGGGTAACTATTATAGATTTTCATTGAAAATAATAATGTCATGTGTTTTGTTCTTATTATACCAATGATTATAACTAGATTATTAAATGTTTTTTCTATGGGGAAAAATATTTCTTGATTCTATATGACTCTAAAATTAAAAATATCATCACTTGGATTCCACTCATGGATGAAGGGTTCTAAAAAAGAAGCTATAGAAACTATTACTCTCAATGTAGTTATCAAAATAATAGATAATTTATAAAGCTATAAAATATTTATTTATTCCTACCTATGATATAAAAAATATGTATAATTTCTGGGATAAGGGACAAATTGACTATATGAGTATACATTATGGTGATAATAAGGATAAAATTTGTTCTTTATAGGAGGAATATGGTCAATATCAATACATAATGGATATGGAAAAAATCTCCTCCAAATTCTAAAATATTGGAATAATAATTATATTTTATTCTAATACCAACCTAATTATCTTTTTTACCATTAAATTATAGGTATCACCATCTAAAAATCCATTTTCACTAATGATATTTTCAAAAATATGGTTAATTTCAATGAAATTCTTGAGGGGAAAACAGACATCAGGAAATGTTTTTTCCTAAATTCCAATAAAAGAGGTTGGATAATGGAAGGAATCCTTATACAATAGTATAATGATATTTTTAAACTATATGACATGAATAATGGTCTATATAGAAAATTCCACCAGCATTGTGAAACATAATCAACTAACTATAACCCTATTTCCCTCTATAGAAAATAGAATATACAATTTCTATATCAAGTTCAATGAAAAAATTTCATTTGTAGAATAAAAATAATATATTAAAAAAAATAATGATTCATATGAAGGGGAACCCATAACAACTCTTATGTTGATTAAAAATATTCAATATTTAATACCTTCATCTTTAATAGGATGGACATTGTCCCATCAAATATTCTTTTAAGAACCTCCTCACTGTAAAATATTATCAATTGATGATGAACCCTAATACAAATTGTAAAACAAATTCAATTTAAAGACCCATTATCTATCGAGTAAAATTCATAGGAAACTCATTTTCCTTCCCCAATCATGATTTATTTAGAAGAAGTCATAGTGTCCAATAAGTCCATGAAATTTGAGGTTGACATGGATCCGGATATTTAGGCCATGCATCCCTGGAAGCGTTATATATTTTAAAATATAATATCAAGAACATCATTGAGATCATTAAGAGACTCAATATACTCCCAATCCAACCAGTTTTCATGTCAAATCAATCATAGTTTATGGATGATAAGAACACAATCAAATAATTTCTCATCATCAAAGTGTGTTTGGGTGAGCTCAATCAAACCAATTAAAAAATTCAACCAAGATCCATTCAGGGAAAGCAGATACAATCACTTATAGTTACATCATTAAATACTTATATCTATGTGTTAACTCATAGTTGGAAATATATGATATATGTCCAAAATTATTACATCTTCAAAGAATGTGCTTCTTTTTTATCTCATGTCATGATCCGGAATTTCATTCATCAATTAATGGAGCTATTGAATGGAGTCATTGATAAACATTTGTTATATTAATATTTGGATTCTATGTATACTTATATTAAATAGTATTGGGAATATTAAAATCCTTCTATGTCCTAGATGGTCATCTCATTTAGAAAAAATAAAATGAAACATCAATAAAAATATATATCAAGAACTTGTATATGTATATAAATGACGGAAAATACTGATTTTCTTATGGATTTAAATGAAAATGGTTCTAGATTAAATATTATATAGGTAATAAATATTTAGTTTCTAGAGTACTACAATGATTATTGTCCCCCTAATACAAGAAAATATATGTATGTTAAGAGTGAGAAAGGGGTTCTTGGTTGGGAAATTTTTAGATCCTTGTTTAGCGACATCCTAAAAAATTTCTAAATCAACGTTATTTATCAGGATACAACCACCTTCTATGTAAGGAATTACATGGATTTATTCAAATGAATAAGTTACCTCATTAAACCATTAATGTATCAAGTACTCTCTTGAAAGAAAAACAAGTGTGATGCAAAGGGAAATACATCATGTGAATCAATTGAATCCAAATATATAAGTGAATTATTATAAACAATCAAGGGAATGTAACTACTAAAAAATAACTCCACCTAGATCTCTATCCTCAATGTGTTAGTGATAGATCCTATTGAAACTTAAAATAAATATAGTGATTAATATTAAAAAGTCGTTAATAATTATATGGTGATCACCCATTCATTAATATTTCACTGGGTTAGGTGAATCCTATCATAGAGGATGAACCACCGTATAACATTCATTCCCTATGTGGATTGGGTGAAATATCACCAAGAACATGTAATTTAAATAAATAAATAGAAATATATTATATCCAAGTAGATAAAATATTAATATTCATAATCTATACACAAGGGTTCAATAAAAAAATATTTATAGAACACAACTGAAAGAATCTATTCCAGTATACCTAACTACTTGGATAAAGTGGTCAGAATGAGGATTGGTTCTATTTTCCCCTATATTCATGATATCTTTCACATAATATAAATTTAGATTCACTAATTATTTATGATATCATGAAAGAGATGAAAATTACTTGTATAAATTTTCTCTATGAACTTGGGTGATCAATTCATTATTATTTGAATCAAAAGGTACCATCAAAAGATTAGTGAAAAATAAAAAAAATCAACAAAACACATCTAATATATAATGATAGTGATTCCTATTATACTATACGTGATATTGGGGAGGAAGGATAAAATATCCATGCGTCACAATATAATGATTCTCATTCATTATCACCCTTATGGTCAAGAGACATATCCTAATCAATTAAAAAAGAAAAAATACCATTAAATTTCATACAATTTTATAAATATACCATAATCATCGAAATAAAATTAAATTAAATGAAATTGGTAATATGAATATGATCTCATAGAATACCATATATAATTTGAGGAATGACTATCTTCCATCATTTATTATCTCATACAAGTGAATAAAGGTGCATAAGAATATCCATGAACCTTATTAATTACAATATGTATGTCAATAAAATAGAAATATACATGTATTCCCAATAATATTAAACAGCGGGTCATCATTACCTTAATTTTCAATGAAATTCATAGAGATTAACTAAATGTGTCGACCCATAATTTAGTACTTATTGAAAATTATGATGGCACTATTCAGGTTTCTAGGAAAATGCATCTGAATCAGCCTTCCAAAGGTGTTGATAAGATTATAATATTCTCATAGAAAACATAATTTTTGAGGTTTAGTACCCTAAATATCATAAACTATAATCCTCATTATGAAAAACACGTATAATTTTAGGGTATTCATAGAAATCATTTATCTCCTTTGAAATTTTATAAATGTTGATTTTCTAATCACAATCATAGTAATTGTAATTGATGAAACGTCTTGTTAAAATGATCTCATATTAAATGATTGGTACTTCAACTACAACCAAATTTGGATGTATCATTTAGATGGATAATCCATAGATTTTTTATCACCCAATGGGATATATTTCTATTTATTAATTCCTTTTTATTGATAATTTCTATAGCCGGATATCAACATGCCATTAAAAAAAATATTTCAATCCTTCCCTGTAAAAAAACTATGGAATTCAACATTGAATATTTAGTAAAATAACATAAATACATTTTTCATTAAATTTTAAATATATATATTATTTTCAATAATATACAATAAAACAATGGAATTGTGTTTGAATTATTTTTCGTAAAGCTTCCCACAATAGGTAACATTCTTGGGGATGCATAACGAGACAATGAAATGGTGGGAGATCATCATGAAGTAGGCAGACATTATTTTCCGATCTAAGAATATAAACAATTGAATTGTGTTGGAATAATTATTCATAAAACATACCAAAATATATATCATTATCGGGGATGCATAACTAGTCAATGAGTTGGTTTTATCTACTCATGAAACTCCCCAAACACTAGGGATCTTTTTAATAGGGGTTTAAATTCAATAAACATAAATAATAATAACAATCCAAAAAACTAAACTGCATTTTCTTAGAAATTATCCTTGTCTCTAAAAAAATAAAATTATTTCCATAAATATTCATATTGTTATATGGATATGAAAATTATCAATCATAATAACAATCAATATTTTAGAGAATTGAATTTTCCAAACAAATAATGGTAAACTGACATAATGATTAGGGAAATTCAACTATGTATATGTATAAGATTAATGATGATTATTCAAACTAGAATGACGAATGTATTTCATTATTTGATTAAATTTGAATTTGGATGGTGTAATTCCCCATAGATCCAAGATTTTTTTATATTATATATTCATATAAATCCTTCATTTATGAATTTTCTAATACAACAACAACCCTAGAATATCTAGACTGAGATGATATAGTTTTCAACAACATGAGCTATAATTTTTTGGCTATATTTATAATAAATACTATATATGATATCAATGCGCTTTATACGTTATAAGAGTATGGTTAGGTAATATCATCGGTAAATTATTTTTCCAAAATACAAATATCCTAAATTATTTACTACCTTAATGGATGATTTATTTCATTGGGATGGGTAAAAAACTAATATCCAACATTGGTTGACAAACATTACTCTTTATAATGGTCATAATTAACAAAATTTCTTATATAAATGTGGAATTAGTGAAAAAAGTATCAAAAACACTATTGGAAGAGGAAAATTTAATTCTATGTGTGGAGTCTAAATTTTCACTAGTATTTATCATCGATTTAGATCCATTTTCTCTAACCAGATCAATATGCATTGACATTTTTGGTCATCAATTATTCTTTATTACAAAATTTTCACTATAAAATTCCATTTTTTTAAAACTTATTCCAATTTCAATTATCCACCATAAGAATTTGTATTAACAAAAAATATTCTCTGTCATTTTTCATTTGGGCACTACATGTAATGGGGTCGTATCTCGCAACAATTTACATGTACTTAAATTACACCATAACTAAAACTAAAAAATAATCCCTTTGGTTTCATGTTATATATTTCATGGAAGATGGAACAAATGAAATAAACATCATTTTAATGTAAAACATCATTAGTATATTTGATGTCCTTATTTGAATATTGTTAAAAATCGTGAAAAATTCATATATTAGGAGCTAATTTTTTATCATTAATTGAAAATTTAGTCCAAACAGAAATACCACAAGTATGTACTACATAGTGGATATAGATATGGTTTAAAAAAATATACATTCAGATACAATATAGAATTCGGTGGATAAATACACTATGTCATGTAAGGATAAACTCTTGTGTTCCTGGTCAGAAAATCACACCATATCCAATACTATAATTAAATAAACAACATATTCACTTTTATATGGTATGTATTATGTATAACCCATAAATTTTCAAGTTCCCTCACTATATATCTTTATCTTTAAGTATTTTTCTACAAATTAATATTTTCTGAATTACTACATGTGTTTGAGTGGATAAGTGAGAACATATTGCACACACCATATGATATAAATATCCTTCAAAACTGAGTCACATTACTCACCCATAATATTGTTTAACCATATCATTCTAATAGGTATTTATTATGTTGTTTCTCATAATCCTCGTGATACTAGATAATAAAACACCAACACTTGAAAAAAAAGTGTGAGGGACATTAATTTATAAAAAAAATATTTAACAATGTAGAATCATCTCTCATTATATTGTATAACTAGTATATCACATGATCTACTGATGAAATATTCAACAAACATACTTTTTATAACATCAGATAAGGTTCAATACATCCCCACAATGCAAAATTAAACTGAATGTTCATTGTCCTAGTGTGATTTTTTATAACGTCATTACAACAACCTAACAACTTCACTTCACGACATTGAACTAAGTGTCCAATTTCAATATAAGATAGTGAAAACAAAAAAACAAAATACATACTCTGAGATATTAAGTTTTATTTTATCATTATTTTCCACATGACTATAATAAAATGAAATCTATATTCCATTGTGTATGACTCAAAACTAGATGGTATATAGATCCTTGTCATGTGACCATAAAATAAAATGCAATATCGCCATAGAACATAAAATCAAAAACTATATCCCTCACTACACTATTAATTTATGTAAACATTCAAGATGGGTGATGAAATTTTCACCCTCCAAGATTTATAATATTACACAATTGATCCTCTACTCAGCACATTGAAATATTACACAATTGATCCTCCAAGATTTATAATATTTCACAATTCATCCTCTAATCAGCACATTGAAAAATTCATTGGCATATTCACTCGATTGAGTCTCCTTTTATAAAATTCATATATTAAAAACCATATATATAAACTTTTTGACCCTAAAAATATTTTTGTTCATGATCAATACCATAGTGGGAACAAAACTACCTTAAATTTTCATCTTCCTCTAAGGGAAGAATACATACCACCTTAGAAGTCATATTCTTCTACTCAAATTCCACATCTTTAAAGTCGTTTTGATATGCCTATAATTTTTCTACTAGTACAATATGACTACCATTGTAGTTGTTTTATGTAACCATCCCCTTCACCTATAAGGATTTTATTCTTCGATTACACTCCCATATAAAGTTATTTACATTGAATTGAATTAACTCCACGTATTACAGAGCATAAGGTTGAATCCAACACTATGATAAATTTCCACACCTCTCATACATACTCATTTATCATGATATTTCCATCATAAGAGTGTATATTGTGAGATTTTGGAATACCACACATTGATAAACTATAATGTAATAATGATGTCTGTGAATCATTTTTCTTAGATAAAAAATAGGATCATCAAAAAAAACATCCATATGCCCTAATGGGAATTGTTTTTTATTTCTAGTAGAAGTTCAGTAACACACCAAAATGATAAATTTTTAGTTTTTAAATGCAATAAATATTAATGGTCCTATTGGCCTCTTTAAATGAAACACTAATATTAAACAAAATGTGATATATTATTAAATGTGAATTTTAATACCAATTAATTATATTGGGGGTACAAAAATAATTATAAAAAACAATTTTTTTAAAATTTTTAGAATAATAAACAATTATTTATAAATTTCATAGATGTTGTGATCATAAATTTAAATGATTAGAATAAAATCCTATGAGACCAAAATTTTCAAGAAATGTATTTTCAAAATATTTTGATTTTACATTTCTTGTTATATATTGATCATTTCATATCAATGAAAAATATATTTTACATTTATATAATAACCTAAATAATAATTTATATATTTATTATAACGTTTTTTGAAATGATTAAAAATAAATTGGAAGGAAAAAAAGTTATTTTTTTCAAAATATTCTTATTACGGTGAAAATGTAATTTATCTTAATAAAGTAAAAAAATCACAATTGATCAATAATTTTTAAAGAAAATTTTTAAATATATTTATCAAAATTTATTAAAATTAATCTAATTGTATTTACTTGGAAAATAGGGGAAGGGAAATCATTTTTACTCATAAAAATACATTTTTTTAATGTTGTTATGTGTATTGTTTGTAGATACCTGAATTAATATATAAAAATTATATAATTTTAATTATTTTAAATTTTTTCAATATATTAAAACCAAATCATTAATATTATGTAATAAAGTTAACTTATTATTTATCCATAATAAATTTTTATGATGGTAAAAGTCATGTTACTATGGTAAGGGTAAAAAGAAGTAAAAGTGGGAACTATCTAAGGGATGTAGTTTATGATAACACAAAACTAAATTTTACTGCTGATTGGAAAATTTATCTTTGATCATTATGATTTTATCCTAAGATGGACAGAAATTTGGTGGAACTTTATGTTAGTAAGCCCTATATTATGTAATAAAGAAGAAAAATTTTGACATCATTTATAAAATGGAACTGAATATTTACACATATCAAAAACACATGATACATTTATCATGATGATGTATTAATAAAATATAACACCACAAGATTTTATGATAGTTCTCTTCTTAAATAAATTATATTCCTTCCATAGATTACGTAGTGCGCACCACCCATCATAACCATAAAATAATATATTATTATAACCCATCCATTAAATTGGAGAGTTTGAATAGTATTTTCCACATTATTAAATATATATATATTAAATTTCTACATTAATAAAATGTATTTTATAGGAATAAGATAATATTTAATCAATTTTTTTGTATAAAAAGATATATTTACCTAATGTTAGTTTCCACCTTTTACCGTTGACCATATTTTAAATATAGTTTATAGAACATTTAAAAATTATATTTGAAATAAAAATAATTATTCTAAATAGGAATATAAAAATTAACTTTGGTTGTTTTTTTGGATTTTTGATACATCTCGTGTTTCAATGAATAGTGAAAAATTAAGAATTTTAATTGAAGACATCTTTTTCATGTAAATAATTTTTTTGTTAAATTATGTTTTTGATGTGGTTTAATGAATAATTATATCCATTTTATATAATTTAATAATAATTAGTTCATTATGATAAATTTTACAATTAATATAGATATAAAAACATTACAGTCTCTTGAACGTTTTCACTTTAGTAACACCTCTTATCACCCAGTCAACTGTATTAATTTCAAATATATTTTAGAAAATTATTTATTAATAATTTTGAAAAATAGATACCATATTTTTAGTAATAAGATTTAAATTATTTAAATAAGTCTTTTTGTTTTGGTCCAATTTGAATATTATATTTACTTATTTTAATTAACATAGTAACGGGAAAATAAGGTAATTAATGGTAAAAATAATGTTAGAAATATTAGAAAATAAATCAATAACTTTTCCTAAATTTATTTAACGATTGATTATCAAATGAAATAATCCGTGTTTAGATTTAAGTACCTATTGGATCCCCTTGTATGTCTATAATGTTTTATAGTATTTTATTTTAAGAAAATAAATTATTTCATACTTCTATTTTTTATAAGTATTACATTTTGATTATTTGGTTAGTCAAGATATATATTTGACTATAAATATATCTTTTAAAGATTAAATTTATATCATAATACTAGAAGTTTTTTTTATTTTTGGGAGAGAAATTATTAACTTAAAGGCATTCACAATGATGATCCAGTAATTTCTTAATTAATTGAAATTTCAAATAAATTATAGTACAAATATTAAAATATATATATAATATCAAATAACAAATGGATTTAAAAAATATTATATATTACGTGGAAATTATTGTGATGTTTTTGAATATTTCATTCAAATATACCATGTTCTTATGAATTGTTAAAAAAATAATGTAATGAATAGTATCAAAAATAATGTTGTTAATATTTTAAAATAAAGAATATTTTATTAAATGATATAAAATTAATAAAAATATGAAATTAAACAAACTAAGTTTGATAAGGGAGAAAATATCATCAACGATCTTGTTATCATTCTTTTTTTATTTTATAGTAACTATATATGCTCGTATAATGTAAAAACAAAAGTAGTCATGGTAATAGTTAAAGGGATTAAATAATGGTTAAAGAGAAATTATTAGTGTATGAATGTGTCCTAAAATTGTGAAAATATTATTCTACAACATTTATTATACCCCTATAAAATTAATACATGATAGGAGTTTTTTAATGGAAACATTACAATGAAAATAACTAATATATTATTTATATCATTGATAGTTAAAAAAATGTCAATCTGTTTTTATTTAATGTCATTTATGTTTCCAAATGGAAAAAAATCAGATATAAATGGTCCAAATAGAATATAATTATTCTAACGAAATTATAAACACAATAGAATTTTATTTTGAATTTTTAATAATTATATAATTACCTTAAATTATTCTATAATTCCAATACAATGTTTATTTTATTTACAAAAAAATAAAATAGTTGATTTTAAAAGTATTACTATTAAAATAAGTGGGGTGAGTTATGGTTTCTAACTAATTTTGTACATATATATGTTATTTTATATATGTGTGAAGGAATTATACTCAAATCTTATCATTTTATTTATGTATTTAATGTCAAATTAAATTAATAGTATCAAATTTGATAATAATAATATTTTATTGAAATAATATTTTGATAAATTATTTAAAAAGATAGTTAAAAATAAAAAAATGGATTATATTTGGTCGAAAATGGATTCCCCTATTCATTGAATTGTATTTTTTTATATAATAGACAAATTATATTTTAATAATTTGATGGGTTTTGAATGTTCTATTCACCTAAATTATAAAAGAGAACCTCTTACCTATATTTGTCAAAACCATTTGAGCCACCAAGATTTTCCAGACCATGAACTCTTCTATTACTAACTACATTACCCATGTTATTGAGGTAAATATCTTTTAGAAAACCTATCATATGTTCCTTATATAATATTTAAATGACATCCATTATATAAAATGGGATCGTCTTTACCGAGGTCCCAAAAAATTTCATCTTAAACATCCTCTCCATGAGTTGTTTCTATGATAAAGTAATAAATCCAGTTACATTTATATAGGTCCATAATGTGTACATATTCCATACCTTTACCATAAAATGTTGTAATTTTATTTAACCACCACCATACATGTACATGTATAATGATTGAAATAATTAATTTATATGGTAATAATGTTATTATATTGATTCTTTATAATTAAAATATCATAAAATTTCTTTGTCTATTTAAAATTAATTGAATTATATCACCAATCGTGCATATGAATGACCTTTCATCTTCATGACATGATGTGATTCATTTTATAGTTTTAACATCCAATAATGGTTATAAAAATATATTTGATGAGTAAGTATGATTTAAGTAACATTAACACAATTATTGACATTATTATACTATATCCTATCCACAGGAATTATGACTTACACAACAAAACATCCATACAAAATGAATCATTCAACACTTAAAACAAGTGGGTGATAAAATGATATAGATGATCATATAAGAAAGCATAAATATAAAAATGGTTATTTTATAAATTAATTACATGATTTACATCATTTTATAAGAGTTTAAAGAAAATAAACCTAAAATAATGTGTGAGGTAAGTGTTTATCATCTCACATTTACTTCTATGAGATACATTCCTTATTCCCCACTTATTTTCTATTTGTGGTTTATATAATTCCCTTTGAAATATATTATCAGTAATATCATTATTTTCATGGTATTAACTATTTCATTACATTAGTAATAATTTTATGGTGATTATGATTCTAATTATTACATGTGGTAAGGGATTTCATAACCTAAATTATATTATTTTTGTTAAACTTATACTCCATTTATTATGTTATGCTATGATTATTTATGAAATATCCTTTGATTATCTTATATTGTATTCAATTGGTTTATTTTTATATATTGTAGATAATTATAATTGATTAATTTTATTATTGCATCTATCGTTTACCATTATTACATATGATGTCTCCATTGAATGTTATTTGAATTTTTGAGGACATGTTCTTAAATACATAATTTTAACACAATTTAGATAATAGATGATAAGGGTTATTAATTAATGAATTAAATTGATCATATTAATATAATTATAATTCTATGGATATGAAATAATGGGTGGATAATGTATATAGAAAACCTGCTTAAGGACCAAAAACATAATAGTATGATTAATGTGGACAAATTAAATGTGGGTTTACCAATAAATATTAAACTATCTCGTAAATGATCATGATGATAAATGTATTATGTTATGGGGAAACATGATTTCCAATGATTATGAATTACCATCATTAAGAATTTAATTATTTTTATACATGATATTTTAAATAATATATTATCCATGGATTTATATTTTAAAACTTTTATTCAAATAAACGTATTGCATGTTCAAATATTCCACCTTTCAATTTTTATTATTTATTATGGATTTTAAGATATCTTATGATGATTATAACACTTAGAATCTGAGGTCACCCTTTTATTTGTTCTCATTTTACCAGGACCTAAAGATAAAATTATAGAATGAACTTAAGTATTCAATAAAATCATATGTTATGTTCAAAATTTAATTAAAAATGTAATAATGTCTTTATATATATATCATGTTCTAAAAAATTACAAATCAATTTTGACCTTCAGGATGTGATTCCTTATATTTAATACTAATGTAATGATGTAACCCCAAACTCTGGGTTACAAGAGTTTGGGTTGTTACATAAAATCAATTCCAAACCATCATCATAATGGTATATAGGTCATTATATCACCATAAGAACATCCTTGAAGGATTAATATGTAAAACAAAATGTGGTTTCCCTATGAAGAGGTTTAACAATTAACTATGTTGTTTCGTGTTTATTTATTTTCTTACCTATATAAAAAAATAACTCAGATTTTATTATATAAATAGTATATAAAATATAATTATATGTTACTATGTTAATGTAATACTCCTTTTTCTTATAATTTTCAATATATTGGTAAATAAAAAAAACATTGTATTTATGTGTGGACTATAACTTCCCCAACTCAATTGGTTTCATTTTTCATCACTGCCAAAAATTTATTGTTATATAGAATTAGTTAATGAATATATAAAATATTTATACTATATTTATGATTATATAATGAAAAAAAATATCATACAATCCTACCATATAATCTATTAGAAAATGATAACGGTGTTTATGCACATGTGTCAACAACCACATCAATCAAGAGATGTGATTATTTTTCAATTCCACATTTCATGGATGATAATAATGACAAATTTAATGAATTTATCTGAAATTTATGTTATAATTATTTTATATATATTATCTATTTTTTACTATCGTTTATTCAAACCATTTACAATTTGAATAATTATAATTTTTTATTTATATGCTAAGGTCTCTATAAATTCATGTAATTAATTTTTCATGAATACCCTATATGGATGGTTTTAAAATGTTATATAGTGAATAAATATGATACCTAAAACATAATTGATAATATCGATATGAATGGATGATAACCAATTTCCATGGATTTGAACAATCGAACTTAAAAAATTATAGGATACGGAAATTTGTATATCAGAATATTTAATTGAATTACGATTTGTTAAGCAATGGGTGAATATAAATGATAAAGTAATGATATATAATTAATTATGTAATCTAATTTTTTTAAATATATAATTATTCAATATTAATTTATTATAAATTAATCTAAGACAACATATGAAAAAAATGAGAACATGATATATGGGTTCTGGATCTCTTTATAGTTGTTTGAGTAATGTTTTTTGTTCAAAAAATATTTCTGATTATATAGTTTATAAAATTCATATTGTATATGTTATGTTAGTAATATTTAAATATTAATAGATTTTATGGATTCATTTTATTTAATTCCTTTTATGGGGTTTTCTATTCAAAAGTTAATAAAGTGGTAAGGGGTTTGGTTACAATATATTTTAATTTTTGGACATTGTATATTTACTATATATTATGTGAAAATTTATGAGGCTTATACTTTACCCCCTTATATTGGTTTCCTCTATTTATTTCTTATTTTGAATATTATCCATTCATAACCATCTCATTGTAACTCCAAATATTAATGAATATTTTTTATGAAAAGTTGTCTTCTTTTAATATTGTTTGGTCGAGAACCATTCAACTCAACATCCATTCTCAAGAAAAATGTTATGAACCTTTTATCATTAATAAAATTATTGATAAATCTAATTTATACTAAAATTGAATTTTAAATAAAATTATTAAGTACAAATTTTCAAATATCATCCAAATATATTACTTTTATATTTTAAAAAATGTTTAAAAATTGTGACTAAGCTAAATGATTATGTCAAGAAAATATTATCTCATTTTTATTTCTATTATGCATCACCTATTCAAATTTACAAATTTCCAATGTTTTTTATTTAAAATAATATTCCCATTTCTCATGGAATATTATTTTAAAATTGTACTAAAATATAATGGTATTAATATTTTATATGTGACCTAGATTTCATTTTTGAAATATTAAGCATGGACTAGATCATACACTGAAATGGTTCCGATTTTATATGTTGTCCTAGTTTTAGGTGGAATATTTTATGTAGGGAAATTAATTTATAAAATAATGAGTGCTCCTGCTTTTATTTTTATATTTTCATAATTCAATGAATTAATATTTTTATGATTATGAAACCCTCTTATGTTATACGCCCATATTATCCTACAAGACTCACGATGTTGGATTCATGATTATATAAATGTATAGTTGTATGATACATGCCTTTTTCAATGATATCTGATTTATGATCAGGATGGATCAAATCTGATTATCATAAGTTATAAAAATTATATCATACATATATGCATGTCATATTATCACATAATATCAGTAACTATTATATCCCCTAACTACACATGTTTCATGTCTTGGGCCAGCCGTTATTATGTTTCCAAATTTACTATATTTGGTAAGATGGTATTATATATGGAAATCATATAATTGTACTATATGGATATTATTTTATGGGATATATTTTAGTTTAATCATGTATTGTTTTATATATCAACTCTCTACAACCTCAATACCATTATAGTCTTTAGGCATGTTTTATTGTGATAGGTATTTAATACTTATCTCAAATGATACAATATTTATGTATTTATATTTTTTTATAGTTAATTTAGATTTTTATTACATTATTTCATGGAATTAGGATTACAAGTCATTAGTGAAAACAATAGGGAAGAAATTTAAATTTTCTTAGTTTATAATAATTCTTAATAATTTTGGACATCTCATGATTTAATTTCCTATTATATGAATTTTAAATATAATTATTATTTATAATACTCTTATTTAATTTGTTTTGGTTTTTTGTTAATGGAAAAAAAAGGAGTAATCATTTTATCATTAAATATGAAGGATAATGAAATGATTTTCCTCAGGAGAAACCAAATGTAATAGGGTTTGGGATGAATTGTTTTTTGAAAATTCTTGGTTAAAATATTTTGTAATTGATAATTATATGAATAAATATGAAATTATAAATAGAAAAAAAGGGATAAATGTGGTGTTCAGTCTATTATTATAAAATTATGACTTTCATTATGTGGTATTTCTAACAAAAAACTTCTACGAAATAGAACAATGTGATGGAAAAATAATTTAAATACTATAGTTCTTATACTAGTATTATTTAGTTTTAATATCCTATCTCTTAGGATGTTATTTTGAAAAATGGTAGACTATTTTGAAGAACATGAGGCAATATGAAGAAATAAAATCCATGGAATAATTAATGTTCAAAATAGTATTTATAAATATTAACATATTCCAGACTCTTCATATAATAAAATAGGAGAGGATTTATAAAATTGGTGTATAATTATGGTGAATCCATTAATACATTTTATGAAAACAATGATATACTTTTAAGGCATTCTTCTGGTATTATCATCGAGCCACAATGAAATAGATATGGATTAATTAGGGCTCTAAATATAATTTTTTAAAATGAATTATCCCTAAGAAACTTTTGAAGCTATGAAAACACTGTTTAATGTAGAAATATTATTGAAATGTAATATATTATCTATAATTTTTATTGTTTGGTTAAAATAAAATTATTTATGAACTCTTATTGGTACTCCAATGGTATGTCAGAGGGAGGTAAGAAGTTTTAATAACTAATAATCTAATAGTTGTGATGAATTAATAAATTAACATTGAAAATGGATGGAGAATATGATTCATGTAAGGGAGACATAGGGACAAATAATTTAATTATACTAGGGAGATTAAGAGGAAAATAAATTTATTTTAGGTTAACTACATTCAATCTAATGAACCAGCCACCCATTAAGGATTTAGATGTAAGGAGTTTAGGAATTCTGAGAAATAATTCCATCATGTAAGGGATAATGACATTTATATCATAAAAACCCACTGAATTCCACATATAATATAAAGTATTAATAAATAAATAAATATAGGTTTCCCTGGGATCTTAGTGATGAATGGTACACTTATCAACCACTATATAAATGTAAATACTTTATTTGATTTAGTATCTAACCAGTATTTAATATCTAACCAGTATTTAATATCTAAATAATCTTCCTAGCGTAGCATATAACTACTTAAATTTTTAGGTATTGACATAGTAGTGAAGACACCTACAGTTTAACACCAAAGAATCAATTTTAGTATGTAATATTTTCATTCATAGACTCCATTTCATAATATAAATAGTATCACACCAGAATTTGATTAAAACAATAGTTAAAAACATTATTTTTTTTAATTTTATTAATTGATTTTTTTTATTGAATCTATCATATAAAACTATTCATAGTGGTTCTTTTATTCTTTATATATAGTTGATTTTTGGATGTATAGTAAAAACTACCAATTTTACAAATACTATCACATTTATAACATATTAATTATATCAGAATGAAATTAATTGGTAGACATATTTTCTATCAAAAATATATTTTTAATAAATAATAAAATTTATTTTAAAATATAATATATAGAATATAAATTTATGTTTAACATTTAGGAAATCTAAGTAATTTTTTTACCAAATGAAAACTATTTTTAATTCATCTCTCTTGACCGAGTACCCTCAAATATAATCATAGTTTTTTTCATTTTTATTTAATATAAGTATATGTTTAAAAAAATAATAATTTGAATTTAATTTTAATCATTATTTAAACCTATTATGATAAAAATTATTTTTTATGATTGAAAAGTATATTTTCAGACAAATGATTTCGATTTCGTTTTTTAAATGTTATAATAAAAGTAATCTAAACCACAATTATGAAGTAAATTATTTAAAATTTCTTCCATATTTGTGTGTATAATTATTATTTTTATTTAATAAGTTAATTTTCGTTTTTATTCATGATTATTTATTTCCATGGTAAGTATGAATCAACTCAAATATGCGTAAAATGGGTTAAAGTGGTTCACATGAATATATAACACTTCAAGGTAAATCTTATCACTCTATTTAATATTATTGTTTGTTTTGATTTAAACCTTACCCTCTTCATATTTTATGATATAAAAATTTGGATTCAATAGTCTTGAATAAGTAATATATGATATTTTTTGCATTGATAATATTTACTCAATGCACATTTCTGAAGAATTAATAATGTGATCCTTAGATAGAAAACACATTTAGATTCTAGGTATAAATATGTCTCCATGCCAAAAGAAATAGGTATATTATATTTCCATGTGTATAATGAAATATCACACACCGGGGGATGGTGATATCTATGAAAAATTACATAATCTGATGGCATGTTGGTGAGAAACTCCAAATGATAGTTGGGCATGGATTTTTGAAATTACTAATATTAATTTCTTAATACCATAAAATATTGAGTGTTTTATAGTAATTGGTTAATGAAAAATCACCCCAAAACAATATCTAGGAGATTCAATCGATTTTCAATGTTCAATTTGACTACTCATGAGGCTGAGCGGGAATTATTTGAAAACATTTATGGCTGTTAGAGGTAGGAAATGTTTTATAAATGAATTAGAAGATCTTGTGAATTCCATACACTAAAGTACCCTACTGAATCCATTCATGATTCCCCTTCATGAAAGTCCCTCACAATAGACTATTCATATAGCCCATCTTCCTAAGTCCTTTATTCTGTCTATTAATATACCCCTATAAATTTTTTATGATGATTGATGAACTCTCCGTTGATAAAGAGTGGAATGAGATCTAATCACGCAACTCTTGCACCCATGTAGTCCATCCCAACATGGGTAAAATATGATGTCCAGCACTGTATCTGTACGAATCCCCCACCTAGGTGAACCACTTGGGTGATCCCCTACCTGAAAAAACATCGTTGGAAACCCCCATCTGGGTGAACCTCTTATGTGAGACCCCACAAGGGAGAACCACTTTGACTAGCCCCATATATACTAACAACATGGGTGATCCCTACCCAAGGAAACCCAAATGGTCATGCTCCACCTGGGTTACCATTAATTCAATTCATTAAAAATTTCAAACACTTTTCACCCATTGTTTTATACGATGGGGAATGTGCCCCCTCACCCCCAATCAAGATCATTATCAGGAAACATACATAGGCCTTTGGGCTGGTCCCTTCACTACCATCATGTAACCCCAAAAAATTGATACTTACACCTCATTGTTTTTATCATTATTCATGGAAATGTTTATTTTCAATACATAAAACCCTGCCACTAATTGAAAATCACCATGAGTTGAGATACTTCCCATGATTATAGATATATGGGTGTCCTCCTATGTGTAATCCCCAAATGAACCACTGAATCTCCATTAGTTGATATAATCCACATGGTTCTAGATTTTTTTGCATCCTCATATGTGTAATGCCCATAAAAACCATAAATCACCATGAATAAATATTATCCTCATGCTTGTAGATATAAATGAAGCATTAAAAAAAATATTGAAACTCTTCTCACCCAACTTCTCCAAACCCTTAGGTGGTTCTTTAATCCATTAAACAAAAGGGATATTGGAAGAAATTTATAGATTGTTGTATCTAAAATTCATCAATAATAGAAAAAAGAATAATAAAATCATATCCCATAGTCAAAACTACATAGGTGATGAACCCTTTCACTACTCAAAACATGACTGGTAGTTGTCAAAAGACAACAAAGAAGAATCTTGAAGCCTATAGAAAGGCATCACCCACATTTTTTCACCCATAAATTTTTATCATCCAATGTTCTCTTCATCTATCCTAGGTATAAATTATTCGAGACCTATTTAGCTCTCCAAGATACAACTTTCACTATTAACCTACTACTAGAAAGAATATTACCTGTGTGAGCGACCATCTTTAATCCTGAGTTTCCCAAGAAAATTCCATATGTTGTTCACCTTTTTTCAGGAAACTAATGGTAGGGTAACTCTTCCCTTAGGACCCTAGATATAGATTGAAAACCCTGAGGCTATCCTCAAAGGCTAAAAATATTTATAATAAGATCATAGGGAACAACATTTTATCCATTCTATTATACATTCACATGATAATGGAAGTCCTACATATATCCTACTTAATAGTTGGGATCCTTGGTGTGTTATTTATTCTACATTCCCACTATAACGAGTAACCCAACCTTATAAGCAGTTGCAGTCTATTTCATAATCTTAGGGAAATGACCTTATTTTACATTTATTTAGGTCTAGTGCTTTATATTTTTGTCATCATTTGTGAAATTATGAAACATGGAATCCTACTTTGTGTAATACCCTAGTAATTCATGTGGGCGGTTTTGCATGGGTGTATAAGTCTCAACCCTAGGGATTGGAAACTATATAAGATATTGGCACAATAAATCACTTTATCACTTTTGTATCCCCAACTTCGTCCCCAAATAGTGGAAAGACATGTTCTAGTTTTACCAATATTCTACTTAATTTTGTTTCTCAAACCTAGAATGACATACATGGTCCTACAGGTTAGTGATGATCATAGAATTCACACAATCATGTAAATGTCTTTGTAGATAGTACTTATCAATAATATTCCTTTCTTCTTGACAAGGAACTTCTGTTCAATTTATGACATCAAAGACATGTATATATCTAAAATGGACACATTACCATGGAGAAAACCATATAAATAATATAGATACTCAAGCCTTTTATATAAAACATTTCATGATTTTAAGAATAATTAATCATCAGAGTACAAGCCAAGGATCATTATGTCTAGTGTCTTGGAAGACTAGGTACATATAACATAAAACATGTGGCCAAACAAACTTCTTTATTTAATCTCTATAATGAGCTTATAACTTCCTTTGATCCCTTACATCTGTATAGGGTACCCAGGGGAACACATGAACAAAGGGATGAGCTAAAAATTCCAGTAAGGGAATGAACATAAGGAAACATCTCAAGCACATGAGTTTGGAGGCATGACATAATGATATCCAAAGAATGAAACATATAAAATCATTTAATATAAGAACATGATAATATATACATGGAATCATATAAATGTGGTAGAATCATAAATCATATCTTTAGTACGGTTCAAGGCTAACCGTCAATCCCGTTTCCTATTTTAGTACGAGTCAAGGCTAACCACCAATCCCATTTCACACCGTGTCTCATGAGACTTAACCTTACCCAATGAATTAGAGTGCTATCTAGGAACACGCATCTCAAAATTTTTAGGAATATTCTTGCCACATAAATATTCTTACCGCATATACAATCCTACATAATCTACCATATAGAAACATAAGGGTACCCATGGAAAGAATTAGGTACCACAATCATGACATAAATCATAACCGATGGGCGTATCATGAAAGTGTCCATGTATGGAAATAATTAGAAAATACATGGAATTTAATAGGGTAAAATAGGTATATAACATGGTAAGTGGTGTCAAACACAAGTGACAACATATGAGAAATGTATTTTAGAAACATTAGCATCAAAACATTTTTTTGCGGTTTTAAGGAAAATACTATAGAGCATTAAAAATAGTAAAGAAGAAATTATTTTATATAAAACCATAATTTAACCAAGATGGTTTTAATAATAAAAATACATAATTTTCAAAGATATTTGTGTCTTAAAATAGAAGATATAGTGAACTTGGAATTGGGTAAAAGTTCAAGAAGTTACATTAAAACGAGTGTGCTTATTGGGAAGTATCGAAGAGAGATTCACTTAAAAGAATGTATATCCCCAAAAGAGAATGAAAGATGGATCTTGAAACATGATTTTGGATCATATAAACAGAATTTTGAAGTTCTAAAATAATAGACAAAAACATTTTGTTAAAAAGAAAGATAGAGAAACCCAAAGGAATAATGGAAGTTCGGGTAGAATCCATAATGGTTTATTGGCATGGTATCAGGTGTAACTAAGAGGGCCTTATGAGAGATATAAGGGGTTTATAATCACTTATAAAACCTTAGGGATGTATGAGTAAGGTGTTTAAACGTGCCCCATCACTTATTATCACACAAAAAGGCATAGTAGAGAGAACAATCCTGGTTAAGAGTAAAAAAGGGGAGGATCCCTTACCTTAAATTTGTTAGTGTTATCCACTTGTTATTAATGAAATGAATAAAACAATTAGGATTATTAATTAATAATTCTAGAACCTATTCTATAATAAATTTATTTATTATAAACTTTTTTAGTTCATTCAAATCATTTTTTATTAGTTACAAGGTTCAATTTCATTGTTCGGGATCCTTTGTTTACTTAGCTTTAAAAGATCAGTTCACTTATATTCAAGTGTGGATTATATGAAAGATGAAAGTGGTTTTCCAGAATTTAAGTTATATTTTAAGTCCATATCCAGGATATTACATGGTTTTAATTTTAATTAGGTTACTTAGATTGTAGTCGAATTATTATATATATAACCATAGTGATAACTGTTTTTTTAATCAGTGGATTTGATTACAAAGAATGTGTTTTTCTTTATAACTTAATTCTATTTGTACCAAGGGATTACAGAACCAAAAATAGGATATATTACATATATAATAACGTGGCTAAACCATGACACAAATGGTTTCATGACCATAATTAATTATAATAATAGAAATTGATTAATTGTTTTCCTTGATTGTGTTAATTTAGTACATCTCAAACGGTTCTTTCATTTCTTTCAAATAAAAGGGTGGGGAAAGGAGAGAAGATAATGAAATATATAACTAGATTGAAGACATTATAGTACATGTATGTTACTAGATTTATCATAATATTATGGTCAGGGGAGATGAGGAAATAAATAAAAAAGAAAAGAACTTAAAAGAAAAGATGAAATTGGGAAGAGGAATTTACCTCTTGAGACTTCATCCTTTGAGAACCTCTTAAGGGGAGAGGTTTTGGTATTATGAGGAGGCTCAGAGCTTTTAGACGTGGGGGATGACCTTGGGGAGATATTTGGGCTGAATAATGGGAAGTTACAAGGCTTGAGAGGAGTGGATAGAAGAGGGAGTAAAGGGGGGGTTTTATAGTGTAGGAGAGGAGGGATTTCATAATATTATAATCATTAATTTATTATTTCATCCCAAGACAAGGAATAGTAAGTATTCGATGACCAATAATAGTGATTATATCATGTGATCCCAAACCAAGCTGTCTTACATCATCAAAACATCATTGATGACTCAATTAATCTATTATTTAGCATTTATTGTGAATTATCAGATTCTACTATTCATTAAAAATTCAAGTATTTCAGAAAAATCCCAAAAATTCACCCTAAACATTTTTTTACATGTCGAATCCAAAAATGATGTCCAATTTTCAAAGGAAATTTTCTAAATATGATTATTTTAATATTTAATTGAAATAAAAATTAATTATCAGAATCAGATTTAAAACATTCATTAACTTATTCTAGAATATAGGTATATCGTACTTACAACTTGAATATTATTTTTATTCCACCATAAATGAGTTTACTATTCATTAGGGGATATAACTATTCATAGGGTATGTTAATATTCATTAGGGTAGGTTATTATTCCCCAAAAATTAATTTTTCCTTATCGGACTCTAAATAACTTACCGATTACAACCGTGTATGCTGGATTTTTGAAATTCCAAACACAGAAGTGAAGAAAATTTTTTTAAAGGTCACTTAGAACATAGTAGTTCATTATGTTGTTCTTTTAAGTGATTTTATAACATACTTATGAGAATGGAATTTCCATTGAATAACATTGGGTCGTTACATTCTTCCCCACTTATGAAATTTCTCCCTCGAAATTTTGTTTTGCATTCTAAGCCAAAAATAGGTGTGGTTACTTTTCCATCATTACTTCCTCCAATTCCCAGGTGGCTTCTTCATAATTATGGTTTATCTATAGTACCTTGACCAGATGAGTAGTATTATTGCGTAGAACTGTGTCTCTATGATCCAAGATCTTCATTGGCTTCTCCTCGTAATAGAGATCATCTTCCAACTGTACCACCTATAAAGAGCGTACATGAGAAGTGTCTTATATGTACTTGACTAAGAGGGATACATGAAAGACATCATGTACTTTTGACATGGTAGATGGAAGTGCCAGTCGATAGGCCACAGCTCTAACTCGATCAAAGATCTCGAAGGGGCCGATGTACTAGGGACTTAACTTCCCTTTCTTCCCAAACCTCATGACCATCTTCAATGGGGATATATGTAGAAATGCCATGTCTCCAACATTGAACTCAAGGTCTCGTCGATGGTTATCTACATAACTCTTCTGTCAACTTTGGGATTACATGATATACTGTGGAACGATTTCCACCTTATCCACCATTGCATTAACCATTTCAGGCCCTAACAGCTTACGCTCACAGACTACATCCCAACTTGCTGGTGTTTTGCACCTTTTCCCATAAAGGGCTTCATATGGTGCCATTCGGATACTCGAGTGGAAACTATTTTTGTAGGAGAATTCAACCAGTGGAAGATGTTGGTCCCATCCTCCTTCGAATTCCATTGAACACGCTCTCAACATGTCTTCCAATGTTGGAATAGTTCTCTCAGATTGGCCATCAGTTTGAGGATGATAGTCCGTACTAATGTTCAGTTCAGTGCTCAGAGTATGCTAGATACTTTTCCAGAACATCGAGGTGAATCTCATATCATGATCGGATATAATAGATATTGGTACTCCATGAAGACTTACCACTTCTTTGATTTAAATACCTTCAATTTGATCCAATGAGAAGTCCTCTCAAACCGCAATAAAGTGAGATATCTTCATAAGACGATCTACAATGACCAATATAGCATTGATTGCTCTATATGTCTTTAGAAGTCCAACGATAAAGTCCATGGTAATGTTCTCCCACTTCCATGTTGGTCTGGGTAGTGGTTTCATCACCCCCTTATACTTTTGCCTCTCATCCTTCACTTTCTGACATACGAGGTACTTTGATGTAAATTCAGCAATGTCCATTTTCATATTGTCCCACCAAAAGTTTTCGTGGAGATCTCGATACATCTTTGTGCACCCTGGGTGGATAGAGAAGGTCTACATATGTGCATCATTAAATATCTCCTTCTTTATATCTGGATCAGATGGTAGATATAATTGTGTCCCAAATCTTACAACTCCTTCCTCATCAATTTTGAAATCGGAGGATTTCCCATTTTTAACAGCTTCTAACCCTTTTCTGAATTTCCACATCCTTTCTTTGAGAATACTTTATTTTCTACAAGAGGTATGTTTGAGCAATCATTTTAGAAATTATTGATTATGTTCCTCCCTTAATGATTTCCATGTCTATCCTTTGAAAATATAAGAAGATCGGAGCCTTTTCAAGTCTCGTCATTGATATAGATGTAGGATCCTTTCTACATAGAACATCTGCCACCTTTTTTGTCTTATCGGGATGGTAGTGGATTGAGCATTCATAATCCTTGATGAGTTCTATCCATCTTCGCTGGTTCGTATTAATCTATTTCTGTGTGAATATATATTTGAGACTCTTGTGGTCAGTATATATCTCACATTTTCCCCCATAGAGATAATGCTGCTAGAATTTCAACGCAAAGATCACAGCCACCAACTCCAAATAATGTGTGTGATAGTTTTATGCATGTATTTTTAGTTTCCTTGAGGCATAGACTATCACTTATTGATTTTTAATTAGCACACATCCTAAGCCTTTGTTAGAATCATCATTATATTCCACAAAGAGTTCTCCACTTAAAGAGGGTGTGAGTACTGGCGTAGTGAAAAGCCTCTTTTTCAACTCCTTGAAGCAGTCTTTACATTCCTATGTCCAGATGAACTTTACCCCCTTCTGTGTCATCTTGGTCATTGGGTTTGACAATCGTGAAAAGTTCTTCATTAATCGTCGATTATACCCAGCTAGACCTAAAAATCTGCGGATCTCCATTACATAAGTTGTCCTTGGCCACTTTTCAATTACCTTCGTCTTGGAAGGATCCATAAATATCCTTTTCCTGGTCATAACATGCCCCAAGAATGATACTTCCTTCATCCAGAACTCACATTTACTATACCTTTCATACAACTTCTCCCTTCGCAATTTCATTAACACAATTTCCAAATTCTCCTCGTGTTCCTCCTTTCTCTTTGAGTATATCAGAATATCATCAATAAAGACCACCAAAAATTTGTCGAGGTAATCTATAAAGACTCTATTCCTTAAATCAATTAAAATTACTGGATCATTAGTGAGTCTAAAGGGCATCACAATGAACCCATAGTGTCTATACCTTAGTCGAAAGGCAGCCTTGGAAATATCTTCCTTCCTCACCTTTAGTTGGTGATATCCCGACCAAAGGTCCACCATAAAGAAATAATTGGCCTCATTAAGCTGATCGAACAAGTCATCTATCCGTGGAAGGGGATACTTGTTCTTTATAGTGATTTTATTGAGCTCTCAATAATAGATGCAGACGCTCATTGATCCATCCGTATTCTTGACAAAGAGGACTGAAAAACCCCATGGTGAAGCACTCGGTCATATAAAACCCCTCTCCACATTCTCTTGTAACTGCTTCTTCGGCTCTTCTAGCTCTACGGTGGCCATTCTGTAAGGTGACTTTGAGATTAGCAGAGATCTAGGGATAAGTTCAACTGAGAACTCAACATCTCGGTCAGAAGTAAGACCAATAAACTCTTCTAGAAATACATCAGTGTAATCCCTCATGATGGGCATGTCTTCAAGAATGATTATATCCTTTGTCCCAATGATTTGATCTAGATATGATTTCTCACAAGGAAGCAGTATCCAAAAATTAGACTAAGATTATAAAGGAGACTAATCTTCCTCCTTAAACTTGTACAAAATTGAAGGATGCTTTAGGATGTGAAAAGTGATATCCCATTCCTGAAAATTGATGTTGGCCTTCTATAAATATAGTCAATCCATGCCCAAGATAGCGTCGAACTCCACTAAAGGAAGTATGAAAAGATTTTCTAGGAGGTTCAATCCACAAAAATTAACAGGGGAGGAGTCATAAACCATGGATTCAATAATTTCCACATTCTCTGTTCTCAAGATAACATTTCCTCTAAATTTTGAGGTGGTGTTTGAATAGTTCTACTAAACTTGCATGATATGAATGAATGCATAGAACTAGAATCAAATAGTGTGTTTTCTATTCATGAATGAATAAAAAGTGTACCTATCACCACATCATTTTCTGGATCCACCTTAGCAGTAGTGATATCATAACCCTTCCTTGTTTCCTTGGAGGTTGTTGCCGATTTCCTCTGACAACCCTTGGCTTAAGGAAATTGTTCTCATAATGCCCAAGCTTATTGTAGTTATAACACTACACTACAGGCTGAGTGTTGATCTGAACCTTCCTTTCTTCCTCAATATTAGCATGATTTTTCATATCCCTTCAGTAGTTCTTGGCCAGATGACCAAACAGTCTGCATTTGAAGCAATTCTTGGTTCCCTTGAGACAGTCACCAAGATGCTTCTTCCCACAATTTTTGCAAAGGGGTAAGTGAGGCTTCTTTCCATCACGTGATTTTTTTGATGAACCACCCATGTTGTTTTCCATTTTTATCTACTTATCACTAGGCCCATGAGACCACTGAGAGTATCCAATCTCCTTTTCAACCTTCAAGGCACAACGTACAATCTCCTAATAGATTTCGAAGTCTCGAATCGCCAACACTTTTCGTAGACTCGGGTTTAGTCCGCTTAAGATGTGATCCACCTTGCGTTCGGTGTTCATGAAAAAGTTAGAGGCGTACCTTTCAAGCCATTTAAAGTTCTCTTCATACGCCATGATGGACTCATCTTCCTTCTTGTTGAGTCCAAGGAACTCTCTTTCCATCTTGATATGGAGGGTTCAAGGAAAATATTTTTTGAAAAACATCCTCTTGAATTCCACCCATTATGTGGAATCAACTTCCTCTTAGGACTTTGTATTCTTGATCATTGTCCACCACTGATCAGCTTCCCCATCAAAACGTTAGACTGCCAGTACAACTTTCTCTTCATCCGAGCACTGGAGGAAAGAGAAAATATTTTCAATGGAGTTAATCCATTGTTCTGCGAGGAGGTGATCAGAAGACCCACTAAACATGGGAGGCCTTTGCCGCATGAAGGATTCTACGGCAACTTGCTCTTTCCTTGGAAGAGGGGGATGTTCAACCTGATTTAAGTTATTATTCATAAGTTTAGCCATCTGATCAAGTACTTCCATGAAGTCTTGAGCACCCACTTCCTTCACATCAGGAATGTCATTAGGGAAATCATTACATTGACTATCACATTGGTTGTTGGAACATGTTATTCTATTTCCCTCCATTAACTAAGGAAAAGAACGTGTAATTAGAGGTCTTGTATACCTAGATATTGAGCACAAAAAGAAACATTGAATATAAATGTTTGAACTTATAAAGAATAATTATATCCTAACTTGTGGTTACTTATGTTTAAACCTCGATTATCCTCGATATATTTCTTATCTTATGTTCTTATGGGCTTCTTTTTGTCCCCTAATATTGGTTTGTACTATGCTCTGGAATCTACGGAATCATATCCCCCAGGATTGTCATAACCAAGAGTACAGAAAGGCCCATTATCATGCACTAGTTCCTGTTCGAGTTTAGCTCAAACAGTGTTTTCGGGTTTTACCCCTAGATATATTTGTTCCAGATCCACCTCTACCTGCTCGTATCCATAAAGGGATATATTTTCTTGATAAACCACTTACTCTATACTCACCAAAATTTATGATTTTTTTCTTATACATAATCTCATCCTTAAGGTTCTCACTGCAGTGCTCTATTCTTAATCTCCAAAAATAACTACACCATCCTCTAATTCCAACTATAGATATGCAAGCCTTTTACATAAAACATTTCATGATTTTAAGAATAATTAATCATCAGAGTACAAGCCAATGATTGTTAGTCCTAGTGTCTCGGGAGGCTAGGTACATATAACATAAAACATGGGGCTAAAAAACTTCTTTATTTAATCTCCATAAAGATATTCTAACTTCATTTGAGCCCTTACATCTACATAGGGTACCCTGTGGAACACATGAACAAAGGGATGAGTTAACAAGACCAGTAAGGGAATGAACATAAGGAAACATCTCAAGCACATTAGTTAGGAGGTATGACATAATGATATCCAAAGAATGAAATATATAAAATCAATTAATATAAGCATTGGATCATAAAAACATGTAATCATATAAATGTGGCATAATCATAAATCATATCTTTATTACGGTTCAAGGCTAACCACCAATCATGTTTCCCATTTTAGTACAGGTCAAGGCTAACCGCCAATCCCATCTCACATCGCATCTCATGGGACATAACCTTACCCAATGCATTGGAGCGCTATCTGGGCGCACCCATCTCAACCTTTTCATGTATATTATTTCCACATAAATATTCTTACCTTGTATACAATCATACATAATCAACCATACACAAACATAATGGTACCCATGGAACGAATTGGGTAACACAATCATGACATAAATCCTAACCAATGGGTGTATCATGAAAGTGTCTATGTAAGGAAATAATTAGAAAATACATGGAATTTGATAGGTTAAAATAGGAATATAACATGTTAACTATTCTCAAACATAAGTGAAAACATATGATAAATGTATTTTAGAAACATTAGTATTAAAACATTTTTTCGGTTTTAAGGAAAATACTATAGAGCTTTTAAAATAGCAAAAGAAGATATTATTATATATAAAACCAGAATTGAACCAATAATGTTTTAATAATAAAATTAAAGAATTTACAAAGATAATGGTGTCTTAAAATATAAGATATAGTGCACATGAAGTTGGGTAAATGTTCGGGATGTTCATTTAAAATGAGTGTGCTTATTGGGAAGTATCGAAGAGATATTCACTTAAAAGCATGTATATCCCTGAACCAGAATGAGAGATGGATCTTGGAACATGATTTTGGAGCATATAAACAGAATTTTTAAGTTCTAAAATAAAAGAAAACAATATTTTGGTAAAAAGAAAGATTGAGAAACCCGAAGGAATAAAGGAAGTTCAGGTAGAACCCATCATGGTTTATTGGCACAGTATCAGGTGTAACTAACACTAGTGGAAATAAGGGCTTTAACGTCGTCGTAATAACGTCGGTTTTTTAAAAACCGACGCGAATAGTATGTGCGGGGAATTTTTGGCGTCGGTTTTACAAAAAACCGACGCCAAAAATAATTATGTGTTGATTTTTCGCGTCGGTTTTTAAGAAAACCGACGCGGAAAATATTAGTATACATATTATCTGCGTCGGTTTTCCTAAGAACCGATGCGAATAATATTATGCGTTGATTTTTCGCGTCGGTTTTTAAGAAAACCGACGCGGAAAATATTAGTATACATATTTTCCGCGTCGGTTTTCCTGAGAACCGACGCGGAAAATAAATTTTTAAAATGTTTCGGCGTCGGTTTTCATGAAAACCGACGCCGAAAATTTTAAAACAACATTTTGGCGTCGGTTTTTCTTAAAACCGACGAGAAAAGTCTTTTAAAAATATTCACGGTCAGAAACCCTCATTTTGTTCGTCCGTCGAAATCGAGTTCCGCTGTGGCGCTTCGGACTCCCGACGACCTTCGAACTTGATTTGCGATCTTGGACGGCCATTGTTGAAGGTTTTTTGTCGTCTGCACGATTTTGGGTATGTGTTCTTCCTATTTATCTCTTGTTTCATATCACATTCTCTTGTTTCATATCCCATTGTTTATTTCTTTATCAATAACCCTATTTTGCGTGATTTTGATTATTGGTTAGATTTTAGTTGTAATTTATCATTATTTTTTGTTTGTATTATCATTGTTGGTGTAGATTTGATATTGTTTGTTTTTGGAAGTAATTATACCGGTCGCAGTTTGGATTTAACATCTCCATTCGGGTTGAACTTCAAATTTTTTGTTTGTATTATCATTATTCCTGTTTAAAATGATCTTTCATTACATTATGAAGTACTATATTTTTAATTCCATTTCCATTTTAATAAATTATTCTTCAAAAAAATAATTTTATTGTGTTAAATGAATTCACTCACATTTTTGCATGTAGTTTGTTGTTATTTCATTCCTTCTTGAGATTTACCATGCCAAATTCCTCAATTCTTTTTGGTTCTCATCATTTAACTAAGACATGAATAATTACCACTATCTATTATGTTAAAAAAATTTGAATAATTATTTTCATTCCATTATATAATAAATAATTTTTCTTGCAATGTCCATAATACGACTAGAATCATAATGTATTGTAATTACTTCTTCGTAGATAATAATATAATCATTATCCCTCTATTAATGTTCAAAACTACCTTTCCACTTTCATATGTGGGGTTAGATTCATGCATTTTTAATAAATGTCCTCTTAAACTAATCTCATTCCATTGATTATATTTATTCATCTTTCTCTCCCTCTAAATAATAGTCATGAAATGATTTACTTCCCCCTCTAAGTCATAGGCTGCAAATAAAACATTCTCATGATCTAATATTTCATGGATTGATAATATATTTCTCTTCATGTTGATCCATTCCTTGACATGTTTTGCTGCAATAGACCCATGGATGGGGGTGTAAGTTGTCACCTACAATATGCAATGGAATTTGTATCCCTCCATAATGAATTTATATGTTCATAGTTCCCTATTATAAAACTCATGGATTGAGGGAGTTGAGTTATCATAGTCACCAAAAATTGTATCATGTCTCTTAATACACATTGTCTTAAATAAGGATAGTTATTGCACTATTTTTCACATTAATTTTTCCATGATTCATTCATGTTACATAAAATGAATAAAAAAATAAATATAGTGTGATCAATAGTAGTCATAGTGAGAAATCATATTATCTTGTATGTCATTCATATAATATTTATATCATGAAACTTTATTTTCAAAAAATGAAACCTTTGATTTAACCATTTTGTCCTTGTATTTCAATATAACACACATGTATATAATATTAAAATTAACTGTTTACTGTATTTGTAAACGTGTTTCATATCTGATGTCTTTTATCTGATTATCAATAGTTTTTATGGAATATGTTTTTGTTTACAATTTATCTGATAGATATTTAAATGTTTTTATGTTTTAATATATTCATCAATTATATTATGATATCAGGTATTAATGGATCATAATTGGATTTATCTACGAAGAACTACTAGTGAATATGAAAGAGGAGTTGACAATTTTTTGGAATTTGCTAAACGGCATAATCAAAATATTGATTTGATTTTCTGTTCATGTGTGAAGTGTGTAAATATGAGAAAGTTAAACTTCAGAGAAATCAAAGATCATCTCATTTGTTATGGTTTTAGCCTTAATTATACACGTTGGATCTTGCATGGTGAAAGAACTGAAAATTCAACATCCAATGTTGATGACGATATTCATAATGAGGCAGAGGATCGTATTGAAGAATTAATTCATGATTTAGGTGTTGAAACCATCGAAAAAACACCAACTGTTGAACGATTGTTTGGAGATTCTGAGAAACCATTATTCCCAGGTTGCAGTAAATATACAGTGTTATCAGCAGTTTTGAGATTAGTTAACTTAAAAGCAAAAAATGGGTGGAGTGATAAAAGTTTCTCCAGTTTACTTGAGCTTTTAAAAGAGCTTCTTCCAGAAGGAAATGGGCTTCCAGATTCCAATTATGAGGCGAAGAAAATATTATGCCCAATGGGATTGGGGTATAAAAAGATACATGCTTGCCCCAATGATTGTGTACTGTATAGGAAAGAAAATGAACATTTACCAAGTTGTCCTACATGTGGAACATCGCGCTATAAGATGGATGAGAAAGTCAACTCAGATTCATTTTCAGGTGATGTCATGTAACGTTATGAAAAATCAATTTTTTTACTTTCCAATGATATCATCCAATATTTTTTTCAAACAATTCTGATAATTCAATTCTGATTTATTTTTAGGTACCAAAATCAAAACTCCATCTAAAGCATTTTGGTACCTTCCAATTATTCCTCGTTTGAAGCGTCTATTTGCAAATTCAAATGATGCAAAAAGGTTAAGATGGCATTCAGATGAGCGCATTTCTGATGGTAACTTACGTCACCCTGCCGATTCACCACAGTGGAAGAGTTTTGATAAAAAATTTCATGATTTTGGAAGTGAAGTTAGAAATCTCAGAATGGGATTGTGTACTGATGGAATGAATCCATATAGGAGCCTCAGTAGCCAACATAGTTCATGGCCTGTTTTGCTGGTACTTTACAACTTGTCCCCACATCTATGTATGAAGAAAAAATATGTTATGATGAGCTTGATGATTTCTGGACCAAAACAACCGGGAAATGATATTGATGTGTATCTTACACCATTGATTGAGGATTTAAAACTGCTATGGGAGAAAGGTGTTACAGTTTTCGATGCATACAAGAAAGAGTATTTTCTTTTGCGTGCTATGATAATGTTCACTATAAACGACTTTCCTGCGTATGGAAACTTATCTGGATATAGTGTTAAGGGACATAAAGCATGTCCAATTTGTGAAGAACAAACTTCATATTATCAATTGCAGAATGGAAGAAATACAGTGTACATGGGACATCGAAGATTTTTGCAAATTGATCATCCTTATCGTAGATTGAGAAAAGCATTTAACGGTTTACAAGAATACAACCTCCCCCCTCAACCATTGTCAGATGAAGAATATTATGACAGAGTGAAAGATATTGATTCAACATTTGGAAAGAGAAAAAGTTCTGGTTTACAAAAACATATCTGGAAGAAGCAGTCTATTTTTTTCGAACTACCTTATTGGAGATTTTTAGAGATAAAACATAACATTGATGTTATGCATGTTGAGAAAAACATATGTGATAGTTTGATTGGAACTTTGTTAGACATAAAAGGAAATACAAAAGATGGATTACATGCTAGATTGGACTTGATATTAATGCGAATACGTTTGGAGTTAGCTCCCGCTGTGAAAGGAAAAAGAACATATTTACCTCCGGCTTGTCACACATTAAGCAAGATTGAAAAGATGAATTTTTGTCAGTGTCTTCATGGTATTAAAGTACCCAGCGGTTCTTCTTCAAATGTGAATAATTTTGTTTCATTGAAGGATTGTAAATTAATAGGTATGAAATCACATGATTATCATGTGTTAATGCAACAAATTCTACCAGTAGCAGTGCGTGGTATATTACCGAAAGCTGTCAGGAAGATAATCATCAGGTTATGTAATTTCTTTAAATCCATTTGTTGCAAAGTCGTTGATCCAAATTTGTTAGATTTGTTGGAGAATAAAGAAACTCTTATTCTTTGTCAACTAGAAATGTATTTCCCACCCACATTTTTTGATATAATGGTTCATCTATTGGTTCATTTGGTGCGTGAGATAAGAATGTGTGGGCCTGTTTATTTAAGATGGATGTATCCTTTTGAAAGATATATGAAAATTTTGAAAGGATATGTTAAAAATCCTTATCGACCAGAGGCCTCTATTGTTCAAAAATATGTATCAGAAGAGGTGATTGAGTTCTGTACTGATTATTTGAATGAGGTGGAGCATATTGGTCTCCCTCTATCTCGACATATGACAGTTGACAGAGAAGGTAGAGGGGTTCGAGGCTTAAAGGTAAAGTTCATTCCACGTGATGAAGTGATGCAAGCACATTTATACATTTTGAACAACACAGATGAGGTTCAACCATATATATCCTCACATATTGCTGAATTAAAGTTACGATATCAGAAAAGAAATGAAAAGTGGTTGATGATTGAGCATAAGAAGACATTTGTTTCATGGTTTAAAGAGAAAGTCACCTCAGATATATCTGTATCAGAAACATTGAAGTGGTTATCAGGGGGACCATCTTTTAATGTGATCACTTGGTCTTGTTTTGATATCAATGGATAAACATTTTACACAAAAAACCTGGATGACAAGAGTACCGTTCAGAATAGTGGTGTGATGGTATTCACTAAAGCAGTGCATTTTTCGAGTGCCAAAGATAAAAACCCAATTTCTGCATCAACATCATATTTTGGAGTTATTGAAGACATATGGGAAATTGATTATATTAAATTTCGAGTCACTATTTTTAAGTGCAATTGGGTTGATAGTAATAGTGGCGTGAAACATGATGAATATGGGTTTAAACTGGTTGATTTGAAAAGATTTAATCACAATGAGGAACCATTTATCTTGGCGACACATGCAAAACAAGTATTTTATGTCATTGATCCGTCGAATGATCAGTGGTCAGTTGTTTTGCAAGGGAAAAGATATCATTTGGGTGATGATGATGATTCTGATGATGCTAGTGATTTACATGAGCGTTATTCATCTATTATGCAATTTTCAGATGATTACAATGAATATAAGACAGACATAGTGCATGCAGTACGTACCGATCATGATGAAGGGACGTGGGAAAACACTAAATTAGTCTCCTAATTTTTCTGGTAAATATTTATATTTTGTGTCTATTTTTAAAACTTACAAATGCATGCCTCTATTTTTACATATTTATTTTTCATTTCCTTGTTTCTAACTATTCAGTTTTCTAATGATATGCAGGTACCCAAAATTTCATTACACTTTCTAGTAGAAATGTCAAATACAGATAGAGATGAGCAGTTACAGAGGTATATCTATTTTGACATATTATTAAATATTCAGTAATATACATATTTAATGAAATAAAACTGTTAATTTATTAAAAAAAATTGCAGGACTACTGATGCGTCCTCGGTGGAGGAGACTTCTCCAGTTACTACTGAAAAATCAAGTTCTCTAGTTGGTAAACGTGGTATTACATGTTTACCAAAACTATCACTCGCTCGTGATGATAACAAATTACACATCCGTTTTGATGATAATAATAATGCAGTTGGCCCAAATGCAGTTCAGTTTGTCAGTTATATAGCGATGCAGAGCCGTTGCAGGATTATAATTTTATATCCTGATTGGAAGTCAGTGGACAGGACGGCGAAGCAACAGCTTTGGGAGGCCGTGACGGTAAAATATCTTTATTTATTTATTTTATCTCATTTTTTTAATATTATATAGTTTAAATGACATATTTAATTTTTTCAATTACAGATGACATTCAATTTTGAGGAAACCAAAGAAATTAGGAAAAGACATCTCTCTTTAGCGGCGGTTCGATGGAGAGATTTTAAAAACAAACTGATGAAAGATTATGTTTTTGGAAAGAGAAGGTTTGAAAGCCCATGTCTTAAGTATCCATATATAGATGAAGAAACATGGAAGCGATTTGTTGACAGTCGTCAGGAAGAGAAATTTCAGGTATTTTAATTGTTTTATATTTTAAAATTTATGCTATATTTTCCTTATTACTTATGTGTTTATTTTTATGTAACAGGCCTCCAGAAGATCTCATCAGGAGATCCAGTTGAAAAACATATACCCTCATACTTTATCACGTGGAGGATACTCGTATTTGGAGCAGAAAATTATTGAAGAAAATTTTGAAGCATTAAGAGCTCGATCAAGTAGTGGTTCAGAAGAGGTCCAGTATGGTCCTCCATCTCCTCCCACTCACCATGAGAAATGGAAAGGAGCAAGAAGAAGAAAAAATGAACAATATATTACAGACGAAGCTCATCAAGTGGCTGATAGAATTGTAAGTAAATATTAATTCTTTGTTAACAATTTTCCTTTTTTATAATTTATAAACACTAATATAAATTTTTTATTTTTCATTTCAGGATGAACTTCAGGAGAAAGAGACACAGGGCTCTTTTATCCCCGAGGGTAGGATGGATATCCTAGCCACTGCTTTGGGAAATACTGAACACCCCGGCCGTGTTAGAGGATATCAGGCGGGTGTTAGTATTCGGAAGGTTTTTGGTAAGAGTAAGCAACCAAGAGACCCGGAAATCGAATCCTTAAAAGAAGAGCTGCAGGATATGAAACGGTCTATGGGTGATCAAATTCAAGCAGCAGTACAGAAGGCTTTATTAGAACACTTGGCAAGACAGTCACAGTCTGCTCATCCTTCCGAGGTATATTATTTACTGTTAACAATTTTTCTTTTCTATAAATTATAAACACTGATATAACTTTTTCATTTTTCAACATTCTCAGCCTACTCACTCAGACTATCATGCCTCATATGCTTACCCAACACCGTCTGGGAAGCCTTCCGAGGTATATTATTTAATGTCATCAATTTGTCTATTTTATAAATTATAAACACTGATATAACTTTTTCATTTTTCAACATTCTCAGCCAACTCACCCGGACTACCCTGCCTCATCTGCTTACCCTGCCCCGTCTGCGCAACCATTTGAGGTATATTATTTTATTTAATTTTTAATCAATTTTTCTATGTTATAAATTTTAAACACTAATATACCCTTTTCATTTTTCTGACTTCTCAGCCTGCTCACCCTGACTACCCTGCCCCACCTGCTAACTTTGAGCCTCCACCTCCTCCATCGGATCGAACCTTATATTGTGAGTTGTTTGCGGGAGATCCTCATGTACATATTGTTGCGTTAGGACAAGTGTATTTTTTGGGGGACTCGGTACATCATCAGCCTATGCAGATGGGTCAGGTTAGAGTATCAGTACTTGTTATTATAGATCCTACTTCTCTACTACCATTTCCTACTGCGGATATCACCAGTGTTGGGGAATGCATGGGCCATTTTTTACTTTGTCCAACTGCACTTCTTCGTTATATTTCACATGAGGTATGAGTTTTTTTAACTAGTAATTAGAAATGATTCCAAATTACTTATAATGTTTTCTGACATTTAACTAATATAGGAATATCTGAAAGCAAAAGAAACTGTACAAATGCAGCAAAATGTTCAGAAACAGTCGGTTGTAGATACTTCTGATATTTCTTCTGGGTTGAAAAGATTATCTCAGTGCTCTTCTTCCTTGAATTTCATCTATGAGTTTCGGATGACGTCTGATATATGTGGAAGAAATTATAAATTGAGAATATTGAAAGAAGATATCATAAATTTAGTTAATTTTGAAGAGATCGGGCTGAATGTGGTGCAGTTGTTTTCCATGTAAGTAAATTGACGTTTGAATTGCTATTTCTTTAATAAAATATTGTTATGTCATTGACTAACTATATTTTCTTTTTAAATTAGGTATCTATATAGGATTCTTTTACAAAATGAAACTACAAGAATTTATAGCTTTATAGATCCAGAGTACATTTCCTTGGAAGTCAAACATGTGAAAAATGATGAAAGAGTTCAATATATATCCGAGAGATTATCACAAACAGAGATTCAGTGCTGGTTTTTGCCATTTCTTGATAAGTAAGAATATCAACATAATTTTGAACTCATGATCATTATAATGTCATTAATTATGAACTTTTTGTATTATAGGGGGCATTGGATGTTAGGTGTATTTTGCCCAAATGAATGCACCTTATATTGGTTTTGCTCTTTATTAGGAAAAGTGCGTAAATCGTTTTCCAACTTATTAAACAGGTAAGTTGTTTTTTTATTTTTAGAAGTTTGTTATGTTTAATTTTTATTGTTTACACAAGTTTTATTAGTTCTTATATAAAAAAATGCAGTTCATGGAAACATTTTACAAATGAAAAGAAACCAACGAAAATCAAATATGTGGAAGTACAGGTAATTAGTTTTTATATTTTTGTTATATATTGGGTTTCATTATTAGTTAAATGTTTTATAACTGCAGTGTCATCGTCAAAATGGAAGCGTTGAATGTGGTTATTATATTCTACGATTTATGTACGAGATAATCACAAGTGGGGAAACTACTAATTTTCATAAGGTTAGTTGTATTAACGTTTTTATATATTTTCATCCACTTTCTTCTATTTATTAATTTCATATCATTCAATATTATTGTAGGTATTCAATGATTCACAGTCATATTCTCAATCTGATATGATTCATATTCAATCTACTTTTGCGGACTATTTGTTAAGTCTGATTAAGATTTGAGGTATGTATACTAATATTTATAAATAATAATATATATGGGTTTAAAAAACTAACTCTTATGATATATTAGGTGTTTGAACCTACTAATAATCAAATGAATGCTTCAACAATAACAAACAATGAGCATGTCATATATTTCAGGTACGTGTATTTTAATTCTGCTTTACTGAGTTTTCTCAAGTGCCTCTGCAAAAACTGTTTTATTGAATCTACTAATAATCAAATGAATCCTTCAAAAATAACCAACAATAAGCATGTCGTATATTTCAGGTACGTGTATTTTAATTCAGAATTAGTTATTATATTTCTTTTCATTGTTATTTCTTAAAATCATTTGTCTGTACAGTGACAGATCTGTAGGGTGGTACTTGGATCATGAACATAGAGATTCGTATAGCGAAATAACATTCACAAACACTAAAAATTGTCTCCCTTGAATGCACAGCAATATCTTCTAGGCCTTTTTATTTTTTATGCAAATAAATATCGAAAAATGATTGCCGAGAAGCATATCACATAATACCTAAAACAGCGCTTAGTGGGTTTGCACAAAGATAAAATAGAAGGCGTCAATTTTTAAGGTATGTTTCTTTATGTCTCTTCAATCTGCATTTGATTTCAATTTTCTAACCTATTTTTTGCACTCAAACTTATTTCTCTGTTATTCCATAACTTAAACAAATAACAATAGTGAATGGGTAATGCACGTCTATACAGAGCAAATATAAAAACCTGAGGTTGGGGGTGGTGGGGATCCTATGGTGAAAAGACACCCCCAACATCTTCAGTGGGGGAGGTGAGGAAGAGGTTGCATCGGCTGAGTGTTCCTGGAATTTTGATCAGGAGTCGTAACATTTCATTTTGGTAATTTACTTTGTGAAAAAATGAATGATTCAAATAAATTACACATTTTAATTTAATGTTTATTCATTGCACGAATATCTTGGATTGATTTTTTTCACGCACATCTCCTTAGTTTCATTACTGTTTTGACAGGATTGGTGCTATCTATGGGAGGAAACTTACAATGACTGATACTGAGTATGGTTAGATTAAGAAAATGCACCATGTAGGTACGTGTATTTTAATTCTGCTTTACTTTGAGTTTTCTCAAGTACTTCTGTTAAAGTTGTTTAATTGTTTTTGTATACTTCGTTATTTTTTTTCAGGGTTCCGATTTGTTTGGAGGAGAAAATATATGTATTTTATTTAAAAAAAAATAATTTACGGCGTCGGTTTTTAGAAAAACCGACGCGGAAAATACTGTTTAAATCGGTTTTCCGCGTCGGTTTTTAGAAAACCCGACGCGGAAAATCCTGTTTTAATCGGTTTTCCGCGTCGGTTTTTAGAAAAACCGACGCGGAAAACCGATATTTCGGCGTCGGTTTTATATAAAACCGACGCCGGAAACCTAGTCGACTATATTTTCCGCGTCGGTTTTTTAATGAACCGACGCGGAAAATAATGTCTAAATGTAGCTTCGGCGTCGGTTTTATAAAAAACCGACACCGAAGCTCATAAGCGAATTATTTTTCGCGTCGGTTTCTATGAACCGACGCGAAAAATGTATTTTTAACGTCGCCTATAAAGACGTCGGTTTATAACCGACGTTAAAAATTAAAAAAAACCGACGCGAAAAAGTGTTTTTGCACTAGTGTAAGAGGGATTGATGAGAGAGATAAGGGGTTTCTCATCACTAATAAAACCTTAGGGAAATATGGGGAAGGTGTATAAACATACCCCATCACTTAGTATTACACCAAAAGGTATAGCATAGAGAACAATCTTGATTAAGAGTAAAAAGGGGAGGATCCCTTACCTTAAATCTGTTGGTGTTCTCCACTTGTTATTAACGACCAGAATAAAAACTTTAGGCTTATTAATTAATAATTACAGAACCAATTATATATTCAATTTATTTATTATAACCCTTTTTAGTTCTTTAAAAGCATTTTTGATTAGTTACAAGGTTTAATTTCATTGTTCGGGCTAGTTTGTTTACTTGGCTTTAAAAGATCGGTTCACTTATATTCATGTTTGGATTATATGCAAGATGAATGTGGTTGTCCAGAATTGAAGTTATATTATTTTTTCATATCTAGGAGATTACATGATTTTAATTTTAATTAGGATACTTAGGGTGATGTTGAATTATTATATATATAACCATAGTGTAACCGTTTTTTGTTAATCGGTGGATTTGATTACAAAAAATGTGTTTTCCTTTATAAATTAATTCTATTTGTACAAAAGGATTACAGAACCAAAAATATCATATATTACAGATATAATAATATGGTTCCACCAAAACATAAATGGATTAATCACCAGAATTAATGATACTAATAGAAATTTAAAAAATGTTGTCCTTGAATGCGCTAAATTAGCACATCTCAAATGGTGCTTTCATTTATTTCAAATAAAAGTGTGGGTAAAGTAGAGATGATAATGAAATATACCAATAGCATGAAGAAATTATAGTACATGTATTTTAATAGATTTATCACACTATTATGGTGAAGGGAAGTGAGGAAAGAAATAAAAAAGAAAAGAACTTAAAAGAAAAGAAGAAATTGGGAAGAGTAATTTACCTCTTGAGACATCCTCCTTTGAGAACCTCTTCAGGGGAGAGGTTTTGGTATTTTGAGGAGGATAAGAGCTTCTGGACTTGGGGTATGACCTTGGGGAGAGATTTGGGAAGAATAGTGGCAAGGAATAAGGCTTGATAGGAGTGTAGAGAAGAGGGGGTGAAGGGGGTTTTCTAGTGGAGGAGAGGATGGATTTCATAATATTATAATCATTAATTTAGTATTTCTTCCCAAGACAAGGAATAGTAATTATTACAAGACCAATAATAGTGATTTTTTCATTTGATCCCAAACCAAGTGGTATTACATCAGCAAAACATCATCGATGACTCAATTAATCCATTATTTAGCATTTATTGTGAATTATCGGATTCTACTATTCATCAAAAATTCAAGTATTTCAGTAAAATCAAAAAAATTATCCCTACCCATTTTTCAACGTTTATAATCCAAAAATGACATCCATTTTTCAAAAATAATTTTTAAAATATTATTATTTTATTATTTAATTAAAATAAAAATTTATTATCAAGACCAGTTTTAAAACATTCATCAACTTATTCTAAAATATAGGTATATCGTACTTCCTACTTGAATATTATTTTTATACCACAATAGGTGTGGTTACTATTCATTAGTGTATATCACTATTCATAAGGGTATGTTACTATTTATTAGGGCAGGTTACTATTCACCAAAAAATTCGTTTTCCTTGCCTAACTCCAAATAGCTTACTCATTACAATCGTGTATGCCAGATTTTTGAAATTCCCAACACAGAAGTGAAAAACTTAGGTTTAATGGTCCCTTATCACTTATTAGTTCATTATGTTGTGTTTTCATGTGATTTTATGACATAATTATGAGAAAGGTAATTTCCATTGAAAAACATTGGGTCATTACAAATAGACTCCATAAGAGTATCCCCAACCTTCGGAACTATGTGGGATTTTATTCTTATCTGTGATTGATTGGTAAAAATAATCTTAGTGATTGAAACCCAACACATGAAATTAAACCTATTCATATATGTGTAAAAATCCCAATAGTTCCATGATTAACATAGGAGATCCATCCCTTCAAGAAACTTTGGGATGCCTTGATGTCTTCCTTATTCTAGACATGACTATGAATATTTCTCATGGAATTTCTTTCTACATGATGTTAAAATACACGGCTTGGTCCTCATCACATGACATTAAAATGTATAATGTCTCACATAAAGGGGAACCAAAATACATGGTTTTTTATTCCATCCATAAGGATACAAAGGAATTATATCACATGGGCTTAATCTTTTCATCAAAACTAATTTTTTATTGTAAGATGATGATAAATTCCATATCACCCCACTATGTGGATTAAAAATAGTGTTGTAATAAAAAAATAACATAGAATATATAATACATTTAAAATAGGGTACCATTGATGAAGAACCTTAGATAAAAAAATTCCTGGAAGAAGAACCTAAGATACATATAGATGATTTTAAATCATATACATTCTACCAATAGATTTTTAACTTAAGGGAAGCCAATGTTATTTGTGGAATTTAAAAATAGATTTAGTAATATTTCTAAAATCTATAAAATCGTAATAGAGCATGAAGTAATTCCCCTTATAAATGAATGAAGAGACAAAATTTCTATCATCTTAATTAATGTGATTCATTAAGCATCATTGGATCGATTTCCCAGTGAACACCTATCACTGGAAATAATGTTCTTAGAATACACTGAATACAAGATCCACTGAGGTTTTATGAGTCCATGAATAAAACCCATTGTATTATTCTTGGAAAATATGAGGATATATGTTTCTAATGTGAATGGTCAATCAACCACCACCAAAAAAATCCATTCACACCAAATTTTTTCAAGGTGGAAAAAATGGTGAACTAGATCTGAATTATTAACCAATATGGTTGTGTGGTTTACTATTTAGTAGCTATTTGAGAAAAAAATAATGAGGCCCAGTCATTAAATAATAGTTGATTGTTCAATAGTTCATTTATTAATATTCTTATTTGACATGTCTTTCTTGTTTTGTCTATCATAAATATTTAGGAACCTTTAAACATGAAATACATTCAATCTAATTGTTTCTATCTCACATTCATGAATATACGCATTGGCCCTAACACAATTTTAGTAATATTCTATACCAAGGAAAATTTCACCAACCCAGTGTCTTCAACAGTAGTTTTCAAATTCAGTAATTTAAGAGAACCACCTTAATGGTATTTTACCATATTTTGAGTCAATTGATAATACCTCTATCACATGGAGCCCCAACTACTATTCACTCAATGATGGATAGTGGCCCAAAAGTCAATGAAACCATTTTTCATTCCAAATCATTTTTGGAGCCTAACCCAATAATGATACACATGGTTACTACCTTATCATAGTGTTGAATATCAATTGGACACTAACTTACTCATATAGATACAATAGGGGTCCCTATAAGGGGCTCATGTGTGAAGCCACAATTCCCAACACCACAATACAATAAACCCTTAGAATGATGTGGTTTTTTATATTAGGAATCTATCCTAGGTCATGTAGTCCCAAGAACTCAAGAAAGCCTATGGAGGGAACTGATTAGTCAACATATAGCATGAATGTTCCTTAATTACCACTAGAGAATCCTTCCAAAAAAATATAAATGAAAACTATAGGTATTGGAAAAATTGTATCTATCATTCATATCGAAACTATTTGTAAGAAATAGGTGAAACCATCTAGAAGACTCCAATAATAAATAATGTGAATATTAATATCTCTATCCCCATAAATGATTTTTTTCTAATTGTCTTATCCTTACATTAGGGTTTTATAGTAGGTAAAAACCCCTTATACAACCATAAAATGGGAATATACCCATGTTCTTATATTGTGAAGTCACATATCATATCTTTATAATTGTAAAAGGGAAGAGGAAAATTTATTCACACCTCTCACTAAAATGTTGAGATATTATAATGGAAGTCCTAGATTTTGAAATAAAAACAAAAAATACATCCCAAAAATTGGTGTAACTCATTAACACAATATGAGGGTCACTTTAGAATAAACACATATAAATTCTCCCATTTAGGAGGGTCTTGGGCCAAATCCCAAGATATATACACAACTGGATCATGTCCAAATCGAAATTCCAACAAGCAGTAATCGGTCTACAACCATTTCCAATCCAAGGTAAGGATATGTCCCTATCAAAATTAAATAAATCTTCCTAAAAATTATAAATTCAACACTATATATAGTTATATAAGATTACATTTGAGAAATCCATTATCAATAGAAATAATTTATAGTCTAATACAAAAGAGAATCCAAAATGTGGCATCATAGAAGGTGATTGTTAAACGAAGTGATAGTCTACAATCCCACTCTTCTAATTATGTTTTTTTATTAGTTTCATCAGATCATTGTCTATACATTTTCTGGATCCTATTCATACATTATAAAATTAAATAAATAGTTTTGGTAATTTTGATGGTCCATTCCGCAATCATTCATCTAGTAGCTCTGGAGGACATCTATTGAAATATTACCTTGAAGTCTTAATTCATATCCCAAACCTAATTGTTTAAAAGAGCCCATCTTCTAATGTGTTCCAACAAAACACACATCATGGCTAGAAAATAAAACAACAAGTAGGTAAACTTGTTATAATTATCCACCCTGAAGTCCCCCTATGGTTATATGATATAGGAATTTCCCTTGCTGTTGGACCTCGAAATGTGATAGTAGTCCACTGCATGATGGAATTCATAATGAAGGATCTCTGGGGAGTAACACTTCATGTCATCAAGTATGACCTCCCCTTCAATAATAAACTGTGGGATATCCCTCCTATTGATTTGTACTTTGAAAATGAGGCTTGCTATGAATATGCATCATCTTTGAAAAGTGACATAATTTCTCACCCGAAATACATCCCAAGGTAATTATCATTCTCCAATCCACTTATGGAGTTCATGGCCTCTAATATGATTGAGTAAATATTTTCAAATAATTTTTTATAATAAAGATGGAATGATATGTTAACATTGGTCACACCAAGTAGAATAATCTCTTTCAAAATACAATGAATACATATTTCTAATGAGTATATAATTGACCAAGACAATATACCAACCTTGATTTTACCTTTATCAAATCCAGAATACACTATTACAGAAGAATTATCAAAACATCGTGTGTATAAAATGCACTTTAATATATGGATAACTCTTATAAACATCAAAAAATATATTTAATTACAGATATTATTGATGAAACATCAAGGTAATATAAGGTATACATCATCAAATGGACATGGCATCCCTCCTCGACACATGACACCTAAAATAATATAAATGGTAATGATTCCTTCAGCGTACATATCATGATGAATTAAAATAGTTACATCATCTGATCACTAACGATACATTAAGTGTTTATATCAAAGGATAGAAAGAAAGCATGGTTTTGAACCTCACAATGCTCTCTAACTAGTGAATGCCACCAATGGTGACATCATGTAATTTCATATCCTCATGATGAATTTCAGAAATGAATACTCTTCACAAAAAAAATCATGATCTGAAAAAACCAACCATGAATTACTCTCAAAGATGTAGGTATTGAAGATAGTGATATAAATAAATACTTCATCATTAGGTATGAAAAAATATTGAGCAAGACTTCATCCTAAGGTAATCGAATCATCCAGTATGACCAATATATTTGGAAGAAAGTGGATTTGGTAAAATTAATAATATTCACTCTTCTCGTGTTCAATAAATGATCCATAATTTCAAGAGAGTACCTATGGTGGAATCATCCACTATAATGTAGGATCAACCGAAGCCTGCATAGATATCAGAATTTTAACACAACACCATGTTTGAAAAATAAAAATTGAAAGAGTTTAAAAATTGAATGTGAATATACCTTTCCCATAGGGATGTGGGTTTTTATTATATCAAATCAATTTTAATGAAAGTAATTCATTTTCTATATAGGGGGGACTACAAAAAATTAATGCTCCCAGTTCATCATATCCTATAACTTGAATTCCTACCTAGGAATATGCATAACAAAATTTTTCAATGAATTTGTTCAGTTATTTAAGTACCAAATGATCCCAATGGGGAAATTTTGTTGAATATGTTTCCTCATGGGGTAAAAAAATTATCAAAGAGGCTGAAAAAAATCATTCTTTTAGTTACTCATTAGTTAACATCATTGGAACCACCCCTACAAATAATTTTGATCATGAGGCTAATATAGATGAATATAATTTGGGATTTTGTATTCATAGTTAATTTCATAAAAAATGATTGAGGAAGGTAAGTATAAGTGAAATAATATGCTTGAAAAGAATTTATGGATTCCCTTTATTTCTCCAAAACAACCTCATATACAAGCATCTTCCATAGAAACTAGTGAAGGTATATTAGTATCCCACCCAAAACCTAACAATTTTGAACTCATAATGATTGAGGAAATAATTTATCAACTAGAAGAAGAATTAAAGAATTTGGGAAAGCTCAATTTAGAAGTACTCTGAGGAAACATTACTATTAGATATTTTCTATAAACAAATCATCACCCAGTGCTCCAATTAGATTCACATCAACAAAGAGGGATCTTTATAGTAACTTATGTTGATCCAAAACATCTGCTCAATATGGGGTGCCAAAAAAATATATATTTGGATCCCACTATTGACATATTTTTGGATTTATTTCCATTTGGATTACTTCTAGAGTTGGGTTAGACATATACACATATGACATACCATATTTGATAACCATTATTAGTACAAGAAGATCCACCATAGATGACCCTGTATATGGCTTCCCCTATTTTACATCCTATTATTCCATATATCCATAAATTGATTTTAATTAATATTCATTGGAAGATTTATTGGAATCTATGGATGAATGGCGTATAATTGTACATTTCAAAAAAATATTTACCATAACTGGGTGGATCTGACCAATCCCCCACCAAATATATGAACCGTAATTTACAATTTTTAATGGATCATGGGGACCTAGATAAGTATTTTACACATTTCATGGGTTGAAATTATCCCATTATAGGAACCCCAACACATAAAGCATTGTTTTAAATCTAATTATTTTTATAAAAACTACAAGGGACATCCATCATATGATATAGTGGTTTTTCTTCTCAGTTAATAACGGTATGAGAAGTCCTCTGTCTATTGTTTCTCATTCAATTCAAATCAAGACTCCAAAAGACAAAAATAATTATCCTCTAAAACTAAATCAATGCAAGAATGAGAGTATCTCATATTTCATTTCCATGTCAATGATATTTACCTACTCTATATACATACAGCTTCCCAATTAATAATTATCTACACACTGTATATAGAATTGTCCTGAATATTTGTGCACACCTCTCATACCTGACAAATATACATGGGGGGTTTTGGTCTCATTCTATAGTTTCTCAAAGAAGGGATGATTAGATCTTGTGAACCAAAGATAATAATGAAGTAATTTTATTAGAATAATGGAATAGTACAAGGACTTTTGTGGTTATTGTTGTCTTTTGTTACCCAACTATACACTAGCGTTTTCCCCAAATAACTTTCCATATCACGTGGCACCCCCTCATTAGTATTAGATACATTCCATAACTCTCCAATTTTGGTGGAATGAGAAAATGTGGAAAAAAATATTTAGGAACTAACAAACGATGTTAATTTGTTTTGATATGATAATGTTCTTGGATACGTCATAGAAGCATTGTAAAATCTATTTAGTATACATTTGGAATCACCACAGTCACAATTTGGATCGTCCTAATCGCAAACATAACTATTTCCCCTTATACTAGAAATTTTTTAGAACTATCAATGAAATGTTTTTTTCAATGAAATCAATTAAAAAACATTTAATCTCATTTTGTGATGTTGGAAAAAATACCATGGAATAATAATCTGGTTCTACTACCAATTTAAATGAAGAGTGTGAATGGAATGAAGTTACCTTACATAATATATATTATTTAACCGATTTTATTAATGAAAAAACAATCATCTAGACTCGTGTTATCCTTTGAGAATATTAGAAATAAGAAAGTGTTCCCCTTTTCGCTTCTGTCACAACAATGTTAACATCATCAGCACTGAAGACCTCCATTATATAATATTTAAAAAACTAATATAGATGAAAGGGGGAAAATTAATGATAAACCAATATAATGGAAAAATAAATATTTTCCCTCTTAAATTTCATTCCTTTTGTCCTGAATTCATTGGAATTATCTCATCAAATGGTACAAATTGATTTAACTAGCCAGACTGAATCCTTATCAGATGATGAATTGATCATAGATTCCATGAATATCATTAAATTATTTTATCCATATTCTGATGATAAATATTTCTATGAATATGTGTTCCTTTTAACCTATTGGGATCTCAGGGTATAGGCCACAATAACTGATGGTATAAGGGATGACGCGGTCACAACAAAACTCAATTATCCATCCACATCCCTTCTCAGGTTGTCAAGGCTACTGATACACATGGGAGTTCCCTCTCGGGGTCTCATAAGAAGTAGTCGATTTATAAAAAATATTTCAGGTATCTCATTGAACCATTAATCCTAGATTGTTTATTACTGGGTACGAAGTTATATGATTATCCTCAAAATATAAGGAGACCTATTCATTTTATCCATGAAAGGATATGAGAATATTTATCTCCCATTGTATGAGATGATATTCTTTATTGAATTACTTAAGATCCAAAGGATCCCATGAGTGAGTATTCCTATACTCGGAAAAACATAATTTTTCCCCATAATTATGAAATTCTAATGAAATTGGTCATAGTGATGGCTAGGTTTTCCATCATGGATACTCAATTTTTATTAAAAGTCTTCCATGAAGATATCATAAAGGTTTTATGATCCCTTAATAATATGTATTTAAGGTTTATGTGGCTAAAATATATCATTCATAGATTTGTATTGTTGAATTATATATGGATATCTCTTTCATGGAGAAATATAATAACATTTCTATATAAGGGCATATAGTCACTTATACGTTTATATAAGGATAAATGATGTTGATATCTGATGTAATTTCATTCAAAATGGATTTGGATAAAGATTCATTATATTCTGGATACTAAATCAGCTGGGTTATAGTGAGGACCATGTATACCCTTAAACTATATTTATACATAGTTAAGAAAAAACACTAAAAAATAAGCCTAACATAATTAATATCAGGGGTCAATTTAGGGATTACATATTTTAGTCTTATTTTCTGTTAGTATGGAATGATAGGTCATTTAAAATTCTTCTTGGAAGGCCTTTTTTCATAATCATATGTAAAACCCTTCATCACACCACCAATAACTCAGATATTTCATTAATGATCAAATTGGTATGTTTTATGGTGATAAATCCCTATTATAACCCTGCTAGTCAAATATAATAATGCAATATTCTGCAATAGAGAGGGGACAAACACTTGATTGATGATGAAACCTGATTCACTTCCCTAAATTATCTATAAATGACCAAAATGAACCCCATAAAATATCCCATTGAAGAATATTTGATTCCTGTCAATCATATCGAAGATATATTCCCTTATTTGGTTATAAATACATCAATATTCATGATATAAATCATGACAAATTCCCCCTTAAATATTGTAAAGGACATTAACTCTCTAAAAATGGTAAATTCTTGAGTAAAAATCCCCTCATTTCATCTCATGATCATTAAAATATTACTTCATAATCAGGTGAGTTAGAATAAGTTTCATTTCACTAGGATAGAGTGAATATTTCCATTCCTTATCCCTCATCTCCCCACTCCATCTTCAATGAAATCCCACATTACCATTCTTTTCGTAGGAAGCTACTGCCTCATTCGAATTCCAAAATATTGACTCATATCATAACTCAAATACATTTATTTCACCAAATACACTGAATAAGAGTGAATAGGAAGGGTAATAGGAAGAATAAGTGGTGGGGGAGCTCCGGTATTCCCATCCAATATTCATGGATGATGTATCTTCTGCTATTGATTAACTTGGAATAATGACTTTGGGTACAGAGTAGGACCCACAACCCACATAGAGTAGTGAGGCCATGTATTCGAAGAAAATTGATATATAACTCATTAAAGAATAATAATAGATAATTTATTTCATATTATTACACTAAAATGATAGACGTTGATCCTAATGCGGACACTCAGTACATGGTCTTTCTAGAAAACCATCGGGGTAGAAACACGCAGCTAAAAGGATACACCCAACTCACACTACCAAAATTGATGATCAAGTTGAAAATATTTTCATGGATACTTGAATTTGTGAATTATAGTATCTAAAATGGATATCAAACATTTTAATAGTGGATAAGAAAAATTGGAAAATGGTGTCTTCATTGAGTTCATAAATTTTTGTTGGTATTTTATGAATGCTGGTTTCTCAGTTTCAATCACCAAGATAATAAATAATGATACATCATGATATATAGAGACTTAATTCACATATTTCTATTCAATGTACAGCCAAATCTGGATGTACATAAAAATGAGGTATCAAAAACTTTTAGATATCCCCATGGGATATGTTTCTATCAGATAATTCACATTGGTTTGATCAATTCTTCTTCAAAATACCAATATTCCATTCATTTCATCTTAAAATAATTTTTGGTATGATCTTTTGAAATCCACATTAATAATTTGGTGGTAAAATAATAAAACAAATCTATACCACCTTGAGGATATTGAGTCCATATTACATAAAATATGATAGTAAAACCTAAATATGAACCCCACTAAATGTTCTTTTCGATACACCTATGAAAATATTCTTGTAATCATCATTCCACAATGTGGCATATAATTAAATATCAAGATGACAAAGGATATCCTTAATATATTACCCCCTAAAACCCTCAAATATTTTTTAGGGGTTATTTGATCACTATTCCTACATTCATAGGATTATATAATACATAATAATCAATTGTTTTCCCTTCACCAGTTTGATGAAAAGGAGGTTAAAATACCAATGTAATGATGATTATTATGAAACATTTTATAGTCTCAAGATATATCATTTGAAAAAAAAAGTGTTATTTACACCCATTTGATGGAAACTGTACATTTTATATTTGATGGACCTAGAATGAAAATTGGAATCATTTGTCACTTAAAAGAAATATTCATGGAATGAAAGAAAATATAATTATCTTAGTAGAACCAAGATCGTTAATGAGACTTGTTATTCAAATATCAAGAATATCACATGGGTGTTGATATTCACAATTTAGATATTGAGAAACTACCTATATAAAAACATGGTTCATTTAGTCTATCATAATATCCTACTCAAATATATCTTTATTTATCTTTTGTTTACTGGACATCTATCATGTTGGGTGGTTATCATAAAGTAGTTTGATATTTATTTTGTGCCATATAATGTGGTAAAATGTCATGAATTGGAAGAATTACATACAAAACATATATATCTAGGAATTTTTTTAACTAATAAATTGATTGATGAAGATATATTATCTATTAAATAAGTCCCAAAAAAAATATGAAATGTACTTTTGAGAGCCCATCTTGAAGCCCAGTAGGGAATTGAATGGAAGGCCCTGAACTCAACATGGTTAGTTTGGGAGTCATTTCCATATCTATAGAAAATTTTCTTATCATACATCATTATATTGTCATAATGATATAAAAATAACGTGGCAGAGTATTTGATGCTGATCAGAGGGTTAGAACTAGAATGTCAAAGGGAAATTTACTTGTTAAAGGTAAAACTCTATTCAAAGTTGTTAATCAAGAAGATAAAAATGAATTATTCTATAAAAAATTGTGGATCTAATCAAACTTATGAACTATATTCAGATAATAATGTTATAATTTACACTCTATATGGTATTGAATCAATTTCTATGACCTTATAATTCCATGCAGATTCATTTTAAAATATTACTACTACATTTTTAAAACTGAACCATGATAAAATAGTTAATAGCATTGTGGCGCGCTGATTTTTATTTTTGTTTGTTTGTTCTAAAATGAAATAAATCAAGGAGGTAGATTCCATCCCAAAAATGTATGGTCCTACAATGGGTTGGATGACATTTTTTGTGGACTACCTTCAAAATGGATTACCCCTATCAGATAAAGATAAAAAGAGAAAACTCGATGATGAGTGACCAACATTACTCGTTATGAAGTAGTTAATGACCATACATTCCTCAATATATAAATATTTAATGGAGTCTTTTATAGTTTTATTTATGTATAATAGACTATTTTTATTCTTAAATTTGTACAAATGGTATTCTGTGTTTCACACTAGCCAGGTTATAGGATTTCAAATCAAATTTTTTGGCTTCAGTGCTATAGTACTTCAATGATGTAGGATGGCATATAATTCCTTAAAAATTCATTCCAACTTCATCCAATATCCCATGGAGTTTCAACCCATTGAAATACAATTATGGACTATTTTATTATGGGGAGTCAATGTTGTTGGGATGTATCCTTTATCTACAATTAAGAAATTCAAATACATCCTCATTACATCTAAATTCATCCCCAAATGGAATTAATCAATTCCCATCAAATAAGTGTGAACTAGAAATTTTTTATTTTCATGAAAGAGAATATAACTACAATATTTTGTATCCCAGTTATGATAACTATGGACAATGGAACCAATTTAAATCTGGCATATGTTAAAAATATATATAATAAGTAAAATATGAACTCTTATAATTCATCTCTCTATCACGATGTAGCTAATGGATAGATATAGGCCTTCAAAAATAAAAAAAATGAAATACTCCATAATATAGTTTATTTAAGATAAATAATCTTGGACTAAGAATCTTATACATTCCTTATAGACATACTAGATTACAACCCAAACTACAACATAGGTGGCCACATATTCATTGGTAATCAAGAAATAACTAGTTCCTTCAATTGAGGTAAAATTTTCATTTCTCAATGTTTCATTAATTAATCAAATACCTTCATATGAGAAATCACAAAAAAATGGTTGAATTGGTGTGACTTTTGATAAAATTCATCATACATTGTATAAATTATATGTACACAAAAATTCAAAAACATGATATTTTGAAATGAATGTTTTCCTATCCCCATTACTCCAATGATAGATGGTACTAGTCCAAAGGACCCCAATGATATCAAGGAAAAAACCACCAACGATTGGGGTGATGTTGGTGAGACCTTATTCCATACACAATTTCCATTCTAATTTAGCTTATACCTTGACCTTGATGGATATGGTGATCATTACAACCCCATGTAATGCATGATTTATCAAGAAATACTTCATGTGATAAATATGTATATGTCATCTTCATCACGTGATAATAAAAATCCTAACATGTAGTCCTAGATAAAAGTTCCTAAATGGAAAACTATGTAATGAACCTACCCTAATTGTCTAGATTCAGTGCATTATTACATTACATTGTCCTGATCAATATAATTTAAAATATAGAAGTAAATATTTGTTTAGTATTCTTATAAATTCAAGATAAAAACAAAATTTTTACATTACATCCTGAAATGAAAAATGAAATATTATCCCCTTTGAAAACTCTCATATACCTTAGAAAATCCCTATAGGTAAATATTAATATACATTTTTAAAACCTGGGTAAAAATGGATCTTATGAAAATAGTGAGCTTAGATACTTATTAAAGATAAATAATATAGTAGAAGGTATCAAAAATATGTATTATCTATAAATACAAGGTATAAAACAGTAACAAAATCCTTTTAAATATAATCATCAGCATAATTTGGAATGAATAAATCAAATAATTCATGTTAATCTTTGACATGGATATTCTACTATTCTAATAATCACATTTAAAATCAATAACTAATCTCATAATGAATGAATTCATAATACCGTACATCATAACTGTACTGTCAATGAATCGTTCCAAGACCATTACCATACCATCAAGGCCTTGTTACAAGACACTAGTTTTTATCATAATACCTACCATTGCATCAAGGGTATATGATCGGCTGTGAACATCACTTTCTAATTCCAATGTATTCCTCTTATGAAAATGGTGAAACATAATAAAATCATTCGAATGAAAACTAGCATAAGAAATGTAAATAATTTAACCTAAACCATGAATGGTATAAACATATAACATTCATAGTTAAACATATCATAAATCCATCAATACAATATGGAAGATTGTATCATAAAAATTCAACCTCAAATAATCACAAAATTCAACAAATGAAGTTGACATAGATGAAAATAATCTAATAAATTCATTAAATACACTTTGATAGAAATACCCATTTTTAATTTAAATATTTTAAAAGCCACGAAATTAAAAAAGAAAACACTTATTTCAAAATTAAAATTTTTATCTTGTAAGGGATGATTCAAAATATTAATGCTTCATAATGGTGGAAAATAGCCTTTTACATCATATATGTTTTAAAACATTTTTTCTTTATTTTTTTAAAAAAAAATTAAAGTACCTCATTCGAAAAATGAAGGAATAATTCAATTGAGAACATTTTTTAAAAAGTCAAAAATGTATAAAGATTAATCTGATTTTTTTGATAATATTTTGAATTTTATTTTAAGAAACATGGATATGGAAGATTAGGATGTCCCATTAGATACTTACGTATAAGCAATCTCAGATAATAAAGAGATTGTGAAATTAACACATACCTCATACTTTCCTTTATTCGAGGTTGAGTTAGCCTTATGTATAATTGTTAAAAGATGTTATTAAATAATAATAAGACAATATTTATATTTTTTATGTCATATATGATCCTATTATATTATTTTGTTAATAATTTTTTAGTATTACAGTTGTTTTGGGTGTTAAGTGCTTCGTTTTCTCATTCAAATTCAGTCATGTAAGCCATATTTTTTATTAATATGTTATATTTTATTCATAAACATAATGAACTTAAGTTAAAAATTATTGTTTTTTATAATAATATAAATTTTATAATCATTATTTAATTGTTAACGTAGAGAATTAATCGCCCTGCATCGTGGAGATGGTCAGTCATACGTACACACGAGTAACGGTATCCTACCCTTTATGGTTAAATTGTATATAATTAGATGGTATATTAATTATACATAATCATTTTAATGTTATATTAATTATTTATATCTATTATCCTAATCATTATACCAATCCAATTAAAGCAATGTTGAATAACAAATTATGCCATGGCGTCTAGACGGTAAGCCATATGTACACACACATGGTGATATTGTTATTCGTTTTATAGATAAAATGAGATATATGGTTGTACCATGATTATAATGAAATATAAGTATATGTATGATAATTTATTTTTTATTTCTATATAGAAACTACATAGAATGAGGATATAGATGAATAAAAGAACTTTGAAAGAGGTGATAAAACAATTACCTCTTTTTCGGGTGTCTAATCTTGGATTCCACAAAAGGACTCCTTAGAATGCCTTTCCACCAAAAGTGTTGCCCCTATGATGACGTGAGGGATGTTGGGAGATTATTTGGGAGGGTTTTGGTGGATCCAATTTTCTATGAATGTTTTAATTAAACATAATAATATGTGCCCTTTTATAAGAGAGGTGCAGGGTAATTTTGGAATATCTTAAAATATTAATTTATTCTAAATTTAATTTCTGTTTCAAATAGCTCCAATATATTTTTATCAATGATAAGATTATTATATGTAAAAATACTCTCATAAAATTATTATTAGACAATTTTAGGTAAAAAAATTAACCTTATCTTCTGGGATTATCCCTTAGTTAAAGAGTTTTAATCTTACTGTGAAGTCTTGTATTTTTACACAACAGGGTTAATATATATATACAATAAAATGAAAAAAGAAACCCAATTTGATCATTTATTACATATAAAACTGTATCATAAAGAGTTTTATAATCCTGATATTTTTATGAATTTATAACATTTAACTAAATATTATTTATTTTAAAGTATCATCTTTTTCAATTTTAGAACTATTCAAAATTTTCGTTTTAAGAAATATCAAAAAAAATATGATAACTTCGATCCAATATATCTAATATGTAAGTAACCTGTCTATATTATCTATAAAATTATTTTATGTCATTAATTAAGTCAAATTATATTTATTGTAATATTTTAAATATTATTTAATTGATTCTTCCATTATTAATTCAATTACGGCATCATTGTTGTGTCCTCATTTAATTTAATTTTTAATTTACTAAAATTAAAATAACTACAATTATATAGATAATAAATTTAGATTTATAAATACTTTTTATAGTCTAATTTATCTTATTTATAACCCTATATTAAAATAAATTTTTATTAATAATTAAATATGACACTTTTAACTCTTCTTTAAATAAAATTTAATAAATGTTGTAATCTAACACAGGTGGCATAAAAATATCATAATTTCAACCTAAGGTTGATTTTGGTTGATATATAATTATCCAACGAAATTATCACAACTGTGAGGATAAAATTATATTATTATAATATTAATTTTACCTTAAATTGCCCTATTTTACTTTAATCGTGGAAAATAAATTTAAAAATTAACTATTCACCAAAAATTATTTAGATATTATTAGAAAACATTTTTCATACATATTACAACCATGTATTCCCATTTTTCGAAATTAAATTCACATAAGTAGAAAAATTGCGTTAAATAGAAATCATGTTGATGTGTTTAGAAGGAGTGTAAAAGAGAGGTTCATAAGTTCAATAATTTTTTACATCTAATAATACTATAAAATGATTCCAATTAATTATATTGTAATAATATATGTATTATTTAACTATTGTAACATTAAAATCACATATAGTTAAAAATTATTTAAATGAAATTATCAGTTTTTGACAACAATTGACTATTTTTCACTATTCATCATATATTAACACTTATTATAAAATTATAAAAATTTCAAACTAAGCTAATTTTGATATTTTGAATTCAAAAATGATGTCCATTTAAAAAAATTATAAATTCCATAATTTTGTTAATAATATTCATAACCACTTTTTAAAAGGCTAGTTGGAAAGGATTTGGTGCGCTCAAACTCAATGTTGCGTGTAGTGAATGATATTTAATTATTTAATATGAAGAGTACCGTGGAATATTGGGGTGTTACATTATTCCCTCCATATAATTGTTCCCTTGATATTTTTAAAATATCACATCATAAATTGAATCTTGTGGTTCTTTATCATATGTTATGTAGGTTCCCATGTTACCTCTTTCATTTTATAGTTTCTCCAAAAAAACCATTACCAGAAGAGTCATCCAATTTTTCAAAACATGTTCTATAGTATCAAGAATCCTAATACGCTCTTCACAATAATACAAAGAGGGTTCATGTTCTATTTCTTTATAGGTGAGTACATGAATTTGGTCAGGCTTGTATTTACTTATCACTGATACATGGAATACATTATGAACTTTGGAGGGAACTGGCGACATTTTCAAATTGTAATCTAAAACTCCAAATCATTCTAGAATTTCAAAATGTTCGATGTACATGGTACATAATTTACACTTTTTACCAAATCATATAACACCCTTCCATGGAGATACCTTCAATAAAACCTAATATCGCACTCCAAATTTCAAATCCTTCCTTTTGTAATCACCATAGCTCTTTTTTTTGAAATAGATCTATTTTGATATGGTTCTAAATAAGTATTTTCTTTTCTATAATTTCATCAAAATGTTTTTGTCCTATTAGTTTTATTCCACTGAAATCATCCCAGAAAGTTGGTGTATGACATCTTTTTCCATATAATGATTCATATGGTGCCATTATTATACTTGAATGGAATCTATTGTTATAGTAAAATTATATCAGAGGTAAATATTGATCCCACATACCTTGATAGTCAAGAAAGAAATCTATAAACATGTCCTCTAAGGTTTGAATAGTCCTTTCTGATTGTGCATTAGTCTGAGGGTGGTAGGAAGTGCTCAAACGAAGCTCAGTAACTAGGGAATTCAGATGAAATTTCCAGAATTGTGATGTAAAATATGGATCACAGTCAGAAAAAATCTATAGGGGTACACAATTAAGTATTATAAATTCATTAATATATATAGTCTTGATAAACATTCAAGTGGTAATTCTTCTCTTATAGAACAAAAATGTGTTGATTGTAAAGAAGATCAACAAAAATAAATATCGTATCATTTCTTCATGGATTATTTAGTTTCCCCATGACAATGTCCATATTAATATCATTCCATTTCCACACAGGTATATGAAGAGTTTTCTTTACTCATCTAAGATGTTACTCTCTGTCTTAACATGTTGACAAACCAAACATCTCAACACATAATCTAAAATATCTTACTTCATGGTTTCCCAATATGAATATATTTTTTTCAAATATCTATATATCATAGTGTCACAGGGATGTATTGAGAATTTGGAGCTATATGCATCTTCCAATAATTACCTGTTTAGCTTAGGTATATAAGGAACAAAAATAATCTTCCAAAATTTCTAAGTACCATCCATATATACAAAGTCAGCCATTCTCCAATCAATGACATCTTTAATTTTCTTTTTAAACTCCCTATCATCATACTGAGAAATTTTTATACTTTCTAGTAATGAATTTTCATCAACCATTTCAAATTGTCGTGATGTTTCAACTTCCATGATAATTCCCATGTCCATATTTACAAGATCCATAAACATATAATCTCTTTAAAATCTCATTTTGTTTAGAACTTCATAGTCTTTTTTACTCATAGAATCTGCCACCTTGTTTTCCTTCCCAAGGTAGTAGTGTATTGTGTAATAATAATCATTTAGTATCTCAAGACATCTCATTTTCCTCATGCGGAGTTCTTTCTTTGAGAAAAAATATTTCAAACTCTTATAATCAGTATAAATAACACATCTTTAACCATCGATATTGTGTGTCCATATCTTCAGATCATAGATTATGACTGTTAATTCCAAATCATGAGTTTTTTAGTTTGGTTAATGAAATTTTAATTTCCTTGATGCCTAATAAATAACACTATAAATATGAATAAGGACACAAATATGTCCTTTACTTAATGAATCACTATAAAAAAATAGATCATTCCCAAATGGTAGTGTCATGATTGGAGCATTGACAAATATTCTCTTCAATTGTTCAAAACATTTTTCACACCCTTTTTTCCAAAGAAATTTAAACCCTTTATGTGTGATCATGGTTAAAATGTTCTCCAATAATAAAATTTTTGGACGAAACATTGATAGTAACATACTAAACCAATAAAAACATACCTCTGTAATACTCATTAGTTATGGTCATTCTTGGATTACCTTTGTCTTTGCAGGAACAATATAGATTCCATCTTTCGAGACAATGTGGACAATAAAAGAAATTTTCTCTTTCCAAAATTAACACATGAAAAACCTCCCATATTGTTTATTTCAACTAAGAGTCTTCAAAACACTCTGTAATTGGTTCTTATGGTCTTATTAGATTTTGGAGTATACCGAGATATCAACAATTAATATGACAAAATAACATTAAGATGTTCCTTGGACTCAATGTGCATTATATCCATGAAAATAGAGGGTGCATTATATAATCAAAATATAATTACGATAATTTTTAATGAACAAACATTTTTTGGAATGCTATCATTAGAATATCTTCCTTTTTGACACCCAATTGATGATATCCAGAATTTAGTTCAATCATCACAAAATATTTATCACTGCAAATATGGTCAAATAAACCAATAATACGCATTATGAGATACTTTTTCATTATTATAATAGCATTTTTTTCTCTATAGTCAATGAATAGCCTCATTGATCCATATTTTTTTCATAACTAAAAGAACTGGGGCTCCTAATGGAGAAAAACTTGAGTGAATAAATACACAATTACTCATATCCTATTGTTGTTTCATCAGATAAATTAACTCCACAGTGATCATTCAATAAGGATTCTTTGATATTGGTCTTGTATCTGTGATTAAACCAATAGAAAACTGAACTTAATGGTTTGGGTGTGTCTAGGTAAATCATTAGGGAAAACATCAATTCATTCCTTTCCAATATGTACATCTTTAATTTTAATATTTCTTCCTTTACCCCTAGACGTTATTTCCTCTACATCCTCAAAAAACTCATTCAGTATAGCTACAAGGGGTGGATTTTGATTGGAATTATGTGATGATGTTTATACTCTAAAGATAATGGATTCTACATCACCCTCACAAATTGTAACGTAATTAATCATACAATAAATTTTCTATCATATTTTGATAGTCAATCCATACTGAGGATTATATCAAATTAGACCATATGTATGATAATAAAGTAAGTAAATAATGTACATTTATATTCCATAATGGGAACTGCCTGACACATCATTGTTGCAATGATACTTCCTTTATAGGATTTTAATGACAAATCCCTTGTTAAAGTGAATTAGAAATATCTAATTTTTAAATCAAATTGGGAATATATAATGGAATGAGAGGGTATAGAATCAAATAACACTTTTCCTAAATGTGAGGAGTTTATTATAGTACCTTCCACCACATCATTCAAAACATCTTCCTTCATAGTTGTGATCACATAATCTTGAACTTTCTCCCTTGGAATTTTCTGAGGCATGTTTCATTGACGCTTGGGAAATTTGTTTTCATAATATCCCATTTCATTATAATTGATTCATTAAAAATTGAAAATCTCATTATTTTACTTATAATCATGATATTTGTAGAATATTTCTCCACACATGTAAAAAACTCTCATCCCCATTAGGCAAGTAGTGGGGTTTTTATACCCATAATTAGTGTAGGGTGTTAAGTCATATTTTCCCTTATTCACCTTATTTATTTTCCCAATGTGTTCAGAGACCCTATTCTTATCTTGATTCCATTTAAAGTCTTATGACTTATATATTTCCTTTTTGGTCTTAATATAAAATGAGAATATATCTTCATATGATGATAAAGATTGTGAGACCAATTCCCATTGGAGGAATGGTTTTAACACATCAAAGAATTGATCAATCATACTTCTTGGGTAATGATTGTAGTTTGACTCATTCCTTTCTATCCTTGTGATGTTATCCTCACACTTTGCAACATGCTCAACCTCTTTTTTCCTCAGAATCAAAAATTTTCATTCAATATCAACTCATTGTTAACAAAGAAAATTATTTTTCTATGAAAACATCATTAAACTCCCTCCATTCCATATTTTCTACTTCTTTATCCAAATTCACTTTTTTGAATTAATGACCATGATTGATATGAATCTCCTAAGAGGAAAAAAATTCTAAGACAACCTTTTTCCTTTCATTACTCCCCAATGAAAGAAATATTTTCTCTAAGTAACTTATCCATTGATTAGCTAAAAAGGGATTTTTAATCCCATTAAATGTTGGAGGTTATTGTCTCATTAAGTAGACTAACATTGATCCTCTGTGTTTTGGATCAAGTATCTCTATAAGGTGAAAGTTATTATTCATAACCAGAGTCGGTTATCCCATTATGGTTATAAGATGTTCCGCACCAGTTATATCACCAGTTCCACTATCGTTATCTTGAAAAGGAGGTAAATTCCTACGTTGATTTTGTGTTTTGATACAATTTCCATTTCTTCTACTAGGCACCATTTCTAAGAAATGGCATACAATAGATTAGGTTATAAATCATAATGCATAATTACAAACTAGTAAAATACATAACATAAATTGAAAATTTTATGCATATATAATCCATAATCATAAACATGTTTTTTTGATGACATAATTAATCATAAATCATTAATTATGGTTTGTAAATAAAATATGAATTATTCAAAGAATATCCCCTGAGAGTGTCAAACCAGATGCCCAGTAAGGTATGTTGTCATGTACCTGGTTACCCCAAGTCAAGCCCAAAACACCTTTTCCAAGATATTACTCCTAGGTATATCTATTCTAGAACCACATTCACTTTTACTATATAGACAAGGATGTACTTTCTAGGAATAACCACATAGTCTCTATATTAACAAAATTCTAGGATGTTATTTTATATTTATCCTCAAAGACTCTCTTAGGTTAATGTTCCCTAATCATGTTTTTTAAAAATATAGTTACATGGTTTGAAATTAACAGCCTATGATACCCACTATAACACCCCAACACCAGTTTCCTAGTGTCTTTGCATTATAATTTTACAAGGGAATGATCACAAGATAATCAAATACCAAATGACCAATTGTTTTAGTAGCATTGGAAATACTGGATAGAAACAAAAGTTTTACTATACATCTTGAAATGAAAAATGACATATTATCGCCTTTTAAAACTCTCATATCTCATCGACTATCCATAAAGGTTAATAATAAAATACTTATTCACATCCTGGGAAAAATGAATCATAAGAAATTGGTGAGCTCAGATTCTTAGAAAGGATAAACAATATTGTGGAAGCTATCACAAATAAGCAAAAACTTTTAAGGCAAGGTATAAAACTGTAACACATGCCTTTTAAACAAAATCTTCAGTATAATATGGAATAAATAAATCAAATAATTCTATTTAAACTTTCACTTGGATATTCTAATAGTCAAATAATCACATGAAATATCAATGACTAATCTCATAATGAAGAAATGCATAATTTCGGACATCATAACCATACTGTCAAGGCCTTGTGCCAATACCATTTCCATACCATCAAGTCCACATGTAAACACACTAGTTTGTCTAATTAGACATACCGATGTATATAGGGTCTATAAAGGTCCCCAACCATAACTTACTATGTCCAATGAATTCCTCTTATAAAAAGGGTGAAACATAACCCAAATATTCGTATTAAATCAAGCATATGAAATGTTAAGACATTGACTATAAACTATTAATGGTATAAACATGGAAAATCCATAGAGAAATAAATTAGATACCCTTTAATAAAATATGGAATATTATATCATAATATTTCATCCTTAAATAAACATAAAATCCAACAAAGGTTTTTGACATAGATAAAAATAATCTAATAAATAAATTTAAAACTCTTTGAGGTAAATATCATTTTTTACATTAAATCATTTAAAATCAGTGAAATAATTAAATAAAACATTTATTTTAAAATTTAAATTGTAAGCTTATAAGGGAAGATTAAAAATGTTATTGTGTTATAATTGTAGAAAATAGGAACATTCTACATATAAGATAAAAAATATTCTTACATTAATTTTGTTGAAAAGGTTATAAAGTACCTCATTTGGAAAACAGAGGAATTTCTGCTTCAAAAACATTTTGTAAAAATTAAAATAAGGGAAAATTACATTAAAAAAATTTCGATAGTATTTTCAATTACATTTTAAGAAACATGTACATGGATGATAAGGATCTACTAGCAGATACTTATATATATGAAATCTTGTATAATAAAGAGATTGGGAAATAAACCTTTACCATATAATTTCTATTAGATGAGGGTGACTTAGCCTCCATTATAATGGTGAAAACATTTTATTAAATTATACCAGGACCATATCCATTTTTTATGATACCATATATGATCCTGTAATATAATTTTGTAATAATATTCCACTATTACTATTGTTTCGTCTGTTAACTACTTCGTTTTCCCAGTCTTTTTTTTGTCATGTTATTCATTTTTTTATGAATAGGATATATTTAATTCATATATAGAATGAAATTAATTTTATTATTATTATTTTTACTCGTCATATAAATTTTTGAATCATTCATTATTGGTTAACTTAGAGAATGAATCTCATTGTGTCGTGGAGACGGTATGTCGTACTAATGCACAAGTGATGACGTCATTCCCTTAACAGTTAAATGGTATGAAATTTGATGTATATTAATTATTGAGAATAATTATCATGTTATATTAATTATTTATATTTATTATAATAATTATTATACCCATCTAAATAATCTAGTGTCAAATAAAAAATTTCACCATGGTGTGGAGATGGTAAGTCGTATTTACTCACACATGGTGATATTTTTAATCGTAGGATGGGTAAAATGAGTAGTTTGATATAACCTTTATTTTAATAAAATATCAATATATGGATGATACTTGAGTTATTATTTTGATTTGGAAACAACATATAAAGCGGATGTATAAGAATAAAAGAACATTGAAAGAGGTGATAAAACAAATAACTCTATTTCGGGTTGCTACTTTTGGTTTGGACAAAAGTAATCCATAAGACGACACTCTTCCCAATGTGTGTCCTATAATATGAATTGAGGGATTTTGGGAGAAGAATTTTCTAGTCTTTTTCGAAGAAAAATAGCCTTGTATGGGAGAATTAATAATAAAGAGATGTTTCCTTTTATAAGAGAGGTGTGGGACACTTTTGGAATATCATAAAATATTAATTTATTATAAATTGATTTTAGGTATAAAATAGATTAAAACTAATTTATTTATATTATAAGAGGAGTATGGGTCTCTATCCTCTCATAAAATTATTTTTAGACCTGTTTTGGTCACAAAAGTAACCTTATCGCTTGAGTTTAACCCTTAGTCAAACTGTTTAACTCTTACTTTGTCTTCTTGTATTTTTACACTATATGGTTAATATATTTAAAATAAATTTTAAAAACAACCTAAATTGGATCATTTATGACATATTTAACACTATATTAGTTAGTTGTTAATGTCTGATATTTTTATGAATTTTATTACATTTAATTAAATATTATTTATTTTGTTGTATCATTTGTGTCAATTTTGATGCTTTTCAAAATATTCATTTTTAAAAATATAAAAAAACAACATAACATATAAAAAATACTTATAATATGTCACTAAAATTCCTATGTTATCAATAAAATTATTTCATATCATTTATTAAGTCAAATTATATTTATTTTAATATTTTATGTATCATTTAATCGATTCTTCCATTAATAATTTAATTTCTGTATCATTATTGTGTCACTATTTAATTTAATTATTTATTTCATAAAATTATAAAAGAAACGATTTTGTATATAATAATTTTATATTTATATATAAAATTTATAGTCGAATTTATATAATTTATAACCCAATATTAAAAAAATAGTTATTAATATTTGAATATAACATTTTTAACTCTTCCTTAAATAAAATGTAATAAATTTTTTAATCTAACTCATGTGGCTTAAAAAATATCATAATTTCACCTAAGGTTGATTTAATCAATAAAAAATGTAACCAATGAAATTAGGAAAAGTGTTAGGATAATATTATATTATTATAATATTAAATTTACCGTTAATTAGCCTATTTAACTTTAAAAGTGGAAAATAGTTCCGAAATTTACTATTCATCAAAATCTATTTTGATCTTATTAGACCACATTATTCATACTGATTAAAACCATTTATTTTAGTTTTTTTATTCAATTCATAGAAGCGTTAAAATTATGTTCAATGGAAATCCCATAGACGTGCCATAAAGGCGGGAAAAAGAGATGTTCAAAAGTATGATAACTTTTTACATCTAGTTATATTATAAAATGATTCCAATGACCTATTTTGGATTAATACATGTTTTATATATCTATTTTAACTTTAAAATAAATTTACAGTAAAATAATTATTTAAATGAAATAATTTATTTTTAACAAGAATGTAGTATTTTTCAATATTCATCAAAAATCATAATATTTCAAAAAATTATTATAATTTCACCCTAAGAAAATTTTGATATTCCATATTAAAAAGTGAATTGTATTTTAAAAAATAAAATTTCATAATTTCATAATTTTGTTAATAATATTCATAACCGCTTTTTAAAAGTCTAGTTTGAAAGGTCATGGTGCTCTCAAACTCTATGTTGCGTCTAGCACAATCTATTAACATATTTAAAAAGAAGCATACTGTGGATGCTGGGGGTGTTACACACTACTTGATACAATAGGCAAGACCTTAATAGTCACACCAAATGTTCTTTTTCACATGATAATAAAATGAATGATAGATGGTCCTAGTCATACGACCTAAAACTGTAACACAATATAGACTAAACTGTAATACATTAAACTATATAGCCTAACATCTTTTTTAAAAAGACGTTAAAATGTATGAAAAAAACCTTGTTGTGTGATATAAAACTATAATTTTCATGTACTTCTCGTATGATGTAAAATAACATGACAATCAATTACATTCTTGTGTGGATCACAACACTTTTTGTTTTTCTCCCACCACACCACTATTCTATAACTATTTTTTGTTTGATTATAATCTCAATGGGATATATTATGATGGACAAACCTTGTTCCCTAGGAAATGAAAATAATTATGCCAAATTTACCCTCTCTTGTAAAAAAAAATCTATTAAAAGTACATTACATTCTATATCAAATGTCACTCAATATTCTTCCATTATGCTCAGTAACATTCCTTCTACTAACGATAATACTTGTACCAGGTATATTCTGATCTCTAAAATGCTCACATATACATTAGTTACAGAATGTATTATTACCAATGAATATTTTAATTTCAATATTCATTGATAATCCCTTTAAGAGATTTGAATTAGTCTCCAAAAAAAGTTGTATTAATTGGTGGACTTATTCATTTAAAAATTCACTAAAACACCCCTGTTTTACCTTGCATAATTCTTGACAAAATGTATTTTCAACCAGAGGAACATTTATCCTCAGGAGGAAATTCTTCTATCTTTATAAGCCCTGATTTCAAAATGATGGAAAAAATTTATCAAACATGGTCTACATTCATTCAGTTCATTATTTCCCCACATCAGTTCTCTTAATATGATAACCCCAATGAACATAGATTCCAATTTGTATCTCTATGAATGAAAAATATGGGAGTATTCATTCCACTTGATGCCTTAAAGATCTCATTGTTTCAATAAAGTATGGCCTTAACTATATCGCCTAAAACATTAAGACCCATTCCTTCCTAGTATCTTGATGTAAAAATAAACTATTAATCTTCAACACATGATGTTAAAATGTATTGTTACCCTATGTACCTAGCATAGGATACCGTGGGTAACTAGATTAGGAGGCCTCATGTCAGCAACATAGGATTCCAACTATAAATTGATTCCCATATTTCCTAGGTTTAATTTATGGGGAATCATGCTTTCTTTTTCAGGATGAGTAACTATTTTCATTATCTTGGACATTAAATTGAATGGTTTCCTTGGAATATGAATGACATTATATTCATTCCAATGGGATATATAGTGGTAAAAGAAACCTATATTCCTAGTACAAATAAAAAATGAACATTATCCCCCCCCCAATTTATTAATTGGAAATTTATAGTAGGTTCTAGTACTAGTTCAAACCTCACCCATGATAATTTATTAAAAAAGGGACCCCTTCTCCAAAATAAAATTTTAACTAGTGCAGGTAATCTATTAAAAAGAATGTGTGGCTTGATTATCACTTTAATGAGATATGTACTGACACCCTAATACTATCTTTTAGTGATACTCATAATATAAAATATAATAACACTTAAATATGTATGGGATTGACCTATATAATAAAAATTTCTCCCCATTCATGGGTGATTTTAAAAAGGAATACTTCTTCCAAACACTGACACCTTCCTTAAAAAATAAAATATTTGTCTGCATAAATAAAAATATATATAATCCACCCACACACATCAGTAATAGAATACTTATTCATAATGAAACCTTTATTTTGAGAATGAATTGATATTCCTCAGTCCAGCTTTACATAAGAATCCACTAGAGGCCCTATCAACCATATGCACATTCATCCTAAAGAGAAACCTCTAATATCGATGTAAGCCATATAAACAACATTATTTAACATTTTTTCCAACACAATACTTTTTTAGTCATTGTGTACCTATCCCATATCACATATTAGGTCTAGAATACCCTAGATTACAACTTACAACAATCCCACATTATTATTTAAGATGATTGAACATTCATGAATATATCACCTTAAAAGGGGAAATATGTAATATTTTAGTCAAATATAAACCACCATAACATAGTCCACTCATTATTATTTCCATAATAAATTAAAATAAACAGTCCATTTATTGATCATACAATACTAAACATGATATTTATTCAACCCTCGTTGGAGTGGGGCTATTTTTACCTGATATTGGGCATCCACCACATAAGCCCACAAAACCGAATATAACTTGATTCTAATTACAAAAAAAATATATTGATTCCCATCTTCTCCCAAATTGTACTATCTACTATTATATCTAAAATATTTGTTTTCCTCCATTCATGGACACAACCATGATATAGTGGAGAGATTTTTTATTTCTCCCAAGAAACCTCCCATTCATGATTAAGGATGAAATAGATTGCCACATCCTTCAAATAAATTTATCTTGCGGTATTGGATTCTCCTTCCTGGATAGTACCAAACAAATTTACCTTTCTTTATTAGAAACATTCCCCTCAAAACCAACATTTATGGTCTTGATAAGTCACAATACTCAAAACAATTTCCTCGATATCAGTGATAGAATTGTTTATTCTTGAGTAAATATTTTGTTTGACTATGAATAGATATTATACAGTTAGAATTCTCATATATTTCCCCAGGAAGTTCATTCAACCAGACGAATAGCCATTCATAGGATAAACATATCATGTCTCCAAAATCCCCCACAACATTATGCTCAAAACATCTTTTTGAGCATATTTCATGGTCATTCACTACACAATTTTACTATATCATGTATAAAATATGAAAATAAAAAAATAGTGACCTAAAATCCTAATTTTATCTAAATAATTTCAAAGAATTCAGATCCATCAATTCATTCTTGTTTCATAATATGAATCCTCATGGTCAATTTTTTCGACATTGAACACTAGTTTCTATAGTATGGATTGAATGAATCTAAACTACCTAATAAAAATTGGTAGTACAATATAGGTATAAATCCCACAAAGGGAACCATATTTTATATTTTAGTCTTAGCTCCTGAGATACGCACTTTAGGTGGTTTAGGAAATATGGATCAATAAAAAAATAAATTGGTATAAAACTTGTTCATTTGAAACAAATCAAAGGGATTCATAATAAAAAATTCAAGTATCACCTAGAAATTCCTCTATATATTTAACATAGAATAAAATAATTCAGAAATAAAAAATAAGACACAATGTTATAAGGGTATTTTATAAGACTCTAGAAATAGTTGAATTACCCTCGGTAAGCCCCATGGACTATGAAAAAAAATTATAATCATTCCCAAATTGAAAATTATATATATCTTCACAATATTTGAGTTTACTGATTGTAGATTACAAATGTAATTATGGGGAAAAAGATGCAGATTTCAGAATTTGAGATGATTTTGTAAATTAATTTTATGTCCCCATACAAGCCATTCCTACAAGTCCTTAATGGAATCCATTTTTGGAGCTCCTTCATGAAAATACCTCACCATAGTTTATTCTCAATTATCATTCTCCATGTACCTCTACCCATTCTATAAAATGACCCCTACACCTACAATTTTTTTATAAAGAACAATAAACTCCAAGAAGAAGAATAGTGTTGAGATCTATGATCACTCAACTCATTTTCCAATTTTTCTCATCCCTACCTTCTTGAGTTATGTTGTAAAACTCACTACATGGATGATGACCCCACCTAGGAGAATCTCTAGGGAGAGGCGCCAACCATGAGAACCACTTGGGAGAGCCCACTTCTAAGAAAAAAACATAGGTGAGCCCCACTTAGTAGAATCACATGGGTGATTTACCAACTGGGAAAACACTTAAACGAGCCCCCAAATGACACAAACCTTCAACAATGCCATGATTTATGATAAAAAGTTAACTCTTGATTGTCTATACTGTAGGGCCTATTACCAAAGACAACCAGTTGAGATCACTGCTGAATATACTGTTATGCATTAGGAAAGGTCAAATTTCTGATGTGACTAGCCTAATGAAAAATTCATACTCTCACCATGAACATTTCATGTTGGGCTAGGTGAATTTTTTGTTGGTACATATTCAACCCTACCTATAATTCTATATCATTATAAATCATGATACTTTTCAAATGTCTATATATTTGGGAATCCTCCTATGTGTAATCCCCAACCAAACCATTAAATTTCCATCAATCGATATACTCTTCGTGGTTATATAAATATGATCATACTTCTAAGTGTAAACCCCAAACAATCCTCCCAATCACTATGAATATAAATCCTCCTTATGGTTACAGACACAACTGAATGATGAAGAGACCACTTTCGGTTCTACACACCCATGTCCATCACAAATGTTCCCCAAACTCTTAGGTGGTCCATTAGACCAATAGATTAAGGTAAAAATGGAATCAATAGATAGACTGGGGTCCCTTGAAATCTATAATACCAATAACATTTAGAAGAAACACATCCACACTATTTGAAACAAATTATGAATGACCCATTCACTACATGAAACATGAGACATATTCATCCAAAAAAACACTTATGGAGACCCAAATATCCAATATATAGGCCACTACAAAGTCTTATATCTGAGATTTCAACTACCAAATATCATGTATTCTTGTCCATTTCTACCCTAGATTATATGTCTTCATCTCACTCAGGACTGCCTTTTCTGATCCATCTTTATCTTAACCACTCTTTACATGTTAAAGCCACATTCATTCCTCTCAAGGATCACATATTCTAGGAATCCTTTGGGACCCTATTCTTCCCACCAATGGTCTCCCACAACTATCCTTGGGCCCCTCATCTAAGAGGCACCATGTAGAGGTTTTACGCAAAGTCTCTACATATGAGTAATCATGTAATGGGTCACAACATTTTGCCCTACCAATTATAAATTCACTTTTAAATGATGTTATTTCATTTAACCTACCTAATATGTGTGATACATGTCGTTTTCACAATTATAAATTCCCATGGTCATGAGGACCCCAACCATGGAGGTAGTTCTAAGGACCTCCCTATTCAAGATTGTGACGTGAACCAATTTTCCATCCCTTTGATGAGGGATAGTTATATATCCTTATCTCATGTTCTATGAGCTTAGGAAAAGTTATTCCCCATAATTTAATATTCAAGTCCTTTATGTGGTCATATATGTATGGTTGAGTCTGTTCTAACCCCAATGATTCCAAAAAAAGGGAGGAGAATTTCATATGGAATTTTTTTTATCTTCAATAATGATATTCTTTTATACTAGTGGATAAATGTGTTTTATTGGCTTGGTATATATTACAAAAATATTATTTCTTACATAAATAATCAATCTCATATGATTATAGGATGATGATGATCATGGAATCCACAAACTCAAATAATAGTGTCAATAAATATTACATATGAATGATCATATTATTGACTTGAAAATTGCCTAATATTCAGTGAATATCCTCAAAGAAATGCATCCAAATTAATGATATATATTCCCAATAATATATACCTTAAAAGTTCATACATAGTTGTAGGAACCAAACTTCCGAACTATATGGTGTTTGATTCCACTCCAAGAAGTATACATAGGAAAACTCTATGTGGTTCAACCCTAGCACCCAAAATTCTCAATAACATACTAAAGGTCATTTTACTAGTAGGTTTATTTCAATTCAAGGCATATTAGACACTACAAGGAAAGTTGGGAAACATCAATGATAGTCCCTCATCTGCATTGACTATGAACCATTCACCTAGATTCTCTTTTTGAGTGATGTTAATCTATACCTCTTAGTCTTCATCACATGATCATATAATGTATGATGTTTCTTGTTATGGGGAACCAAAATTTGAGGGGTTTTTTTACATTCACAAGGATTTATATATATAAGGTCTCATGGGCTCAATCTGAAAATCAAAAATACTCACATCATCATTAATGGATATAAATTAAAGAGTGCCCAAATTTGTGGGTTAAAACTACCATCATAATAGTAAATGAAATTAGATTCTTTGATTTAATAAAAAATGGGTACCATTGATAGAGTACCTCGTATACATACTAATATATCCTTTTATGATGATACTTAGACACAAAGAGATAATTATAAAGACAGCACATGCTAACAGTAGATTGTTGACATAAGGGTGACTCATGTTCTATCTAATATTTAATAATGGATTCATTTAAATGTATTAAATATATAATATAGTCGCAGTGTAAATAATAATTATCTTAAAAATGTTGTAAAGTGCACCAAATCCCATGGAATCATCCAATGTAATTCTATAATAAATATTGGAGACATTTCCCACGGACCAAGAGCCTTTGAAAATAGTTTTTTTGAATCATTATGAATTAGAAAACAAGTCGGTGTTTCTGATTTGATGAATAAAACCCATTTGAAACAAACTATAAAGTATGTGGACATATGTTTCTAACTTGAATGATCATGCCACCACAAAAAAATAACTCCATTCACTACTCAATCTTTTTTTGGGACCGAAACGTATATGATAATGTTTCTAGAATTTTATTTTTTTCACCCACCAAAATAACAAATGGCCACATCATATCCTCTATGTAAAAAGTTAGTTCTAAGACATCAATATTTAAAAATACGTACATCATATTCAATAGAATGTATGAAACAAAACAAAAATAATAGATGAAAATATGACAAAAATTGTATTTATTACATATGTATTTTTAAATAATCTCAATTTTATAAAAACCATTTGATGCACAAAACACTAGGATTAAACGAACCATTATTCTCTTTTAAAATATAATTCTTCAAACATGATAGTTAAAACCTAGTTTTTCTGTTTCTGGGGATGAATTGTAGTAAATAAACTGTTAAAAATATATGGTTTACAATTTTATAAGATAAATTCAATAGTAATCTATAGTTACCCTATCCTTTTACACATATGATTAAATGATTTTAATTATAATAAAACATCATATTAAAAGAAAAGGATCTTGAATTCTAGTGCCATGGAAGGCAAGGAACATAGAACAAAAAACATTGAACTAAAGAAAACATTTCTTTATTTAATATTAATAAAGTGATATTATCTTCTATTTTTCTCATAAATCATCATAGGATAAACTGGAGATAACATTAACAATGTGATGAGATAAAATCCCAATACAAAATTATGTATAATAATAAAGTGATACCACGTGGGTTAGAAGTCATAGAATAAGGATATAAAAAGGAATGGAATATAAGAAATAAAAACATATAAACACGAGATAATATAAACATGGAGTCATAATAACGTGGATGAAACATAAACCATGACTTTATCACATTCCATGTCTTATTGAACATATATAAGCACAAGTAAAGGTTGACCACCAAGACCATTGCACATAGTAGAATGAGTCAAGGATAACTGGTAAAACAGTTTCACATAACATCTCATGAGATGCATCTTTACCAAATGAATTGGAAAACTATCTATGTGAACCAACCTTAACATGATCATGAATATTATTTCCACATATATAAGAATATCTAATTAATCATACATAATATAAGGGTACCCATGGAGGGAAATGGGTATCATAATCATGGAGTACGGAATAATAAATGGTTTTATAGTGAAAGTGTCCTTGAAATAAAGTAATTAAAAAATACATGGGAATTAATAAGTTAAAATATGAATATATCATGGTATGTGATATTCAACATAAGTGAAAACATGTAAGAAAAGTATTTAAGAAATTTTAGCTTTTAAAATTTTTTGTTTTATTTGATGGAAAATACTAAAGAGCCATTATAATATAAGAAGTAATAATATATTATATAAAACTAGTTGGGTACCAGTAATTTTTTAATAATAAAATTATGGATCTTATTAAGAAAATGGTTGATTAAAAATGATGATAGAGTGAACTTGAAATTGGGTACTATTTCTGGAAAATCCCTTAAAACGGGTTGGCCCTTCAAGAAGTTTTGAAGAGGGATCCATTTAAAAACATGTATATAACCAAATGGTAATGATGAATGGATATTGATAAATGATTTTGGAGAATATATTCAGAATTTAGGATATGTACATAAGAATAATAGATAAATTAATTTGTGTAAAAAGAATGATCGAGCAACTAGAATGAATAATGACGGTTCTGGTAGAATACCTTACATCAAGTCTGATGGTGTCTTTAACTTGATCTCAATGTCATTGATAATCAATTTAATTTCATTAATTAATATTTTTAAAAGATCTTCTTCCTGAAATTTTTTTATTATGAACTAATTAATTTCATTCATGGCTTTTTTATGGGTAAATACGTTCAATTTCATTGGTTGGGAATGTCCATTTCCTTGGATTTTATGATTAGTTAAATTATATAATTCTAAGGATAAACATGTAAGATAAGAATGGATGTACAGAATTGAAGTTGTATATTATTATTGAACACTAAAAATGTTATATGGGTATAAAATTCTTTTGATAATTTGGAATTAAAATGAATCATTATATATAACTTTAAAGATATCCCTTTTCATTAAATGTCAATTTTTGATCACATCGAACACATTTTTATTTATAAATTAATATCATGTTAAAAAAAGATTACATAACTTTAAATTAGATAGAATAAATATATTATAGTATATTTCTATGATAAAAAATGTTTCATGACTATAATTTAAGACTGTAATTGATATTGAAAACATGTCATCCTTGAATGTGACAAATTAACACATCTCGAATGCTGTTTTTATTTCTAGTATTAAAGGGGGTGAAAGGAGAAATGATGATGAATTATTCCACTATAATAACAAAATTAGAGTTTATGTAAGGTAATGGATTAATCATAACATTAGTATGAATGGAGGTGATGAAAGAAAAATAATGAAAGGAACTTGAAATAGAATTAATGAAATGAATAGAGGAGTTTACCCGTTGAATATAATTTCTTTGAGAACCTCTTATGGGGAAAGTATTTGGTCTTTTGAATAGGACAAGGGCTATTGTAAACATTATTTTGGATTAGGGATAGATTTTAGTGGAATTTAGATATGGAACAAGGCTTTATTATAGTGAATAGAATAAGTAAAGAGGGTGGTATTTATAGGAGAGGAGGGGAGGGTTTTCCGATTATTTTAATGATTTGATTATTATATTTTCTCAATAATATGAATAGTTTTGATTATTGTGGCCTAAAATAGTAAATATATCATGTTATTATAAACTTATGGCCATTTACATCACCCATTACTCAATCATGATACAATAATTAATTTATTTAGCCTTTATCCTAAATTATCATATTTTACTATTCACAAAAAAACTCATGTATTTTAGTAAAATCCCAAAAATTCACCCTAAACAATTATTTTCCATTTAAAATCTAAAAAGAACACATATTTTTTAAAATAGTAGTCCAAATATTTTATAATTAATTTTTTTAATTAAAATCAAAAATTACTTGAGAAATACAAATTTTAAAATTAAAACTTATTTTCTAACACATCGAAAAATTAATTATGGCCTCATAAATTAACTTATGATCATAAAATGTAAAAAAAATAATTTATGAATTCAATTTTGGAAAATAATATTTCTTTTATATTAATAAATTGATCACAAAATTGTAAATAAAAATACATGACCTTTAAAAATACCAACACTTAATTATTAATTTTTAAAATATTTAATTACATTTAATATGATATAATTATATTATATTGTCACTTATAAGATAGATTAGTTTTATTTATACTTTCATTAGTGAGGCTAATATTCTAACTGGTGGGTTTACTATTCATAAGGGTCACATTACTAATCCAATGGTCAGGTTTCTATTTCCTCGATATGTGTTCCAAAACATCTATAGATACCTTTTATTTCACTCATTATTCATTTATAATGTTTTTATTATGTTCTATAAGTAATCCTATGTGATGATAATATAATTATAAGAACTATATTTTTATTGATAAGACATTGGGTTTTGAAATTATCCCCCCTTATGAAATTTCACCCTTGAAATTTGGTTTTACATTCTAAGATGTAAATAGTTATGGGTACTTTTCCTTTATTGCCTCTTATAGTACCCATATTTCCTCTTCATACTTATGGCTTCACCATTGTAATTTGACCGAGTGAGTAGTCTTGTTGGATATAACATTATCTCTATGATCCAAGATCTCTACTGGTTGCTCCTAATAATAAATATCATTCTCCTACTATACAACATCTGAATACAGTACGTGTGAAGGTCCTGGTATGTACTTTATTGAGAGGGATACATGGATAAAAGTATGTACTTTAGACATGGCAGGTATAAGTTCTAGTCTATAGGCCACAACTCCAACAAGATCAATAATATTTAAGGGGATGATGTACCTAGAACTTATCTTTTATTTATTCCCAAACCTCTTAACCTTCTTCCATCGAGATATGCAGAGGAACACCATGTCCCTATCATTGAACTCAAGGTCCCATTGATGATTATCTTCATAACCATTCTATTGAATTTGGGCTTCCATGTTGTTCCTCTAAATGGTTTTTACTATATCCACCATTTATTTTTCTATTTTAGGTTCTAGCATCTTATGATTGCTGAATTCATCCAAATATGTCAGTTTTCTACACCTTTTAGCATAAAGGGATTAAAATGGTGCCATTAGGATGCAGGAGTGGAAACTATTTTTTTAAGAGAATTCAACCAGTATAAGATATTGTTTCAATCCTCCATTTAAGTCCATAGAACATTCTCTAAATATAACATCCAATTTATGAATAGTTCATTTATACTGGAAATAAGTTTGAGGATAATAGGTCATACTGAAGTTCAACTCAGTGCTTAAATTTTAGTGTAGACTTTTCTAAAACTTCATGGTGAATCTCGGATCACTATCAAATACAATAGATAGTGGTACTCTAGGAAACCTTACCCTCCTATTTCAAATATATCCATTAAAGTTGATCAAAAGAGAATTTCTATCAAATTGAAATAAAGTGAGTTTTCTTTTTAAGACAATCCATAATGACCCATATATCATTGTTTCCTTAGGAGTCCCTTGGAAGTTCAGTGACAAAGTACATGGTGATGTTTTCCCACTTCTATGATTGTATGGGTATTGGTTGCATCATCCCCTTAGATTTTTTTTTTCAGCCTTCAATTTCTTAAATACTAGGCACCTTGATATATACTCAGCTATATCTTTCTTCATATTGTCCCACAAAAGTTTCTCTCAGATATCTCAATAAGTCTTTGTTCTCTCTTGGTAAATATAAAAAGTTGATCTATGTGTGTCATTTTAAATATCCTTATTTACCTCTATATGAGATGGTAAACATTATCATTCCCCATATATTACAACTCCTTCCTTATCAATCTTTAACTCAGAGCCCATTTCTAATAGCTCCACCCTTTCCAGAAGTTCCACAACTTATCATTGAGCATCCTTTATTTTCTATATGAGGGATGACTGAGAAATCATTTGAAAAAGGATTAATGATGTTTCTCCCTTAATGATTCACATGTACGTACTCTAAAAATATATTAACATTGAATACTTTTAAATTCTCATCATTGATCATGATGGAGGATCCATTCAAATTTAAGCATTTCCCACATGATTCTCTTTTCTAGGGTGTTAGTGGATTGAGAATTCATAATCCTTGATGATATATAATCTTCTTAACTGACTAATATTAATCCCTTTCTATTTGAATATATATTTGAGACACTTGTGATCAGTATATATCTCACACATCCCCCCATAGAGATAATTCTACCAGATTATCAATGTAAAGATCAGAACTGCCAACTACAAATCATTCTCGGGATAGTTGTTCTCATGTATTTTCAGCATCCATGAGGTGTAGTCTATCACTTTATCATTTTTCATCAGCACACTACATAATCCATTATTTTAAGCACCACTATAAACCAAAATAGTTCTCCATTTATTGTGAGTGTGAGTACTATTAAATTGAAAAGACTCTTTTTGAGCTCCTTAATGCTTTTATCACATTCTTGAGTCTAGAATAACTTCACTACCATTCATGTAATCTTGGTAATTGGGTTTCAGAATCATTGAAATTTAATAAAACCTATTTAGACAAATAATTTTGCAGATCTTCATTACCGATGTTGGCCTGGGCCACTCTTCAATTCTCTTTATCTTAGAAAGTTCCATAGATATTCTTTTGTTGGGGATATCATTCCCTTAGAATGGTAATTCCTCCATAATTAACTAACATTTACTGTACTTTGTATAAAGTATCTCCCTTCAAAATTTCATCTGAATAGTATTCAAATTCTCCTTGTGTTCCTCCTTTCTCTTAGAGTATATCAGAATATCATCGATGAAGACAACCACCTATTTTTCAAGTTAATATATAAATACAATATTCATTAAATCAATGAATATTGTTGGATAATTAACGAGTCCTAAGGGCATAACTATAAACTCATAGTGCCCATACCACATTTGAAATGAAGTTTTGTGAATATCTTCTTTACCATTAATTGGTGATATCCAGATGGAAGGTCCACCATAGAGAAATAATTGGCCCCATGAAGTTGATCGAACATGTCATCTATTCTAGTAAGTGGATACTTATTGTTTATCCTGATTTTATTAATCTCATTATAATAAATGAAAAGGAACATTTAACCATCTTTATTCTTGCTAAATATGACTTTTTCTCCCCACAAAAAAGCACTTAGTTGTATAAAACCCTTGACTAGGTTCTCATGTAACTAATTCTTCAGCTCTTCCAACTCTATAGTGGTTATTCTATACGGATTATTTGATATAATTAGAGATCTATGAAAAAGTTAATTGGAGAACTCAACCTCTTGATTATGTGGAAGTCCATGCAATTCTTTGGAAAATACATCAGTGTAGTGACTTACAATAGGCATGTGTTCCAACATGATTCTCTCCTTTATCTCAATCATTTGATATAGATATTATTTCTCATAAGGTAGTAATATCTATAATTTAGGCAATGAATCTAAAGGAGATTCATCTTCCTCCTTACACTAGTAATTAATTGAAGGATGCTTTGGGATGTGAAGAGTGTCTCCCTTTCCGGACAGTTTGTCTTTTTATAATGATAGACAATCCATTCCTAAGATAACATCAATATCTACTAAAAGATGTATGATGATATTTTATGGGAGGTTTATCCCACAAATGTTAACTGGGGGAGTCTATAAACCATGGATAAAATAATTCCCCATTCACAATACCCAAAGTTTATTTATCCTCCAAATTTTGTGGTGGTGTTTGAATAGTTCGTCTAAACTAGTAGGATATAAATTAATTAATAGAGCCAAACTAAAATAGTATGTTAACTATTATTTAATTAATAACTTGTGTACCTATCACCACATCATTTTTAGGATCCACCTCACCATTAATGATAAAGCCCCTCCTTTTTTCCGTAGAGGTATTGTTGATTGCCTCCAACAACACTTGGATTAGTGCAATTTTTCTCATAATTCCCATGTTCCTTGAATTTGATACAGTACACTACAAGATGAGTGTTGATGTGAACCGTCCTTTCTTCATCCATATTAGTGGGATTCTTCATATCCCTTCTGTTGTTTTTAACCTAATTTCCATTCTTCCACATTTGAATCAATTTATGGGTCCTTTTAGACAGTATATAGGATTCTTATTTCTATAATTTTTACATGTGGGATGTTCTATATTCTTTCTATCATGGGATTTATTTTCTAAAATACCCATATTAGATTCCACTTTCCTCTTTTTTTTCATTGGTCCCATGAGACCACTAATAGTTTCCAATCTCTATATATACCTTTAGGGAACCTTGAAAAATCTCTTCATAACTATTGATGTCGCAAATCACCAACACTTTTTATATACATTTCTTTAGTCTTCTAAATAATCTATCTGCCTTGATTTCAGTCTTCAAGACAAAGCCGGTGGTTTATCTTGCAAGACTTGTGAAGTTTGATTTGTATCCCCCGATTGACTCATCTTCCTTCTTCTTGAGTCTGAGGAACTCTCCTTCCATATTGAGGTTGAGTGTTCAAGGAAACTTTTTATGGATAGTTTTTTTTAATTCCACCCAATCCATTGAATAAATTTCATCTCGGGACTACATATTCATGATCAGTTTCCACTATTGATCAGCTTATCCATCAAAATGATAGAGTTATGTACATATTTTTCTTATTTTGAGAAATAGAAGACATATAATATCTTTTCAATGGAGTTAATCCAATGTTCTGCGGGGATGTGATAAGAAGATCTACTAAACATGGGAGGCCTTTGTGGCATAAAGGATTCAATAGAAACTTTCTTTTTCCATTGAGGAGTAGGGTGTTCCACATGTTTCAAGTTATCATATATAACTTGGGCATGCTAAGAAAGCACTGTAAAAAGTTTTTGAGCATCGGTTCCCATCATTTTAGGCATATCATTAGGGAAATCATCACATTTCCTGTCATGTTAATTATTGTAATGTGTTATTCTATTTAATGCTATTAATTATGAGAAATAACGCACAATTTTTGGGATTTAATACTTAGTTAATAAGCATAAAAATGTAACATTAAACAAAAAAGGATAAAATCTTAATATAAAAGTATATCCTAACTTTTGATTCCTTAGGTTTCAATCTAGGTTATCCTTGATTTTTTTATTAACATATATTCCTATGGGATATTTTTTTTATTCCCTTAATAGTGTTTTATAATCAGCTTATGAATTTAATAAAGCATATCCCCTAGGAGTGTCAAACTAGGAGTTAAGAAAGGCATGATATCATGCACCAGTTCCCATTCAAATATATCTCAAAGAAGTGTTTTTAGGTTTTAACCTTAGATACATGTGTTCCATATCCATATCTGCATTTTCTTATCTAGACATAGGTGTATTTTCTTAATAAACCACTTACTCTATACTTACCAAAATTTAGGGATTTGTTTATATACATAGTCTCACAATTAAGGCTTTTACTAAAGTGATCTATTCCTAATCTCAAAAAACAACTATCTATTTCTTTGATTACAACAATTGTTACCCTATCCATTTACACATATCATTATATTATTTTAAGAATAATAAAACAACATATTACAAGTCAATGATTGTGATTTCTAGTGTCTTGGAAGACTAGGTACATAAAACTAAAAACATGAGACTAAATAAATAATTTCTTAATTTAATATTAATAAAGAGCTCATAGCTTCCATTTTTAACATTATCTTCATAGGATGACCTAATGATAACATGAACAAAGGGATGAACTAAAATCCTAGTAAGGGAATAATCATAATGATAAATCATTATAACAAGGGTTAGAGGGAATGAAATAATGATATTAAAAGGCATGGAACATATGAAATCATAACATGTAATCATGGGATCATATAAACATGGAGTTGTAATAATATGAAAACAATATAAAACTTGACGTTAACATGAGTTAAGGATCTTTTCACATAGATTACACAAGTCAAGGTTAACAACTAATACCTTTTCACATGGTATTTGGAGTCCTGGCTAACCGCCAAGACCCATGCACATATATTCCCATGATACTCAAGTTTAACTAATGCATTGGAGAGCTATATGGGTGCATCTATATTAAAATTTTCAAAAATATGCTTTATAGATAAATAATTATACATAATCAATCATACATAACATAAGGGTTCCCATGGAAGGAAATGGGTATCATAAATAGGACATAATCATAATAAATGAGTATATAATACAAGTGTCCATGAAATAAAGGAATTAAAATTTACATGGACTTTAAAAGGGTAAAATACGCATATATCATTTTAATTTGTTTCAAATATAATTGATAATTATTTAAGAAAAGTATTTTTGAAATATTAGAATTAAAACATTTCAATGCGGTTTTAAGGAAAATACTAAAGAGCCTTTAAAATTGCAATTGGAATAATATATTATATACAACCAATAGTGAACAAAGAATGTTTTCATTTTAAAATATACATATCTTATTAAAATAATGGTTTCTTAAAACTAATGATAGAGTGAATGTGAAATTGCATTTGATTTTTGGAAGTTCCCTTATAACTGGTTTTCTTTTTGGGAAGTATTGATGATGAAACCATTTAAAAACATGTATATAACTAAAATATAATGATGAATTGATCATGATACATGATTTTTGAGAATATTAATATAAATTATAATATGTAAATAAGAAATAATAAATAACTTCATCTGGGTAAAAAGAAAGATAGATCAGTCCGAAGGAAAAATGGATGTTCGTGTAGAATCCCTTACCTCAAGTCTGATGGTGTCTTTCACATGATATTAATATCTTGGAAAACAAATATTAATTCATTAATTAATATTTAAAGAACCAATTATTCATGATATTTATTTATTATAACCTTATTACGTTTATTCAAGACCATTTTGATGGTTTAATAAGTTCAATTTCACTGTTTGGAAGCATTTCATTCCTTGTTTTTCATGGTTGGTTTACTTATATACATGTAAGGATAAACATATAAGATAAGAATGGTTGTCCAGAATTCTTGTTATATGTTATTAGTGAATTACATTAGGATTACATGGTATTAAAATTAATTTTTTTTATTTGGAGTAAAGATAAATCAATATATAAGATGTTAATGATAACCATTTTGGTTAAATGGTGGTTTTTTGTCACACCGAACACATTTTGCTTTAAAAATTAACATAATGTGTAAAAAATATTCATGAACCATATATTAGAAATAATACATATATTACATTATTTTTCAACCATTAAAATGGCTACATTACCAAAATGGAAGATAATAATAGAAATTGAAAATTTTTCAACCATTAATGTGATAAATTGAAACCTCTATGATGGTGTTTTCATTTCTAGTATAAATATATGGGAAAGTATATATTATTTTTAATTATTCCATTACTAAAAAAATCAAGTTAATGTATGTTACTGTATTTATCAAAACAGTTGGATGAATGGAGGAAAGGAATGAAAAAGGAATAAAGGAACGTGAATGAAAATAAAATAAATGAAAAGAAGAGTTTACCTCTTGAATATAACTTCTTTGAGAACCTCTTTAGTGGAGAGGATTCGGTATTTTGAAGATAAGAAGGGCTGGTGGATGTGGGAGAGGGGCTTAGGGTGAGATTTTATCAGAATTTAGAAATAGAACAAGGCTTTAGATGAGTGATGAGAAGAGGTATATATGGGTGGTATTTATAATAGTTGAGAGGAGAGGTTTCCCATTATATTAATCATTAGTTTGTTATTTTTTCTCAAGACTATGAATAGTATTGATTATTATGAACAAAAAATTTAAATGGATCATGTTTTTTTGAAAAAATTTCAATTTAAATCACCCATGAGTCAAGTATGATGCATGAATTCATTTATTTATCATTAATCGTAAATTATTGTATTTTACTATTCACCAAAAAAATCATGTATTTTAGAAAAATTCCAAAATTTTATACTAACCATTTTACGACATGTAGGATTCACAATTGAACTCTATTTTATGAAACTAATTCTCTAAATATGTGAAATTTAGTTTTTTTATTCAAGTCAAAATTTACTTGAAAAATACATATTTTAAAATTAAAACTAATTTTCTAACACATTGAAAAATTAATTAAGGTCTCATAAAATTATCTTAAGATCAAAATACAAAAAAAATTAATAATTTATTAATTCCTTTTATGGGAATAAATTTTCATTTAATTTAAAAAATTTATCATAAATCTACAATTAAATATACATTTGTTATAAAAATAATAACACTTAATTAATAATTTTTGAAATATGTACTTTCTTTTACTATGATATAATTATATATTATTGTCACTTATAATATGGATAAATTTTACTTTTATTTTCATTAGTAAGGTTACTATTCAATTTGCTAGTATACTATTCATAAGGGTCACATTATTATCCCAAAGGCGAATTTACTATTTCATTAGTATGTGTTCCTTATCTTCGGGAGAGAACTATTTATTTCCATAATTAATCATTTATAAGGTTTTTAATGTGTTCTATAAGAAATTTTATGTAACTATAATATAATTATAAGAAGGGAATTTTTATTGATAAAACATTTGGTCAATACATTATCTATTTATTATAAATAAAATAAATTTATTTGAAGGAAAAAATAAAATTTATTGTGAAAACATTCTTTTTCAGAAATAAATTTAGTCATGTTTTATATAAATTATATAAAATTAATTTTTAAATTTTTTTGAAACATTATTAGAAAAAATAAAATTCTTTTTTCAAATATAAATTTCTATATTATATTTCAGTTGATTTTTTAGACCATTTTGAATAGATTAAATTTTTTTGAATATTGAAAAATACAAATTTTTAATTAAATATTACATTTACTTTTCATTTATTTACCTGATAAAATTATATTTTAATTTTTTTATAAAGTAATCTAATTAAAAATATAGTAAAATTTGAATAATTTAATTCTTTTAAATAAAATTCATGTTTAATTTATACACTAAATCATTATATACTTAAGAAAGTTTTCTATTTAGAAACTATCTTTATTGTCCCATATGTGTGCATAATTTTTATATGATTCTACAATTATCATTATTAAATTTGTGAAAAATGATTCCATATATGAAATCAGAATATTTTTTATTATCATATAAATTAAAAAATGGTATTTTGTTATGTATAATATAAAACATAAATATTTATTAACGTGATTTAAGTAAAAATTGTTCTAACGAGGTGTTAAGATAATAATATAGGGTATAAAATGACATTTAAAAATTCTTCAGACACATTTTATATAAATATTTCATTCTTAGACTCCCAATAGATTCATAATTATCTAATTTTAAGTCTTGTGGAATGATATAAATTTGGGTGTGATTTTTTGTTTCCATAACTACCAATTTTGTCCTCTCTCACGATTATAAAAGGACACCCCCTGTCCTCCTATATTGACACTACAAAATCATTTTTTATTGAAAATAACTAACAAAATATTTTATTTATATATGTTCCAATACCATAGATTCCATTTATAGATCATTAATATAATATAAGAAGTATTTAGGTATAACATTGAGTTGTTTCTAGAAGAAGAGGTAATGTTCATAATTTAGTGTTTTCATTTTACTTATTCTTCTAACACCTAATAATATTTTACAACTATTACCATATAATAACACCACTATATAATATATACATATATTGTATTATATTAATTTTATAAACTATATCCATCTATAGTTCTATCAAATGGAAAATGCAACTGTCGATCTGGTGTACATCCGACTACTGCCTTGAGTACCGATGTAGTTGGTTTTCCATAATCTGTATTCGTGGATGAATATAATTATGGATGTAACATATTTAAATAAGTTTTATGATATTATTTTTATGATTATGATATTACATATATCTTATTACATTCCCTTATTTAAGGTATATGGTAATGTCGCTCGTCTGCACATTGGACTACCGCCTCATGAGGCAATGTGAATCTTTTTACACTTACAGTTTTTTTAGATGTTAGTAAGGTTAATGTTAAATAATATATTTTATATTTAGGATATAATAATACTTATAAGAATACAATATCACATCTTACATCATACCATACAATCCATTGGAATATAATAATGTTAATCGTGCATATGTGTAGACTACCACCTCCATATTGTGATGTTATATTTTACTCAATTTATCATTTACATGTAATGAAATAAGGATGGATTTTATTAATATAGATGATATACACCTAGATATCAAAATAATTATTATGTAAAGGTTTATAAAAATTATTTTCCTTTCTTTCAAATTATTGATAAAAATAGTAATTGTGTTCATACTTATGTATGGTGTACTATCTCCATGAATGTTTTAATCCATTTTATATATCTAAATTTTATAGATTAAATAAATAAATATATAATTATAATTATTTATATTAATATCATGTTTACTATTTTATAGGTTATTTTACCTTGATTATAATAAAATTATTAAAATTATTTAATGAATACATCCCTTATAATCGATGCAATTATCCCATAAACTCTGATTTTAAGAAATAATTGATATTAAAAAATTCATAAAAGACAACATGTAAATGATATATGGTTTTAGATATATTATTATTGTTTATTAAGGGATTTTTAATAATCCTATATCTATTGTACAAGAGTTTGAATCCCATATCAAGGAATTCAAGTAGATGGTAAGGCTTTCTTAACTAAATTTTACTATTATGAGACACACACTGTATTCAGTTATTATTCCTTTGTGTGGTTTATATAATTCCACTTTTGATATGCTATATCATGAATATCGTTTTATTCATGATCCAAACTTGGTTGAACTATACACTGAATAGATTTAAAATGATTATAAAAGGACCGTATAAGTTGAATGTAGATGAAACATTCTATTATAGATAGATTTGTTATATTTTTGAATATTTATGATAATATGAAGGATATGGTCAAGACACAATCCATTGTATGTTTTTTTTCCTCAAATCCACTCTATAGAGAGAAATTCTATATTTTTTATATAATTCATTTTACATGGTGTTTATTTTATCTATTATACATGTTATATTGTTAATTAATAAATATTCAGGGTATGTGAAGTTTAAATTAATTATATATCTTTTAATTTGCTTTGATTTAGTAGTTATTAATTCTATAATGTTTTGTTTACCAACATTACCCTCACTCGGACTTATTAATGTTTAAATTTATCTTAGAATATTTATATGATCATTATATTCTAGAACCACTTCTATTATTTTATATTCATATTGTTTTTGTTTTTCCCATGTTTTCCTTCAAACTATTCCGCTCCATGAAACTCAATGAAAAAAATAATTGTTTTATGAAAATCCAACCATACTTTCTATTTTAGGTCAAAATTATTTTTCTCCCAAAATATTTTTTCAAAAAATATTGATGTTATTATCTAAATTTATATGAATATTAATTGTATATTAATAATAACATTTCATTTCACAATCGAGTTTAAAAAGGACCCTTTTTAATTATTTTTCTAAACAACTAATTTTTGACTTCTTTTAATATTGAGAAAGGAGTGGTATTTTTAATTTAAATGTGGTAAACATATTTTTCTCATTTAAAATAATATTTTTATATAGTTATTAGAATTAAATTTTCTATTTTTTCATTGAAATTCTATTTTCTATTTTTTTATGATTTTTTAGTTTAAATATTACAATATAATGGAATTATTTCTAAAAGTGGGAAATGGTTTTTCAAAATTATTTAAAACCTATATTTAAAAAATATTATAAATATCTCGAGGAATGAAATTATTAATATTTATGTACAAAATTATTAATTAGTACAAAATTTATTATCCTTCATTTTGAAACTATCCTTTTATATCAATTGATTGTCTTCTATCATCCTTTATTAATATATATATTTTACCCTCTTGTGACCATTCACTTTTTTATTGACATGTTTTCCAAAAAACTCCAATATTCATTGGACATTATTTATCTCTTTTATGTCCATATTTTCAATATCGATGATGTGTGTAGTCTCATTTGAATTACTTTTAAGATATATGTAATGTATACCATTTTATTATAAAGCATTAGTTTAACGAAGAATATTATGATTGTAATTTAATTAGTTGTGGAAATGATGATATTATATACACTTGAATCAATACCAGAATTTTTTGATTAATAGAGAAATTTGATTATGTTATATATATTTGATTATACAAATGCATATTGAATTGGATATATTTTTGGGATGGTCGAGGATCCATTATAGATATCCTCTCAATGAAATGAAATATCTCAAGAGAAAACTTGTTATCGTACTTTATTAGTTTGGTATTTTATATATGCTAATGAAATTTTGGAATGTGTCTTGGAACAATGAATTTACTATAATATTCATTGTTTCTTCGAATAATTACATGGTAATAAGGTTATGAATTTTTGGTATTTCAAATTTCCATCAATGAGAAATAAGTTACCAATATCCTGGTGTGTCAATTCGATAATGGACTTTTTGCATTATCATGTAATTGATTATATGGCATGTGTACTTTTAATTCAATAGGATATACTATTATACATTAGATTCTTCTGATAGAATCCATTTTATGTGTTCCATTTCTATTCAACTAAGGTCTTCCTTTGTTATGTTTTTCTCTCACTCTAATTTAAACAAGGAATATTTGAATGATCTTCGAGGATATAATAATGTTTTTCTTATAATGAACTTTTTTTATTAATTAATACATAAATTATGACTTTAACTTTCTTATCATTACTACTAAACTAATTATCCTATTCAATTGTAGTCCCTAATATCTTCTACATTAGTAATAAATTAAATATCATGTTCAGTTTTCTGGAGTTGATTTATTACTATGAGTATTATAGAATGTTTAATAAGAACATTGGGAACATTCTTTTATAAGAAAATAGATTTCAAATGCGATAAGATAAACCCATATACGGATTAATAACATTTATATTTTTCATTATTTTGGATCATAATTGATGATGTAACGAGATAATTTCATGTGTGATATTTTTTATATATGGATCCAAAAAAACGAATGACAAATCATATAAACACCCATATTAAATGTAATAATTTCCCTTATGTGATATTAAAAATTATTTCTTTCAGGTGTGAGATGATAATGTCCATATTTGGGTAACAGACTAATGTAATGAAAATTTATATTTCCCTTTTAAAGTATCCTTTAATTTCACAAAATAATATACCTATGATGGATTTATTTATAGAATATAACCCTAAATAATTTAATCCCAATAAAATACGTTATTAATATAGTAAGGTCTCAAGATACATGACAATATATTATTGTATTTTTGATGTAATGAAATGAAAAATATTATTATGTTTGTATAATCACTAATGCGATAAATTGATCAATGAAGGTGATTGATATATAACTATATAGAATATTTTAAAAAATATATATGTAATATTGAAATGTGAATGTGGTTATATTTTATAAATAATTTCCTCAACATATAAAGAGTAAAAATAAATTCTACATCACCTAATATAATAAAAAATAAGGAATAAAGTGTTAATGAATATGAGGCAAACTTCATATGATTAGTATAGAGTGGAATGGATTTCATACATAATCAGGAAAACAATATTGACCATTCTATGGAATTAATTATTTGCTTCATTGGTATTCAAAGTATAATAACAAAAAATATATATATAATAGAATTAGAAAAAAAATCATAATATAGATAATGAATCCCTTATCCTATGATGGGATACTACATCACTTCGAATAATGTTTAGGATTTCCTCTATTTTCACTCCCTAAAAAAGTTTTGTGAGAAAATAAACGATAAAAAAATTGTATAGAAAAGGAAACCATAAGAAAAATGATTCACATACTGTATTTAAATACCATAATACATTTCATAATGTGTAATCAGATTAAACACTAAATGGAGATGTTTATTTTACCATTAAACTCATCCCTAATGAATAAATTATATCTATTAGTACATAAAAAATTTCTATATTAAAACTAGTGGAAGTGTAGAAAAAATGTAATATATGTGTAATAAATTATTCATTGTCTCAATTTTGTATCATATGGTTCCCATGTTGTTTGTGTTAGTAATAAGGATTGTTCAACATGTTTGTGAAAGGATTATTGGATAATAAGTTCCATTAATAAAAATAAATATATAATACTATTTGAATCAATGTATTTTTGAACTAAATGTTGGAGACCAATATTTTTCAATGAAATTTTTTCATGCTGGGTATCATTATTTGTCAATAGAGAAGGAAGATATTCCAAAAACATCATACCACAAAGTGTATATACATTATTATTTCATTTTAATTTCCTTTTGATTGAAAATATACCCTATGTTATTGTGGATATGATTAAAATATTGTTAAAATATTATATTAATACTATCATTATGGTATTTATTGATAAAATAATTATTTCACCAGAAATCTATGTGGGGAAATGCTCCATATGATAATTATTTTATAAACTCCTAATACAATGAATGTAAATTCAAAATTTAGTAAGTATGAATTTATCCTTTTGGGATATTATTTTCCTGCCCATATTTTCCCAAATAATAGAATATTGGTTGATCCATAAATGTAAAATGAATTTACAGAATGGACTATACCAATGAACATAACTGAGATACAGAGTTTCCTTGTATTATATGATAACTATCGGCTCAGTGTTGAAAAATTATCCCAATTTTCTAACCCAATAACCAAGTTCACATGTAAAGGGGTTATTTTTATATTTTCAAAACAATATAAATATTGTTTTTAATAGAGGAATAAGAGATTAGTTAGTGTTAGGATATTAATATTGCTATTAAGAAGGGATGGTTTATTCATATACAATGATTCATCAAAGAATGCAATTGGTGGATTCTATGTACAAAATGATAGAATTTTTTCTTATAAATCAAGATTGTTAATGATCCGAAAAAATAATTTTACAACCTAGGATATTATGTTGAATTCCATAATCATTTACTTGATAATATATAATAGCTATCTATATGGTGAAATATTTGATATATATACATAAAATAATTTCTTGAAATAATCTTTTCACAAAAAATTATCATCATGAGAAAATTGAGATTTAAAGAAGCTACTCAAGGATTTTTTTTCCAATGCACAGACACGTGGGGGTGTAAAAAGGTATCTCAGGTATATTTTAGAAAATATAATTGTCTTATGAAAAAATTTTGGAAAGAAAACGAATCAATATTCTTTGATTTAGTAAATTTTGATATGAGAATCATTCGACACAGGTAAACATTCCTCTTTTTCCAAATCATTTCTAAAATAAATTTATTGGTGAAGATAAAATTTTCTTAATTGATGTTAAGAGTTTAGATAAAATAATAAATTCCTAACGTATGGCAATGTTGAATACATTGTTTATGAGGATGGTGTGATAATGTATTTAAAAAGGAAATGTGTTCTACCAATACTCAAATAGAATATGGAATTACATGTTGAATCCTAATCTCTATATAATTTCATAATATACTAATTTTTCCATCCATGTTTCTATATTGATGTGTTATGATAATGTTATGGACATTTTAGTAGGATTTGGAAATAAATGTAATGAAATGATTCTATATGGTTCATTTTCAGTCACCATTCCATTTATGTACATTTATTTACAATAAGGGAGGATCTAACTCTTGAGCACCTTGCATGAATCTATTTCAATAATTTCATGAGACATCATGATGTACCAATTTTGATAGTATATTTTAATGAAGAAAAATTCATAGCTATATTTTTGAATAATATTAATAATTATCTCGATGTCCTGTAATATTAGAGCACTATATATGATTCTATGACATATTAATAGCCTAAATGGACTACTAAAACATTATAATTTAGGATGAGGACATGCTAACATGACATTAGAAATATTATTTATCACTATATTCAATGGTTCATTTTTTCAGTATAATATATTTTATTTAAGAATTATATTGGATCATTATAAGTCCCCAGAATTAAACCTTACTTAATCTTGAGTTATTACAAGATTACACATTGAGGATCTTTTCAGGTTTAGAGTTTTAGAGAATTAGATCATAAAACTTGCATTACATTCCACATTTAAACAAAGTGGTTACATAAAGATAGTATTCATTTTTTCCCATCAACGGAAACATATTTAAAATAAAACATGGATTCTTTCTTGACACTTCCTTGAAACTATCATCATATCATGTACCATCCCTTGACCTGTGAAAAACATTTCAAAAAAACTTGGGATGAGCATAAAAAGCTCAGTATGGGTTATAAAAATATGGAAAGGAAACATGAGTTCATATATACATAAAAATGAAATCATACTTTGCCCATAAAACATAAGCACTTTAACATACCTCATCAAATCATGAATAGATCATAGAAATCATAAGATATAAAGGTAACTTGAGGCATTCATAACATTCTTATGTAGGGAGTAACCCTCTTGGTTACGTTTGGAATACCCATCATAATATATTCCCTAAATCTCTTCGGAGAAACCTTAACGTTTCACTCCTTCGCGTTACCCAATGCATTTGAGAGCTATATCGGGCTCACCCGCCCTTATTTTATCACGGAACCACCCGTCTTCATAATAATTCCCAAGAACCACAACATAGTCATATCACATAAAACATGCATAAAGGAAACATAACATTTCCACCTTTAAATCACAAGATATCAATACAACACATTGATATAAAAACATTATGAAAACCATTTTCAATACCAAAACAAAAGAAAAGTAAAACATGGTATTTATTTTTCTTTAAAAAAAGGCATGACTTGTAGAAAAAAGCTGAAACTCAAATAATGGTCACGGTGGCAGAGAAGTCGTTGTCGCCGCATACGTACGACAAAAACATTCCCTTTTGTCGTTTAGTAAACGCTTCGTATAAAAAAATGATTCATTTTGAATAAACGTAAAACTCAAAGGGGTTTATACATTGTATAAAAGAAGGTTGTGTATAAAACAAAATATGCCTCAATGAAAGGAGATTGAGACGAAGTCCTATACCTCGGGTCCGACTTGACTCGGTCATTCTTTAATCTCCTAAATAATAAACATGAGTTAATTTCTACTTGTTTAAGAACCTTTTTCAAGTTCATTGTTCCTTTTATATCACTTATTTCCATGTCATGAACACTATGTAATTATTTAAGTTAATAACGGTCGTTTTAACGATCATTGGTACTTGAGTCAAAAATAAAACCTTTATAATTACAAGTTTTTCATGTATCCATTATATACAGAATGGTATTCATGATGTAGATATCATATATATCATATATATCCATTACATGCATGCATTTATAATATTATGTAACATTTAGAGGTAAGAAATGAAATACATCGTTCATGGAGACGGTAAGTCGTACGTACGCATGAACGTTGCTTCCATTTCTATTTCGTATTTTTTGAAATGGAATCATAATGATATAAAGGTATATTATAATTCCAGTGTAATATCATATATAATATCCTAACTCCATCCTTTATACGTCCCACATTTGGTATTAACGAATCAAATCACTTTCAGGGGGCGGTTGTCCGCACTTCCTTAAATGAAGATATCATGTTTACCCATAATGGAAACCATAAAGGTATGCCCAAAATGAATAATACATAAGCTTAAGGGAAACATAAACAAATTATATATCATATATAAATATAGTGTCATCTTAATGGCCACCTTTGAAGGTGTTAAAATAATGTTGAACAATCATCGTTTCGGGAGGCAGAAATTCACCATCCACGGAAACAGTATGTTCTTTAACCATTAGATGTAGGTGTGTGTAAGTTTATCTCGAATCCTTCTTAGAAAAAAAACCTAGTATATTGAAGATATTGTATTTGTTACCAAATAAATGAATAAAAATATTTATGGTGTTGGAGAAGCAAAATAAAATAAAAGGACTCAAGTGAAGACATTACCTTAAAATCGGGTAACTCCCTTTGGTTTGAGCTCAAAGGCTTCCTTGGGAAGACTTCTGCCCAAAGTGAGGATTCAAGGAGTAATAGAGGGAAGTGTAGAGACAAAATGGGCAGGGTTTTGCCGAGCCAAAGGCTTTGTAAGTGTGTGTAAGGAGGTAGAGGTGGGGGCCTTTTATAAGAGGAGAGGAGGGGCACTCTTGGAATGTAAAGAAATGTAACTTTATTTCAAAAGGAGTTCCGGATTAAAAAGGTCCTACATTGATATAATTCTAGGATAAGGTGATAAGGGTTCTAAATCCACCCATCCAATAGGTTTTGGACATGTGTAGGTCATAGATTTTACATTATATTTTCATTTTATTTAAATCCTTTATTAATGAAGTAATTGCTGCATCATCATGATGTCATAAATAATATATTATATTTTATGTCAAAAAATTATAAAAAAAATATCATGATGTAGGAAATAGTTTTACCTTTCTAATGAATATTTATAGTCAAAAGTATGACTTGTATAACCCCACGTAAAAATTGTTTTAGTAAAACAACTCATGTTTGTGTTATTTTTACTTTTACATTAAATAAAAAGTTATTTATGTCATTTACCAAAACAAAGTGGCTCCATGGGGTCCCCAAGTTGACCCATGGATTGTCTTGGTCGGCCATGACATATCCAATGAGTGTAGGACATGTTTTAAGCTCATATCATATTATTAAAACATTATTTTTACCTTAAACTACACTAATTACCTCTAATCGCGATTAAAAACATAAAAGTTATTATTCACCAAAAAAATTATTTTAATCTCATTGAACCACATTTTAATTCTTAATGACAACCATGTATGTAGTATTTTTGAAAATCAAATCACAGAAGTGGAAAAGTTTCATTTAAATGAAAAATCAGTTTCTTTAACTACCACTTAGTGGTTTCACTATTCATCAAAAATTGAAGTTTTTCAGAAAAATACCAAAACTTCACCCTAAGAAATATTTGATATTATGAATTCAAAAATGATGTCTATTTTAAAAAATTCAAATAATATAAGTTACATTAATTAATTTGATAATTAATTCCCGTTGTCATGACAAATAGCATGTTTTTATGAAACAATAAGTATCAAAAGATTGACACCAGTTTAAGTCCAATTTCAAAGTGAAATTGATTCCAATGACCACCATTGGATTAAATGGTAAAAATATATTCTAATTTAACTTCAAAACCAATTCAAAAGATAATCTAATCATATAAATAAATTAGATTAAAAAGAGGTTTTGAATTAAAATACAACATTTTCACTATTCATTAAAAAAATGAACTTTATCAGAAAAATACCAAAAATTCACACAAAGTAAATTTTGATGTCCCAATCATAAAGAATGAGTTTATTTTGACAAACATAGCTTATAAAATTGTCAAAAGATAGATTTAAAAATGGTTTTCCATCAAAAGGCAGTAAACAATCTTTTAAAAATATTACTATATTCCATGCTTAAGATTGTATTTATTTTCATTTTAAGCCTATAAAACATTATCTAATTAATTAATAGAAATAGATAAAAATATCTATTATTCATTACTTACTTGGTATGTTACATCCTTCCACCCTTTTGAAAATTGCATCCCTGCAATATATTTACTTATCAAATAAGTGGGGGTATTTATCCCTCATTGCATTTTCAGATTCTCATGTTGCCTCTTCAATCATGTGGTTTTTCCACAAAACCTTTACCTGATGAATCACCTTATTCTGTAACACTTGCTCCCTGTGGTCAAGAATCTGGACCGGTTGTTCCTCATAAGATAGGTTCTCTTCCAGATGGACTACCTCTGGACTCAAAACATGAGATGGATCTGGCAAAAACATTCTTAACATCGAAACATGAAAAACATTGTGTACCTGAGATAAACTCGGAGGTAAAGCCACCCCGTATGCAACTGATCCAACTCTCTCCAAAATTTCATATGGTCCAATGAACCTTGGACTCAACTTTCCTTTCTTACCAAATTGCATCACACTTTTCCATGGTGAGACTTTGAGAAAAACATGATCACCTACCTCAAAAGATAGATCCTTCCTCATGTTCTCTGCATAACTCTTCTGCCTGCTCTGAGCTGTTCTCATGTGTTTCTGTATCAGCTGAACCTTTTCTACCAACTCTACAACCAATTCTGGTCCCATCAACTTTCTTTCATCCACTTCATCCCAAAAAGCTGGAGTTCGACACCGCTTCCCATATAACGCCTCAAATGGTTCCATCTGTATACTGGAATAAAAACTGTTATTATATGAAAATTCAACCAAAGAAAGATGTTGGTCCCAACTTCCCTGCTAATCCATAGAGCAAGAACATAGCATATCCTCCAATGTCTGAATTGTTCGTTCTAACATCCCATCTGATTGAGGATGAAAAGCGGTACTAAAATTTAATTCAGTACCCAATGACTTTTGAAGGCCTTTCCAAAAGTTAGAAGTGAACCTGGGATCACGTTCAGATACAATGGAGAGAGTAACTCCATGTAACCTGACTATATCTTTAAGATACAAATGGGAAAGTTGATCTAGAGAGAAAGTATCTTGAATAGGAAGGAAATGAACAGATTTAGTCAAGCGATCAACAATAACCCATATTGCATTATTACCTCGAGGGGTCTTCGGCAATCCCACAATGAAGTCCATGGATATATTCTCCCATTTCCACTCTGGCACTGGTAAAGGCTGAAGCATCCCTTTGGGTAACTTCTGCTCTGCTTTAACCTGTTGACATGTCAAACACTTCACAGTAAAATCAGCAATATCTCTTTTCATTCCATCCCACCAGTAATACTCCCGAAGATCTCTGTACATCTTAGTACTGCTAGGATGAACTGAAAATGGAGATCTATGAGCTTCACATAACAACTCTCCCTTCAACTGCGAATCACAAGGCACACACAATCTCTTCCCAAATCTCAAAACACAATAATTATCAATGTTGAATTCAGGAAACTTACCTTTGTGAACCAGCTCTACCTTTTTCTGCAACTCACTGTCTTGCTTCTGTGCTTGCTTGATTCTGTCTGATAGAGAAGATTTCACTGATACCTAAAACAAAACAGAAGAACATCCTGCACCAACAACTTCTATGCAAAATTTCATTAAATCCATAACCAAAGGATCACGTTCCAAACGCAACATTGTTAATGAATCATTACTTTTTCGACTCAAAGCATCAGCCACTTTATTTTATTTTCCCAGATGGTAATGAATTGTATAATCATAATCCTTGATTAATTCTAGCCATCTACTCTGTCTCATGTTTAATTCTTTATGAGTGAATATATACTTTAAACTTTTTTGATCGGTATATATTTCACACTTTACTCCATAAAAATGATGCCTCCAAATTTTTAAAGAGAAAACAACAGCAGCTAATTCCAAATCATTTGTAGGGTAATTTACCTCATGAGTTTTCAACTGTCGTGAAGCATAAGCAATTACCTGATCATTATGCATTAGGATGCAACCAATCCCTTTCAATGAAGCATCACTGTATATAACAAACTCACCATTCCTGGAAGGAAGTGCCAAAACTGGAGCATTCACTAATCTTCTTTTCAATTCCTGAAAATAATCATCACATTCTTTTGTCCAAATAAACTTAACACCCTTCCGAGTTAGCTTAGTAATTGGACTAGATAACCGTGAAAAATTACTAACAATCCCTCGGTAATAGCCTACCAAACCAAGGAAACTACGAATCTCTGTTACATTTTTGGGTCTTGGCCATTCTTCAACAACCTTTGTTTTTGCAGGATCAATGGTTATCCCATATCTAGAAACAATGTGACCAAGGAAAGAAATTTGTTGCAACCAAAACTCACACTTTCTGAATTTCCCATACAATTTCTTTTCTTTTAAGGTTTGTAAAATAACCCTTAAATGTCTTTCATGCTCCTCTTTACTTTTAGAAAACACCAAAATATCATCCATGAAAACCATCACAAACTTATCCAAGAACTCATGGAAAATTCTATTCCGTAAGTCCATGAATACATCAGGTGCATTGGTTAGCTCAAAATGAATTACTACAAATTCATAATGGCCATATATTGTATGAAACGCAGTCTTCAGAACATCTGCTTCCTTTTCCTTAAACTAATGGTACCCCAATCTCAGGTCAATCTTTGAAAAATACTGTTCTCCCTGGAGCTGATCAAACAAATCATCGATATGAGGCAAAGGATATTTTTTCTTAACAGTGATGTTATTAAAAGCTCTATAATCAATGCAAAGTCTCATAGAACCATCATTCTTTTTTACAAATAAAACAGGAGCACCCCATGGTGATGTTCTAGGTCTAATGAAACCTTTCTCTAATAAATCTTGCAATTGATCCTTCAACTCTAAATGTTCAATTTGATCCATTCGATAAGGGGGTTTCAAAATTGGATTAGCATCAGGAACTAAGTCAACAGTAAATTCAAATTCCCGATCTGGTATTATTCCAGGAAACTCATCAGGAAAAACATCAGGATACTCATTTACCACTGGCACATCATTAATCTGAACAGTTCCCTTGTTTTCAACAATATGTGCAAGGTAACATTCATTTCCATCTTTTACAAGTTTCTTGGCCTCTTGATATGTTATCAACACTAAGGGTTCATTCTTGTACACAAACTGAAATTATTTCTGAAAAGAAACTTCTTTAACTCTACATTCAATCTTAGCATGGTAAATAGAGAGCCAATCCATACCCAGGATAACATCAAACTCTACTAGAGTTAAAACAATAAGGTTTGCAAGTAGGTTCTTTCCACAGATTAGGATAGGAAGATTCTTATAAATTCTTTTTGCCTCAACATTTTCCGCAGGTGTTTTTACCAAAATTTCATGAGTCATTTCTTAATATGGTATTCCCATTTTACTAGAAAAGGTTTCATAGATGAAAGAATGTGTAAACCCTGAATCAAACAAAACACTGGAATAATCTTAAAAAACATACAAGGTACCTGATACAACTTCATTTGATGGCCCGACATCTGCTGAAGTAGTTGCAAAGGATTTCACCACCCCTTTCTGCTTGTAGTATAACTGCTTCCCGTCACTCAATCTCTTTGTCGGACACTCGTTTCTATAGTGACCCATCTCATTGCACTTAAAACATTTCACTAACTATAAATAAAATTTGAACTTACCATCACCTTGATCTTTTTCAGTGCAATCACGAGCCTTATGTCCCATCTTACCGCATCGGTAGCACTTTACATAATTCATAAGACATTCCCCAGCATGGCTTTCCCCACATTTATCACAAACCGGAAACTTAGTTTTCTTACCATCAGACTTTTTTGAATAATTCTTCCCTTTCTCCTGCCACCTCGGTTTCTTCTTCTGCTGGTTGTTATAGAACACTTGATCATCGGCAAACTCCATTTCCACCTTCTCAGCACATCGAACAATCTTTTCATAACTTTTAAACTCACGAGAAGCTAATTCCATTCGATATTTTGGCTTTAATCCTGAGTAAAAATGATTGGTTTTACTATCAAGGTCTCGGATAAAATTTGGTGCATACCTTGCCAATCGAGTGAACCTTTCTTCATAGGCATCCACTGAGTCTTCCTCTTGCCTCAATTCCAAGAATTGATTTTCCATCCTAAGTCCTACAGCCTTAGGAAAATACTTATCAAGAAACATACCTTTAAATTCATCCCAGTTGAGAGTATCAATCTCATCAGCGTACCTGATATTTCTAACCATCGACCACCACTGATCTGCTTCACCCTCCAAACGGTAAATAGCAAGACTAAGCTTTTGATTGTCTGAAAACCCCATGACATTGAAAATCTTCTCCAGTGCTTTAATCCACCCTTTAGCTAACATAGGGTCAGATGATCCTCTGAATGATGGGGGATGTTGCCTCATGAAATGTTCCACCACTAACATGTTCCTCTGCGGTTGATCTGGATGATCTCGTGCATGGATACCACCACCATTTATCGCTTGAGTCAACTGCGCCATTACTGCAACAAACTGTTCAGTTCCAATTACGACCAGCTCAGGATGCTGATTCGGAAGGTTATTTTCTTCTGTATGCCTTCCTAGTACTGCATCCCTGTTTCCTCTGTGGAAAACCATTCTGAACAAACATGTCTTAGATGAAGCAACATGGTAATCTTCAAATGCTATATCATTTCAAAAAAAATATTTTTGGATAATCATTTAATAGAATTCCAACTCCTAAAGTTATCTAAACCGACCTTTGATACCAAATATAAGGCCCCAACCATAAACCTTACTTAATATTGAGTTTTTATAAGATTACACATTGAGGATCTTTTCAGGTTTAGAGTTATAGAGAATTATATCATAAAACTTGCATTACATTCCACATTTAAACAAAGTGGTTACATAAAGATAGTATTCATTTTTTCCCATCAACGGTAACATATTTAAAATAAACCATGGATTCTTTCTTGACACTTCCTTGACACTATCATCATATCATGTACCATCCATTGACCTGTGAAAAACATTTCAAAAAAACATGGGATGAGCATAAAAAGATCAGTATGGGTTATAAAAATATGGAAAGGAAACATTAGTTCATATATACATAAGAATGAAATCATAATTTACCCATAAAACATAAGCACTTTAACATACCTCATCAAATCATGAATAAATCATATAAATCATAATACATAAAGGTAACTTGAGGAATTCATAACATTCTTACGTAGGGAGTAACCCTCTTGGTTACGTTTGGAATACCCATCATAATATATTCCCTAAATTTTTTCGGAGAAACCTTAACATTTCACTCCTTCGCGTTACCCAATGCATTGGAGAGCTATATCGGGCTCACCCGCCCTTAGTTTATAACGGAACCACCCGTCTTCATAATAATTCCCATGAACCACAACATAGTCATATCACATAAAACATGCATAAAGGAAACATAACATTTCCACCTTTAAATCACAAGATATCAATACAACACATTGATATAAAAACATTATGAAAACCATTTTCAATACCAAAACAAAATAAAAGTAAAACATGGTATTTATTTTTCTTTAAAAAAAAGGTATGACTTGTAGAAGAAGCCGAAACTCAAATAATGGTCACGGTGGCGGAGAAGTCGTTGTCGCCGCATACGTACGACAAAAACATTCCCTTTTGTCGTTTAGTAAATGCTTCGTATAAAAAAATGATTCCTTTTGAATAAATGTAAAAGTCAAAGGGGTTTATACACTGTATAAAAGAAGTTTGTGTATAAAACAAAATATGCCTCAATGAAAGGAGATTGAGACGAAGTCCCATACCTTGGGTCCGACTTGACTCGGTCGTTCTTTAATCTCCTGAATAATAAACATGAGTTAATTTATACTTTTTTAAGAACCTTTTTCAAGTTCATTATTCCTTTTATATCACTTATTTCCATGTCATGAACACTATGTAATTATTTAAGTTAATAACGGTCGTTTTAACGATCATTGGTACTTGAGTCAAAAATAAACCCTTCATAATTACAAGTTGTTCATGTATCCATTATATTCATAATGGTATTCATGATGTAGATATCATATATATCATATATATCCAGTACATGCATTCATTTATAATATTATATAACATTTAGAGGTAAGAAATGAGATGCACCGTTCATTGCGACGGTAAGCCGTATGTACGCATGAACGCTGCTTCCATTTCTATCTCATATTTTATGAAATGGAATCATAATTATATAAAGGTATATTATAATTCCAGTGTAATATCATATATAATATCATAACTCCATCCTTTATACGTCCCACATATGGTATTAACGAATCAAATCACTTTGAGTGGGCGGTAGTCTGCACTTCCTTAAATGAAGATATCGTGTTTACCCATAATGGAAACCATAAAGGTATGCCCAAAATGAAAAATACATAATATTAAGGGAAACATAAACATATTATATATCATATATAAATATAGTGTCATATTAATGGTCACCTTCGAAGGTGTTAAAAGAATGTTGAACAATCATCGTTTCGGGAGGCAGAAATTCTCCATCCACGGAAACAGTATGTTCTTTAACCATTAGATGTAGTTGTGTGTAAGTGTAGCTCGAATCCTTCTTATAACAACATCATAGTATATTGAAGATACTGAATTGTTTACAAAATAAATGAATAAAAAGATTTTAGGGGGTTGGAGAAGCAAAATGAAACAAAAGGACTCAAGTGAAGACATTACCTTAAAATCGGGTAACTCCCTTTGGTTTGAGCTCAAAGGCTTCCTTGGGAAGACATCTTCCCAAAGTGAGGCTACAAGGAGTAATATATGGAAGTGGATAGACAAAATGGCCAGGGTCTGGCTGAGCCAAAGTCTTTGGAAGTGTGGGTAAGGAGGTAGAGGTGGGGGCCTTTTATAAGAGGAGAGGAGGGGCACTCTTGGAATGTAAAGAAATGTTACTTTATTTCAAAATGAGTTTCTGATTAAAAAGGTCATACATTGATATAATTAGAGTATAAGGTGATAAGGGTTCTCAATCCAGGCATCCAATAGGTTTTGGACATGTGTAGGTCATAGAGTTTACATTATCTTTTCATTTTATTTAAATCCTTTATTAATGAGGAAATTGTTGCATCATCATGATGTCATAATTAATTTAATATATTTAATTTATAAAAATTATAAAAAATATCATGATGTAGGAAATCTTTTTAGATTTATAGTGAATATTTATAGTCAAAAATTTGACTCATATAACCCCATGTAAAAGTTTTTTTATTAAAACAACTCATGTTTGTGTTATTTTTTACTTTTACATTAAATAAAAGGTTATTTATGTCATTTCCCAACCAAAGTGGCTCCATGGGGTCCCCTAGTTGACCCATGTATTTTTTGGTCGTCCATGACACATCCAATGAGGGTAGGTCATGTGTCAATCTCATCTCATATTATTAAAACATTATTTTTACCTTAAACTACACTAATTACCTCTAATCGCGATTAAAAACATAAAAGTTATTATTCAACAAAAAATTATTTTAATCTCATTGAACCACATTTTAATTCTTAATGACAACCATGTATGTCATATTTTTGAAAATAAAATCACAGAAGTGGAAAAGTTTCATTTAAACGAAAAATCAGTTTCTTTAACTACCACTTAGTGGTTCCACTATTCATCAAAAATTGAAGATTTTCAGAAAAATAACAAAACATTACCCTAAGATATTTTGGATATTATGAATTCAAAAATGATTTCTATTTTAAAAAATTAAAATCATATAAGTTACATTAATTAATTTAATAATTAATTCCCGCTGTCATGACAAATAGCGTGTTTTTATGAAACAATATATATCCAAAGATTGACCCCAGTTTAAGTCCAATTTCAAAGTGAAATTGATTCCAATGACCACCATTGGATTAAATGGTAAAAATATATTCTAATTTCACTTCAAAACCAATTCAAAATATAATCTAATCATATAAATTAATTAGATTAAAAAGATGTTTTGAATTAAAATACAACATTTTCATTATTCATTAAACAATGAACTTTATCGGAAAAATACCAAAAATTAACACAAAGTAAATTTTGATGTCCCAATCATAAAGAATAAGTTTATTTTTACAAATATAGCTTATAAAATTGTCAAAATATAGATTTAAAGATGGTTTTCCCTCAAAAGGAAGTAAAACAATCTTATAAAAATATTAGTGTATTTCATGCTTAAGATTGGATTTATTTTCATTTTAAGCCTCTAAAACACTATCTAATTCATTAATAGACATAGATAAAAATATCTATTATTCATTAATTACTGGGGATGTTACATCCTTCCCCCCTTTAGAAAATTCCGTCCTCGCAATTTATTTACTTATCGAATAAGTGTGGGTATTTATCCCTCATTGCATTTTCAGATTCCCATGTTTCCTCTTCAATCATGTGGTTTTTCCACAAATCCTTTACCTGATGAATCACATTATTTTGTAACACTTGTTCCATGTGGTCAAGAATCTAGACCATTTGTTCCTCATAAGATAGGTTCTCTTCCAGTTGGACTACCTCTAGACTCAAAACATGAGATGGATCTGACATATACATTCTTAACATCGAAACATGAAAAACATTGTGTACCTGAGATAAACTCAGAGGTAAAGTCACCCGGTATGCAACTGATCCAACTCTCTCCAGAATATTATACGGTCAAATGAACCTTGGACTCAGCTTTCCTTTTTTACCAAATCGCATCACACTTTTACATGGTGAGACTTTGAGAAAAACATGATCACCTACCTCAAAAGATAGATCCTTCCTCCTGTTGTCCGCATAACTCTTCTGCCTGCTCTGAGCTGTTCTCATGTGTTTCTGTATCAGGTGAACTTTTTCTGCCAACTCTTCTCCCAATTCTGGTCCCATCAACTTTCTTTCACCCACTTCATCCCAAAAAGATGGTGTTCGACACTGCTTCCCATATAATGCCTCAAATGGTGCCATCTGTATACTGGAATGAAAACTGTTATTATATGAAAATTCAACAAAAGAAAGATGTTGGTCCCAACTTCCCTGATAATCCATAGAGCAAGAACGTAGAATATCCTCCAATGTCTGAATTGTTTGTTCTGACTGCCCATCTGATTGAGGATGAAAAGCTGTACTAAAATTTAATTCATTACCCAACGACTTCTGAAGGCCTTTCAAAAAGTTAGTAGTGAACCTGGGATCACGGTCAGATACAATGGAGAGAGGAACTCCATGTAACCTAACTATATCTTTAAGATACAAATGGGAAAGTTGATCTAGAGAGAAAGTATCTCGAATAGGAAGGAAATGAGCAGATTTAGTCAAGCGATCAGCAATAACCTAGATTGCATTATTACCTCGAGGGGTCTTCGGCAATCCCACAACGAAGTCCATGGATATATTCTCTCATTTCCACTCTGGCACTGGTAAAGGCTGAAGCATCCCTTTCGATAACTGCCGCTCTGGTTTAACCTGTTGACATGTCAAACACTTCATAGTAAAATCAGCAATATCTCTTCTCATTCCATCCCACCAGTAATACTCCCACAGATCTCTGCACTTATTAGTACTGCCAGGATGAACTGAAAATGGAGATCTATGAGCTTCACATAACAACTCTACCTTCAACTGTGAATCACAAGGCACACACAATCTCTTCCCAAATCTCAAAACGCAATCATTGTCAATGTTGAATTTAGGAAATTTACCTTTCTGAACCAGCTCTACCTTTTTCTGCAACTCACTGTCTTGCTTCTGTGCTTTCTTGATTCTGTCTGATAGAGAAGATTTCACTGATACCTGAAACAAAACAGAAAAACATCCTGCACCAAAAACTTTTATGCCAAAGTTCATCAAATCCTTAACCAAAGGATCACGTTCCAAACGCAACATTGCTAATGAAGCATTACTTTTTCGAATCAAAGCATCAGCCAGTTTATTTGCTTTTCACGGATGGTAATGAATTGTACAATCATAATCCTTGATTAATTCTATCCATCTCCTCTATCTCATGTTCAATTCTTTCTGAGTGAATATATACTTTAAACTTTTGTGATCGGTATATATTTCACACTTTACTCCATACAAATGATGCCTCCAAATTTTTAAAGCAAAAACAACAACAGCTAATTCCAAATCATGTGTAGGGTAATTTACCTCATGGGTTTTCAACTGTCGTGAAGCATAAGAAATTACCTGATCATTCTGCATTAGGACGCAACCAAGTCCTTTCAATGAAGCATCATTGTATATATCAAACTCACCATTCCTGGAAGGAAGTGCCAAAACTGGAGCATTCACCAATCTTCTTTTCAATTCTTGAAAATAATCATCACATTCTTTTGTCCAGATAAACTTAACACCCTTCCGAGTTAGCTTAGTCATTGGAATAGATAACCGTGAAAAATTTCTAACAAACCCTCGGTAATAGCCTTCCAAACCAAGGAAACTAAGAATCTATGTTACATTTGTGGGTCTTGGCCATTCTTCAACAAAATTTGTTTTTGCAGGATCAACGGTTATCCCATCTTTTGAAACAATGTGACCAAGGAAAGAAATTTGTTGCAACCAAAACTCACACTTGTTGAATTTCCCATACAATTTATTTTCTTTTAAGGTTTGAAAAATAACCCTTAAATGTCTTTCATGCTCCTCTTTACTTTTAGAAAACACCAAAATATCATCCATGAAAACCACCACAAACTTATCCAAGAACTCATGGAAAATTCTATTCATTAATTCCATGAATACAGCAGGTGCATTGGTTATCCCAAAAGGCATTACTAAAAATTCATAATGGCCATATCATGTACGAAACACAATCTTCAGAACATCTACTTCATTTTCCTTCAACCAATGGTACCCCGATCTCAGGTCAATCTTTGAAAAATACTGTGCTCCCTGGAGCTGATCAAACAAATCATCGATTTGAGGCAAAGGATATTTGTTCTTAACAGTGATGTTATTCAAGGCTCAATAATCAATGAAAAGTCTCATATAACCATCTTTATTTTTGACAAATAAAACAGGAGCACCCCATGGTGATGTGCTAGGTCGAATGAAACCTTTCTCTAATAAATCATGCAATTGCTCCTTCAACTCTAAAAGTTCAATTTGAGCCATTCGATAAGGGGGTTTTGAAATTGGCTTAGCATCAGGAACTAAGTCAACAGTAAATTAATGTTCTCGATCTGGTATTATTCCAGGCAACTCATCAGTAAAAACATCAGGATACTCATTTAGCCCTGGCACATCATTAATCTGAACAGTTCCCTTGTTTTCAAAAATATGTGCAAGGTATCATTCATTTCCATCTTTTACCAGTTTCTTGGCCTCTTGATATGTTATCAACAGTAAGGGTTAATTCTTGTACACAAACTGAAAGTCTTTCTGAAAAAAAACTTCTTTAGCTCTACGGTCAATCTTAGCATGGTAAATAGAGAGCCAATCCATTCCCAGGATAACATCAAACTCTACTAGAGGTAAAACAATAAGGTTTGCAAGTAGGTTCTTTCCACGGATTAGGATAGGAAGATTCTTATAAATTCTTTTTGCCTCAACATTTTCCCCAGGTGTTTTTACCAAAAGTTCAGGAGTCATTTCTTGAGATGGTATTCCCATTTTACTAGAAAAGGTTTCATAGATGAAAGAATGTGTTGTCCCCAAATCAAACAACACACTGGCATAATCTGAAAAAACAAACAAGGTACCTGATACAACTTCATTTGATGGCCCGACATCTGCTGAAGTAGTTTCAAAGGATTTCACCACCCCTTTCTTCTTGTAGTCTAACTGCTTCCCGTCACTCAATCTCTTTGTTGGACACTCATTTTCATATTGACCCATCTCATTGCACGTAAAACATTTCACTAACTGTAAATCAAATTTGATCTTACCATCACCTTGATCTTTTTCAGTGCAATCACGAGCCTTGTTTTCCATCATACCGCATCGGTAGCACTTTCCAGAATTTAGAAGACATTCCCCAGCATGCCTTTTCCCACATTTATCACAAACTGGAAACTTCGTTTTCTTACCATCAGACTTTTTTGAATAATTCTTCCCTTTCTCCTGCCACCTCGGTCTCTTCTTCTGCTCGTTGTTATAGAACACTTGATCATCGGAAAACTCCATTTCCACCTTCTCAGCACATCGAACAAGATTTTCATAACTTTTAAACTCACGAGAAGCTAATGCCCTTCGATATTTTGGCTTTAATCCTGAGTAAAAACGATTGATTTTACTATCAAGGTATCGGATAAAATTTGGAGCATACCTATCCAATCGAGTGAACCTTTATTCATAGGCAGCCACTGAGTCTTCATCTTGCCTCAATTCCAAGAATTGCTTTTCCATACTAAGTCTAATAGCCTTAGGAAAATACTTCTCAAGAAACATACCTTTAAATTCATCCCAGTCGAGAGTATCAATCTCATCAGCGTCCCTAATATTTCTAACCATCGACCACCACTGATCTGCTTCACCCTCCAAACGATAAATAGCAAGACTAACCTTTTGATTGTCTGAACACCCCATGACATCGAAAATCTTCTCCAGTGATTTAATCCACCCTTCAGCTAACAGAGGGTCATATGATCCTCTGAATGATGGGGGATGTTGCCTCATGAAATGTTACACCACTGACATGTTCCTCTATGGTTGATCTGTCTGATCTCGTGCATGGATACCACCACCATTTATCGCTTGAGTCAACTATTCCATTACTGCAACAAACTATTTAGTTCCAATTCCGACCATCTCAGGATGCTGATTCGGAAGGTTATTTCCTTCTATATGCCTTCCTAGTACTGCTTCCCTATTTCCTCTGCGGAAAACCATTCTGAACAAACATGTCTTAGATGAAGCAACATAGTAATCTTCAAATGCTATATAATTTAAAAAAACAATATTTTTGGATAATCATTTAATAGAATTCTAACTTCTAATGTTAACTAAACCGACCTTTGATACCAACTATAAGGCCCCAGCCGTAAACCTTACTTAATATTGAGTTATTACAAGATTACACATTGAGGATATTTTCAGGATTAGAGTTTTAGAGAATTAGATCATAAAACTTTCATTACATTCCACATTTAAACAAAGTGGTTACATAAAGATAGTATTCATTTTTTCCCATCAATGGAAACATATTTAAAATAAAACATGGATTCTTTCTTGACACTTCCTTGACACTATCATCATATCATGTACCATCCCTTGACCTGTGAAAAATATTTCAAAAAACTTGGGATGAGCATAAAAAGCTCAGTATGGGTTATAAAAATATGGAAAGGAAACATGAGTTCATATATACATAATAATGAAATCATACTTTACCCATAAAACATAATCACTTTAACATACCTCATCAAATAATGAAAAAATCATAGAAATCATAAGACATAAAGGTAACTTGAGGCATTCATAACATTCTTACGTAGGGAGTAACCCTCTTGCTTACGTTTGGAATACCCATCACAGAATATTCCCTAAATATCTTCTAAGAAACCTTAACGTTTCACTCCTTTGTGTTACCCAATGCATTGGAGAGCTATATCGGGCACACCCGCCCTTAGTTTATCATGGAACCACCCGTCTTCATAATAATTCCCAAGAACCACAACATAATCGTATCACATAAAACATGCATAAAGGAAACATAACATTTCCACATTTAAATCACAAGATATCAATACAACAAATTGATATAAAAACATTATGAAAACCATTTTCAATACCAAAACAAAAGAAAAGTAAAACATGGTATATATTTTTATTTTGAAAAAAAGTTATGGCTTGTAGAAGAAGCCGAAACTCAAATAATGGTCACGGCGGGGGAGAAGTCGTTGTCGCCGCATACATACGACAAAAACATTCCCTTTTGTCGTTTAGTAAATGCTTCGTATAAAAAAAAGATTCCTTTTGAATAAACATAAAAGTAAAAGTGGTTTATACACCATATAAAAGAAGGTTGTGTATAAAACAAAATATGCCTCAATGAAAGGAGATTGAGACGAAGTCCCATACCTCAGGTCCGACTTGACTCGGTCGTTCATTAATCTCCTGAATAATGAACTTGAGTTAATTTATACTTGTTTAAGAACCTTTTTCAAGTTCATTATTCCTTTTATATCACTTATTTCCATTTCATTAACACTATGTAATTATTTAAGTTAATAACGGTCGTTTTAACGATCATTGGTACTTGAGTCAAAAATAAACCCATTATGATTACAATTTGTTCATGTATCCATTATATCCAAAATGTTATTCATGATGTAGATATCATATATATCATATATATCCAGTACATGCATGCATTTATAATATTATATAACATTTAGAGGTAAGAAATGAAATCCACCGTTCATGGAGACGGTAAGCCGTACGTACGCATGAACGCTGCTTCAATTTCTATTTCGTATTTTATGAAATGGAATCATAATGATATAAAGGTATATTATAATTCCAGTGTAATATCATATATAATATCATAACTCCATCCTTTATATGTCCCACATATGGTATTAATGAATCTAATCACTTTGAGGGGGCGGTAGTCCGCACTTCCTTAAATGAGAATATCGCGTTTACCCATAATGGAAACCATAAAGGTATGCCCAAAATGAAAAATACATAATCTTAAGGGAAACGTAAACATATAATATATCATATATAAATATAGTTTCATCTTAATGGCCACCTTTGAATGTGTTAAAAGAATGTTGAACAATCATCTTTTCGGGAGGCAGAAATTCGTCATCCACGGAAACAGTATGTTCTTTAACCATTAGATGTATGTGTGAGTAAGTGTAGCTCAAAACCTTCTTATAAAAACATCCTAGTATATTTAAGATACTTGAGTTGTTACAAAAGAAGTGAATAAAAAGAGTTTAGGGGATTGGAGAACCAAAATAAAACAGAAGGACTCAAGTGAAGACATTACCTTAAAATCGGGTAACTCCCTTTGGTTTGAGGTCAAAGGCTTCCTTGGGAAGCCTTCTGCCCAAAGTGAGGCTTCAAGGAGTAATAGATGGAAGTGGAGAGACAAAATTGGTAGGGTTTGGCCAAGACCAAGGATTTGGTAGTGTGGGTAAGGAGGTAGAGGTGGGGGCCTTTTATAAGAGGAGAGGAGGGGCACTCTTGGAATGTAAAGAAATGTTACTTTATTTCAAAATGAGTTTCGGATTCAAAAGGTCATACATTGATATAATTTGAGGATAAGGTGATAAAGGTTAGAAGTCCACCCATCAAATAGGTTTTGGACATGTGTAGGTCATATATTTTACATTATCTTTTCATTTTATTTAAATCCTTTATTAATGAGGTAATTGCTGCATCATCATGATGTCATAAATAATTTAATATATTTAATGTCTAAAAATTATAAAAAAACTATCATGATGTAGGAAATATTTTTAGCTTTCTAATTAATATTTATAGTCAAAAATATGACTTGTATAACCCCGTGTAAAAAAATAGTTAGTAAAACAACTCATGTTTGTGTTATTTTTACTTTTACATTAAATAAAAAAGTTATTTATGTCATTTCTCAACCAAAGTGGCTCCATGTGGTCCCCAAGTTGACCCATGGATTTTCTTGGTCGTCCATGACACATACAATGAGGGTAGGACATTTGTAAATCTCATCTCATATTATTAAAACAGTATTTTTACCTTAAACTACACTAATTACCTCTAATCGCGATTAAAAACATAAAAGTTACTATTCACCAAAAAATTATTTTAATCTCATTGAACCACATTTTACTTCTTAATGACAACCATGTATGTAGGATTTTTGAAAATCAAATCACAGAAGTGGCAAAGTTTCATTTAAATGAAAAATCAGTTTGTTTAACTACCACTTAGTGGTCTCACTATTCATAAAAAATTTAAGTTTTTCAGAAAAATACAAAAACTTCACCCTAAGATATATTTGATATTCTGAATTCAAAAATGATGTCTATTTTACAAAATTCAAATCATATAAGTTACATTAATTAATTAAATAATTAATTCCCGCTGTCATGACAAATGGCGTGTTTTTATGAAACAATAAGTATCAAAAGATTGACACCAGTTTAAGTCCAATTTCAAAGTGAATTTGATTCCAATGACCACCATTGGATTAAATGGTAAAAATATATTCTAATTTCACTTCAAAACCAATTCAAAAGAAAATTTAATAATATAAATAAATTAGATTAAAAAGAGGTTTTGAATTAAAATACAACATTTTCACTATTCATTAAAAAATGAACTTTATCGGAAAAATACCAAAAATTCACACAAAGTAAATTTTGATGTCACAATCATAAAGAATAAGATTATTTTGACAAACATAGCTTATAAAATTGACAAAAGATAGATTTAAAAATGGTTTTCCATCAAAAGGTAGTAAAACAATCTTTTAAAAATATTAGTGTATTTCATGCTTAAGATTGGATTTATTTTCATTTTAAGCCTATAAAACACTATCTATTTCACTAATAGACATAGATAAAAATATCTGTTATTCATTACTTACATGGGATGTTACAATCATTGTTACACATTGTAAATTATTGTTTATATACCCTGAATTATTGGGATAAATTTAGTGATAGGTACCTTGTATCCCAAGAACATGTTGTGAATGAAATAGTGAAAGTAAGAAATGTACAGGGTCATATCATGGAATCTCAGAGAAGATAAAAGAGCATCATCGAAAAAAAAATGAATGAGCATGAATTTGAGGAAGTAAATCATGTTTTCCTGAGGGAATATCATGGTAAGGGATTATTTATTGTGAAATGAAAGGGAAAAATACATACTAGGTTTAATGGTTATTTTATATTTTGGAATGAATTAAAGTTTTGGATTGCAAATTGGAAATGAAATAATACCACTATAAAGTAAATGATGAGTTCCATGTCTTCTAATTGAGGAAGTATACTATAGTTCTAATGAATTTACACTCCTAAAATGAAATTGAACTGGAGCATGATCTATCATATTATGAAGATCATGTCTAGATTCTTCAAACAAGATAACAATTTTTGAGGAATTAGAAGACTCCCATTGTATAATTACTTTCATGAAATCAGTAAAAATAAGGGGTAAGTAGGAAAGAAAAGAATTTATGATGATGAAGTATAGACATCTATTCATGTGGTAAAATTCAGAAAACCTTTAGGGTGAAATTTTTGAACGGGGGTGAATATTACACTCGAGCATCAATTTTAGATAGAAATAATTGCTTCCTAAGGCATTATAACATAATTGAAATTGATTTCATCCTGAATACAGTGAATATTAAATTATTTAATTAGATAATTATAATTTTAATAAAAATATTTTTATATTTGAAATCTACATAAAAATATTTTCATAGGTTGATTTTTTAAATTTTTGGTAAATAATAGGTTTTTTGTGTTACTAGTGAAAAATATGAAGTTTACAAGTACACTCAATTTTATTTCATTACAGTTATATATATATATATATATGACCTAAAATTTTATTAAATATATTTATAGAATAAATATATATTTTATAAGTGATATAATTAATTTAAAAATATGATGGTGATCATATAAAATAATTTTTAACTTGTTGGAATTCTATGTAATGATTACGTTCAAACAAAAACAATGTCTGGGTTTTCACAAATAATAATGTAGTCAAAATTTTAATTTTAAATTTTTCATGAAATACTAAAAAAATAATTATCCTTTAATTTTTTTTACTCAAATTAATTCTAGGGAAAAAAATTTATACTTAATTTTTTTAAGATCATTTTTAATCATTAAAACCCCATTTTTCTAAACACAGTTTACATTTAATTATGAGAATTTATATTAAAAAATAATTATGGTTTATGGAAGTAAATCATATAAAATAGGTTACTTTTTTATAATAATAATAAATATTATTATGAAAAAAGGATAATTTATTTTTTTGTCTAAATTAATAGTAATTAGGGTAAACATTTATCACCTTGGTTAGTGGTATTTTGATTAAAATGGATTTTGATAAATAGATAATTAATTGAATACCACAAAAAATGTTCGTAACTCTTTTTGAATGGTTTTATTTTGTCCTAAAACTTATTATCATCAATTATATGTCACTCTTAAATATGTTTGGACTACCACCACCATGAAGGCAGATGCAAAATTTTATAATTACAGTCATTCGTGGGTGATTATACATAGTATATAACAAAAAAATGATATTAATGATAATTTTAACATTATATAGATGATGGAACCATTTAATTACACATTTTACCTTGGACAACAAAGATAACTAATATTATAGAAATTGGTTGAACAAACTTATATAGTCAATGTATGAAATAATTATGTTATGAATGGATTTAAATAATTATGAAAGGAGATTAAAACTGTAATTTATATGAATTTTTTTAAAAATTAATTTTATTAATTTAAACATATTATTTAGGAGAATGTAATTTGTTTGACCAATAAGTATTCGATTTCTGAGGCATTATTCCGGGTATGCATCCGTCTGTGGGGACGCGCTGTTGTTGCCCTGCATTTCATCTTTCCAAAGGTGGGCAGCATCCATTTCTTATTCAGGAAAATTTTCCCTTCGATCAAAACTAGTTGATGGGATGTCGGCCTCTCCATCCATGGATTTCTCCTCTGAATTTGTTACTGAGTCTGAGTATCCATTAAAGATGAAGACATTTTTCATGAAACTCTTACTTGATTCCATGTCTTTGTGGAAACCAGTTAATTACACTGATTTTTTCTGGACATTTCAAGGGGTCAATCAAGGGAAGAAACCTTTGATCAATGTAGTAGTTAAAATTGTATATTGTTGGCATGTCTGGATGTTGAAACACTGATGCGTTTGGGTTTTCTCCATTATGATAGGGCTTCTTGAGGGTGGGGAAGCCAGAGGCATTTCATGTCATGTGCGGGGAATTATTTTCCATTGGCATGACCTTTAGGTTTTCCTCACCTTCCAAAGTTTGACACAGGGTATGCTGCGAGTTTAACGTCTAGTAGAGATGGATTGGGCAGATCGGAACACTAATGGCAGTAGATCTTATGGGTACATCCCCAAAAGGGATCACTTAAAGGGTTTACTGGATGAGTGGATAAAAACGTCCCTTGAAGACGGATCTAAGGATGCTTGGGTCTCTATAAAGGGGATTCAAAGGTTTACCGTTGGTTGGGATTGAACCTCAGGGAGTTTCCTAGGTACCCTGTTTAGACAATTGGGATCAAAGCCCACATAATTTGAAAGGAGAGACATGGAATAGAGGTGTACACAAAGTACAATGACCCAAAGACATTCTAGGCCTTACACATGGATAGTGTCCCATCGTAAGAGGGACAGTTTTGGTTGGATGGTTATGGATTTTTTGGGGCTTATGCATGGTTAGCTGCTTGGGTTCCAAAAAGAGTGGAGATGGGATGAATGGAATGGTATCACTTGGATGTGGTGGCCTGGGTAAGAATCCAAATTGGTGATAGATGGTTGAACGAAGTGGATGGAAGGAATGGGATGGAACTGATGTGAATATAAATTTGATGTCTATATTGTACGTCATTGAGGCTTCCTACATATCCATGTGGAATGCAATCAGTGTGTAAATAATTCTGATGGATGATGGGACACTTGATGAGGTGGACCATCTATGTTGAGACCCAAAGCTTGATGTACATAGACATTACATTACTTTTGCGGAATACTTAATACATAACAAAAACAGACACCAAAGGACCGTAATAGTTTAGTGTCTTTGGAAACTCAGAACGTAATCTTCTAATCATGGTCAAAAATCTTCAACATCTCCCATAAAGATATTCCCCTTTTGATTTTATTACCTAAAACCATTCTTGAAATCCTGGGGAAAAGAAAACATATAAAGGGTGAGATCAAATGCTCAGTAAGGGTAAGCATGTAGAAAATAAAAAAAACATATACATTTGAACTTAAAAACATCAACATAATGTTTAAACATCAAAATCTTGAGCAAAGACATAAATCTTGGAAGTACGTAAGGCATGTATCATAATTTAACATCAATATTGATAAAATATAATGAGAATAAATCATGTAATTGTGGAAACCATTCAGCACTTGTTATGATTTCCATAGTAGCCAAGGCATTGCTGCTAAGACCATCTTACTTGGACAAAGTCCCTTTCTAAATCGAGTTCACTCCTCGTTCCAGTCCTGTATCACTGAATCGGATTAACTTACCGTTCCATCCATGTCTATATCATGAGATATAAATCTTTACCCCATGCATTGGAGGGAGATATAGGTCCCACCCATCTCATAATGAAATCATTCTTACTTGTGCCGCAACATAAACATAAATAATTCATCATAACCCATAGAATAAAAATGGGTTTCATAAACATCATCCCATCATAACATAATCCATATAAAACAAATGGATATCATATCATCATAAGAAAATTGAAACCATGTAAATCATAGAGATATTATACTTGAAACATAAACATATGAAATAATTTCATCTTAGATGGAAAATGGTTTTGATAAAACACTTGAAAAGAATTCTTGAGTAAAATATCCTTTCTTCTTAAAAATGATTTTTTTTCACAAAGTTACACACAATTTAAAAGAAAATGATTTTATTGAAAATAACCATGATATATTGTAGAGTAAAATTCATAAAAATAAGGTGTTATGAAACCGTAAAAATCATTTCACGTTGTATAAGTTAAAAAAACATTATTCTCATACTTTTTCCAGAAAAGTCAAAAAGTACCTCATATGGTAAACAAAAGAAAGATTCCTTACATACCATGTACTAAAATTCAAAAATGGGTAAAAATCACTTTAAACATATATGAAACCATTTTTAGAAAACGGGGACAGAGATGATAAATATAACCACAATAAATACTTATGAATAAAAAATCTCGGATAAAAAAGAGATTGGAAAGGTTATCCCTTACCTTATGTCTGATATGCTTCATATGTATCCAAACCTCCTGTATAATGATTTAAATAATGTAATTGACTTATTACAGAATCATATTCATTGTTATGATATATTATATAGTTTACTTATGACTTTATATTACCCGTTCTTTTGTAAATTCAATGTAAAAGCAGCGATTTGGGTAAAATCGTTTCATTTATTGTACGTTTTTTGACTTATTATTCTTGATATTATTAATTATATCCTGATTTAATTAATTCCAGATTGTAAAACATGATTTATATATAATATATATTCATTATATAGATATATATGATAGAGTGATAAATAGAATGAAATACATCGTTCATGGAGACGGTAGGCTGTACATACGCATGAACGCTGTTTTCGTTACCTTATTGAATTGAATGAAATTAAGTATATGACATACATATATATATACATAAATCTAGTATAATTATTATGGAATATATCTAATTAGTATTCATTATATATACTTTATAATCATTCATGAATGGTTAACATGGAAAATGAATCTCATCGCATCGTGGAGATGGTAGTCCGTACGTACGCACGAGCGATGATATCATTCCCATGATCATGGAATTGTATTGAAGCGTATGTATAATATTTCAGAATCAATATCACTTTAAAATAATCATATATAGTTATTTATTTACACCATTATACCCATCTAAGTAAGGTGGTGGTCGAAAACATATTACACCATGGTGTGGAGACGATATTCCGTACGTACGCACACGTGGTGATTTCATTTTTTGTAGGATGGATAGAAGCTGAAATAGGGTTGTTTCATATTTATAATAAAATTTCAGTATATAATTAATTCATATGTTATTACTTTATAATGAGACAACCGAAGAAGAATAATTAGAAGAAGAAAGAAACTTGAGAGAATCGGAAGAAGAGATTACCTCTTCTTCAACGCACCTCCTTTAAGATTCCTCTTAAGGAAGTAGAGTTGGTCTTTTGAGAAGACCAGAACCTCCAAAATGTTTCTAGGGAAGTGGATAAGAATAATGGGTAGAGTTTGGAAGATATTAAAGGCTCAAAACGGTGTGAATAGAAGAGGGAATGGGTGCCCTTTTATAAGGGAACAGAGGGCACCTTTGGAAAAACTCAAAATATTATTTTATAATAAATTCATATTCGGTTTATAATAGTTCCAAAATGATTTGTTTCGAAACTAAAGTGGGTATGGGTCGAATTAAACTCAACTAATATTTTTTAGACAGGTCTTGGTCAGTATATTAACCTTATATTTTAGTTTTAACTCTTAGTTAATTAGATTGACATTTACCATGTCACTTTTTATTTTTATATTATATAGTTAATAAACATACCCTATACATCCAAGCGACCCCCAAGTGGTCCATTAATGGTACAACTATCATGATATAAGTATAGTTTCCAAAACTTACATTTTTATGAACATAATAACAATTAATAATATAATATTCGTTTTAAAAACTATTTTATGTCAATTTTGACACTATTTGGTAATTGATTTTTTTTGAAACGTATAACAGCATGATTAGTTTGAAAAAAGATAATTAAATAAATAAGAACATGTCATACTAACCTATAAAATTATTATAATTCATAAAAAGTCTCAAATTACATTTATTTGAGTATTAATACCATCAATTATGTTAATATTTCATTAATAAGATAATTACTGCATCATCATTGTATCATAAATAAATTAAATTATTTCATGTCGAAAAATTATAAATAAAATATCATTATGTATTAAATATTTTTATCTTTCTAATGAATATTTATATTCTAATTTATCTTATGTATAACCCTATATTAAAAATGATTTAGTTATTAAACATTGATTTTAACTATTTTAACCCTTCTTTAAATAAATTAATAATAAATATCCTAGTCTAATCCATGTGGACCTAAATGGTCATATTTTATTCCTAAGGTTGTTTTTGGTCGAATTACACTTATACAATAGAATTATGACATGTTTTAGGGTAATAATAATATCATTTTTACCCTTAATTACCCTGTTTACTTTAAAGTGTGGTAATAAAAGTAAAAAGATACTATTCACCAAAAATTATTTTTATCTTATTGAACCACATTTTACTCCTTGATATTAACCATATCTCTCGAATTTTAAAAATTCCACTAACAGAAGCGGTAAAATTATGTTTTATGTAAGTTTGCAAAAATTTCTTAGGAGGTAGGTAAAAGACGGTGAAAAGTTCAATAAATTTTTTATATATCAAAAATTATTATAAAATGACTCCAATGAATTACATTGAACTTATATAGGTATTATGTATCAATTTTGACCTTAAATAAATTTAAATAAAATAAATAATTATTTATATAAAAAGTTGGTTTTTAAATAGTAACCTAGTGTTTTCACTATTCATCAAAAATTGAATGTTTACAGAAAAATACCAAAATTTCACCCTAGGCTAATTTTGATATTACAAATCCTAAAATGAAGTCCATTTTGAAAGATAAAATTTCAAAAGTGGGTATTACTATTCATAACGGCTAGTTTATATAATATTTTAATAACATATCGTTGTTTAGTGAAACTCGGTTTTGCGTACAACACATGCTATCGAGGAAGGTCATGATTGCGTGTAATGCAAGCCAAGTCAGTGTTGCGTGTTGTGAAAGACTCCTTTGTTGTTTTTTATAATAGAATCTAACCATATTTCATTTATAAATTGAATATATATATATATATATCTACACTCAATGTTGCATAGAATTACTACTATCAAAGGAACTTGAAATTGTGTGTAACACAATCCAAGAATAGTGTTGCGTATACTGCAAGCTAATACGGTGTTCTGTATAGCACAAGATAATCTTGGTGTAGAGTACAACACAAGACATCAATGAAATTAAAAATAATAATTCTCATAAAATCTTGGGTTGTTACATTCTACCCCCCTTAAAATGAATTTCTCCCTCGAAATTCGTCGGGGTTATAAATGGTTTACTACATGAAATTTTCTTTCATAGAAACCCACATCGTAAAATGGAATACTAAAACTTCATTTTAAAAAAGAAAGTTAGAATCATAACGGTCACCCAATGTAACTCAGCATTGGGTGTCCACATAGGAGAACATAGGTGAAAATATGGATATGGAAGAGAAGTCTAATCATCAAGTTCTGATGGAGAGTGGTAGAGAACATGGCTATGAAAAATCCATCAAATCACAAAGCCGTGAATTTGTGATGATTTAAGGTACCATCTAATTCATCGGATATGAGGACATTAGGACAACATTTTTTTGTTTTCAATATCATTCCCCAAAAGTCGAAGAATAATTAAAAGAAATACTTACTTTATTTTGGTACAATCTAACTGTTGTTTGTGCCTTGAACAATTTCCACATCATCTCTTAAAGAAATTAAGTTGAATTTGTCTTCCATGAAGTGTTAGCATATCATGCGATAGAATGATAGGTCATTCCATATGTCTCAAACAAAAGGATAGCAAAAGATATCAAATATACATAAGTCCATCTATAGTGAGATTAATCATGTATGGTTCCTAAAATGGACTTATACTTCATATATCATATATATTAATATAATAAAACTAATTTCTATAACTGGGGACTTCCTGTAGGCCAATGGTAGGCGATAAAGGCCTGTCACACTTTGGTTGTGGGTTCAATTCACACAGCCTTGTCTGACGTGACGGGTTGTCGCCCGTCCTGCAGGTTTTCCTTTTTCTAAAAATACATTATTATAACATCCAATTAATAATATCGAAAAAAAGTTCTATCCTTAAACAATACTAACTTATGTCCAACATAATCGGTTCTAATCTTTAGGTTTATCTGAAATATTTCTATCCAATCTCATAGTATAAAGAAAACAATAACTATAAATGTTATCTACCGAGCATGTGAATACCATCATTTATCCCCCATATATCATACGATATATCTTGTTGGTCACATTCCAAACATGTTAATACCTTAATCATGTATTCTATTGCAACATGAAATACCATAGAACCTTAGTTGAAAACATGAATGCTGTCAAAATTTGTCTCTTTCCACATTCCAAAATCCCAAAAATTCTTTATACTCAAACCATGAAATCATTTTGTCCTTATATTAGTCATGAGATCATGAATACTATCAAACATATTATTTTCTCTTTATCACTTCATTATGTTCATATCATCTGCTTTCCAAAAATATTGAAATCACTTTTCATGGTTATCGATGCCATATTCTTATGGAAAACCACAATGGACCAATATATAGGTATTCCAATATACCATAAAAGTACCTCGACAACATTATTCTTGAATACCAATACATAAACACTTCAAACCATCCTCTTCAATGATTTTCATGGAATAAGTCCTTCATTGATTTATAAGTACCCTCTTAGGTCGGCTCATTGAGTTGGGTAATTCCCATGTTCTCCACAGATAAGACATTGAACTCCATAACAGTCTGTCACTCTATGACCCTTCTCTCCACACAAATAACATCTTCCCCTCCATTTTATGTATTCCTCAATTTTCTTCTTTCCTTCTTTAGAAATCTCAATCTTCCTTTATTTATGCTCCTCAACATGCGAACATGAATAAAATTCCATCTTCCTCTTATTTGATGAATTGAGAATACCACTAAAGTTCACCTTGTTAATCATATATCATGATGACTGATTGACAAAATCACAAAATCTTTCTTTCTAGGAATTATGAAATTTCTTTTCTCATAGTCACCAATTTTTCCATTGGATTCAATGTTGACCCAATTCCTTCTAGTTCCCTCCAATTACTAAAACCAAATACCATGGTGTAAGAAACAGTTAGAATAATAAGGAACCACATAATCATAAAAAGTTACTTATGGGATGTCTAAATTATCACACATTCATTAATCCATGACACCTTAGGTTCACCCTAGGTTGTTCATGATTGTCAATATAATTCTAGGATTGTAACCTATAGTTATACTAAACCTTAGGTACATCCCTAGACATACCTTAGAAATATCTCTAGGGATCTCACTAAAGTTCTTGCATCCTAGTTTCCAAAGGTTGACTAAACCTTTCCTCTGATACCAACTGTAGATACCCATAGCATGACGTACTTAGACATTACATTACTTTTTCGGAATACTTAATACATAACAAAAAGAGACACCAAAGGACCGTAATAGTTTAGTGTCTTTGGAAACTCAGAACGCAATCTACTAGTCATGGTGAAAGATCTTCAACATCTCTCATAAAGATCTTCCCCTTTTGGTTTTCTTACCTAAAACCTTTCTTGAAATCCTGTGTAAAATAAAACATATAAAGGGTGAGCTCAAATTCTCATTAAGGGTAATCATGGAGAAAATAAAACAAATCATATACATTTGAACTTAAAAACACGAACATAATGTTTAAACATCAAAATCTTGAGCAAAGACATAAATCTTGGAAGTACGTAAGGCATGTCTCATAATGGAACATCAATATTGATAAAATATCCTGGGAATAAATCATTTAATTGTTGCAACCATTCATCACTTGTTATGATTTCCATAGTAGCCAAGGCATTGCTGCCAAGACCATCTTAGTGGACAAAGTCCCTTTCTGAATCAAGTTCACTCCTCATTACAGTCCTGTATCACTGAACCGGAATAACATACCATTCCATCCATGTCTATCTCATGAGATATAAATCTTTACACAATGAATTAGAGGGATATATAGGTCCCACCCATCTCATAATGAAATAATTATTACTTTTTCCACAACGTAAACATAAATCATTCATCATAACCCATAGAATAAAAATGGGTTTCATAAACATCATCCCATCATAACTTAATCCATATAAAACAAATGGATATCATTTCATCATAAGAAAAGTGGAACCACTTAAATCATAGAGATATTATACTTGAAACATACACATATGAAATAATTTCATCCTAGATGGAAAATGGTTTTGATAAAACACTGAAAAGAATTGTTGTGGAAAATATCCTTTCTTCTTAAAAATCATTTTATTTTCAGAAAATGCCACAAAATTTTAAAATAAATGTATTTTATTAAAAATAACCCTGAAATATTGTAGAGTAAACTTCATGAAAATAAGGTGTTATGAAACCGTAAAAATCCTTTCATGCTGTATAAGTAAAAAAACATTCTTCTCGTACTTTTGCCGGATAAGTCAAAAAGTACCTCGTATGGTAAACAAAAGAAAGATTCCTTACATACCATGAACTAAAAGTATAAAATTGTTAAAAAGGACTTTAAACATACATGAAACCATTTTTAGAAAATGGGGACATGGATGATAAATATAACCCTAGTAAATACTTACGATAAAACAATCTCGGATAAAAATGAGATTAGAAAGGATATCCCTTACCTTATGTCTGATATGCTTCGTATGTATCCAAACTTCCTATATAATGATTTAAATAATGTCATTGACTTATTACAGAATCATATTCATTGTTATGATATCATATATAGTTTAGTTATGACTTTATATTACCCGTTCTTTGGTAAATTGGATGTAAAAGCAGTGATTTGGGTAAAATTGTTTCATTTATTGTAGGTGTTTCAACTTGTTGTTCTTGATATTATTACTTATATCCTGATTTACTTAATTAAAGAATTTAAAACATGATTTATATATAATATATATTCATCATATACATATATATTTGATAGATCGATATATGGAATGAAATACATTGTTCATGGAGACGGTAGGTCGTACGTACGCATGAACGTTGTTTTCATTTCCTTATTGAATTGAATGGAATTAAGTATATGACATACATATATATATATACATAAATAAATAAAGTATAATTATTATGTCATATATCTCATTATTATTCATTATATATACTTTATAATCATTCATGAATGGTTAACATGGAGAATGAATCTCATCGCGTCGTGGAGACGGTAGTCCGTACGTACGCACGAGTGATGATGTCATTCCCATGATCATGGAATTGTATTGAAGAATATGTATAATATTTTAGAATCAATATCACTTTAAAATAATCATATATAGTTACTTATTTACACCATTATTCCCATCCATGTAAGGTGGTGGTCGAAAATAGATTACACCACGGCGTGGAGACGGTATTCTGTACGTACGCACGTGTGGTGATTTCGTTTTCCGTAGGATTGATAGAAGGAGAAATATGATTGTTTCATATTTATAATAACATATTAGTACATAATTAATACTGATTTTATTACTTTATAATGAGACAACTGAATAAAAATAAGTATAAGAAGAAAGAAACTTGAGAGAATCGGAAGAAGAGATTACCTCTTCTTCGATGCACCTCCTTTAAGATTCCTCTTAAGAAAGTAGAGTTGGTCTTTTGAGAATACCATAACCTCTAGAATTTATCTATGTAAGTGGATAATAGAAATGGGTAGGGTTTTTCCGAGCTTCAAGGTTCAAAAGGGTGTGAAGAGAAGAGGGAAGGGGTGCCCTTTTTATAAGGGAGGAGAGGGGAACCTTTGGAAAAACTCAAAATATTATTTTATAATAAAGTCATATTCGGTTTATAATAGCTCCAAAATGATTTATTTCGAAACTAAAGTGGGTATGGGTCTTAAGCCTCTCATCCAATAGATTTTAGATATTTTTGGGACATTATATTAACCATATCTTTTAGTTTTAACTCTAAGTTAATTAGATTGACATTTACCATGTCACATTGTATTTTTATATTAGATAGTTAATAAACATACCATATACATCCAAGAGACCCCCAAGTGGTCCTTTAATGATACACCTATCATGATATAAGTATCTTGGCAGAACCATAGATTTTTATGAATATAATAACAATTAATAATATAATATTTGTTTTAAAACTATTTTATGTCAATTTTGACACTATTTGGTAACTGATTTTTTTGAAACTCATAACAGCATGATTAGTGAGAATAAAGTTAATTAAATAAATACTAACATGTCATATTAACCTATAAAATTACTGGAATTCATAAAAAGTCTCAAATTACATTTATTTGTGTATTTATAACATCAATTATGTTAATATTTCATTAATAAGATAATTACTGCATCATCATTGTGTCACAAATAAATTAAATTATTTAATGTCTAAAAATTATAAATAAAATACCATTATGTAATAATTATTTTTATATTTCTAATTAATATTTATATTCGAATTTATCTTATGTATAACCCTATATTAAAAATGATTTAGTTATTAAACATTGATTTTAACTATTTTAACCCTTCTTTAAATAAATTAATAATAAATGTCCTAATCTAATACAAGTGGACCTAAATGGTCATATTTTATTCCTAAGGATGTTTTTGGTAGAATTACACTTATCCAATAGAATTAGGACATGTGTTAGGGTAATAATAATATCATTTTTACCCTTAATTACCCTATTTACTTTTAACCGTGGTAAATAAAAATAAAAAAGTTACTATTCACCAAAAAATATTTTTATATTATTGAACCACATTTTACTCCTTGATATTAAACGTATCTCTTGAATTTTCAAAATTCCACTCACATAAGTGGTAAAATAATGTTTTATGTAAGTTTGCAAAAAGCTCCTAGGAGGTAGGAAAAAGACGGTGAAAAGTTCAATAAAATTTTTATATATCGAAAATTATTATAAAATGGCTCCAATGAATTAAATTGAACTTATATAGGTATTATGTATCAATTATGACTTAAAATAATTATTTAAATAAAATATTGGTTTTTAAATAGTAACCCAGTGTTTTCACTATTCCTCAAAAAATTGAAAGTTTACCGAAAAATACCAAAATTTCACCCGAGGCTTATTTCGATATTTCGAATCCAAAAATGAATTCCATTTTTAAAAGATAAAATATCTAAAAGTGGGTATTACTATTCATAATGGCTATTTTATATAATATTTTAATAACATATCGTTGTTTAGTGAAACTCGGTTTTGCGTACAACACACGTTATCGAGGAAGGTCGTGATTGCGTGTAATACAATCCAAGTCAGGGTTGCATGTTGTGAAAGACTCTGTCGTTGTTTTGTATAACATAATCCTACCCTATTTTATTTATACATTGAATATATATATATATACACTCAATGTTGCGTAGAATGACTACTATCAAATGAACTTGAAATTGTGTGTAACACAATCCAAGAATAGTGTTGCGTATACTGCAAGCTAGTACGGTGTTACGTATAGCGCAAGATAATCGTGGTGTAGCATACAACAGAAGACATCAATGAAATTAAAAATAATAATTCTCATTAAATCTCGGGTTGTTACAATGTGAATGGACACAAGGATGGTTCCTTAAGTAAGTAGAACATCTGGGTTGGGGTGTTACCTTCCTGATACACAAATAGCTCAAGGGAGATGTTTGGATGAGTCATGATTTATGGGCTTGAACCTAGTCAAGGCTTCCTTCATATCCCATGTGGTATGTAATCAAATTTGACATAGTTTAGGATGGGGCATGGAATCGGGGTGTAAGCAAAGGACAATGAACTGATAACATATTGGGGGTTATGCATGTTTAGGGGCCTGAGAGTTGGTATGACTCCACGAAGGGGAGAACCAATGTTGTGGGTCCTAGAAAAAGGGACACCAGTGCTTTCTGGTGTTTTGGTTCGAACCTCATGGAGGCTTTTTTGATACCCTGACTAGGATAAAATGATCAAAACGTACGTAGTTTGGGATGGGTTTACTAGTGTTGGGGGTTGAAACTATGGGAGGCTTCATACATACCACGCCAAGGAGATAAGGATCAAAACTCATGTAGTTTGGGATGGTTTTACCATTGTTTGGGCTTGAACCTCAAGGGGATTTCCTACATTCCCATTTTAGGATATAGGGATCAAAACCGCATAGTTTGAGTAGGTTTACAATCATTTGGGGGTTGAACCTCAGCAAGACTTCCTACATTCCCTGTTTAGGAGATAGGTATCAAAACCCACATAGTTTGAAAGCATACAGTTTATCATCATGTGGGATGATAAGGGTGCATATAGATTAACATCATTTGGGACAAGGGTGAACCGATGTGAAGTGGTTGAGAATTATGGATGACAAGCTCCAACAACATGGAGTATTTCTACATACATTTCATAGAAACGAGCGATGTTATATTTCCACATAGTATGGTGGTGACGTATGGGGCTTACACACTAAGGCAGCATAGGGATGTTGCCATAGTCGATGCTTACTCTAATATTGCATTATTCATGCTTGGTGTGAGAAAAAATGTAGCAAATACATGAATATCACGTCGTGAAAGTTGCATCCGTGAGGAATAGAGTGGGTCTTATGTGTAGCTTGTGGCCCAAAGAGGGACCATGGGATTATTCTTGGATAACGGCCTAGGGAGATGGAGATTGGTATTTTCTCCAGGATGGAGGCCCGATGACGATAAAGAAAAAGGGAGAGGGATGGGGTAATGATGATCCATGTGCACATCACTCATTTTCCCTTTGTGCACAGAATAAGAGAGGTGCAAGGATTCTACCTCATACACGAAAAGCTACGGGCTTGCACCAAGATGGTTTCCCTCCCCCATGGAAAGATGTTGTTCTATTCAAGGAGGATATTATTCCATGTGGGGATGGTCTCACTCTCGTGGAGACCAGTGAATGTGGAAAATGTCCAATGTAAGGAACCCCATGTAAATTTCATGGGGCGCGGCTATAGTTTAACGTCATTTTCTATGGACGATGGTGGTTGGAAGTTTAACATCCTCCAACTTGGATGATGAGGATTCACTTCTCACCCATAGAACATACATAATCCACCTACTTTAACAATATTCAATGGGAAGGCACTGAAAATGCCATGTGGAGACGGGGTTGTGAAGTGATCCATTTTGGGGATCACATTAGCATGGCCATTAGAAGAAGAAATAGTCTTCAGAATTCCTATATGAAGAAACACAGGGTGGGAAAAAGCATCATGAATCACCTCTTGAGGGACATTGAAGTTACTCCACACAATCCCAGAGGTCCATATGGAAGGTATGGGAACAAAACATGGGTGTCGTGCATTGGAATGGAGGTTTAAATATGGTTCCCAAAAGGAATGGTTGTATATTGAAGATAGATTAAATGTTGCATGCAAGTAATATTTACTATGTTCAAACATGGGAAGGTTAAATTCATAAAAGTTTGGTTTTACATCTAATAGAGAGTCATGTGCACAATAGGTAAGGATGCCACAGAATAGGATAACATTACGTGCAATAGAGAGGTGTGTGTGTAATTAGATAGGTTTGTGAGCAATTGGAAATGGTTGTGCAAAATTGGGGAATGTGAGTGCAATACAAGTGATGTGCGTGCAATTGGATGTGGTTTCATGCAAATAGGGTGTTTGTTGGACCCATATAATATTTACACGCAAAGATGATGGTTTTTGCAAAAATCCCAAGAATTTTGAACCAAGGATGTAGTTTGCGTGCAATTTCCATAGATTCAAAGGGTAAGAGAGAGGGTCAGTCCCCAGTGAGCCCTCCCGAAGGTACACCCTGGGAGACCTATAACACAAAATAAAGTACCTTGATAAAAAAATTTCACGTGGGAGGGGTTGGATTTCGTGCACGAGACGCGAGTCTAATTATTCAGCTCTCCTGAAGCGAGGGGGAACCACTATTTATAGATGACTGTGGGCATCGATGGAATGAAATGAGATCGGCATGGAAAACCTCAACCACATATTACATGTGGCTCCCCCCTTTTCCACACATGGAGCGAATGCCTTTTCGGGAGGCCGATGTGAGGAATTTGTCCGGGGCATGCCACATTACGCATTGAAAGCTATTTTTTCCACACAACATTGTGGTTTTATGTGAATCATATCCATTTTACGTGAACATCTCTCTTTTTATGTGCAACATCCTTTCGGGTCTCCATATCCTCCGTTTTGTTTAAGGCTACCTTTAGATCCATCATTCGATGACTGTTTTTGGTTTCACTCGGATTTCAGAGCCAAAAAATGCCCCCACCCCCTTGGAATTTGAACTGTAGGGGGAGAAATGGTCAGATTCTGAGGTAAATTCTGAAAACTCCAACTTATTCAAGTAAGGGAATGAAAAACGGGACTGGGGCATGGAATTCCTTTCAGTGCTTAAGAGAACTTCGATCCACTCCTATAAATTCTCAAGGGCCAGATTCTGTCCATACCAGATTTCTCGTATGATAGGCCCACAATATCTCGCTCATGAAATTCATACTGATTTTTGTGAAAATACACTCAGTTGGTCACTAATTTATGTGATCCAATTTTTTATTCAATGAAACATCTAGTTTTTTGTGCAAAGCGTGGCCTTTTCGCGCAAAACCCGACCTTTTCGTGCAAACCGGTATGTTTTGTGCACTTTCCTTGAACAATTCATTTTTTCCCAATTATTTTTTATGCAATGAACCCATTTATTTTGCTTACACTGCTTTTGAATTTCAGGATTCACTCAAATGGTTGTTGGACAGACTGACACTGATAGAGAGGCTTCCCATGCCACAGGATGGGCTGAGATGATCATGAATACTCAGAAATTTTTGGCAAGGATGATTAAATTTGATAACGGGATGCTTCTTGGTATGCTGATTCAGGCTCAGAAATACAATGTGTTGTACGGTAACCTTCCAATATGAAAATTTGATGTTCTGGATGATGTTTGGATGTCGGGATTTGAAACTGATATGCCATGGTCATGGGTGATAAGTGAGGATGATCTTCCACAGTATAATATAAAGAACAATGGTTTCCTTGATAGGTAAACCATGCATATGGCTATTTTCATCCTTAATGCAATGACAAGGATAGTCATGTGGAGTGAGCCAGCTACCGAGGATTCCCTATCCTATTTCACAAGTACATTCAGAAGCGGTATTGTTGATTAGACCGAAGGATGGGTGGAAGACTGGGACCTAAGGTCCAGGCATAATTTCACCAGTGAGTGGGAATGGTAATATTTGGTACACCAAACATGGGAGCAGTTTGGAGTGGAGCTATGGCACATTGGTTTGATTGAGGTTGTGTGGGCATCCCAATTGTATTTCTTCCTTCAATATAATCTAGTATTGAAGCTTCATAACTAATTGTCTCTTGATAACAACACCTTCCATATCCATTGTTAGGTCCACTAGGCTAGATACCCTTAGAGGGGGGTGAATCAAGGTATGACAGATTAAAACAACATCCCCTTTTTGATATTGTTTTTCTATTAGACAAAACCCTCTTATGTCTCTTTCCCAATGCAGAGTATGAATAAACCTTAACGCATGCATAGGGCACAAATATTTTTACTTTTTTCACCCTCACTGGGCTACATAGGGGAATACACCAGCCGTGTTCCAATGAACCAATTCCACTATAAGCGCAATTCTATTTACATGTTTGAAGTGGACTCACTGTCCCTCCTGGTTTACAACCACTCACAATTTGAGAACTCACTGCTCTTTCAACTGAAATTAGCTCACTCCTTTAGAAGATCAACTCAAAGTTTATAGACCTGTAGGTATCTTCATTACCACTAATGAATGAATCCTCCACTGCGTTTAGATGCTCTATTGAAGTACAAATTTCATCCACTGATGAATACCCATTTTCCCATGAATACCGGGCAACTCACTTTGCAAACACCATCTCAAATCACCCTACTTCGCGAGGCTCCCAATTTCGCAAAGCTCAAACAAGCCTTCAACAAGCTCTTTACTTTTTCCAAAGCTCAATCCTTCTTAAATCGTAGGTCATCTTAGAGCTCTGGTCATCGTAGAGAGACTTCCTTTGGGAAGCTCACTAAGCCAACGCGGAGCTCCCAACTTTCGTGGAGTAAGATTAGTCATCACGAATCTCTTCTTTCACGAATCACACTGCCTTCACGAACCACCTACATGAGCCGAGAGAAAAATATTTTCTTCAAAAACTCTATACTTCTCTCTAGGGGGTCAAGGACTATTTATAGGTGATTCCACCGACACTTGAACCTTCCGCACGAAGTCAACTCCACGTCATCACAAATAGAAAAGCTCTGAAAATTATGCTGAAATTCTCTCAATATCACGAAGCACCATGGCAATTTTCTGATCACCGAGGTCTTTGTAATCAGGGACCATCCTGTCAATTCTTTCATTCCTTTTCCGTGATGCACCACTCACAATTCCCTTCACCATCACAATGCTCTTTGACTCTACCATTCGAAAAACTTGTCATAATCATGAAGATTCACCGTCAACATTCTTCTAGTCTTCGCAAAATCCAATCCATGAAACTTGTCTTCATGAAACTCATTCCATTGCCATATTTTTATGAGATATTCATGTAAATCCATATTTCATGATGCTAAAAAAACTTCATATTTTGGACCCCAAAAATTTGGAAAACACTGGAAAACAGCGCCACCTCGTATATTCTCTTTTATATCACCTGCAGATCTTCCATTCCTTTTTTATGGTTCTTTCTCAACATGGATTGTCAACAAAATCTCTAGAACTTGACAATTCACCCTAGAAACATGCTTTGTCAACAAACACAATCAACCCAAAAATGATGCAATGTTACCTTGAGATATTTTTTCCCAACAATCTCCCCCTTTGGGATTGTTGACAACTCTTCTCAGAATTATTGTTTGCACATTGGTACCTCACTAAGTCTCCTTCCATCATCAATTAACCTTTGCCTCTTGTGATTCAGATAGCAACCAAAGATTCACTCACCACATACTTTAAGCCCACATGATCAGTGCTCATCATGAGAAACAAGAGTAGTATGAAAATTTCATTAATGAATCACTTCATTTTAGACACCATCTGTTGAAACCAAACTGATACCAATTTCGAAATTGATACCAATTGTTGATCACTGGAACCCTTCTCACACCATTCCAATATCACTCTTCTACTTTTATCATGATTCCTTAGCTATCGTGATATCTAAGATTTGATCGATCACTTCTTGCATCATCATATTTAATACTCTCCTCCTATCTTATTTCTCCCCCTATCACGCTACTCCACCAGATTCTCCCCATATCATTCATGATTTATTAAATAGCCACACTATATCCCCCTTGAACAATCACTGTTTTTCCCCTTTGGCAACGAACCTGAAGGGAACTCTTTTTTTGTCTATAATAGGGTAATAACACAAAGTAGTAAATTAGGGAAAACACTTCATACCTCGGGGAGAGGGGGTGTGTGTCCCACATCCACACATTTTCAAGTGCGGGGAGTTGACTAGACTCCCAGAGCCAGTCAATGCCTCTCAAAATCTTCCTTGGGTAAGGCCTTCATCATAATGTCTCCAACCTGTAGTTATGTAGGCACATACTTCAACTTCACGATTCCCTACTCAATCTTCCCCTTGATAAAATGATACTTTATCTCAATTTGCTTTTTCCATAAGTGATGTACATGATTTTTGTTTTGAGATTTATAGCACTTGAGTTATCACACTGGATTTTGATCGGAGATTTCATTTCAACTCCCATATCATCAAGTTGTTGCTTCATCCACAACAACTATGTGAATGCTTGAGTGGCCGAAATATACTCAGCTTCTGCGGTGCATAATGAAATGCAATCTTTCTTCTTGATTATACAAGAAATACATAGTCCACCATGATATAAAGTACCTCCTGACATTGATTTCTTGTCATCTACTGAACTGTCCCAATCTGCATCAGTATATCCCAATAACTCTGACTGAGATTTATCACTATATATCAAGATGAAATCCAGTGTGCCCTTAATATACTGAAGTATTGTTTTCACTGGAAGAATGTGGATTTACTTGGGATTACTCTGATATCTCACTGCTTGGCATGTGGTCAAAAAATATGAGGTATTTTCACTGTCAGGTATAGTAATTTCCCAATAATCTGCATGTATTCTATGATATTAACTGCCATGCCATTATCATATTTCAATAATTTCATCCTGGTTGCAATTGGGGTCTTCATTTCCTAGGAATTTTCCATTCCAAATCTTCTCATAACCTCTTTGTCATTTTTGGATTGAGAAATGAATGTTCCATTCATCCCTTGTGTCACTTGTAAAACAAGAAAAAAGGTCAGCTCACCAATCATAGACATCTCGAACACATATTTCATGAATTTAAAAAACTGTTTGCACTGTGCTTTATCTGATCCTCCAAATATTTTTTCATTGACATAAACAAGCACCATCATCTTTTGATTAATTTTTTTTTTGAAATAGATATTGTAATCAACCCCCCCACCCCACTAGAAACCAAACTTCATCAAGTATTGATCAAGCCTTGAGTACCAATCTCTTGGTGCTTGTTTCAGCCCATACAATTCCTTCTTCAGTCTGAAAACCTTGTTCTCATCCTCATAAATGAGAAAACCATTTAGCTGATCGATATACACATCTTCCTCTAGAACCGAATTCAAAAATGAAGATTTTACATCCATCTGGAAAACTTTGAACTTCCTTTGTACTACAATGGATAGAAATAATCTGATGGTCTCTAGTCTCGCAACTAGTGAAAATGTCTCATCAACATCTATTCCCTATATCTGGGAGTATCATTTTCACACCAGTAGTTCTTTGTTTCGAATAACTGTGCCATCTTCATTCATCTTATTGGGATAGACCCATTTAGTCCCAATGATATTCATATTTGCGGGCCTCGAAACAATATCACATGTTTGATTCCTCTCAATCTGATAAAACTCTTCATTCATTGCCTGAACCTAGTTTTCATCTTTAGCTACATCCCCGAAGCATTTTAGATCCACCTGGGATAGAAAAGATGTATGTTGTAGTGATTTCATTCTTTTTGTCTGAACTAGAGCTGAATCGTCACCAATTATATTCTTCCTATCAATTTAATCTCAACTCCTTGGCTTTTATGAGGATACAGATTTTAATTCCTCATGATCATCATCAGTATCTTCTTCTCAATCAACATCATCCACTTCTTCTCCCCCTATGTTTCTTTATTCCTCATCACTCTCATCAGGAAATTGTTCACTGCACTATTGAATGATCTCCCCATTCTCCACTATAGTGACATCATTTCTCTCAACTACTTATCCCCGCCTTTGTTTAAAGCATTAATATGCCTTAATTTTTCTTGAGTAGCTATGGAATATCCCTTAATATCCTCATGACTCATATTTCCGATGTTTTTTCTTGTTGGGGATAAAAAACTTACTTCCAAATATTCAAAATTATTTCATTGTTGGATTCCTTCCATACCATGTCTCGTATGAAGTCTTTCCTTCCTTCGGACACAACAGAGCCCTGTTAGAAATGTAAACTGATGTCACAACTATTTCCTTCCAAAAGTTCTCTTGTAGGTCTTTTTCAATGAGCATCATTCTTTCCATGTTGTTGATGATCCAATTTTTCCATTAAACTACTCCATTTTTTAAGGGAGTTCTTACTGAGGAAACTTGATGCCTTATCCCATGTTTCTCGAGATAGCCTTCCACCTGACTGTTTGTAAATTTCGTACCATTGTCAGTATGAAGCTATAAAATTTTCTGTCCAATCATCATTTCACACTCCCTCTGGTACTATTTTATGTTTCTAAACACATCTGATTTATGGGAAATAACAAATACCCACACCATTCTGCTATAGTCATCAATGAAAAGAACATAGTACCCTTTTTCGTCAATTTCTCTTGGTGTGACGGAACCACAAACATCAGCATGCACCAATTCGAGCACTATTGTTAACTTTCTTTCCTTTGCCTTATATATATTTTTGATGAGATTCCCTTGATGGAATGCATTACACATGTGAGTAAGATCATGTGATGGCTTAGGGAGGTCTCTTGATGCATCACACATTTCCAGATCTTCTAGGGATGGTTGGAAAATATGACCAAGTCGTGTATGCCCCAGCTTGTTTTCTTCCTCTTTAGACAAAAAACACATATCTTCTTCTCCACTTACCAGGTAGAGATTTACATTTGTTCTTTTTCCCTATAGAACCACTACCCCATATCGTCTTTCGATGACACACATATTCTTAGTAAACCTTATAGAAGTTCCTGAGTCACATAGTTGACTAACGCTGAGAAAATTGTGACTGAGGCCTTCAACTACTAAGACATCAGCACGTCTCATCTCTTTTCCCCCAAACATGGCCTTTCTTGAGCCAGTAATATTCAGGCCTTTATCATTGACAAACTTTACAACTCATTCTTTGTCATACTTTACGCCTGTAACAAGATCCTTATTACCTGTAATGTGAGATGTGCAACGACTATCAAGGACCACACACCAGAGAAATCTGATGCCTTAAGGAAAATTTCTGCCACCACGGGCTTCTCATCCTTCTTCTTCTTGGTCCATATTTTTTCCTTCACACTCGGCATGGATTGATACTTCTGTTCTTTCTCATAGTATGATGGACCAGCATCAACTTGCAAAGGTGTAAATCTATTTTTTGTTTTCAACTCACCTTTTGGTTCATTGATCTGCTTCTTGTGACCATTTTGGTTCTACATTGTCACATTCCTCTATATAGTTGAAGTGTAGTACCTAGTCGTGTGCCCAAATCCCCCACCCCAAAAATAGTGTCCTTCGAAAATTGTTCTATAGAATCAATCTCTATTTGGCTGCCACCTCTGTTCTTGTGCCCTTCAGTATCTCTTGGCTATGGAACACACATACTGTGAATGTACCATTTTCCACAACAATAGCACCTAATATAAGGTGGATTCCTTCATGTCACTTCTACATTTCTTGTTTCCCCTTGGTATCTATGAATATTCTGAATATTCTTTACGGCCAAATCGATCTTCAATCATGGATGTGGTGCTTGCGGTCTAACTTCAATTTTCACAACTTTTTGTTTTTAATCAAGCCCCACATCGGCCTTAGCATTTGAACATAATTGATGCTTCCATTATATTGAACCACTATTATCCACTTTCATATTCTTGGTTTTCTGAGTGGTATGCTTTCTTAATGTCCTAGTGGGAGTCAAGATTTTTTCTTGATCCTTAACTCATTTTCGCAAACCGAAAAATTCTCCTTCAAGTTCTTCAATACACTTGATTTGATCTTCCCTTTTTTTATTCAAGCTATAGATCTCCCTTTTCAATTATTCATTTTTTATGTTATACTCACTAACTAATTATGAGTTCTCTGGTGTTGATGAGTTGAGTTTCTCAATTTCTTCCATCAACTCAGACTTCTCTTCTTCCTGCTGCTGCATTTAGAGTTTGGTGTCACGAACCACTTTGTTGGATTTATTTATTTTGACTCTCCAAATATCTATCTCCTCAAGAGTGGCCTCTAACACGACTTTCATATCAACTCTTCCCCCAACCCCTTATTCTTCTTCATTAGATTTAGTTTCAATTTTATTCTGAGATCTACCGACAACTTCCACCATAGAATTTTCTCCACAATCTTTGTAGTTCTCTATCTCTTCAACCTCCTCATCCTCAGAATCTTCTGAACTGTCATTTTATTTTAAAGGAAGGTTCTTCTTCTTAAACAAGTTTCTCTTGAACTATTTCTTTCCTTTCCCATAGGCTAAAGTCTTCTTATTGAGAATTTTGATTTCATCGACATCATAATCCTCTTGTAACTTTTTGGGGCACCTTGTCACAAGACTTCCAACCTTTCTTCATCGAAAACAAGCAAGTGGAAGCTTCCCTTTAAACTTTTCTTTTCCTCTTTGGAGGTTTGAGGAGAGGAATGACATCACCTAATCTGTCTCTTCTTCATCCTGATAATCTTCAATGGTGAGCTTTTTCATGGCCTTGAGTGTCCCCTATTTGGATTTCCCCTTTTCCACAGCATCGTTATCATCATTTCTCATTTCATATGCAACAAGGGTTATGTGGAGGTTATCCAATGTCAACTCTTTTGGGACTTTATCTTTCAAAACTGAAACTTTCAGATAGAACTGAGTTTGATGTTTTCCCAAGATGTTCTTCAAAATCTTTATGTCTTCAATAACTTCACCAAAACCTTTCTTGTCTTCTACTACAACATTTACCCTGTCAAAGAAAGCATCAACAAATTCATTCGGGTTCATTCTCAGATCTTCATACTTGTTCCAAAACACTTGAAGCTTTTCTTCTTTAACCTTTGTATCTCCTTAATATATATTTAATAGCTTCTCCCACATGGCATTTGATGTTTTTCATGACATAACCTTCATATAGATATCATTTTATTGGTCTCTCCCTAAGGCATTAATTCCATTGGCATCAGCATCAAACTATCTACGCTCAGCTTCCGATAATGAACCACTATTAATATCAGATGTTATGACATGCATTGCTGCAGTGAACACATCCATTTCTAATTATCAGAAGTAGTGTAGCTTCCAATTTGTCCATAGATGGAAATTGTTCCCATCGAATATCAAAATCCCTTTGTGATTGGTGACCTCCATTTGAGAGAGAATTACTGATATCAACCTTTTCCTCTGATACCAATTGTTAGTTCCACTAGGCTAGATACCCTGAGAGGGGGGGTGAATCAGGGTATGACAGATTAAAACAACTACCTCTTTTTTAACTTGTTTTTCTATTAGACAAAACCATATTCTCTCTCCTTCATGATGTTGGGTATGAATAAACCTTAAATCATGCATAGGACACATTAATTTTTATTGGTTCACCCTCATTGGGAAACATCCAAAGATCATACACCGATAGTGTGTCGATGTGCCAATTCCAATATAAGCACACTTTTGTTTACAAGTTCGAAGTGGACTCACTGTCCCTCCTGGTTTACAATGACTCATAAATTGAGAACTCACTACTCTCTCAACTGAAGTGAGCTCACTACTTCTTCATAAGATCCACTCACAGTTTATAGACCTCTAGGTCTCTTCATTACCGCTAATGAATGAATCCTCAACTATATGTAGATGATCTATTGAAGTCCAAATTTCATCCAATAATGAATACCCCTTTTCCCCTTAACACCATGAAACTCACTTTGGAAACACCTTCGCAAAGCACCCTACTCTATGAGGCTCCCTACTTTGCGAAGCTAAAACAAGTCATTGCAAAGCTCCTAACTTTTCACAAAGCTCAAGCCTTCGCAATTCTTATTCCATCACGGATCTCCAATCATCACAGAGTGACTCCATTCACGAAGCTCACTGAGCCAATGTGGAGCTCGAATCTTTCACGAAGCAAGATTAGTCGTCACAAAGCTCTTATTACGCGAAGCACACTACCATCGCGAACCGCCTTCACAAGTTGAGAGAAAAATATTTTCTTCGAAAACTCTCTACTTCTCTCGATGGGGTTGAGTCCTATTTATAGGAGATTCCATCGACCCTCGAACCTTTCGCATGAATTCCACGCCATGTCATCACAAATCCGGAAGCTCTGAAAATTCTTACGAAATTCTCTCAACATCGTGAAGCACCATGGAAATTTTCTGATCACAGAGCTCGTCGTAATCGTGGAGCATCCTTTCATTTCCTTTATTCCTTCGTCGTGATGATCCCCTCGCAATGCCCTTCACTGCCACAATGCTCTTCAACTCTAACATTCGTGAAGCTTGTCATAATCGTGAAAAATCTCCTTCAACATTCTTCTGGTCTTCACAAAATCCAGTCCATGAAGCCTATATTCATGAAACTCATGAATTTTTTATATTTTGATAAGATCTTCAAGGAAATACATATTTTATGATGCTCACCAAACTCCAAATTTTGGACCCCAAAAATATGGCAAACACTTTAAAACAGTGCTACCTTGTATATGTTCTTTTATATTGCCTCCAGATCGTCCATTCCTTTGTCGTGGTTCTTTCTAGACATGGATTGTCCACAAAATCTCTGGAACTTGACAATTCACTATGGAAACCTGCTTTGTCAACAAACACAATCAACCTAAAAATGATGCAATGTTTCCTTGAGGGATTTTTTCCCAACATCCACCATGGGGAGGTTGGTATCATCTATTGGGACGTCCATTATATTGGAGGCATCCCTCTAAAGTTAAATGAGTATTATGAGTTTTTTCATATAGAAAATACCTCGTAAGATAGGTTCCGAACTCTGGTTCTGACATGGTATTTGTTGGAGATGGCCATGGAGAGGCTTGAGATCAAGGAACATTCAAAATTCACCACTTACCCAAAGTGGATCAACTTATTTCTATGGAAAGATAAGAACGTGATGATGTCAGTGTGAGGAAAGCGGTGTCTGACCATGTATTAGAGAAGCAATAGTGGTTCCTATTGGAGGGTCATATAGACAAGTGAATATCAATATTATGGCTTTTTCATGACCAAAATCCAATATCCTGAACGTCTGGTATGCTAGATTTATTGCTACGTTCATGAGTGGATGGATGATGTTGATGATGTAAATGATGATGGGAGTTAGTATTGGGATGCTAGTTATGGTTGGGATCATGGTGCCCAATCATAGGTTCAAGATGTGGGGTCCCCATGCTAGCCCTACTGTATGCGATTCTAGGGATGATTTCAAGAGGATGGACGCCCAGGAAAATCTGAAGAACTTCCAAATTCTTCATGGTTTTCTAGAAACTCACAGTGGCAGATATGATTTCCTGAACACCATTTGTCCCCTTTTTGGTGGCATATTAATCTATTTATTGAACATTGTAGGGATTAACACCCTAACACTTAATGAAGTAGAGATAAAGTTGCGGGTTGGAAATCATGGTATCTTTGTCTTTACGCCATTCTAAACCCTATTTTTCCAGATGTTGGATGACGGGCGATGCCCATTGGAATAGAGGGAGTACATAAAAAGTATTAGAGGTGGGGTTGGAAGCCCATATCAATGGGAAGGTCTTTTTTGAACCCAATGTGCCATCATGGTTCACCAGGCAGTTTGGATGCATATAGAAGATGTCTAATAATATGTATAAAGGGGTCTGGGAATAGTGGAATCCTTGTATCCTTCACCAATTGTGGATAATTTTCACAACCTCTAGAATTGTTGAGGTAATTGCACTACCCCTTTATGAAGATAAGGTTGGCCTCTCAAAAAATTATGATAAACATTTGGTGGCGACATATCCGAAAGCTGTATTTCAGAAACACATACAGAATATCAAAGCAGTGAGCGCAGAATCTAAACAGAGAGAGAGATAGAGAGAGAAAGCATAATTATCCATGGGATGTAAGGTTGAATACATGTTAGGTGGCTTGGACAACACAAGCTTATACCTTAGGGGCCAGACCGTCGCATGGTGTGGCTACTCCTCTTCCATCAAGAGGGTTGGGGTATGGCTGACTGTCATATGGGACAGTCAGGGATCTCTCTAGAATGTAGATAAGGTATCTTCTTTGGCCTTCTGAGTATGCAGTTTTCCCTACCCTCTGGTCAACATGGAGGACCTTACAGAAGTAACTGTGCATTTAAGACTTATGAAAAACGTTTACATCGAATAGTCTTCAATTGACAGAGGTCGGGTTCCTCCTAATAAATTATAGAGTGAGTTTTCACCAAATACACTCATATATGATAGCCATGGTTGTATATTCACGCAAGAGGGGAGAACATGGGGAACCACATCTTCTAGTGAAAGTGTTGATCAGCTAGGATCATGATCCAGAAAAACTGTCATTCGATGATGACGACGGTTATGAGGAGGAATACGAAGAAGAAGGATAAGAGGAGGAAGGAGAGAGGAAGGAGAAGGAGAGTAATAATGGGAGTCTGAAGGTGACGGGCCCTAGGGAACAACAGCCCAATGGAGGATTCCTCATGAGAGTGGAAATATTGTCACCACTGACATGGAAATTTCTAAACAAATCCCTATTAGCCTCAATAATGATCCTAATCCTTTCTCTTTCCTCAATTGGATTCACTGACCATGCTCAGATCTGTTCAGGTGCACATAGATGTCGGTGATCATTCCCCTAAACCTACAACTGACGACGAACAAGGTGGGAGATCAATAGCAGTTGGACTGACTAGTGGTGGGTGGACCAGAGGGGCTTCTACAACCACCTCTTAATACCACGATGTTCCTATATCCATGAAGGATCTAATACCTATTATTTAACTGAAATGTGATGGGGATCTTTTGCGGGTGATTCTCCTAAAACGTCTGATGTGCCAGATGTTTCCGCACTAAGTTTTTATAAGTATCAATTTTTTAAATACTTGAATTCTTTATCGGGGAACATGATTAAAAAATGTAAAACTTCCCTATATTGTAATAAAAATATTTTAGACTCAACAAGATAATGAATTCATAATACTTGTGGGTGATTTACCAGTGCCTGTAGCATCTCAGGCCAGTCCAACACTTCAAATCGATCCAACATTGATGCCTATTGACCTGTGAGTCTCAGTTGTGGGAGACACCACTACTTGGGTAGAGATAGAAGTTGGTGGGGGATCTATTGAGGGAATGACAAGAGATGAGTTCCACATGCTAGAGGAGGACAACACAGCTGAACTTCTAGATTCCTTTCATGAATACTGGCATGTAGACCCTGAAGAAATAGACAATTCTGACATGGAAGTAGCTGAGAAGAGATGAATGATGCAGTGTAAGGGGTGAATGTGTATCAAACACTTCCTTAAACATCAAAATGCAGAATGGATGACTCGGATGGGGTACCTCTTCATCTGGATTCACTTCCTTTGCATTGTAGGGGCAGACTCCTTCCATCTTCATATGACAATCTGTGACTACCTTGTTGAGAAAATGAGGGAGAGCATCCAAGATCAAGATGTCTCTTGGCTCCGTGAAAGGTCTGAAAATGTTCAAAATCTTCATGAGGTTGGTTCTAGATGAACAAGTGGGTGATCATGCCACGTTCACAGCGAGACCGTCTTCAGCTATTCAACAATTGGAAATCAAGCTGGTAGAAGCCCAAGAGAAAGTGGTGCAGGAAATCCATCAAATTGATGAGTTCCAAACTGAGTGGGAGTAACTTCAATTCAGGACAACTGAATTCTGGTCTGTGGCTACCAATGATAAGAGAAGGCTTAAGAAGTAGGAGCCGACCCCAGAAGCAACACACCAATGGGTGGGGGAGTTTATGTTGTCCATTGAAGGGGTTGATCCATAGGGTTACTATTTTGTTCAAACCCTAGAACACATGTTTCCTTTTGTTTTTGTATTCTATGCTTCATGTATGGACCTATTATTTCCCCATTTTAATGCATACCAATCATAGTTTTGGAAACAACCATTGACCGATCCCTAAGCTCACGTGGGTGATACCTAATGTGAGAAACAAGGTATAACCATATCATTATTCCTATTTAATATGATAATGCCAACCTATATATGGGCATCTAGGGTATGATCATCCAAATTCATGTTTTGGGGAAGAAAGATGGAGGCCTTATTGAAGAATGATGTTTTCAGAACAATCGAATTACTGATTTCCCAATGTGCTCTAGTGCACGAGCAGGATAAAACTAGCGGAGTTGGAACCAATCTGAACAGAGGGGACTAGAATTTGTGAATCACGATACACAATATTCAGGACCCTGTAGAGATGGCACTACAATGAAGAATAAATATTGACCATGTTCGAAACACAATATCCTTATTGCGTTAGTCTAAAATTGGAACAAAAAATGATGGCTGATCGGTGATAGTGTTCCAAACACATTGCTTGACTCGAAATGTCATCCATAGTCTTCCATAACATTATCCAAAAATAGTATGCGATCCATAGGCTGAGCATCTGTACATTTAGGGGGTGCCTTTAGAAGTGGAAGAGGAATAGGGTTTTACTAAAGGGCACAAAAATCATGGAAGTTGGAGTGATGGGGTTTTTTTGAATGGATTCTAACACTCTAGAGATTTCACTACTTCTATGAAAACTCATTATCTGAGTGCATCGACATGAATAGGGATCATAATCATTTTCTAAAAAGACATCTCTAGCGTGAACCTAGAGTGGTGCAATGTTTTACATCATGCTAATGAGGACGATGGAGATGTAGTTTAGCATCATACGGTGGGGATGATGCACATAATATTTTAGCATCATATGACCCGGACTTTTCGAATAGCTTTTAGGTCATAATTCCTAGACCGATGTTAATAGTTTAAATCCATGGTGTACGAGCCGGAGGCTTCTAGTTTTAGGTCATAGATTTTGGACAATGAGTAAGGGAAACGCACCAGGAAAGTAAACGGTCCAAGGGCTGGGCCTGAGGCTAAATTCCAAGGCATCACTTCGTATCCCATAAGGATGAGAATGAATCGAAAGATAGTTCTTAAGAACAATGTAGTTAGAGACAAATACTATCGTCGGAATTCTCTCCGGTGAGGATGCTGACACATCCCATAATTTTCATAGGGCATCATGAAATGTTTTATGGTAGGTCTGCAATCTATAGTCATGCCTTGATGACAGGGGAATCCAAAAGGAAATGTGGGGGTAGTACATCTCCTAAAGTGAATGAGGACCACAAGAGTCCACACCACACTATGTGTTCCCGATGGGTTATTTACACTGTAGACTAGAGTTTGATTAAATTTTGGAAGGACCTGATGGAAAGTGATTGTGCATTCCTACATATCCCATGTGTATAGGAATCAAACCATATGTAGTCCTGAAGGATTATTGAGTTTAACGTCATGCAATTGAATGGAGAGTGAAAGAAGTGATCCCAAAGGGGGATTACGTTGTGCTACCGTTATATACCTGATGTGAATAAGGACAAAAGAAGTTCATACCACACCATGTAATCCCTGGGTAAATCTGAGGACGAGATCCCAAGGATGGAGAAATTTGGGCTAGGCCAAAGATAAAGAGTTCGGGCAATCCTACGTACCCCATTATGATTTGAATCAAGTCATATGTAGTTCCTAGATTACAATTTAATTTTGTGTAGGATGAATGGAATGTGTACTCTAGCTACACCAGCAGACATACTACCAAAACACTACAAACACATGATTCATGCTCGATGTGAGAAATAAGGATTTATAATGGTATTTTCATTGTACATTAAGGCACACAATAGGAGAAATCTAATGGTATGAGAATGATGTACCAATATTACTGCCCAACCAACTCAACTCACATAGATACGTGGATGGTAAAACCCTGAGGGTGTTGGAATTGCTCTTAAACATAAGGAAGTGGAATGATTTGAATCATGGTTCTCAATATATAGATTGAAATGATGGTGGTGTCACAATAGATGGTATCTGTCGACCATGTGTGAAACATAACATCTGTTTTGTGTTAGCCTGGCGTGGGGACAAGCAAATGAGGTTCGACCATTGTCCCTGATAGAAACACAGAACCAATCGCAAAAATTTCATCTAATGCCTTTAGGTTCATTGTCCCAATACGGTAGGTGATCCAATGTTGTATGAAACCAGACCATAATCTTGGTCCCATCAGACGATAAAAAGGATGGGGATCCAAATAAAGGGATCATGATGTGTGGACATGAAAAGGGGGAATGTCCATGTGGAATCCAACACATTGGGATCTACTCCAAAATGAAATTGAGTAAGCCAATGAGATGTGTCAGATAGAGGGGCTCGACTCCCTATCTAAGGATGAGGGTACTCGGGATGCAAAATCCTAGTATAAGGTAATATAGTGGACCATTGAGAGGGGAATTGGTTTAATGGAATGTGCACATGGTGGAGAAGTAGAAAAACCCAACGTGGGTGAGGACCAAAGAGGCCTTTATCTTGTGACACAGTCCTAGTAAAAACCTTCACACAATTTAATGTCATGATTCTTGGACAAGGGTATTCAATTTAATGTTATTCTCATGGATGAATGGAGGATTTGTAGTACCCAAGTATAGACCCGAAGACTAAATTTCTAGGAATTATTATGCATCCCATGAAGATGAGAATCAATACATACATAGTTCTTGTAAGATCATTGTTTATGGTCATAGAACACGGACCAGGATTAGAAGAAACAAGGGTGACACATGGTTCGGTTTTTGTAAAACCCAATGGGGATGAGGAGAAAAGGAGACTGCACCATGACAAATGCTTAATTGGGAAATTTAAGGTCAGGGGAACAAATGTGGAATTTAGGCTAGGCCTGAGATGAATTTTCCGAGCACTCCTACGTATCCCATGAGGTAGCGAATAACGCCATATGTAGTTATGAATAGATTTGTGCAGTTTAAAATCTTGAGATAGGGATGTTAAGAGGATAGAAGGATTGTCCCCGAAGGGAAATACATGGCATGGTTGTTGTGAACCTGACGTGATTGAAAACCCGAGAGGTTCTCACCACATGATATTCTCCTGAAAGAGTTCTTGCTAAAGAGGCCCGAAATAGTGAATAATTTGATATACATGGGTCTGGACCTAACGACGAAATGTATTTGAGTTCCTACATGTCCCATTAAGATGGGAATCAATCCACACATAATTCTAGACTATGGTATGGTTGGGTACCAATTCTAGGGGAAATACTATTTTTTTGGTTTGGCTCATGCACCAAAAGAAGAGGCATTTGATGGATCTTGGTTGTTCATTTAGGGTGGATGTTTCTTTTTTTGTGATGCTGCATACCTTGGATAGAGAATTGGTGCATTTCTACATGCATAAATCCATATATATGCCTTGAAAAATGGCATGGTGGATGACTGATACCAAACTTGACATCCCCTTGAGCGAGGAAATCACAACATGGTTCCTTTTTTGTCATGTGGCCAGGACAATAGTGTCATAGTATAGGGTTGTATGATAGGACAATCCCACAAATTTTAACATTGTACAACTAAGAGGCAATAGTTTAAATTATTGTGGGACCACAGTGTGTATTTTAACACCCCATGGATTAGATTCCCATATAAGAACAATGTTTTAATGGGAATCTGCAAGGGGATGATAAAGAATATCTGATGAAAATGAGGACATCAATTCACATCACATCACACGCAACCCTAGAGAGCACAAACCTTAGGCCAAGGGGCCATAAAATATTATTGGATATGGGGATCGACCCAAAGAAAAAATCTCTAGGTGTTCCTATGTATCCCATTAGGCTGGGAATCAAGACATACATCGTTCACTAAAGTGACATGCAGTTTAATGTCATACGAAATGGATGATGGAGATCATTGTTTAAGGTCATATATTTTGTACCAAAAGAAGTGAGACTCATACAAGAAGGTGTAAAACATGAAAAAATCCCTAAGCCCACGTGAGTTGCCCTCAACAAGGGAAATGAGGGAGGGTAAGATATTCACAACACACAGAGCACAAAGAGAGGGGAAATAGTGTGGAGCCTAAAATGACACCCGAACATGGATTCATTCTCTAAAATTTAAAAAACTCACTAAGGGATAGAACTAATGGTTTTTAAATTCCACTTGGAAATGATGTTATAGAAAAGGATAGGAGTCAAACGACCAATATTTAAGGCTTAATGGGGGTGGTGTAATGATGTAGGATATCTTTTGAACATTTTAGAAACACAACATCCATATCCTGTGACCTGAAATGGGAAAAAAATGAGCATTGACCACTGACCATATTCGCAATGTGGGACTTGTGCCAAATTGTGGTTTGAAATCTTCAGGGATGTTGGACCAAGATGGTAGGAGAGCACTGAAGCATAGAATCAATGTCATTCGAGGGTCCCATCGAATGTGAAAGATGATGAAATCTCAAATAAAGGGAAACATGCAACATAGAAATGGGTGAAAACAAGTATATGTAGAATCCAACACTCTAGGTCCTGAACAATAGTGTTTATGGTAACATTGGTGAATTTCAAAAGAGTGTTGAGGGGCCCAATTTGAGAGCAGACATCTCGAGAAGATGATTCTAGGAAATGGGGATGGCGGTATCTCAAGAGAGAGGTATGTGGAATGCCTATTTCAAAACCAATGTGAATGTGGACATATGCTCATACTAGCCCACACACACCCTTCCAAAGAACTTTTCCCATGGGACCATATGGAAGAGGAGGTCCCTAAGAAACAGTACTGGACCTGAAGATGAAATTATCAGGTGTTCCTACTTATCCTAGGGGGATGGGAATTAATCCATTCATAGTTATGATATATTACTATATTTTAACATTATATGATAAGGATGAGGGGTGGGGGAAATATAGAAGAGGAATGTATATTGTGTGCGAATAACAGGATGTGAATGAGTACGTCATCCAGCATAGGACAAAACATTCATGTTTTTAGGAGAGAACTCAAGACGAGTTGTTGAGAGAAAGAATGGATGAACCCAAGCTAGGTCGAAAGACAAAATGTTCAGCTATTTATATGTATCCCATGAGGATTGGAATCATTCTGAATGTAGTTTTGAAAGTTCTGTGTAATTTAATTTCATACAACAAGGACATAGGGAGAAATTAGATTAAGGCCATAGAGATCATACCATATTGAAATTTATCATCATGGGGGAGGATTTCTGTGTAGTTTTACATCCGTCATCCTGGATGAATCACATAGATTAATGTCTTGAGGTGAAGAAAAAAATGTTTAATGTCATTTTGGATCATTCAATAAAAATATTACTTAAGTAATTTTGTAATGGTGGGAGGATTAATAGGCTCACCATCCATGGTGACCAGGGAATACACTCTATTGTTCTAATCTTTGTGAATGTTGTCATTCCCATTTGGTCTCTAGTTTGGGTGGTTTCCTACTAGGAATAGTTTTAATTATAAAGGCCAACACCATGACACCTTGTGAGAAGGTGAGGAGGAAAACATTCTTGTTGAAATCTTTGGCTATCTTGTTCTGAAGCCTCTCCAGATTGTACAGGGAAAAAAGCCTATATTCGTCGTGCGCTTCCAGTTCAACCAGATGGATTTCGACTACCTTATCTGGTGTCTAATAATCATAGGCAGCTATGCTTAATAAATGAAATTGAATCACTATGGGTAGGAATACCTCTGTTCTATACACTAAGGAGTATGGGGTCACCTGTGTTGAACTATGAGTCGTCATCCGATAGGCCTAGAGAGCATTGGGGATTTTATCAGGCCAACATTACTTTTTTCTAACCATCCATTTTCTGCAAAATGTTAGAGATGGTTTTATTTAATAACTCGATCTTCCCAATCACTTGTGCATGATAGAAAGTGGTATGATTAGAAAAAATATTTTATATGTCATACAACTTCTTCTGTTCAGCTACCGGGAAGTTGGTGTCGTTATCAATATGGAAGACCTGAGTGACTCTAAATCAATAGATAATATTGGATCTCACAAACTCAATGATAGAACAAGCCTTGATTTCCTTTAGCAGAACTGCATCTTCCCACTAGGAAAATAAATCTATAGAGGTCAAAATGAATCTACACTAGCGAGTTATTGCCAGTTTACATGGTCCCACAACATCGATTCCCCATACCAAAAAGGGCCAATAATACTTGGTATTGTTGAGAGGATTGGGCGTCCAATACAAAAACATAGCATGGATTTGGAATGCATGAAACCTCTTTAAAAACTCAACTCATTCATGAATCATGGTGGGCCAAAAATTCCCCAATCTTCAGATCTAATGAGAGTGTTTCGGCCCTGTCTGATGACCAATGTTGGAACCAGCATGAACTTACTATATGACATGATAAATTTCACATCCCTGAATGAAATAGAGGAGAATCATATCAAACTTATGCCTATATGGGATCTTATCAAGACTGATACAAATCTATAGGGGGAACAGTAATGCTTTCCATTAGATTCATTCACGCTCATCTCGATATTCTGGGAGATTTCTGTGTTGGAGGTACTCGATAAAGGGGTTCCTCAAGTCAGGAGTCACTTTTGACACTATAATAGGGGGGGAAGGGGGGCACTATGTGGAGGTACCGGCTGTAAGGTGTCTTACTTACAAGACATAATCATTGTCCGGAGTAATGAGAGTGATGATTCACCAATGCGCCACATGAATAATCAAATCATCCTATTTAGGTTCTGTAATAGATGCAGCTGATAGAGCAAATATTTTCAATTAATTTATATTGAATATCATTGTTTTAAACCCACAAAAGTGTTCCTCTAAGATGAATTGTTTCATTTTTATGATATTGGTATTATTTTGAGTTGAATAGTAAAAATTTTCCATTTTGGAGTTTTAACAGTTTTAAATTATTTCTGTTGTTTCGCTATAACATTATCTAAACTGATCCAAATTGAAAAATTCTCCCTTTTCCAGATTCAACACATTTAGGGATTTATTTACTATTTTTGTATTAAAATCTGAATCGTCCATATGGAATCTCAAAAGAATCTCACAAGTTGGCTCAAGAAAACTATTTTCAGTTCTGTCTAGTTTTGGTGTGGGCTCCATAACTCATCCATGGTGGGCCCAAAGCTTGTACAATTTGGTGGGTGGACGAGCAAGGAGTTTTGTATAATCTTTTATGATTGAAGAACTGAGTGAATTGGCCCTTTATGGGGTCCTTAAAACACCCTAATCTGGAGGATTTTGTTTTGGAGAGTCTGACTGGACAGAATAAATGCTCCGAGTAAAACGGCCATAAATCATGGAATACATGTCCAAATCCGCTGGTTTTTTGAGGGGACACGGCAAAGAGAATTATGAACAACATTCAAGAAGGTCTCAATGCGTGAAGATATAATTTAATGGGGCTAAAACGCGTCAACATCCGGGGGGAAAATTTTTTGCTATAAAAGGAGGAGAGTTCCACCCTCTCAAAGCATCCATTTTCCATCCCATTTCTTCCGAGACACCAAGAAGAAGATCTTTTCGGCTTTATTTTTTATTTCTTTTCTTTTTCATAGTTTTATAATTCCTTCTTCTTCCCCATTCATCTCGATTACCCTTACCATGGTGGAGTAAACTTTTGGAGTGATTGGGGAAGGGTTGGTTTTCTACATTTAATGCTTGAGTTCTTGGATGCAATTGAATAAATTTCTTTCTTCGTCAAAGTTGTTTTTAATTTCTTATAGAGGATTTTATAATCAAGTGCGATTGTTATTGAATATTAATTTCATTATTGATTTTTTCCTTGGTAAAATAATCATAATCTCCCTCCACTAATTTCTGGTTTATATATGATGGAATAAACTAGGAATTAGTGGTGAAGTACTCGATGATCGTCAGTACGTGTAAAAGGTGTAGTGAATGTTCATGATTGTTTGGGATAAAAAAAACCCGATTGGGTATTTCCCAATTCAATTAAGGATATTCAATACAACTATTTTACACATGTAAGGAGATTTGACCAAACCGAGATCTTGGTAATGTTTTCTCTCACAATAATAATTTCATTAAGGAAGTTAGAGGAAACGATTGTGGAAACTCACATTAATCAACTAAGAAGAAGAGGTTTGAATTAAATTGAACAAGGATAGCATTACAATTAGGAAACTGACCCCGACCTAATAACCCCTTTTAATTTCATAGTTTTTCAATCATTTTAATTTCAAATTTCCTTTCACAACATTTTTACCCCTGTTTTAAAGTGACAACCCATTTTGTGTGCACTCCTCTTCAGGAGTCATCCTAGGTCAACCACATTACTATATTTTAACTTAAGAAATAATTGTTTTATCATGCCCTATTACAGGAATGCGTCAAACTTGGCGCCATTTCCGGGGAGGTAGTTCCACAAACTAATTGTGAATATTTGAATTTTTCAATTATAAAAAAAACTTTTACCATGTTGTTTTCAAATGATTATTTCTTTAATTCATGGAATAATTACCCACCAGTTCAAGAACCAATTATTGAATCACCTTGGTCTATAGAGTATAGAGTTTCATTCATGTCTAAAAAAATTCGAGGAGCTCAAATCCAAATCATCACAGAGAATGAATTCAATGATCTCATTGAAAACCTTAAAGAGAACCTCAAATACCCAATGTTGGAGGGTCTGGAAAGAGAATTAATTGAACTTCAAGAGTATTTTCCAGAATTTTATCAATAAATGATCAAAGTAAAACACCAAGAAGAAGTAGTTCATAGGGATATTGAATCACAATTTGAAAGAATTAGTCAAATAGTTAAAAACCTAGAGACCTCAATACAGTGGATAGAGGAACAAGTACATGAATCCCAGGATCAACAAATGGAGCCAGAACAAGAACAAGAACTCGGAAAATTGATTGAATAAGTAACCCCACAAATCCTTCAAGTTGAAGAACCCATGGAGACCTTGATGAAATTAAAATAAGATCCATTGATCCCATCTCAATCAATGTTGGAAGAGATTTATGAATAAGATTTAGCAATTGAAATACATATGGGAGATCAAAAATATCTGGATAACTTCTAGAATGGGTGTGAGGAACTTCTTGAGCCAACTATTCCTCATAATGTAGATGATTCAACAACACTGAATGAAGAAACCAACCAAGAAGTGGAATTTGAAGAGAAGATAGAGGAGTCTGACTACCTACCTCTATCAAGGGAAATTCAACTCCAAGATCCACCTCTCATTGAAGAAGCAATTGAATCCAAACAAGATCAGGGAGTCAATATTTTCATAAATTCGTTATCTTTTGATTTTGTTGAAACTAAATTGAGTATTACCTCCCCTTCTTTTATTTTTTCATATTCTGCCAACACATGTATTTCCTTGGAAGAAGACAATGAAAAAGGATATTCATCCATGGAGGAACATCTAGAGCTCCCCAAACCTGTTGAACATTTAATGGAGGGAGTAAAAGAGAAGATCAAAGTGGATTTTTTGGAGGAAAATGAGACACAAGATACTTACTTTGAAAGGGAAAAATTTGATATTGATTCTTCGTGACTTAATTTTTTTAAAATAAAATTAAACTCTGACATTCCATTTGATTTTTCCCCAGATGTATCATACCTTCAGAAACCACTAGATAATAAAGAAGATGTTGTTCATGCCGAACCCAATAAGGAGGAGGACTCATTCATTTTCCTAACCCCACCATGCATGTTTTATCTTATTACAATGAGGGTGGACTTTCTGTATTTTATCGATGGATTCCTCAAGAAAAGGGAATAAGTTCATCCTAGAAAGAAAAGTTTTTGTTTGTTCATGAGAAAGAAACTTTACCCACCATCAGATTGGGGATAACCAATTAGAACTGCCCCTCTGGAGGCTGTCAAAACCCAGGGCCCACTTGGGGGATTAAACCAAGTTTTATCCTTCTATTCTCATCCTATTTCTATTTTCATTTCTTTCAATAAATATCTTATGTTTTCTTTTGTTCTTTTATTTTTATGTTTTCAGAGTGTAACACTTAGAAGAGTAACTCAATGTTGCACTACGAATAAATCAGGTTGTACCTCACCTTCACACTTTCTTGATGTTGTGATTCATTTGAAAATTGGCTTACATGTTAAATCCACTTGAATGTATTGAGGACACTGCAAAATTTAAGTGTGGGGGAGGGAACCTTTGTAGTATAGGATATTCATTTGATGTTTGTTTTCACAGAAAAATAAAAAAAATTGTGTGTTTTCATATTTTTGTGTGTTTATTTTTCAATTTTTTGTGTGTTCTTGAAACTTTTGAGCTAAAATGATTATCAATACCATTTTTCAAACCCATTACAATGATTAATCCAATCTATTCCTTGAAACTAAACTTAAATGAATGCTAAAATTACTTTTGTTTCAAGTTCAAATCTTTTGAAATTTCATGAAAAGTACACTGATTTTTGAAACCCATGCCATATTTCACTGTCTATATATTTGAAATCACTTTTCTGTGAGGCTTTTGAAAAAAAAATTTCATATTCTTCTCATTCACCTCATTTCTTGAGAGAACCAGACCATGATTGCTTTAACCATAATTTGATTTATTTCTTTCAAAACTTGAGGGTTTGGGGTACCTGTGTTTTAAATGATTGAGGCATTTATTTGGTTTGAATCCCCCTTTTCAAAATAATCCTTTTCATTATGGCCCACCTTTACATTTATCCTTCATTGTAGCCCCTAGTAGCCATGAATTTCCTGTTATGTTAGCCACATTACACGCCAATTTTCCCAATCCTACCTGCTCTTGAAGTGAAATTGCATGATCCAGTTGAACTTAAGTGTGGGGGAAGATATCTTGTGGTCCACTACCTCATTTGGTTATAATTTGGGTGGAAAATAAATTATGGAAGAGTTGTGTGTGATGCTGAAAAATTATTCTGTTTAAATCTGTGCCTTTTCTGGAGCTTTTATGATAAGAGAAGTTGTGCCTTTCTGGAGCTTCCAATGTAAAAAAAAAAGAAATTTGTGCCTATCTGGAGATTTCAAGAAAAATCATGTTTGAAAGGATTGAAATTTTTTCTGCTGATCTGATTGAATGTTGATGGAGCCTATTTTCTACAAAGGGGAAGTGAAGGAGACCATACTTGAGTAAAATTAGAATCTTGCAATTTTTCTTCAAAAAGAGCTAATCCCTCCTTTTTCGGCCTCAGAATGTTTAACATCTAAATCCTACCAACCGGAAGCCACAGAACAACCCTAAAAATTACTCATGAGAAACACATGTCCTTGACTCACATCGGGTGGAGAAGTAGTAATTTATCAAGCCTATGGTGACTCATGTGTGAGTTTGGATGAGAAAAGCCTTGTTGAGCATTTACATTTGTGAGATGAGAGAAAATTCATGTGAGGTAGGTGTTTTGTGTGCATGGGATAAAAAATTATGTGGAAATATATTAAAATCTAAAATGGAGAACTTTAAATAATTGTTTTTCATGCGGCATGATATCTTTTTGTTTCTTGGAATTGATTTGGTAGATCTCATTGATATGTATTTTGGATTTGATTTGATTTGATTTTTACTTGTCAAGGAGTCCAAGTGATAAGTGTGGGGGATTTGATAGAGTAAATATTTTAAATTAATTTATATTGAATATAATTTTTTTAAACCCACAAAAGTGTTCCTCTAAGATTAATTGTTTCATTTTTTTGATATTGGTGTTATTTTGAGTTGAATAGTAAAAATTGGTCATTTTGGAGTTTTAACTGTTTTAAATTATTTCTGTAGTTTGGCCATAACATTATCTACACTGATCAAAATTGATAAAATTCTCTATTTTCCAGATTCAACACATCCAGGGCTTCATTTACTATTTTTGGACTAAAAGTGTAATCGGCCATATGGAAGCTCAAAAGAAGCTCATAAGTTGGCTCAAGAAAACTGTTTGCAGTTCTGCCTAGTTTTGGTGTGGGCCCCAAAACTCATCAATGGTGGGCCCAAATCTTGTGAAATGCGGTGGGTGGACGAGCAAGGAGTTTTGGAGAATCTTTTATGAAGGAAGAACTGAGTGAATTGGCCATTTATGGGGTCATTAAATCACCCTAATCCGGATGATTTCGTTTTGGAGAGTCTGACTGGACAGAATAAATTCTAAGAGTAAAACGGCCATAACTCTTGGAATACATGTCCAAATCCGCCTAAATTTTGAGGGGACACGACCAAGGGAATTATGAACAACATTCAAGAAGGGATCAACACGTGAAGATATCATTATTTGGGCTACAACGCGTCAACATCTGGGGGAAAACTTCTAGCTATAAAAGGATGAGAGCTCCACCCTCTCAAAGCATCCATTCTCCATCCCATTTCTTCTGGGACACCAAGAAGAAGATATTTTCGGCTTTATTTTTTATTTCGTTTCTTTTTAATAGTTTTATAATGTCTTCTTCTTCCCCATTCATCTCGATTACCCTTACCATGGTGGGGTAAACTTTTGGAGTGATTGGGGAAGGGTTGGTTTTCTATATTGTAATGCTTGAGTTCTTGGATGCAATTGAATAAATTTCTTTCTTATTAAAATTTGTTTTCAATTTCTTATAGTGGATTTTATAATCAAGTGCAATCGTTCTTGAATATTAATTCTATTATTGATTTTTTCCTTGGTAAAATAATCATAATCTCCCTCCACTAATTTTTGGTTTATATACGATGGAATAAACCAGGAATTAGTGGTGAAGTACTCGACGATCGTCAGTACGTGTAAAAGGTGTAGTGAATGTTTTTGATTGTTTGGGATAAATAAAACCTGATCGGGTATTTCCCATTTCAATTAAGGATATTCAATACAGCTATTTTACACATGGAAGGAGAGTTGACCAAATCGAGATCTTGGTAAGGTTTTCTCTCACAATAATAATTTCACTAAGGAAGTGAGAGGTAACGATTGTGGAAACTCACTTTAATAAAATAATATGAATGGGTTTGAATTAAATTGAACAAGGATAGAATTAAAATTAATAAACTGACCCCGACCTAATCACCCTTTTTAATTTCATAGTTTTTTAATCATTTGAATTTCAAATTTCCTTTCACAACATTTTTACCCCTGTTTTAAAGTGACAACACATTTTGTGTGAACTCCTCTTCGAGAGACATCCTAGGTCAACCACATTACTACATTTTAACTTAGGAAATAATTGTTTTTCCACACCCTATGACAGGCGTGCGTCAGCAGCCAAGCTGGACAAGGCATCGGCTCGATCATTCTATGAACAACAGTTATTAGTGACTTTTAGCCGACATGGGAACTAGGCCATCAGCTGGTGAGTATATTCTAATAGAGGTACGTGATTCATATTATTGAAGACATAGTCACATTTGATCATCTTGATGATTAGTTCTAAGTCCCCTTTCACATGAATGTGGGGAACGTCGATTTTGAGGGCTAGCTCAAGATTAGTGATGAGATCCTTGTACTATTTCACATTTTTTGTACAACATTCTGACAACAGGAATGAATATGGTAGAACATCTTGCACCGCTGTGATGAATACAATACCCAGGACCACACTGTTGTGTTCGGGATCATTGATTCTTCAACCGTTAGGGATTTTGGAAGCATCATCAAAATGGATTTTCCAAAATGTATTGGCTTGAAATATTGAGAGTATTGCTATATCCAAATATTCAAGATCCCGAGACTGGTCTATGGGGGTTGAATGGGGAGAAAGGAAGTCTGCCAATGCATGTCCCTTGATGGTCTTTGGGGGAAAATATTATTATTAACTACTAGAGGATCACTTCCTACCAAGCTAGATGGCCAATCAACATGGGGTGGTTTAGAATGTACTTCAGTGAATCCACTCGATACACTAGTTGTATATCATGGTTTTGTATGTAATGTCGTAATTAATACATAGTGAATACTAGTGGAAGGTATCACTTTTTAATAGAGGAATATTTGGTATCTGTATCAAGGATCATGTAGTCGTGATAGTATAAATTTTTCTCTATTACATCATTATTCTTATGGGTGAGAAAAGCACCGAGAGATCATTCTATAGAAGTCACATAAATGACTACTGGATTTCTTGAAATAAGTTTCATTAGGAATGGAGGTCATGATTGGTACTTCTTAATTTCCTCAAAATCTGTATGACACTCCTTATCCCACTGATAATCGGTACCTTTCTTCATGATCTAGGAATATGGATTACACATGCCATCCAGATTTGTGATGATTCAGCATATATAGTCTGAGTTTCCAAAAAAGCCTCGAAGCTCCTGAATTTTGCTCGTAGGAGAAATCTGATTGATGTCCTTGATCTTATCCAGATCGATCTTGATGCCTCTATATCTGACAATGCAGATAATGATCTTTCTAGAGGTGACAAAGAAGGTGTAGTTCAATGGTTTCATCTTTAGAAGGTGGGATCCAAGGAGGCCAAACACTTACTCGAGATCATTGATATAGTCCTGGTGCAGGAGAGATTTTACCACCAGATTCTCCATGTAGATTTCCACCAATGTCCTGAGGATCAAATTAAATATGGAATGCATGGCATGCTGATAGGTGGAACTAGAATTATTTAGACCTAAGGACACTACCAGGAAGTAGAAAGTACCTTTTGGTGCCCTAAAGTCTATAGATTCTTCATCCTCTTGGGCAATTTGAATGTGGTTATTCCTGTAATCCCTATCCATTAAGGATAGATCCTAGAACCCAGAGGGGGAATCAATAAATAGTTCCATTATAGGAAGGGTAAAATCAACCATCAGAAAGTGAAAATTGAGATCCCATAAGTAGATGAAAACTCTGATATGTCCTTTTTTCTTAATAATTGGTACAATGTTAGCTAACCATATGAGGTACTAGACCTCTTGGACAAAGTTGTCTCTGATGACCTTATCAACCTTGGCCTTGACCAAGGCACTGTGTGAAGGGTGCATATTTTTAGGATCCTGTTTAAACCGAGGATGATTTGATGGAATACCGAGGTGGTGGAAAATGACATAATGTTCTAGTCTTTTCATCTCATCATAACACTAGGAAAATTCATATTGATACTTCTTCATGAAGTTCGTGTGTCGTTGTTTCCCTTCGACTGGTATAGCGGTGATGATCAATGTGGGTATCACATCTGTCTCGTTACTAAGAATCACCTATACCAATTCATCGATCGTGGTGGATAAAAACTCTTCCAAAGTGGGAGAAGCATCCTCTAGTTCCTAATCATTATTTATGGGGGAGGTATCCTCTGGGGGAGGTGATTTTTCTAAGTCGACAGATCCTGACGAGACACTAGTGCCAACCTGAGTGGCAATGGAAACCGCATCGGGGAGCTCGTGTACTGTCGAAAACATAGCGATGAAAGTTATCGAACCATTCACTTATGGGCTTTGACCCAAGGGACCATGATTGATGTTATCAAAGAAATAGTGGCACGTCATATTGATCCACATTATCCCAACCTAGAAGAACAAGAATTTGTGACATATTTTCATTTGCATGGGGTGCACATCCCAATATCTTATCGGAGTATGGGGATCTTGGATCACCATGGACTGATTTGTATAGGAATACTAGTTGATCTTCCAGCATCCCACAGGCTAGGGAATTTGATTCCCCCTCGTTCCAGATACAAAAAAACCATTTCCCCAAATCCAGAGTCATGGCCCCCGATCAGTTGATCAGTAAAATGTAGACATTATCTAGGTATGTAAACGGGTCTGTCGCAGCAGCAGTGTGTTCAACCTCATTAGCCTGAATCTTCTTGTACATGCTCTTTTACAAGTCGGTATCTAGTTAGTGGGCTTGACAAGAGGCAACAAGAGATTCATCACCTTGAAGTATTCATACTCAACCGTTATGGGAGTACTTAAGGAATTGGTGATATGGAGAATGGGACACCACGTGTTGGTGGAGCTAGGTCCTACCCATCAACGTGTTGTAGGCGGTGCCTTGTGAGGAAACAAAGAACACTATGCTTGCAACTAGGACACTAGACTAATTATTAAAGAAGATCTTTCCAACCGTTGTCTGTTCCATCCTATCATAACCTTGAATTTTTAGGTAAGTGGAACTCGGATCATCCTTAGACAGTCCCATCCATCAGAGTTTCTGGGTTGGGATGAGGTTGATCCATGACCCTGTGTTAAAAAGATGGTGGTGAACCTCCACACCATTGAAATGGATTCTGATGTACAATGTTTAGATATGCCCATGTATGGGAGAAACTTTATCTTCTCTAGAGAAATAGGTAACAGCCTAACATTCAGCATGCTTGACTACCTTAGTGTGGAAGGATTTTACAACTGCTACCTCTATCTCAAACTGGAGGGGGCTTCATAAAGCCTCCTCAAGGGCGTCATGCTTATCCGATGAAAGTGGAAGAGCCTCAAGGATAGAGAGATTCACATGAATGCTGGAATGATTCTTAAAGATATAATAATTTTGTGCCAAGTGTGAACATATTCTAACAATAGGTCATTATGTGGAAGGAGGTATGGAGGCCCCTTATGGCTGAATCAGCGACATACTAGTATTGGAAATGTCCCACTACTCACTAGTCGAAATGCATTGAGTGACTACCGAATGTGTTATAGATGACTGAGGACAATCTGTAATAGAATGTGTATGATTATAGTATGCTTGTGGGGGCTCCACCTGATCATGTATCACAAATGGAAGTGAAGGAGTATCTGGTGAAACAAGATGATAAGGTTGCACGTGAAAATCTTTATGATGGGCCTGTTGTTTGGTTTTAGTGGGATGCAAAACTTGGTTAGAATCTCTAACCAATGCATCTTAGAGACTCATATAAATGTGGCTCTATCGACGATGGTGTTGGCTGGGGATGTTGTGAGGATCCTCCTGGTGATCTTTTTCATCGAGAACCATGTAGGAATTTACCAGCTCCTTGGTGTAAACTGATGCATACCATGGATTATCGTATGATGAATCATCCCTCACCGGTAATATTCTAGGGGTAATTTCCATCTCTTGGGGCTTGAAATTACTTAGAGTATGGGATGATGATGGAATCAATGGGGGGATTTTTTCCATTGCTTCATCGATGCTTTCCCTTCTGGGAAGAGGAATGCTAAGACATCAATGCAGAAGTAGCAGTTGTAGGTAACACATAAACTTCTGATGACTCAGGTCAATTCAAACATGAACAGATAATTCCATTGGCATGGGTGACTACCTTACATGTCGTTCGGTCATCGTATTTTTTAAACCCACGGTTATAATCCCATAGCCACTAACCTTCATTGTCACTATTGCTATTAGGGATTATCGATATGCATGCCACCAGTGTCAGGGCTGGTCCAAACCTGATTATGTGGTTATCAACCTAGTCTTGGTGCCAGTCTTTAAACACATAGCACCGCTTGAGGGTGTTCTCCAGGATCCGGTGGTAGGGTCAATAATTGGGGCGATCGGTGAGACCCACCACTTCAGGCCACCTGCATTCAGGCAAGCGTAGAATTCCCTAATCCAAGGCACTTCAGAAATAATCGGGGACATGTGCCTCATTAAATTAGTAGTTTTTGTTCCCTCTATCCGGCAAGGGTGGATCTAGGATCTTGGCCTTGATGAGGGGATGTAGGAGCCTATCGAGGAGGTGGAACCTCGTTATCTCACTCAGGTGGTGGTGACGCGTTATGTGGGGCGCCTGCCTATTTTGAGATGGGAACGTCTTGGATGGAGGTTTCACCTGAGGTGGTGGGCATTGACAAGGATATATAGGTGGATCTACTAGTAATAACTTGAACATCTATGGGGCCTCAACTTCTACTACAGTGGTCGGCCTAGCCTTAGCGTCACTTCACACAGGAACTACATTAGGAAATAGATGTTCGTTCTTGGCCTACTGCAAGGCCACCTCTTAACAATGGGATTTGTCAATGAAATCCAGAAATTCCCCTGGGTAGTTCTGAGTTGTGAGATAGCAAACCAGTTCAGTTTTGAAATTCCACAAAATCATTTTTAGAAGGTTCTAAAAATTCAATGGTATATTCAGGGAATACATGAGACCATTCCACCATGCCACGAAGTATGTGATGTGGTCATCAGGACTCTACTTGCAATTGAAGTGGTCTGCAATACTCGTCTTCTGGGTATTGAAGAAGAACTTGTAGAGAAACTACCTATGTAGATCCTCACAACCAGGTACTAACAAAATGGGTAGCTATCTATACCATAAAAATTCATTCCCTTATAATGTTTGTATGAAACACTAATGTTCTGTGGCCTGCTACTGCGTGTGACTTCTCAGCATGGGTCCACACCGTGAGAGGAATTGTTCCAAAAGCTACAGTGTATCTCCCATTGAAATCTTGTCCAATTGTCGCATATCGACTGTTCAAGGTTCTGGATCTCTTCTAATGTGATAGCAGCACTCGGGTCGATTCCTTGGCAACGATACTTTTTAATAGTTGATTGTTTTTAGTTGATTGTATTTTGATTGGGGGGGTTGTTTGTAGAGCTTATATAATTTGATTAATGTTTGGTGTTTGATTTTTCAATTTGATAAAGATTGGGTTGAGTTCATAATTAGGTAGTTAATATTTTGATATCCTTGATCCTTTCTTTATATTTAATTAAATTAACACCCATGTCACAAGTTTTCATTTATTGAAATTACCAAGTGTTAAGGCTTTAATCCAAGCCTTAACATAACATTAGATTCTAATATTAATCATATATTATTTACTTTAGTGTATTTATGGTTCCAATAATCCATGTAAAACAATCGTTAAACAAAACAAGTCATTAATCCAGGACATGTTAAGTCCAACAAACACAATGATAATTTAGAGAATATTCATCGAGGAAAAGTTCTCAATCACTTAATATACCTAAATTAAAACTCACCCCAATGATATATTTACCCAACCATTAATATTATAAGTAATATTTTTTATTATATTTATTATTATGACTTATAAAAATATGGAAAAGAAAATGATAAGAAAAGAGTTGTGCATTGAACACACACACACGAATGGTGATGAGCATTAAAAATGGACTTTAGATTGAATTAGAATGTGAAAGAAGGGAAGGGGATTGAACATGATTTATACAATTTTAAGAGTATTAATATTTAAGAAAACATAATGTATGATTAAAATGAAATATGAATAATAAACATTCATTAAAATTTAAATGAAATTGAAAACAGCTTACAAAAATACAATTGAAAACAAATGAAAAGGAGAATGAAAATAAAAGTGGAGGAGGGTAATCTCTTGTTGAAACAAGATCAATACATGTACTACCCATCCCTTGTAAATCCTCTATTAATTCCAAAACTCCTTATTATGTGCTGAAATGCCAACCACATGCATCGAGAAGAGGGGGTTGTATTTATAGCCCAAGCAGGTAGAATTTTTTCCTTCCAAATATGCCCCTCCTCTTGCATCACCCATTTGGCCATCTAGACAACTGAATCTCGAGATAACCTATTATTAAATGTTTTAGATAATAATGTTTTATGATGAATTCCACAATTTGGAGGAATCTGATGTTATGGATCCAATGTTATGATAGTTTTAATAAATTATTTTTAACTGTCTATTTCTATCCATACTTTTTCGATGGTCGAAATGTGCATGGATTTTTTAATAGGAATATGACTTCAAATCTGAATAAGTTATTCAACAATGATGGCCGCATATATCTCTGATATCACACTGAAAAATATCATCTTTATTTTACAATTAGATTATGAGAAATGTCATGAATAGAGTCTGTATTTTAAATCTGGGCCCAAATGGTGGGTTGCACTTCAAAGTACCAATTGGGACCCTTGTTCGTGTATTTGGACTGTCAAATTTTAATACATGATTGTTTTGGATAATTAAAAACATATGGTGGAGTTTCATAAAATTGGGGCTTCTTTATTTAGACTAGTTACTCAATCATCATGGAAGGTCTAGTTTCATCACAAATTCATTAGATCTTTTTGTGTGGACTATATGGCCCTCCAAATGGATGATTTGGCCACAGGTTCCTTCTAATGAAATGTTTTAATTTGAGTATGTAACCCTAAAAACATGAATCATTAAATTTGAATAATTAGGGTGAGAGTTATTATTAAAACATTAAAAAGACTTCAATTTGGATGAATTGAAATAGTGCTCTAAAATTATATTTAATATTTGAACATTAATATTTTACACAAATAATGAAATTTTCATAAAAACCCAGTTAAATGAGTATATAATATGTTATGAAAATATTAGGAAACACATATAGAAACATTGTAAAATCATTCTCACTCGACTAAAAATATTAAAAAAACAAATTCACCAATCAGGGGATGTTTATACTATTTCAATCATCCATATTGAATTTCCCCTCAAATTGATAAAGAAAAAATATTCCAAAAACAACTCTTTTTTCATGTTCAAATTTATAAATGGAAAATGTGGACTCTCAAATATCACATCTCTCAAGATGATAAAATTCATTTATGGAGGTTCAATAATTCACCAACCAAAAGTGAAAATATTAGAGTTTGAAAGAACTCTCAGATTCCATTCCCTATCCTAAAGTGAACAATAATCAAGATGTATTTTTTAGGGGTTTTTCTGTGGGTATGGGATGGTAGGAATTTAATGTTCAAGAGAGAGAAGAAGAGGGGTAAAACATCAGAATGGGTAAAACAATGCATAATTTTTTTGAAATGAATCATTTCAGGAAATGAAAACATATATATATAGGGGCATGATTGTGTGAAGAAAGACACAAAGGAGGAAGAAAATTAAAGGGGATTAGAAGGTGGAATATTTACAGAACAAAAAACTTATCCTAGTGACATACCAATATATAATGCAAGTGTTATTTTTTTTAATTTTTTTAAAAATTTATTCATGAAAAAAGATTTCAAAATCCTATCCAAACCCATGATTAATTTATTCTTGACACTAATTATAACATTTATAACAAATTCAAATGCATAGGATGAGTGATTTTTGACATGCCCAAGACAAATCGCATATTTTTTTCTTTTTTTCTATTTCTTTCCTTTTTTTTACTTTGATTTTTTCTAAAACTTGTCAAAAACATTTACAAAATTACACAAAGGAATGTAAATTCCCCAACACTCACTAAATGACAACCTCTCCTCCACACTAAAATCAATTATTTCCCTAAAACATATTATAACACACAGAAAAATTAAGAAAAGGATACCCAAAATGAAATCCATTCCCACCACACTTAAATTTCAAGAAAATATACAATGTAAATCCATGTAGATGTTGGGTGGGACAAGGTATTGGGCTTGTAATGTGGCTAAAAATAAAATGTTTTCAAATTATCAAAAGGTATTTAAAAATTAGGATTAATGTAAGGTTAAGTGGAGGCTATTTGGCTATTTTGATGCTCATGAGGTTCCGAAAATTCCTCTATCATATTAATGAAAACCAAAGTAGGAAATTCAGATTGAAGTTCCACAAACTCAAGACTCATAAATGGGGGTAAAAACACATTTTGAAAAGATGGCCATATGTGGACTTGTCATAAAAGATAATGTTGTTCCTCACGGTTCAGGAAAATCATTTTCCAAATCAACAATTGATCATTCAAAATTTTTTGGTTTTGACATAATATTATTTATCCAAATATATGATCAAAACAATTGATTTTTGAGATGAAACCATGTCTTTTTTAATCCCCAAATTGGTTATAAAAAAATTCAAATTTTGAAGGTGAGTAATTATGAATCTGGATTTTCCATATTTTTAGTGATTTTTATTATTGGTTTCCATTTTCTTAGGGTTTTTTAGTTTTTATAGACACACCCACACAAAGGAGTAAATAAAAAATGTGATGAGGAATGTGTAAAAAATGAATGATAAGAGAATAAGAATAAATAGGTAAAGATAGGAAGATATAGAGAGAGAGTTAAAAGGAATGAGGTTCCCCCTAGTTTTGATTTGGCGAGTCACAGTCTTCATCTGGCGGTGGGTCTACTGTAAAATTTTTGGATCTGATTGAAGTCGATGTGGTCCCATGGATGTGTGGGGATTATTTAACCAATTTCCATTAACCATGAATGTCCTTTTCGAATAGGGTTCTTGGTCATGAACTGCACGAAATGGGTAAACATCATTAATAACAAAATGACCTTCCAAATAATATTTTCGTTTATATGGGTGAAGTCAAAATTGATAATTTAAGAGTATTATCTTTTAAACTTCATGAAATACCTTTCCTAGGATGAGTTAATTATGGAGTGCCTTGGATTTTTTTTGTAGAGATTATAATTCTCATAAGAATCAAGTCGAAGCTACTTCGGTTCAGCCAATTACAACAATATTTCTTCACCAGATTTTTGAAAATCAATATTACAAGTTCTCATAGCTTGAAATGACTTTGGTTGGATTTAAACTGGTAAATGACATGATTTACCAAAAACTAGCCTAAAATAGGACATCCCAATGGGTGTTTTATAGGTAGTTTGATAAGCCCAAAGTGCTTCACCAAGTATTTCAGACCAGTCTTTTCTGGTGGGTTTTACAATTATCTCAAGAGCTCTTTTTACATCTCTATTAGAAAGTTAAGCCATACCATTTTTCTAGGGGTTATATGCATTTTATGTTTTATGTAAAACCCTATTAGTTTTCAAAATATATTCCATGGTTATATTTCAAAAATTTGTTCCTAAGTCACTTATCAAGGCACGTTGTGGGCCAAATCGGTAGAAGATGTGTGTCTTTAGGATTCACTAATAGTATGTGAATCATCCTTTATAGTGGGTTTTTCCTCTACCCAACTAGAAACAAAATCAACTAAAATAATAATTTGTGAGAATCTATTTGAAGGTGGAATGGTCCCATGAAATTGATTCCCCAAACATCAAAGATCTCACATAAAATTAAAGGCTTTATGGCATTTCATTTCTCATTGAAATTGTGGAAAACTTTTGGAAAGTGGGAAATGATTGAAAGAACTCATGTGAGTCCTCGATGAGTGAAGTCCAGAAGAATCGAGAGTCTATGACCTTTTGTGAGGTCATTTGTTGTCCAAATTGGCGTCCACCGGGAATTGATTGATAGAATTATAAGACAAACGAATTTTCATTTTCATCAACACATCTTCTAATTACCATGTCTGCCCCAGTTTTCCAAAGTTTACATTCTTCCCAAAAATATTATTTTGAATTACTTTTCAACAATATATTTTGTTCTTTTGAAAAATATTCCGAAAAAAAATCTAGAAACCAAGTAACTTACAATTGGGCCATACCATGGTATTTTTGGAATGAGAGATGAATGGTTCTCATTTGGAAATTCTAGATCAATTATTTCAGAATTAGAAGAATTATAAATTCTACTTAAGTGATCAACCACATGGTTTTATTTTTCTAGTCTATATTTTATTTCAAGGTCAAAATATTGTAGCATTAGGATCCATATTATTATCCTCAGTTTGTAATCATTTTTCTTGAGTAAGAAATATATAAAAGAATGGTTTGTGAAGATGATTATTTTGGCACCTAAGAGATAGGGCTGGAATTTATCTAAGGCAGAAACCACTGCTAAAAGTTTTTTTTAGTCACTATGTAGTGAGATTGAGTTTCATCCAATGTTTTTGAGGCATAATAGATGGCATGAGGAACTTTTAATCTCTATTGACCAAGAACATAACCAACAGTTCTTTCAGAAGAATCACACATCAACTCAAAGGGTAAGGACCAATCAGGGGGTTGGCTTATCAGGGCATATGTAATTGCAATTTTGAGTTCAAATAAGGATCAATTTATAACCACATCGAAATTAAATCTGACATCACTTTAGAGCAACTGAGTGAGTGGGAGTGAAATCCTATTGAAGTTATATATGAATCAACTATAAAAACCATCTTGACTTAGGAATTCATGGATGTCTCGAACAAAAGTGGGTTCAGGAAGTGATTGGATCACATCAATTTTCACATGATCAACATCAATACCCTCTTTTGAAACTATTCTCCCTATAACAATCCCATTTACAAACATGAAGTGACATTTTTCAAAATTTAACACAAGGATAAATTTGACTTACTTTTAAAGGACAATAGAGTGTGAAATCAAGAAATATTTAAATGAATCAACCTAAATGGTAATTTCATCCATGAATACATCCTTTCAGTGTACAATGAATTCAGAAACTTTACTCATCATAAACCTTCAGAATGTTGTAGGAGCATTGTAAATTCCAAAATTAATTATCATATATTCATTTGTTACAAAGGGGAAAGTAAAATTAGTGTTTTTTTTTCATATGTGAGATTGGGTTTTGGAAGTATCCATTATATCAATAAAGAAATTAGTAGTGTGACTTTCCAGTTAATCATTCATTCATCTGATCAAGGAGTGGAATAGGGTAGTGATATTTTCTTTTTTTATTCATTCAATTTCCTATAATCAATTCACACACACTAGTTGTTCTTTACTAGAGTTTTGCTTACCTCCCTAAGTTCATCTGTGACAACAGTTATCCCACCCTAATTAGGTACTACTTGTATTGGACTAACCCATTCACTATCATAAATTGGTTGGATAATACCAGCTTGAAAAAGCTTACTGACCTCTTCCATAACTAACTCAATTATGAGTGGATTGAGTCTTCTTTGTGGTTGTATAATTGGCTTGGATGATTCCTCAAGATGTATGTGACACATGTGAAGGACAGGGTTGATTCCTGGTATGTCATATAGGGTCCAACCTAACGCCTTTTTGTTTTCCTCTAACACCTAACCACATTTTTACCCAAAAGTTTCTATAAGTGAAGTAGAGATAATGATAGGATAAATGTTATCATGGAAATGGAATGCATAATTCATCTGATTGGAAGAGGTTTTAGATCATTATCATCTCTAATTTGTGGGTTAGAAAAAACAATATGGGAGGAATGGCTTTCAGTTGCTTCAGATTCATTTTCTTTAATACTGTCCAAGGTGGAGTAGTAGAAATCAGATTTGATGTGGGAGTCACGTGTGTTTTTTGAATATCCTCTAGATTGATAATGTTTATGAATGAAAGGTCCACATCAGATTCACCATTTATGAATTTTTTAATCATGGTGCATATTTCACTAGATCCTTTATCACTATTTCATAATGAACATGATGTATTGAGGTTCAATTTACTCTCATAAGTGTTCTTGGAAAAATGTATTGAGAATGTATAGTGATCCTCAGATGGGTATCGCATGGCATGGAAAATGTTGAACATGACCAGTTAGTCCCCAAATTCCATGGATAAGTTGCCTGAATGGACATCAATCTTTATTCTCGCATTCATTAAGAATGGTCTTCCTAGAATTAGGGGAGATCAAGAATATTTTGTCCCACCATCCATGTCATGGACATAGAAATTAACAGGGAAGATAAGATCATTCACACGAATGAGGAAATAATTGATTATACCTTCAGGACTAACAGTGCTTCGATTGGATAATTGAATGACAACACCCGTTGGATGTAAGGTACCTAGACAAAGGATGGAGAATATGGATTTGGGAATTACATTAATTGAGTCTCCTAGGTAAATGTGTGAATCATCTAAGTTGGAACTTCCAATTTTGCATGGAACCGTAAGGGTCCCTAGATCTTTTCATATTATCGGAATAGATTGCTGGGTGGAAGAACTTTCAAAAGTCCTATGTTGTCTCTTATGGGTGCACAATTCCTTAATAGTCGTGGCATACTTAGGGATTTTTTATGGAATCAAAGATGGTAATGTTAACCTCAACATGTATAAACATGTCAAGCATTTTAGGATCTAGATAAAAAAGACTACATTGGCTTAAAAATGTCTCAAGTAATATGAATTATGTTCCCAAGTGGAATACAATGAGGTGAGGTAATGGCTTCAGATTCATTTTCATGTTTCTTTTTCTTTTCATTTTTAGGTCAATATTCAAAAGGGGCTGGAAAACATATCTTGACGCATAGAAATTTGCTTCCCTGATCTTTGTGTAATTTCCCTTACATTACCATTAGGGTTAGGTAATGGTTGAGCCAGTATTAGGGAATAATTTTATTGTTGTTGCTAGCTTAGGTGGGATACAAGTTTACCAATATGTGTTTCAATGTTTTTAAGTATGGAATGAGTAAAGGAGGCAAGATCTTCTACAACACTTTCCCATGGTTTCTTGGAAGAAGTGTCTTTTCTCGAATTGGGATAACCTTGATTTTGGTTGTTCGAAAAGTGACTGTATTTGTTTTGGAATTGGGAAGGCTCACTAGGATAGTGGAATCCAATATGGGGATAGTTCCTCTGAGGTTGAGGAATAATAGAATAAGGTTATTGGAAGTTACCAACACCTTCACCATAATGGAATTGGTTTGGGGTTTGAGGAGGGAATTGTGGGGGATGAGAAATGGGATTACCATACCTTAAGCCTTGGTTGAAGGTAGAAGAGAAGGGATTAGGGTGGGTTTGGATGAATTTTCTAATTAAATGACTTGATTTTTAGGGTTGGTGCTCCTCTAAGAATATATAGAATTCAGATCCATTGTTCTGGATGAATTAGATGGATCCTCTTGAAGTTGTGTACCTGTGTCAATTGGATGAGATGGGGAGCTACAGATTCTATAGGTCTTGATAGTTCCAGGGAATGGAGATTGTGGAGAATATGAGGTTGGGGCTTTGGTAGCCACATCTAGTAGTCACACAAGACCTCTAAGTTCACTCATCCACTCCATAATCTTGTTTGGATCTATAGATTGATTATATTTATCTCTTTTTTAGCATGTTCTCTATTATGGAATTTTTTTGTGTTTACAGCCACATTTCTTATGAGATCTCTTGTAGCTATAGGAGTTTTATCAACGATATCACTGCCACTTGAGACATCAATGAGAGTTCAATCCATAGCCCATAACCCCTCATAGAAGTATTGGAACAAGATTTAGTCAGATATTTGGTGGTTTAGGTAGGTTTCCACATTCTTTTTGAACCTCTCCCAGTACTCATGAAGTGATTCATTGGGTAATTGGTAGATACCACTAATTTCTTTTCGGATAGAAGCAATACGAGAAGCAGGAATGAATTTCTCAAAGAAGATTCGCTTCATGTCACTCCATGTTGTTATGAAACTATGATGGAGGTAGTAAAACCATTAATTATTGGTGTCACCTAGGGAGAAGGGGAATAATCAGATATTGATTTGTTTCTCATAAACCCCTTGATTCTTCATGGTGGAGCACGCTACTTGGAATTATTTAAGGTGGAGATGTGGATCCTCAATAGCTAGCCTGTGGAAATGAGGTAGAAAATGAATCAAACCTGATTTAAGTTCAATGCCAGCATCTATATTGGGATATTGAATAGTAAGGGTTGGTAATTCATATCAGGGGAAACAAGTTCTTTAAGGGTTTTTTGCCTCGGATTATCCATACTTAATTCTATTGGTTAGAAAAGGACTAGTTCTTGGATTATTTTATTATCCTCAATGTTCCTCCTAAGTTGGAAAAGTGTTCCCTCAATTTCAGGGCCAATAAAATCCAATGGATTTTTTTGGTGGCTATGGGACATTCATAGTGATTTTGGATGAAATCAAAAAATGGGTTTTTCTTCGTGTTTTTTTTCAATTTTTTTAAAAAAAAATTTGTTCTTTTTACAATAACAATAAACTAACGAATTATTAATTACACAATCCCCAGAAACTGTTCTATTTTAAAGCATTTCTTATTTTCACTTATCGACCTTTCAAAGTTCCAGAGCTCTTCTAATATGTATAGGAACACTCAGGTTGAATCCTCGATGATGATACTTTTAAATAGTCGATTGTTTTTAGTTGATTTTATTTTGATTAGGGGGTTTGTTTTTAGAGCTTAAATGAAGTGATTAATTATTTGTTTTTTATTTAACAATTTGATTAATATTGGGGTGAGTTCATCATTAGGTAGTTAATCTTGGGATATCTTTGATCCTTTCTTTATATTTAATTAAATTAACACTCATGTCATAAGTTGATGTTGATTTTAATTCCCAAGTGTTAAGGATTTAAACCAATATTTAACATAACTTAGGGTTCTAATCATAATCATATATTTTTTGTGGTATTCCATTTATGGTTAAAATAATCCATGGAAACCACTCGTTAAATAAAACAATTCATTAATCCATGACATGTTAATTCCAATATACACAATGTTAATTCAATGAATATTCATCGACCAAATGTTCACAATAACTTAAAATACCTAAATTATAACTCATACCAATTAGAGATTTAATCATAAATTAATATCATTGGTAATATAGTTTAATATATTTATGATAATGAATTATAAAAATAATTAAATGAACGGGATACGAAAAAAGGTGGGTGTTAAACCCACACACACACGCGAACGATAATGAGAATTAAAGACTAACAGTAGATTGAATGAGAAACCGAAAGAAGGGAAAGAGATTAGAAAACATTTAAACTATTTTCAGATTACTTATATTTATAAATAGAGAGTGGATGATTAAAATATAATATGAAGAAGAAACATTCATTAAAATTCAAATGAAATTGAAAACAGCTTACACAAATACAATTGAAAAAAAACAAAAATGAGAATGAAAATAAAAGTGAAGGAGAGGTATATCTTGTTGAAACAAGATCATGGAAATTCCTAAAAAACCCTTGTAAAGTCTCTAGTCATTCCAAACCTCATATTTAAGTGCTTAAATGTCAGCCACATACATGGGGAAGAGGGGGTTGTATTTATAGCCCAATGAGGTGGACTATTTGCATTCCAAATTTGCCCCTCCATTTTCATTGCCAATTTGGCCATCCAGATAGCCAAATATCAATATATCATCTTCTCCAAAGTTGTAGTTAATAATTTTTTCCGACTACTCTCAACATTTGGATGCACTTTCCAATGTTATGGTGTTTTTCATAAACAATGTTAAACTGTCCATTTCTATCCATGCATTTTCGATGTCTGGAATGTGAATGGATTTTTGAATAGGAATATGACTTCAGATACAAATTATTTATTCAAAAAAGTTTCCCTTCTATATATCCTCTTTCACAGTGAAAAATATCAAATTTATTGGAAGAAAATATCATTAGAAGTGTCATGAGTTTTTTCAGGATTTTAATTCCTAGCCAGAATGGTGGGTTGGACTTCAAAGCATCAGTTGGGCCCCTTGTTTAGGAAGTCGGACCTTCAAATTTTTATCCCTGATTATATTGGATAATTAAGAACATATTAAGGAGTTTCATAAAATTTGGGATTCGAGATTTAGACCAGTAACTCAATCATCATGGCTAGTCCAGTTTCTTCACAAATTCTTTGGTTCCTCTTATGTGAACCATATGACCCTCAAAATGGACGATTTGGCCAAATATTCCTTCCAATGATATGTTGTAATTTGATTATGTAAAACTAAAAATTATGAATCTTGAAATTTTGATCAGTATGGTGAGATTTATTATTAAAACATTAAAAAAACTTTAATCTAGAAGAAGTCCAATCATGCTCAAAAATTATATTTAATATTTAAAGAATAATATTTCAAACAAATTATGCACATTTAATATAAAATAAGTAAAGGGAGTATATAATAAGTTATGAAAATATTAATAACATCACCCATCCCATTAAAAGTGGAAAAGGTAGGTTTTTTAAAACTAGGGGGTGCTGGAATATCATCCACCCATTTCGGATATGGTTAATCATCCAGAAGAATTTCCACTTGTCGAGTTTCCAAATCATCAAGGTAGGAAATTAGAACTTTCATTGGATCATTTGGGCGGGATTACTATCTTTACGTAGATCCCTAACAACTAGTTCATTGGAAGGTTGTTAAACATGATATGCAGGCCTAGCGTCTCATGGAGTGGTTGGTGGGGTGCCCTTTGGAACTGTCAGGGGAACGACCTGTGCAGCGGTTAGGGGTACCAGAGTTGGGTCCTGAGTAGGGTTATCATGAAACTTGGGTTTAGTTGGCGAGTTATATCATGCCCTATTTCAATAATCAATGGCATCTATCCTTCGTGTATGGGAAGGATGGTCAATGTCACTTTGAGGCAACTCGCAAGGGTGAGGGTGCACCGACCCCTACTACCCTAGTTGAGGATTACCATAGTCTAGTCACTATTCTGAAGCATGTTTAGGGATAAAGTCATCAACCATCTTATTATGTTTCATGATCTATTGACACAACGCCCCCTTTTAGGGTCATATATCATCTTCTCCACTGAGTGAGATGGTTCAACGGTTTTGACAGCCCCAACATGATCTTTTCTCTTATTGGGATTCCGACCAAGAGATAATGACTCGAAAGGTGGAGGAAGGTCCAATTAATATATCTACTAGAGATTAACCCTTCTCAGTGGTACCAATAGGCATGGAACCCCCCGTGGGGGTAATTCATCTTCAAGGAGATCTATATCATTCTCTCATTCTGATAAGTCATCTATGTTAATAGCGACTGTACCGAAACACATATACTCTATATCGCCTGGAATATCGGGCTGGAACCAGATAGAATTAAAATGAATGGCCACATACATCCCCAAACCATGGATCTAAATGTTGGGGAAGACTCCTTAATAATTATTTAAATCACCTTAAAGATCTAAACTTATCATTTCTTGAGGGTCCGATGGAGACCAAGAGACTCAAGGCATTGGGCCATAGGGAGTACAGCCAAGTCGACAATACGACATTAACATCCAATATCAACAAAGTGTTTCTGAATCATAGGGTAAGCCAAACGCTAATGAAGGATATAGAAGTGAATCACCTATAGGGTTTTGTGAAGGCATGCGTCCTCCTCCTGGGAAAGAGAATCGGGCATACTGATGTTCATGGTTGCAACTAGCCATAAAATCTCTGGGAAATGGTCCACTTTAAGGATGTCCCACAATATCCTTGGCTTAGACTCGGGCTCTGGCCCATGGTTTACTCATTCATTGACTAGGGATGGTTGAGGGACCAGTAAAGGAACTGAATCAGACTACTAAGATAGTAGACTGGTCGGTGGAGAATATGTTGAATGAGCTAAAAATCCACCACATCTTTGGTTGTCTTCAAAAGAATGCAATGCCTGTGCCAACACATCTAGGTAAGACGTATGGGCGAACATAGCTTCCCATGCAGGGGATATGGTTATCGATGGGGGTATATTGTAACAACCCAAACTGTTTTTAATTAAAATTCCTCTTTATCTAATTAAATGTATTATTATATAAAATAGTTATATAAAACATATTCACTTTATTTTTTTATTTTTTTGGATTTTAAAATTCCATTTTAAATTTTTACCATTTCAAATATTTTCATTGAAGAGTTATCACATGGTTAGTATAAATATATGGATTTAACAAATCCAATTTACTCAAACAAACGAAGTGATGGTGTCATCCAGTAGAATTACTCCATACGAAGCCCATTTTTTGGAGCTTGGAAAAAAGGTAGCACCATTGGCCTTCTCTATTGACCAAATCCGAGCTGATCTTCAACATGTTAAGATTTAATGGAATCACCTACAGGAGATGTGGAAGTTAATAGAGATTACCACCCAAGATATGTTATCTAAGCTGCCCCAAGATTCTTTCACCATCGCACATCGTACCCCTAGGTCTTATGATGGTGTTATAAGGGTTTATGTAATAAAACCATTTAACAATTATTATTTCCATTTTTTTATAAAATAAATAATATACATTCATTTTATTAATGTTGCTTTATAAAAAAAATCCGAATAGTATTTTTAATATAATATTCTTTTATGAATATATTTTGATGAATTAATGGATTTTTTAATTAAATAATACTTTAATAAATTATTATTATGAAATTAATTTTTATTAAATATAAATGATTATATAATTTTTATACAATTTTAATTTTAATTATGGTTTGAATTTTTTTTTTGTCAAAACCCATAAATTTCCAAGAAATGTCAGTTTTTATTTTAAAAGTGAAAATTCACCTATTTAAAAAAATAGGTAATGTGAATATTATTATGGGATTGAATACATTTAAATTATCTAATTTTTAATTTATTATTAATTATTAAGACAGCCAACTTTTTTGTTAAAAATTAAATACCATTTAAATATATAATGTGTTTTATGACATCATATTGACACAATAGTGATGTAATAAAATACTATAAAAGGGTTATTTGGAAAAATATATGTTTTACCATTAAAATAATGTTATTTTATATTTGATTGATTAATTTTATGGTGTCATAGTGGACCATCCAAGACTTATAAAACAGTTTAACATTTTAAAATGATTTCCTTGAGAGTTTGACTCACTTCCACATAAGCAAGACTAATATATTAATATCATCAGCCATTGGCCTTATAAAACAATTTTCCCCACTCCCCATTGTCAAAAACCATGAACAATAACCATTCAATGGTTTTTGGTTTTGATTAGTTTAATTTGTAGCATCCAAAACCTAAATAATAATGAATTCACTCTCCTTTCATATATAAACACACTTTATCCTGCATTCTTCTTCACTCAAAAAAATTGGATCCTGACCAACCCCTTCCCTCTTCTCTCTAGAATCATCTCAAGGCTCCCTAATCTCTTATGAAGCCTCTATAAAGATTCTCCCTAGCCTTTGGGATCGCATTTCCATGTAAGGGATCCTCGCTTTCCTTCCATTCTTATTTATGTCCCAGTTTCCTTTTAGTTTTATTCCTTTTTTAAATTACAAATGTTGAGGTATGATTTCGCACCTACCCTATACTACCCTCCTAATGTTTGAAGGATAGGATACCTATTTCATTCTCATTAATTCCATCCATGTACACCCATAACCATGCTTAAATTCTATAAGGGATTTCTCTCACCTCATTTATATTCAAGAAAATATTTTATATTATGCATCTAAATTACATTACACATGTTGGGGTATTATGTTTCATGAAACACATACTGTCCATTTAATGTATAAATTATGATATACCCATGTCTATCTCATCATCCCATTTTATGATTTCTATTTGACGTCGTTATGCTTCCATAGTTACACTAAAATTTATTATGCCAAAATCATCATGTAAGTGAATACCATACATATTTCTTTATCAAGGGTATTCACCTGTATTCACATGTAATTATCGATTGAGGACTTACATTTATGTATTCCACGACTCTTATTTGTGGAATAAATTATGATGTTTAATGAATCAATTTTATATGATCTATGTGGAACTCATATGCATGAAATGAAATGATTAAGAAGGGTGTGTCCTGATAGTGCTTCAATACATTGGGTAATGAATAGTATCATGATATGTCATGTTCAATGAGTTTTGACTCATGGTAATTCATGTGAAATGAGGGTTTACTCATTCTAATTCATGTTAAATGAGGTCTTACTCATTCTCCTTGTGAAATAACCATTGGATCATGCTAATATCATGTTAAATGTTGTTTCCACATCTCTATGATAGGATAATCATGCTATATCATGGCTCTATGTTCATTATTCTCTTATGATCCATTGATATTCTAATTTTTTTAACATGTAACTTATTTTTCATGTTATTAAATTTTTACTCCCTTACTGGGCTTTATAGCCCACCCATTTCACATGTATGTCCTCGGGTTAACCCATGCAATTCTAAGTACAATTGAATGTTGTGGTAATGTAAAACAAGATTTCTATAATGATGTTATTTTATTATTTCTTTTGTTTTCATGTAATGAACCCAATTTCACAGGGCACTAGACCTCTAAATCCTTAGAGTTTTATTAAGTGAATGTTTACGTAATAAATCTTGTTAAAGCGTGTAATTAATAGTTGGGTTGTTATAATTTGTATCAGAGGATAGGATTAGTTATTTTTGGAATTAGGATTATAAAACCCTAGTGAAATACATTGAAATAAGATTATGTATAATAAAAATGTCACTAAAGTTTTGTGAGTATAGAGAAAGTGGTTCATCAAGAAAATACGTCCTTGTCTAGATACGAACAAGTAGAGGTGGCTCTAGCACAAATATATCTAGGGGTAGAACCCAAAAACACCACTTTGAGCTAGACTCTAATGGGAACTAGTGAACAAAAATGTGTCATCCTGCACTCTTGTTTCAACACTCCCAAGGGATATGCTTCACTAAATTAATAATCTTAGTATGAATCATTATTAATAGATTAAAAAATTCCCCTATAAATATATGATGGGAAGTAGATCATTTATAACATAGATTCATGTCTATAAATTAATAAGTTAATGAAATAAATGTAATCTATAATATATCCCTTTTTCATTGGATTTCCCATATGTGTTATTTCAAACATTCCTTTTATTCCAGCAAATATCTGGTAATATGAGGATTCTGGCTAACAACCGATGAAAAGATCAATGTGATGACTATTATAATGAGATTCCCATTTTGATGGGAGCGTGAATCACAAAAAATATCATGATAGTCTCTCATTTAACTCATGTTTTGAATCGAAACATGGGTCAAGTGGAATGTTCAACCCCCCCCCCCCAATAAATAAAAATCAAAAATTGAGCGCTTCATGACACAAAGGCCTCCAACATTCAATGGGTCAACTGATCCCTCAATCAACGAACAATGGATCAACTCCATTGAGAAGATCATAATTATCCTTCAATGTTCCGAAAAAGAGAAGGTTCTTCTAGATGCTTATAATATATAGGGTGATGGGGATAAATGGTGGACATTGATAAAAAAATATGAAGCCTGAGGAAGAGATAGAGGCGTTGGAATCGAAGGATTTGGGAAAATGTTTTTCAATAAATATTATTCATTCACCCTCCAACCTAAGATTGAAAGGGACTTTCAGGCCCTCTTGAAAATAGAAAAAGAATCCATCTGAGTGTATGAGGAAAACTTCACAAGTCTTTCATGATACGCCTCCACCTTTGTTGTTACCCACAAATGTCGGATTGACCACTTCTTTTGTGGGCTAAAACCTAGTCTATTTAAATCCCTAGAGATCCATGACTTCGATAGATGTGATAAAATTTTACGATTTTCTCCCAAAGATGAAATGAAGTTCAGAGAATCTTATGGGTATCATGGGGATAATAAGAGAAATGTGGACTTTAATTTTGATGGTCCGATGGATAAATCCAACGGTGCTTAGAAATTACATCACCCCACTTTCCAAAGGAGCATAATGAAGCACCTTGTAAATTGTCTGAAGGGGATGAGTAAAAACTTTAGGTGTGGATGAGAAGGGCACATTGCCATTAATTTCCAAAAAGAAAAACCTACTACTATGAAATAGGAGAGGAATGCTTTGTTCAACCCTCTATTAATTGTTCATTGCATCAAATACAAATAACCAAGGCACATTTCAAATTAGTTCACTAAGCCAAGGGTTTTCGGAGGAAACCAACAACCTCCAAGGCATAAAGGGTGAGATTTTTCCATCACTACCACTGAAGAAAACCCAATCAATTAAGTAGTGAATGGTATGTGGGTTATTAATTCATGAATAGAGAATTTACTTTTTGATTCAACTTTGATGCATTATTTTATATCAAGAAAGTTTAATAGATTAGTTCCAACACCACCACAAATCCCGGGAGTAGAAATTTTGATGAGAATGAAAAATGGGGAAATTATTTCGTCCCATGAATATAACTCCTACCCTATAACAATTTCTATATTGAACATCTCAGTGAACCTTACCATACTCTCTTTTGTGTAATTTGATGAAATTCTTGGCATGGATTGGCTATACCTATATAGATCCAACATAAATTTCGTGAGAGTTAAATCACTCTCTATATGGTGAATTGACCCCCAATTCTATAAAAGTGCAAGGAGGATAAATCTTATTTAGCACCACCATCTCAAGTGTGGATATTACTACGCTATGAGCACACATATCTTGATCAAATGATTTAGTATAAAGAAGCAACTATCTTTGAATACATGCCTATTATGGGGGAATTCACTGAAGTTTTTCCTAAAGAATTTCCTAGTCTTCCTCCTAGAAGATATGATGAATTGTCGATTGATCTTATACCTGGGTATTTTCCAATATCCAAGAATAAATATAAAATGGATGTTTTAGAGCTTGAGGAGCTAAAGAAACAACTATAAAAGATTCTAGATAAAGGGTTTATATGACCAAGTTCTTCACCATGGGGTGCACCATTCAACTTCATCAAGAATAATAATGGGTCAATGCGCCTTTTCATGGGATATCGTGAGCTCACGAAAATCACAATAAAGAACTGGTATCATTTTCCATGAATTGATGACTTGTTCGATCAGCTACATGGAGCACAATACTTCTCCAAGGTGGATCTACTGTCAGGATATTACCATTTAAGGGTGAAGAAGGAGGATATCCCCAAGAATTCTTTTCATACAAGTTACGGGTGCTATGAATTTCTATTAATACCTTTTATACACACTAATGCTGTAACAATATTCATAGACATACATGGTAAATAATGTATTTATAGATTACCTCAACAACATTGTGTTTGTCTTTATGAATGATATTCTAATATACTTCAAAACCAATGAGGATCATCTAATAACTATACTAGAAACCATGTATATGGATAAGCTCCATGAAAAGTAAAGTAATCGTGAGTTTTGGTTGAAGGAAGTCTTATTATTGGGTCATATCATCACAATAAATGGGATATATATGGATCCCTCCACAAAAAAAATGAAATTTGGGGATGGATGAGGCCAACATATATGATGGATATCTGTATCATCATTGGGTTAGTTGGATATTATCTCTAATGTTTGAGAAATTTATCATGGTCATCAAACCCTCTTACCATGATGACTCAGAAGGGATTCAGGTTTTCTTAGAGTGATGAATGCGAAGAGAGGTTTAAGGAGTTGAATAAGAGGCTTATTACTATGCCCTTTCTCACACTTCCCAAAGTTGGTGAACATTTCATGGTAATTAGTGATTCTTAGAATAAGGTCTTGGGATGTGTGTTGATGAAAAATGACAAAGTCATTGCCTTACTTCAAGGCAATTAAAAGATCCTGAGAAAAACTATTAAACACATGATCTTGAGTTGGATGTAGTAATATTCACTTTAAAATTTTGGAAACATTACCTATTTGGGGATAAGTGTAAAATATATATGGATCACAAAATCCTCATGTATATATTCCCACAGAAAGATCTGAATATGAACTAATTAATATGGTTAGAGCTGATCAAAGACTATGACTTCCCAATTCACTACCATCTAGGTAAAGAGAGTAAAGTGGCAGACACACTAAGTTAAAAGGACCCAGTGATACAATAATTGATGAGAATTTAAAAGGATGCAATCTTCATGAATTTAATGAATATGGACATGGGAATCATAAACATGGGAACATCATCAATACTTTCACAAATGATTGCTCAACTATCTTTTTTGTAAAGTCTAAAGGATTCTCAAAAGGATGGTGTTGGAATTCAAAAGAAAGTGAAAACTATCAAAGAAGGGAAATCATCAGAGTTCAATATTAATGAAGAAGTAACTGTGAGATTTGGGTCAAGAATATGTGTTCGATCAAGTTAGGTGTTAAAGATTGATATTTTGGATGATGTATATAGTTCAAACATATCTAATCACCTAGAAAAAACAAAGATGTATAGATATATCCATTAGAATTATTGGTGGGATAATATGTTGAAGGAGATCAATGACTATACATCAAAGTGCATGGTATGTCAGTAAGTGAAGGATGAGAGGAAGAAGTCTAAGAGGATAATTCAAATGTTTCCCATACCTACGTGGAAATTGTAAAACATCACAATGGACATTGTCACTAGACTTCTGAATAAATCCAAAAGAAATAATGCTATATGGGTTGTTGTGGATCGCCTTACATAAACTACCCAATTCATTGAAATTTAAGATTATTTCTCAGTTGACCAACTGGAATGGATATACATCAAAGAAGTGGTAAGGCTAAATTGAGTAACACTATCTATTGTATCTGATTGAGATCCATGATTCCCCTCTATGTTCTATAAGAGTCTCCAACACGCTCTGAATACTAGGCTAAACTTCAGTACGACTTATCATCATCAATCTGATGGCCAATCTGATTGGACTATCCAAACTCTTGAGGACATGTTGAGATCATGCTCAATAGACGTCAATGTAGGATGTGATTAGCATTTTCATCTGGTTGATTTATCTAACAATAATAGTTTCCAATCATGAATCCAAATTTCTCCTTATGATTCCCTTTATGAAAAGTGGTGTTGAACACCAGTATGTTCGGATGAAGTTGGGGAGTGAAAACTCCTATGTCCATAAATAGTTGATGAAATGGTGGAGAAGGTTATGACCATCCAACATCACATTAAAGCTGTTCAGAGTCAATAGAAGATCTATGATTTCAATCATTGAGGAGTCATAGATTTTGATGTTGGAGACATGATATTCCTCTGAATATCACCGTGGAAGAGAGTTATGAGATTTGGTAATAGGGTAATGTTTAATCCAAGGTACATCATCTATTATAAGATCATTGATCGCATTAGAGTAGTGGCCTATTAACTTTCCCTCACAATGAACCTATCTCAAGTAAATGATGTATTTTGTGTAGAACTCTTGAGGATGTACATACCTGACCCATGACATTTACTGAATCCAGATATGGTACCTTTGGAGAATTATGTCTCTAATGAAGAGAATCCATTGAAGATCTTAGGTCTTAAAAAGTTATAAAAAATAAGACAATGTTCATCGTCATGGTATTGTGGTGAAACCACAAGTTGGAAGAGGCAACATGGGAATAAGATTATGTGATGAAGCAAAGTTACCCGAATCTATTTTATTGTGGGACAAGGAAATTTAAAGGGTGAAATTTATTAAGTGGGGGAGACTGTAATGACCCAAACTTTTATTAATGAAAATTCCACTTGATCTAATTAAATTTCTTAATATCTAAAATGGATAAATAAAACATATTAACATTATTGGTTTTATGTTTTTGGATTTTAAAATATACATAGAAATTGCTATTGTTTCTAATATAGATATTAAATAGTGGTAATATGATTAGTATAAATATAGGGATTTAACAAATCTAATTTACTCAGACAATGTACGTGATGGCCTAATCCAGTAGAATTTCTGCACATGAAGCCCATTTTTTGGAGCTCGAAAAGGAGGTATCATCACTGGGCTTTGATCTTGATCAAGACCAAGATAATATTCAACAAGTTAAGCTTGATCAAAGTCCCCTATGGTAGAAGTGGAAGTTAATATAGAATACCACCTGAGCGATGTTATCCGAGACACCCCAAGAGTTGGTCACTATCTCCCACCTTTCCCTTAGGTCTTGTGTAGGTGTTATAAGGGGTTATGTAATAGGACCCTAGAACTATGATTACATGCATTTTTTTTATAAAATAAATAATTTACATTTTTTTATTATGATTACTTTGTAAATGGTTTTTTAAAGAACAAAAAGAATTTTTTAGTTAAAATTAAATTAAGAAATTTATTTTGATGAATTAGTTTATTTTTTAATTAAATTATATTTAAATAAAATATTATTACAAAATTAAATTTTATTAAATATAAATGATCTTATAATTTTTATATAATTGTAATTTTTATTAAAGTTGGAAATCTATTTTTTTTCAAAACCCATGAATTTCCGATAAATGTCAGTTTTTATTTTAAAAGGGAAAATTCATATATTTATAAAATTTTTAGATAAAATATATATGATTTTTCAATTCTAGATATTGAAATTATATAATGGTGAATTTTTCAAAATTTTATGGGACTGTCGAATTTTTGGATAAAAATTAAATACCATTTAAATATATAATATGTATTATGTCATCATAATGGCCCAATAGTGATGTAATAAAATACTATAAAATTATGATTGTCCAATATATGTTTTACCTTTAAAATAATTTGATTTTATATTTTTTTTATTAATTTTATTGTGCCTTAGTGGACCCTCCAAGACTCATAAAATATTTTAACATTTTAAAATGATTTTTTTGAGAGTGGGACTCACCTCTACAAAAGAAAGCCTAATATTTTAATAATTTAGGCCATTATCCTTATAAAATAATGTTATCCACTCACCTTTGGAAAAAAAATTGTCCAATACCATGGTATGGTTTTTGGTTTTGATTAGTTTAATGTGTAGTGTCTAAAACCAAAATAATAAAGAATTCCCTCTAATTTCCTATATAAACCCACTCAATATTTCATTCCCCTTCACTAAAACCATGTATATCTCAACCAACCTCTTAACTCCTCTCTCTATAATCCTTCCAAGGTTTCACAAGCTCCTAATAAGACTCTCTCAAGCCTCTCCTAAGTCGTTGGGATCACACTTCCTTGTAAGGGATCATCACTTTCCTTCCTTTTTTATTTATGTCCATGTTTCAATATATTGTTATTACCTTTTATTTTAAATTAATAATGTTGTGGTATGATATTTAACCTCCACTATACTTCCCTCCTTATGTTTAAATGATGATATACCACTTTCTATCTCATTAATACCACCCCTGTACAACCATTACAATACCGAAATTCCATAAGGGATTTCTCTCTCCTCATTTACATTCATGAAATTCATTTATACTATGCATATAAATTCCATTACACTTTTTTGATATTATGTTCCATTACCCCATACTTTCCATTTCGTTTATAAATTATTATATACCCCTTTCATTCTCATCAATAAATTTTTCAATTTTTATTTTCACATTATTATGCTGCCAAAGTTACACCAGAATTTCCAATTCCAAAATAATCATGTAAGTGAATACCATACCCATTTCTCTACCAAGGGTATTCACCTTTATGAACATATAATTTTTTATTTTTACATACATTTATGTATTTGTTGGGCAAAAATCCCTCAAGGTAACATTGCAGCATTTTTGGGTTGATTGTGTTTGTTGACAAAGCAGGTTTTCATGGATATTTGTCGAGTTCCCAAGAATTTGTTGACAATCCTTGTTGACAAAGAACGATGACAAAGGAAAGGACGATCTGGAGGCGGTACAAAATAGTAGTACAAGGTGGCGCCATTTCCCAGTGTTTGCCAAATTTTTGGGGTCCAAAATTTGGAGTTTGGTGAGCATCGCGAAAAGTGGATTTCCATGAAGAGCATAATTTAATATGGAAAAGGAATGAATTTCGCGAAGATAGGATGTATGGATTGGATTTCGCGAAGACCAGAAGAATGGAGGCGGTGATGCTTCGCGATTACGTCAAGATTCGCGAATGGCAGAGGCTGAAGCGCATCGCGACGGAGAAGGGATTTGCGAGAGGGCTTCACGGCGAAGGCGTGAAGGAATGTTGGGCTTCGCGAGGGAGCTTCGCGGCGAAGGCGCGAGCCGCAAAGGTAAGTTGACGGTGATTCTTCGCGACTAAGTCAAGCTCCGCGAACGGAAGATTACCGTGGAGCTTCGCGATTTGGACATAATTCCGGCTGAAACTTTGGAGCTTCGCGATTTGAGATGACGTGGCGTTGACTTCGCGCGGAAGGGACGAGGGTCGGTGGAATCGCCTATAAATAGAGGCCGACCCCTTCGAACGAAGTAGAGAGAATTTTCAGAGAAAATCCATTGCTCTCAGTTCGCGGAGGTGGTTCGCGAAGGCAGTGTGCTTCGCGAAAGAGGAGCTTCGCGGCGGCTATTGTAGCTCCGCGAAAGTTTTGTGCTCCGCGTTGGCTCAGTGAGCTTCGCGAAAGAAGTTGATTTGCAACGAGTTGAGCTTTACGAGAGAGCTTCGAGAGAGAGCTTCGCGAGAGAGCTTCGCGAAAAGGCAGGAGCTTCGCAAAGGCTTGTTTGAGCTTTGCGAAATTAGGAACCTCGCATAGTAGGGTGCTTTGCGAAGGTGTTTCCAAAAGGAATTGCCCAGTGTTTAGTGGAAAAGTGGTATTCATCTACGGATGAAAGTTGAACTTCAACAGAGCATCTAACATACAGTGAAAGATGTATTCCTTAATGGAAATGAAGAGACCTACAGGTCTATAAATTGTGAGTTGATTTCCTTCCAAGAGCAGTGATCTTAGGAAGAGGAAGAAGGTGATCCTCTCCACCAGCAGTGAGCCAGAGAGAGAAACAGGGAGTGACCCTTGGGAAAGCAGTGAGCTGACCCTAAACCTTGTATAGGCAGTGAGCCTGGGCATAGAAGTGATCTAGCCCGAACATTGTAATCCACAGCTAGTGAAGTCTAGTGGAATTTGGTACGAACCGGCAACTTGTCGACGTATGCTCCTTGGATGTAGCCCTTAGCGGTGAACCAAGTAAAAATCTCTATGTCTGCCTGCTTACTTTCCTGCATTGCATTCAAAGCATCATCATCAGGTAAAGGAGACAAGTGATCAGAGTAACCACACAAGTGCAAACAAAGTGACCCTTGTAACAAAGAGGTCAAGATCCAGTGGGGCAGGATGAACTTTGAAAAAGAATATTCATACCCTGATTCACCCCCCCTCTCAGGGAATATAGGCCCCTATTGGACCTAACAATTGGTATCAGAGCGATAGGTTTCTTTTATCAGATTTGTTTGCTTCGACTTGGTGTAGTCGATCTGTGTGGTTGAAGATACATTTTTCTCTTATCTCTCAATCTGTCATGGGAAAAGGAAAATCATCAAAGAAGAATCAGAAGTCAGGTAAATTCCCTCAGTGTGGAAGTGTTTTCAGAAAAAGTGTGATTCATCTAAAAGAATCAAACAGTTTACTGAAGGAAGGTCTGGATGAATCTGACAGGGAAAATATTGATTCACTCAATCATGATGTTGGAAAGAGTGAAGTACATGAGCATCAGAGTGATGCTGAAATAGAAGAAGAAATTGAAGGAAGAATAGATATGAAAGCTGAGTTAGAGGCTGCTCTTGAAGAGATAGATTTTTGGAGAGCCAAAACCAAGAAAGCTGACAAAGTGGTTCGTGATGCCAAAGTCTATATGCAGCAGCAGGAAGAAGAGAAGTCTGAGTTGATGGATAAAATTGAGAAACTCAAGTTATCAGCACCAGAGAACTCAGAATCAGTTTGTGAGTATAATATTAATATTGAAGAACAGAAAAGGGAGATCAGTGGCTTGAATAGAAAAGTGAAAGATCAAGTCAAGTGCATCGAAGAACCTGATATTCCAATTGACTTTGGAAACACCGAAGAAGTCAAATCCAAAGATATCAGGATCAAAGTATTAGAGATTGAGGTCAACAAGCTAAGAGGCTTAAATCAAAGGCTTATTGACATATTTACTGACCTAACAGAGAAGAATGATTCTCATGCCAATGAACTACAAAAGATGACTAAAATGAAAGGAAAACAAAAGGATGATGATTATGAAGAGAATCAAAAGTCAGATGAAGTACAGAATCTAAAATCTAGAAATGATGATCTAGCATCACAGTTGTCTGAAGAAGTTCAGAATAATCGATGCCTACAACAAGAGAATGAATCTGTCTCTAAATCTGTTTCTGAGGAAAAATTGAAAGTAGTGAAGCAAAGTGAAATGGTGAAAAGGCTCACACAGGAACTAGAAGATGAGGTGAGTAGTGGGAAGCTTCTCAAGAAAGAATTGGATGTCCAACTTGAATCAAGGGAGACGAAGATTAAAAAGTTGGAAGAGGAGCTAGAATCAGTAAAGAAGGATGTGGAGAAATCCAATGCTAAAGGAATGCCAAAAATGAAGGATGCCTTACACTTGCTATTTGATCATCCTTCGTTAAGTGATGATAAAATGAAGAATAGGTATGCTATTTCTGAAGAGAAACAACAGAATATTTTCTCAGCTCAAAGACCAGCATGTTTCAGAAAAGCTGGTATCGGATTTGATGAATCCCCTCCTGTGCAAGATAGAAAGAGATATGTGAACAGTTCCATATGGGAATGAAATTATATAGGTGTTGGAGATAGGCCTAAAAGGAAATATACAAGAAGTAGTGGTGACATGTGCTATTTTTGTGGGACTCATGGCCACACATCAAGCTTCTGTTCAGAGGCTCTAGAATACATTTCAAGCTGTGAAAATAGAAACTTTCATAAATCTGAGAATAAGAAGAAGCCTCATGAAAAATCAGAGAGAATAGTCTCTCAGAGGAAAGCATTCATAAGATGCTATTACTGTGGAAGAATGGGACACACCATGAATATGTGTCAGGAAGCTCAAGAGGTCAATGTCAGGGGAAGAACTCAAGCTGCATCAACATCTTGGCTAAGAGATGATGAAATGAGGTATGCCTTTAATGGAAGTTGTTTCATATGTTCTAATCATGGGCATTTGGCAAGACACTACAGCAAGAAGGCAGGAAAGCAAAAGGAACTCCAAAGGAGATTCTCAACTCTAGTGGTGTATAATGAGAAATCATACACTGGGAGAGAAAGTGGTATGTTGAAGAATAGGGTTAGGGTTCCTGGAGAATCACAAGGATCTGAACAAAAAGTGTATCAGTCACACTCACAACCGCTCTCTAATAATGAACATGAAAAAATATGGAAGAAAAAGGGAGGAAACACTACAGGTGTGAATAAGAAGAGTGCACATTCAATGGAGGACTTACCACCAGTAAAAAAGAGTGTGGTGACTCAGACATCTGATAAAAGAAAGATGAAAAAAGAATGCATCGAAAAATCCACATGTCGTGTTTCTCAGCGAGAAGTGAAGGAAAGAGGAAGACCCCTAAGATGGGAGAAGAAGAAAGGGAAGATGCCAAATAGAGAGGTTCTTAATCAGAGAAATAATCAAGGAAAATGGAATTTTGGTAGAACCTCAAAGAAGGAAATGTGTACTAGCGGGTTTATACCCCAAGCGGTGAGAAAGGCCGAGCCTACCGAATCTACATATCAGAAAAAGGCTCAGAATATAGGCAATGAATGCCTAGTCATATGGCCAGAACAGTTGAAGTTGGCTAGGCAGCTAGAGGAAGCAAGAAAGGAGTGTGATGCCCTCCATGAAAAAATCAAAGGGTTGACCCGTCAGGATCAACCACTATCCTCGTTTTGAGGATTCGAAATACAAAACCTCCCCTCTCCCTATGTATATAAATTCTATTAACTGATGATTAATATGTTTCAGGTTTTAGGGAGATACGATCCAAGGGGAAGTGGCATCTAAAGATGCAAAATGGAAACGTGATATGCTTCAGTGTTTTGATTGACTAAAATAAGGTATCAAAGTTGAAGAAGAAAGGGAGAAACATAGCACAATAGGAAGTGATTGTGTCATTAACTTTATCTCTTGTTTCCTACACCGAGTTTCAACTTAGTAGGCTTAGATATTTTGTTAATGGATCAAATCTGAGTGGAAGATGAGAACAAATGATGCAAGAGGAAAAGACGTCTTATGGGTCTAAACTGTTGGGCCTAACAACTAGAAGAGTTTCATAACACAGGGGGAGCATTCTATATCCTAATCAGATGCATGATCTCAATATGATATGAAGGATGAATGTTTATGCTCATGAAGAATTATTGGTGAAAAACAGAAACACATAGTTTTCATGATTATCTATTTGCTCTAACAATATGGTATCAGCTGACTGTTTTCAGGATACCAAGATGTTGCGAGAAGTAGTTGAAAAGAATGATTCCACTGAAAAATGAGTCAGTGAACAAATTCCTGACGAAAGTGATGAGGAAGTAAGTAACACAGGGAGAGAAGAAGTGGCTGATAATGATTCAGAAGAAGACACTGATGATGAGACATTTGCACTGGTTGCAAGGCTGGAGACAATAAGATTATTCCTAGCCATCGCAGTGCAAAGAAATTTCAAAGTATTCCAGATGGACATCAAATCAGAATTCTTGAATGGGATTATGGAAGAAAAGGTGTATATTGAACATACGGATGGTTTTCTCATTCATGAGGATGAGAACAATGTTTCCAGGCTGAATAAGGTGTTATATGGGATGAAACAAGCTCCAAGAGCATGGTACTGAAGGCTATATCAGTATTTGAAGAAGCTTGGTTTTCAGCGTTACACAAGGCAGGAATGACACACTCATTTCTCAATCCAAATATGCCAAGGATGATTTGGAATGATTTGGAATAGAAAATTCCAAGGAGATGAAGACTCTGGTTTCTACCCGGATGAAATCATAAAAAGATGACGATGGCAAGGCAGTTAATATCATAGAATACAGGCAAATCATTGGAATTCTGTTGTACTTGACCGCAACAAGGCCTGATATTGTTTTTTCCAAATGCCAAGTAGCGAGATATCAGAGCAATCCCAAGGAAAGCCACATGCTTGCAGTGAAAATAATACTTCGGTATATCCAGGGCACAGTGGATTTCGGCTTGACATATACTGACAAATCTCAGACAGAGTTATTGGGATATACTGATGCAGACTGGTCCGGTTCAGCAGATGCTAGGGAATCAACGTCAGGTGGTGCTTTCTATCTTGGTGGACTGTGTATCTCTTGGCTAAGAAAGAAGAAGGATTGCATTTCATTGAGCACCGTAGAAGCTGAGTATATTGCAGCCACTCAAGATTGCACACAATTATTATGGATGAAGCAACAGCTTGAATATATGGGAGTTGAAGTGAAGTCTCCGATCGGAATCAAGTACGGTAACTCAAGTGCTATCAATCTCGGCAAAAATCTCGTCCATCACTCAAGGAAAAATCACATTGTGATCAGATAACATTTTATCAAGTAGAAAGTGGAGCAAGGGATTGTGAAGTTGGAGTATGTGCCTACAGAGCTACAGGTTGCAGACATTCTGACAAAGGCCTTACCCAAGGAAGCTTTTGAGAGGCATCGACTGGCTCTCGGAGTTCAGTCGATTCCCCGCACTTGAAATAGTGTGGATGTAACCCCCCCCCTCTCCCCGAGGTATGATGTGTTTTTCCCTAATATGCTGATATGTGTTCTCTACTATGTTACAGACTACAAAGGAGTATCCTTTGGGTTTGTTGACAAAGGGGGAGAAAAGTGTTTGTTAAAGGAGGAGAAAATGGTGATTGTTCAAGGGGGAGACAGTGAGGAGATTTGATAAATCATAATTGATACGGGGAGAAGCTGCTAGGTGGAGCAGCCAGAAAGGGGGAGCTATGAGAAAGGGAGAGTGTATTAAATCTGACGATGCTAGAAGTGATCGATAAAAGCATAGATATCACGACAGCTGAGGATCGTGATAAAAGAAGAACGGTGGTGTTGGAATGGTGTGAGACGGTGTCCAGCTATCAACAATTGGTATCAACTTAAGAATTCACCAATTGGTATCAGTGTGGTTCAACAACTGGTTTTATTTTAAGAATTGGTATCAGGGTGGAATCGACAATTGGGGTCTGACATGAAGTGATTCATTGATGAACTTTTCATACTACTATTGTTTCTCACGCCGAGCATTGCTCATGTGGGCTTAGAGTACGTGTTAAGTAAATCCTTGAACGCTATCATAATCGCAAGAGGCGAATGGTGGTAGTAGCTGGAGGAAGACTCAGTGAGGTATCAAAGTGCAGAAAATCATCCTGAGAAGAGTTGTGAGGAGTTTTCAACAAACCCAAAGGGGGAGATTGTTGGGAAAAAATCCCTCAAGGTAACATTGCAGCATTTTTGGGTTGATTGTGTTTGTTGACAAAGCAGGTTTTCATGGATATTTGTCGAGTTCCTGAGAATTTGTTGACAATCCTTGTTGACAAAGAACGATGACAAAGGAAAGGACGATCTGGAGGCGGTACAAAAGAGTAGTACAAGTTGGCGCCGTTTCCCAGTGTTTGACAAATTTTTAGGGTCCAAAATTTGGAGTTTGGTGAGCATCGCGAAAAGTGGATTTCCATGAAGAGCATAATTTAATATGGAAAAGGCATGAATTTTCACGAAGATAGGATGTATGGATTGGATTTCGTGAAGACCAGAAGAATGGAGGCGGTGATGCTTCGCGATTACGTCATGCTTCGCGAATGGCAGAGGCTGAAGCGCATCGCGGCGGAGAAGGGCTTTGCGAGAGGGCTTCGCGGCGAAGGCGCGAAGGAATGTTGGGCTTCGCGAGGGAACTTCGCGGTGAAGGCGCGAGCCGCGAAGGTAAGTTGACGGTGATTCTTCGCGACTACTTCAAGGTCCGCGAACGGAAGATTGCCGTGGAGCTTCGCGATTTGGACATAATTCCGGCTGAAACTTTGGAGCTTCGTGATTTGAGATGACGTGGCGTTGACTTCGCACAGAAGGGACGAGGGTCGGTGGAATCGCCTATAAATAGAGGCTGACCCCTTCGAACGAAGTAGAGAGAATTTTCCGAGAAAATCCATTGCTCTCGGTTCGCGGAGGTGGTTCGCGAAGGCAGTGTGCTTCGTGAAAGAGGAGCTTCGCGGCCGCTATTGTAGCTCCGAGAAAGTTGTGTGCTCCGCGTTGGCTCAGTGAGCTTCGCGAGAGAAGTTGCTTTGCAATGAGTTGAGATTCGCGAGAGAGCTTCTTGATAGAGCTTCGCGAGAGAGCTTCGCGAGAGAGCTTCGCGTAAAGGCAGGAGCTTCGCAAAGGCTTGTTTTATCTTCGCAAAATTGGGAACCTCGCATAGTAGGGTGATTTGCGAAGGTGTTTCCAAAAGGAATTTCCCAGTGTTCAGTGGCAAAGTGGTATTTATCTACGGATGAAAGTTGAACTTCAACAGAGCATCTAACATACATTGAAAGATGCATTCCTTAATGGAAATGAAGAGACCTATAGGTCTATAAACTGTGAGTTGATTCCCTTCCAAGAGCAGTGAGCTTAGGAAGAGGAAGAAGGTGATCCTCTCCACCGACAGTGAGCCAGAGAGAGAGAAACAGGGAGTGACCCTTGGGAAAGCAGTGAGCTGACCCTAAACCTTGTATAGGCAGTGAGCCTGGGCATAGAAGTGATCTAGCCCGAACATTGTAATCCACAGCTAGTGAAGTATAGTGGAATTTGGTACGAATCGGCAACTTGTCGGCGTATGCTCCTTGGACGTAGCCCTTAGAGGTGAACCAAGTAAAAATCTATGTGTCTGCCTGCTTACTTTCCTGCATTGCATTCAAAGCATCATCATCAGGTAAAGGAGACAAGTGATCACAGTAACCACACAAGTGCAAACAAAGTGACCCTTGTAACAAAGAGGTCAAGATCCAGTGGGGCAGGAAGAACTTTGAAAAAGAATATCCATACCCTGATTCACCCCCCCCCCCCTCTCAGGGTATATAGGCCCCTATTGTCCCTAACAGTATTCCACATCACTTATTTTTGGAACAAATTATGATGTTTAATGAATCCATGTTGTATGATCTATGTGGCACACGCATGAAATAAAATGACTAAGAAGGGTGGGCCCTGATAACACAACAGTGCATTGGGTAATGAATTGAATCGTGATACATCATGGGAAATTAGTGTTGAATCATGATAATTAATGTAAAATGAGTGTTTACTCAATCTCCATGTGCAATGAGCCTTGTCTCGTGCAAATATCATGTGAAATTTTGTTCCTAGATCTCCATGTTATGATAATCATGATATATCATGGGTTTTTCTTCATTTTTATCTTATGATTCATTTATATTACTATTACCTAAAATGTATTGTATTATTCATGGTTTGCCTTTTTTACTCCCTTAATGTGCTTTATAGATCACCCTTTTCACATGTTTTATCCTCAGGTTATCCTAGGAAATTCTAAGTATGTGAGAATAATGTATTCATGTAAAAGATGTTTTCATTAATGATATTGTATTGTAATGTCTTATGATATCATTTAATATCCCTACATTCACAAGAAACTATACCTATAGATCCTCAGAGTTGTATTACATGAAAGTATATGTAAAAAATATTCTTAACGTGTGTAGTAATGAGCAGGGTTGTTATAGTCAGGTTATTCTTTGTCCTCTATTAGTCCCCAGAACAGCTCTCTGTGATCTCTGGCTGAGGTAGAGTATGATACTGCTAATGATATGGAAGATTTCTTGGCTAGGCCCTAGAAAGAGGCCATACATTTTTCCTCCTAGATGTATCTTCGGAGGGAGGTGGGTATCCGGTAGACCTTACTTTCCGGAATGATGAGACTTATACGCATTGTTCCAGTCCTAGTCCCCGAAACAGAGGATCGAGGTGAGGGTTACATTATTGAATCACACTCCACCTCTAGGTTTGAAAATCATAAAGGTTTAATCATGGTATGAAACTTCCTAGTAATCTTCCTTTAGCGGTGGTGACCCACCCTCCTACCTAGGGATGGTTCTTCCAGACATGGTAGGTTTTTGATACGAGGAGGACCTTCACCCGAACTGATTCTAGGGAGGAGAGGAATTCCACCTGGGTGAGTCGGGGTGGGAGGAGGACAAGGTAAAATGTCAAAAGGAACATGGGAAGGGCCACTGTGTCCACTAGTTGGCAGGTGGAAGGAATCCCTAGGGGAAGTGTTGGAGTGGATAGTACCTCTACTACAGCTGGTGGGAGTATGTAAAATACTTCGATGTTTGATTCCCTTATCAGTGATGGTGTGAGGGGGGTTTTGTACTTTTCAAACTGAACATGGGTAAGAACTCCTCATTGGATTCTAATAAAGCAAGGAAGAACTCCACCTCTCTGATTTCTAGGACATGGAGGACATTCGTTGGTTGTGGTAAAAATGTGGGGGAGACCCCCACACTAATGGTTGACTAGGAGAAGAGGATCATCACATTGGTGACCTATGATATGAGGAACGACTCCGTAACTGAGATCATGGGTGTGAAAGAAACTCCCATTCTGGATGTTAGTGCAGTGGGGATGGCCATCGCTCGGACTGTTGGCGGAATGGGGGGCCTCCACATTGATATTGGGAGTGTAGAGGAACTGAGCTCTCATAGATGGTGGAACGAGGAGAACCTTCATGTTAGAATTCATCACCACGGGATATCCAATGATTGGAACTACCTTTTTTGGTGACCAAGATAGTCCTCCCAGCCTCACAGTGGGATGGTTGGGGCCTTGATTCGGGCCGAACATATAATTTCTTCTATAAAGTATTTTAAAAGGGAATTGATAGTATGTTTCAGTAGTAGCACATGACACTTTAGTCTTTGATAATGATTCCCCGGGGTGGGATCCCTTCTCCACTTGAACCAGAGATTGGTGTTTGATTAACCGGATTGGCGTCGATGGTGCATGTGTATAACTCACCTTCTCCTTAGGCTGTTGGACTGGGTAGTGGCACTGACCCGACACGGTGGGGCCCTCCTTAGCGGCCCTCGGGATGGGATCACAGCTGGGTTGGCCGAGACTTACCGTACCTCATTGGCATATGGGAGTGAGTCATCAAATCATTATGGGTAAGGGATCCCAAAACTGTTGTAGGTTGGAGTGGGGAGAAGGTGATCCCTACCCAGCCCATGGGGTAAAAGGTGACAGTGAGGTTTAGAAGCCTCTAGTTCATGCTGGTCCATATCCCATATTGGGATATTTCCTTCTTCCTCATATTTTTGAATGTAGTCATCAATCACCCTCCCATGAATGATTTCATATGGTGAGATGGGTCATGGGTTCCAAACAGTCATGGATGAGGAGGTCGTCATAGAAGAGATGGAGCTACAAGGTATTTCAACATTGATGATGCCCCAGACCATTCATTGGTTGGTGGATGGTGTTCGGTTTCCTGATATTCCAGATTGGCTCCTTGAAAGTAGGAAGATTCAACCATTAGCACTGAAAGGATGAAGGCAATGTCCAGTGCCCAAGTTATGTTCTGTCTCCCATGATTGGTAAGTAGGATCCACACTGAGAATGTCGTAGATCGAGATATCCAACATTCAACTACCCTAATCACTGGTAATTTCACACTACACCCACTACTTTCTTGGTGGGAATTGTCATTTAATAAATGGATCTGGTGGCACACTGGTCCAATTTTGTCACAAATTCTACTAATGTTCAAATTGATGATGTAAAATTCACACTAGGTTCACTATTTCTGTTTCCGATGATTTTATCGGTGCACACATCCATCTGTGGGGACGCACTATTATTTCCCTGCTTTCCCACTTTCCAAATGCGGGCGACATCCATCACTTATACAATGATTTTTTCTCCTTGATCCAAATGGGATTATGGGATATTGGTCTCTCCTTCCATGGATTTCCCATCAATATTAATTACTTAGTCTTAGTCTCTAATAAACATTAAAACGTTGTTTGTAAAACTTTTCCATGGTGTCATATCGTTGTTGATTTTTGTTAATTACACTACTTTAGTTATGACATTCCAAGAATTCAATCTAGGGTAATAAACATCCATTAGGGGATTGGTTTCATTGGATATCACTGGCATTTTTGGATGCTGAAACACTAATGTGTTTGGGTTTCATCCCCTTATTATATGGCTTTAAGAGGTTGTAGAAGTTTGTGTCATCCCACGTTGAGTGTGGGGGATTATATTCCATACACATTCCCCAATGGTTTTCTTCATCTTCCAATTTTTGAAATAGGGAATTCGGAGAGATTAATGAATAGCAGTGACAAATCAAACTGATTGGAACGCTGATAGGAGTTTATCAGATGGGTACATCTCCAAGATGGAGCACCTAAAGGGTTTACTAGATGATCAGATCAAAACGTCCAATGAAGACATATCTGAGGATGATTGGGTACCTATAAAATGGGGGGGCTAGGGATTACTTTTGGATGGGATTGAACCTCAAGGATGATTCCTATGTACCTTTTATAGAAGACATAGATCAAAACTCGCATAGTTCGAAAGACGAGACATGGAATCGGGGTGTACACAAAGGACAATGACCCAGAGACATGTCGGGGATTACACATGGATAGCATCCCAAAGCAAGAGGGACACTCTTGGTGGGATGGTGATGGCTTTTGTGGGGCTTATACATGGTTAGCTTCATGGGTTCCATAAAGAGAAGTGATGGGGTGAATGGCATGATATCACTAACATGTGGCGGCCCAGGTAAAAATCAGTATGGGTGAAGGATGGTTGAATGAAGTGGATGGGAGGAATGAGATGGAACCGACATGAAGATGGTGGTGAGTTTGGGATTTTACCCTAATAGAGGCTTCCTATGTATCCCTGTGGAAGGGAAACGATTTACGCGTAGTTCGGAGGGGAGATGTGACACCAGAGGAGGTGGACTATGAGAATTCACACATGTATAGGACCTAAAAGAAGTACAACCTTAGGGTTGGGGAAAGACCATCCTGAAATGCAAAGTCCCTATGGGAGATACCAGGATTAGACATGAGTGATGGGATTAAACCTCAAGTAGGATTCCTACGTATCCTTATGATACAGATTAAATTTCCACATAGTTTATGATTGGGAATGGAATCAGAGTGTATGAAAACGAAATAGTCCTGAAGGCATGCTGGGGGTTACACATGTTTAGTGGCCTGAGAGTTGGTATGACACAACTAAGGGATGTAACCAAGTTGTGGGTCCTAACAAAGGGGACACCAATGTTTACCAGTGTTTTGGGTTGAACATTAGTGAGGATTACTACATACCCTGCCTAGGATACAAGAATCAATACCCATATAGTTCAGGATATGATTACATGTGTTTTGGGTTGAACATCCAGGAGGCTTCCTACATACCCTGCCTATAAGACAAGGATCAAAACCCAGACAGTTCGGGATGTGTTTTCTAGTGTCTGGGGTTGAACCTCCGGGAGGCTTCCTACGTACCATGTCTAGGAGATAGGGATCTAAACACATGTAGATTGAATTGGTTTACCGTTTTTGAGGTTGATCCTCTGGGAGGCTTCCTACAAACCCTATATAGGAGATAGGGATCAAAACCCTCATAGTTCAAAATCATATAGTTTAGAATCAAGAAGGACGCGAAGGGGGTATACAGTTTTATGCCATACAAGACAAGGGTGAACATAGATGAAGTTTTCAAGAATAATGGATGACATTATAAATCTGAAGCCTTAAACATTACTTAACCTTGAGTTATTTCAAGAATACACATTGAGGATCTTTTCAGGTTTAGAGTTTTAGAGAATTAGATCATAAATCATGCATTACATTACACATTTAAACAAAGTGGTTACATAAAATATTGTACTCATTTTTCCCATCAATGGAAACATATTTAAAATAAAACATGGATTCTTTCTTGACACTTCCTTAACACTATCATCACATCATGTACCTTTCCCTTGACCTATGAAAAACATTTCAAAAACTTGGGATGACCATAAAAATCTCAGTAAGGGATATAAAAGTACGAAATGAAAACATTAGTCCATGTATGAAATCATACTTTACTCATTAAACATAATAATTTTATCATACCTCATCAAATCATGAATAAATCATATAAATCATAAGACATAAAGGTAACTCGAGGCATTCATAACATTCTTACGTAGGGAGTAACCCTCATGGTTACGTTTGGAATACCCATCATAGTATATTCCCTAAATATCTTCGTAGAAACATTAACTTTTAACCCCTTCATGTTACCCAATGCATTGGAGAGCTATATCAGGCTCACCTGCCCTTTTTTTATCATGGAACCGACCGTCTTCATAACAATGCCCAAGAACCATAACATAATTGTATCACATAAAACATGCATAAAGGAAACATAACATTTCCACATGTCAATCACAAGATATCAATACAACACATTGATATAATAAAAACATTATGAAATCCATTTTCAATACCAAAATAAAAGAAAAGTAAAACATGGTATTTATTTTTCATTTAAAAAAAAAGTTATGGCCTGTAGAGGAAGCTGAAACTCAAATAATGGTCACGGCGGCAGAGAAGTCGTTGTCGCCGCATACGTACGACAAAAAAAACATTCCTTTTTTTATTTAGTAAAACGCCTCATATAAATAATATTACTTTTGAATAGATGTAAAATTCAAAGGGGTTTATACACCGTATAAAAGAAAGTTGTGTATAAAACAAAATATGCCTCAATGAAATGAGAATGAGAAGAAGTCCCTTACTTCATATCCAACTTGAATCGATCGTTCTTTAATCTCCTGAATAATAAACTTGAGTTAATTTATACTTGATTAAGAACATTTTTCATGTTAATTATTCCTTTTAAATCACTTATTACCATGTTATGAACACTATGTAATTATTTAAGTTAATAATGGTCGTTTTGTCGATCATTTGTACTTGAGTCAAAAATAAACTCTTTATAATTACAAGTTGTTCATGTGGTAAAATATCCATTATATCCAGAATTATATTCATGATTTAGATATCATATATATCTTATATATCCAGTATATACATGAATTTATAATATTATATAACATTTAGAGGTAAGAAATGAAATGCATCGTTCATGGAGACGGTAAGCCATGCGTACGCATGAACGCTACTTTCATTTCTATTTTGTATTTTATAGAATGGAATCATAATGATATAAAGGTATATTATAATTCTAGTATAATTTCATATATAATATTATTAATTCCATCCTTTATACATCCCACATATGGCATTAACGAATCAAATCCCTTTGAGGGGGCGGTTTTCCGCACTTCCTAAAATGAAGATATCGCGTTTAACCATAGTGGAAACCATAATGGTATGCCATAAATGAATAATACAGAATCTTAAGGAAAATATAAAAATATTATATATCATATATAAATATAGTGACATCTTAATGGCCACCTTTGAAGGTGTTATAAGAATATTGAACAATCATCGTTTCATGAGGCAGAAATTCACCATCCACAGAAACAGTATGCTCTTTAACCATTAGACGGAGGTGTGTGAAAGTGTAGCTCAAATAATTATTATAAAAACATCCTATTATATTTAATATAATGGTTTTTTTAAAAAATAAATTAATAAAAAGAGTTTATGGGGTTGGAGAAGCAAAATAAAACAAAAGAACATTAGAGAAGACTTTACCTTTAAATCGGGTAACTCCTCTTGGTTTGAACCAAAAGGGTTTATTGAAGTGCTTTCTGCCTAAGGTAAGGATTCTATGATGAAGATAGGGATGTGGAGAGATAAAATGAGCAGATCTTGGCCGATCCAATGGCTTGAGAAGTGTGGGTAAGGAGGTAGAGGTGGGGGCCTTTTATAAGAGGGATGAGGGGCACTCTTGGAATGTCAAGAAATGTTACTTTATTTTAAAATGATTTTCGGATTTAAAAGGTCTCAAATTGATATATTTTGAGGATAAGGTTATAAGGGTTCTAAATATACTTAGCCAATAGGTCTTTTATAAGTGTATGTCTTATATTTTACATTATCTTTTCATTTTATTTAAATCATTAATTAATGAGGTAATCGTTTCATCATCATAGTGTCAAAAATAAATTAATTTATTTAATGTCTAAAAATTATAAAAAAAATTAATGTGATATAGGAAATATTTTTATATTTACAATGAATATTTATAGTCTAAGAGATCATTTACACAGAAAAAACTAAAAAAAATTTACTCGGGTGATACATTCTTTAGTGATATTCTCCTTTCTTTAAAAATAAAATGATAAAGTCTCACATTCACACAAAAGTGATTCCATGGAGTCCCTGAGTTTGGAACAAGGAATCCCATGGTCGTCCATGACACAACAAGTTGAATTAGGACACATCTTGGGGTCATTTATTATTATTATGACATCATTTTATTATCCATAACTACCCGATTACTAATTAATCACGATAATTAAAGATAATTATCGTCGTTACTATCCTTAATGTCCAAAAACAAGAGTATTAATTACATAATTTGGACCTTATGATTCCAAATATGGAAACCATTTTACAAAATTCTAAACATATAAATTGAAATAATTAATTTAAAAATAATTCTCATTGTCAAAACAAATAGCGGGTTTTTTTGAAACAATTTCTATCAAAAGTTTGACAATTGTTTATGTCCAATTTCAAAGTGAAATTTATCCTAATGACCAACATTGGATTAAATGGTAAAAATATATTCTAATTACACTTGAAAACCAATTAAAAAGATAATCTAACCATATAATTAAATTAGATGAAAAAGTAGTTTGATGTAAAATGTAGTATTTTTCACTATTCATTAAAAAATGAACATTGTTAGAAAAATATCAAAAATTTATCCAAAGTAAATTTCAATGTCCCGATAATAAATAATAAGTTTATTTTGACAAATAGAGCTTATAAAATTGTCAAAATTTTTATTTAAAAATGGTTTTCCATCAAAAGGCAGTAAAACAATCTTTTAAAAATATTAGTGTATTTCGTGCTTAAGATTGGATTTATTCTCATTTTAAGCTTATAAAGCACTATCTAATTCATAAATAGACATAGATAATAATATCTATTATTCATTACTTACTTGGGATGTTACATCCTTCCCCCCTTTATAAAATTGTGTCCCTGTAATTTATTTACATATCGAATAAGTGAGGGTATTTATCCCTCATTGAATTTTCATATTCCCATGTTGCCTATTCAATCATGTGGTTTTTCCACAAAACCTTTACTTGATGAATCACCTTATTCCATAAAACATGATCCCTATGGTCAAGAATCTGGACTGGTTGTTCCTCATAAGATAGATTCTCTTCCAGCTGGACTACCTCTGGACTCAAAACATGAGATGGATATGACATGTACATCCTTAACATTGAAACATGAAAAACATTGTGTACCTGAGATAAACTCAGAGTTAAATCCACTCAGTATGCAACTGATCCAACTCTCTCCAGTATTTCTTATGGTCCAATGAACCTTGGACTCATCTTTCCTTTCTTACCAAGTCGCATCACACTTTTCCATATTGAAACTTTGAGAAAAACATGACCGCCTACCTCAAAAGAGAGATCCTTCCTCCTATTGTCTGTATAACTTTTCTGCCTGCTCTGAGCTGTTTTCATGTGTTTCTGTATTAGCTGAACTTTTTCTTCCAATTATTCTATTAATTCCGGTCCCATCAACTTCCTTTAACCTATTTCATCCCAAAAAGCTAGAGTTCGACATTGCTTCCCATATAATTCCTCAAATGGTGCCATATGTATACTGGAATGAAAAGTATTATTATAAGAAAACTCAACCAAAGAAATATGTTGGTCCCAACTTCCCTGATAATCCATTGAACAAGCACGTAGCATATCCTCCAAAGTCTGAATTGTTCGTTCTGACTGCCCATCTGATTGAGGATGAAAAGCTGTACTAAAATTTAATTCAGTACCCAATGACTTTTGAAGGCCTTTCCAAAAGTTAGAAGTAAACCTGGGATCACGATCAGATACAATGGAGAGGGGAACTCCAGGTAACCTTACTATCTCTTTAAGATACAAATGAGAAAGTTTATCTAGGGAAAAAGTAACTCATATAGAAAGGAAATGAGAATATTTAGTCAAGAAATCAACAATAACCCAGATTGCATTATTACCTAGAGATGTCTTCGGAAATCCCACAATGAAGTCCATGGATATATTCTCCCATTTCCACTCTGGTACTGGTAAAGGTTGAAGCATCTCTTTCAGTAACTACTGCTCTGCTTTAACTTGTTGACAATTCAAACACTTCACAGTAAAATCAGAAATATCTCTTTTCATTCCGTCCCACCAGTAATACTCTCAAAGATCTCTTTACATATTAGTATTGCATGTATGAATTGAAAAAGGAGAACTATGAGCTTCAAATAACAACTCTCTCTTCAACTATGAATCACACGACACACACAATCTCTTCCCAAATCTAAAAACACAATCATTATCAATGTTGAATTCGGGAAACCTACCCTTCTAAATCATCTCTACCTTTTTCTGAATCTCACTGTCTTGCTTCTGTGCTTGATTAATTCAGTCTGATAGAGAAGATTTCACTGATACCTAAATCAAAATAGAAGGAAATCCTGTACCAACAACTTCTATGCCAAATTTCATCAAATCCTTAACCAAAGGATCACGTTCCAAATGCAACATGGTTAATGAAGCATTACTTTTTCGACTCAAAGCATCAACCACTTTATTTTATTTTCACGGATGGTAATGAATTGTATAATCATAATCCTTGATCAATTCTATCCATCTCCTCTATCTCATGTTCAAATCATTCTAAGTGAATATATACTTTAAACATTTGTGATCAGTATATATTTCTCACTTTACACCATAAAAATGATGCCTCTAAATTTTTAAAGCGAAAACAACAACATCTAATTCCAAATCATGTGTAGGGTAATTTACCTCATGAGTTTTCAACTGACGTGAAGCATAAGAAATTACCTGGTATTTCTGCATTAGGATGCAACCAAGACCTTTCAATGAAGCATCCCTAAAGATAAAAAACTCACCATTCCTGGAAGGTAGTGCCAAAACTGGAGGATTCACCAATCTTCTTTTCAATTCTTGAAAACAGTCATCACATTCTTTTGTCCAGATAAACTTAACACCCTTCCAAGTTAGCTTAGTCATTGGACTAGATAACCGGGAAAAAATTCTAACAAACCTTCAATAATAGCCTGCCAAACCAAGAAAACTACAAATCTCAGTTACATTTGTGGGTATTGTCCATTCTTCAACAACCTTTGTTTTTGTAGGATCAACAGTTATTCCATCTTTAGAAACAATATGACCAAGGAAGAAAATTTGTTGCAACCAAAACTCACACTTGAATTTCCCATACAATTTCTTTTCTTTTAAGATTTTCAAAATAACCCTTAAATGTCTTTCATGCTCCTGTTTACTTTTAAAAAACACCAAAATATCATCAATGAAAACAACCACAAACTTATCCAAGAACTCATGGAAAATTCTATTCATAAGGTCCATGAATACAACATGTGCATTGGTTAGCCCAAAAGGCATTACTACAAATTCATAATGTCCATATCTTGTATGAAACATAGTCTTTGGAATATCTGTTACCTTTACCTTCAACTGATGGTACCCCGATCTCAGGTCAATCTTTGAAAAATACTGAGCTCCCTGGAGCTGATCAAACAAATCATCGATATGAGGCAAATGATATTTGTTCTTAACAGTGATGTTATCCAAGGCTCTATAATCAATGAAAAGTATCATTGAACCATCTTTATTTTTAACAAATAAAATAGGAGCACCCCATGGTGATTTTCTAGGTCGAATGAAACCTTTCTCTAATAAATCGTGCAATTTCTCCTTCAACTCTAAAAGTTCAATTTGAGTCATTCGATAAGGAGGTTTTGAAATTGGCTTAGCATCAGGAACTAAGTCAACAGTAAATTCAACTTCCCGATCTGGTATTATTCTAGGAAACTCATCAGGAAAAACATCAGGATACTCATTTACCAATGGCACATCATTAATCTAAACGGTTCATTTGTTTTCAACAATATGTGAAAGGTAACATTCATTTCCATCTTTTACAAGTTTCTCAGCCTCTTGATATGTTATCAACAGTCAGGGTTAATTCTTGTACACCAACTGAAAGTCTTTCTGAAAAGAAACTTCTTTAGCTCTAAAGTCAATCTTAGCATGGTAAATAGAGAGCCAATCCAAACCTAGGATAACATCAAACTCTACTAGAGGTAAAACAATAAGGTTCGCAAGTAGGTTCTTTCCACATATAAGGATAGGAAGATTCTTATAAATTCTTTTTGCCTCAAAATTTCCCACAGGTGTTTTGACCACAATTTTAGGAGTCATTTATTGAGATGGTATTCCCATTTTACTAGAAAAGTTTTCAGAGATGAAGGAATGTGTAGACCCTGAATCAAACAACACACTGGCATAATCTGAAAAAACAAACAAAGTACATGATACCACTTCATTTGATGGCCCAACATCTGATGAAATAGTTGAGAAGGATTTCACCACCCCTTTCTTCTTGTATTCTAACTGCTTCCCATCACTCGAGATCTCTTTCGGACACTCATTTGCATAATGACCCATCTCATTGCACTTAAAACATTTCAATAACTGTAAATCAAATTTGGTCTTACCATCACCTTGATCTTTTCCAGTGAAATCATGAGCCTTATTTCCCATATTACCACATCGGTAGCACTTTCAATAATTCAAAAGACATTCCCCAGCATTATTTTGACCACATTTATCACAAACTGTAAACTTAGTTTTCTTACCATCATACCTTTTTGAAGAATTCCTCCCTTTCTCCTGTCACCCTGGTCTCTTCTTCTGTTGGTTGTTATAGAACACTTGATCATCGGAAAATTCAATTTCCACCTTATTATCACATCAAACAAGCTTTTCATAAATTTTTAACTCACGAGAAGCCAATTCCCTTTGATAGTTTGGCTTTAATCCTGAGTAAAAATGATTGATTTTACTATCAAGGTCTTGGATAAAATTTGGGGCATACCTTGACAATCGAGTGAACCTTTCTTCATAAGCAGCCACTGAGTCGTCCTCTTTCCTCAATTCCAATAATTGTTTTTCCATCCTAAGTCAAACAGCCTTAGGAAAATACTTCTCAAGAAACATACCTTTGAATTCATCCCAGTCGAGATCATAAATCGCATTAGCGTCCCTGGTATTTTTAACCATTGACCACCACTGATCTGCTTCATCCTCCAAACGGTAAATTGAAAGACTAACCATTTGATTGTCTGAACACCCCATGACATCAAAAATCTTCTCCAGTTCTTTAATCCACCCTTCATCTAGAACAAGGTCAGATGATCATCTGAATGATGGGGGATGTTGCCTCATGAAATGTTCCACCACTAACATGTTCCTCTGTGATTGATCTGGCTGATCTCGTGCATGGATACCACCACCATTTATTTCTTGAGTCAACTGCACCATTACTGCAACAAACTATTCAGTTCCAATTCTGACCATCTTAGGATGCTGATTCGGAAGGTCATTTCCTTCTGTATGCCTTCCTAGCACTGCTTCCCTATTTCCTCTGTGGAAAACAATTCTGAACAAACATGTCTCAGATGAAGCAACATGGTAATCTTCAAATGATATATCATTTCAATTAGACCATAAAAAAATATTTTTGGATAATCATTAAAAATAATTCTAACTCCTAAAGTTATCTAAACCAACCTTTGATACCAACTATAAGGCCCCAACTTTAACCATTACTTAATCTTGAGTTATTTCAGGAATACACGTTGAGGATATTTTCAGGTTTAGAGATTTAGAGAATTATATCATAAATCATGAATTACATTCCAAATTTAAACAAAGTGGTTTTATAAAAGATTGTACTCATTTTTCCCATCAACGAAAACATATTTAAAATAAAACAAGGACTCTTTCTTGAAACTTCCTTAACACTATCATCAAATCATGTACCTTTCCCTTGACCTGTGAAATACATTTCAAAAACATGGGATGATCATAAAAAGCTCAGTAAGGGATATAAAAGTATGAAATGAAAACATTAGTCCATGTATGAAATCATAATTTACTCATAAAACATAAGCATTTTCACATACCTCATCAAATCATGAATAAATCATAGAAATCATAAGACATAAAGGTAACTCGAGGCATTCATAACATTCTTACGTAGGGAGTAACCCTCATGGTTACGTTTGGAATACCCATCACAGTATATTCCCTAAATATCTTCGTAGAAACATTAACGTTTAACCCCTTCACATTACCCAATGCATTGGAGATCTATATCGGGCTCACCTGCCCTTAGTTTATCACGGAACCACCCGTATTCATAACAATTCCCAAGAACCATAACATAATCGTATCATATAAAACATGCATAACGGAAACATAACATTTCCACATTTCAATCACAACATATCAATACAAAACAATGATATAATAAAAACATTATGAAAACAATTTTCAATACCAAAATAAAATAAAAGTAAAACATGGTATTTATTTTTCATTTTAAAAAAAATTACGGCTTGTAGAGTAATCTGAAACTCAAATAATGGTCACGGCGGCGAAGAAGTCATTGTCACTGTAAAGACTCGTAAATTTCAAGGAAATGATTATCATAATTTTCATTGGAATTTTACAAGAACGTAGTTTCTGACGGCATGTGATTCTGAGGCCCGGTGTGCCCGGAATCATTTTCCGAAGTTTGGCTCGGGTACGTTCAGTGAACGAATGGGCGGGTTTTTTCTAACATTTGAACCGGTGCTCGGAATCAAATTCTGAGGGCACCAATGGAATCGCAGCGCCGATATTTTCTTAGAAATGCCCCTTCCGGAGTTTCCTTTTCTCGGGTGTGGTTTTTAATTTTTGGGCTTTAAGTTAGGAAATAAAATAATGTGGTACGACAAACTTTATTTTATTTCACTTAAAGCCACTTAAAGACACTTAAAGATTCTTACGCTGAGTTGAAGAGGATAGGGTGGAACCCAAAATATCCTACCCTCTTGGTAGGATATTTGTGAGGTGGGCCCGTATGAGCCCCACCGTTTCTTTTCCGCTAAGTAACGCACCCGCGAAAACCCTTTTTAATGAAAGTCAACTATGGCATTTTCTTAAACAATTAAACGCTCCTATTAATTGGGCGGTTAATTCATTGAAATTAATTCTATGAATTAATTTGTTCCTTTATTAACCTATTTTTCAACTATTGGCATATTAATAAAATATGACCAACACACCTTTCTTCTGGGGTGCGTTTTGTTGAGAGGATTTGGAGATTATGTGCCTTCATCCTCGTTCGCGAAAATGCGAAGAACGCGAAGAATGCGAAGAATGCGAAGAACGCGAAGAACGCTGTCACCCTCGGGGATCGACGATGTGACACCGTATTCTGTGACGTCGACGATTCCCCTTTTGTGATGCTTCTTCCACGACGTTCTTCCCCGCACCAATCTCTGATCATCAACTGCTTGAGGTAGGAGATTTCGAATCTTGAATTCCTTGTGGATTTTATCCTTAACATCGATTTAATTCATGAAATTAAATCTGTGTGTTTTCTTTAAACCACGGAGATCGACGACGCGATGCCCTTCCGTGACGACGCGACGCCCTTCCGCGACGATGCGACGCCCTTCCGCGACACGACGATCCTCTTCTTCCGCGATGGTCAATTCTGCGAAGAACTCTCATCCGATGACAGCGATGAAGGTAGGGGTCGTTTTGAAAATTGATTTTACCTATGTTTTTTTCCTCCAAGGCAAGAATGTGGTCCAACAAATTAACAAGTTGGTCCGCGGATTATTATTGCGGAACGAGGTTTATCAATTGATGGGATTTATGGTCTTGTTTCAAACCGCTAACGCGGTGGGTACGGACCAACGAACATGTCCAAACCCACCGCCCTTGTTTCTTGTTGTGCGGAATGGTGGACGACGAATAAACATGCCGCAGAGACGATTTGTTGATTCCGCAGTGAAGAACGGGACCCGGGATGAGCTACGGCACAGAAGGAAATGGAATCGGACCACCAGAGCAACTCCGGTGGCCCGCGGACTCCACCGGTGGTGCGGGTTGCCGGCACGGCGGTGCCGGCAGCCGGAGGCGGCAGCGCCCCAGCGCGCCGCCGAATGGAGCTGCTGCGGCTGAAGCCGCGGCCGCGGCGGCCGACCAGACCCGTGACCACGCGGGTCCGGCGAGACATGGGACGCGGCTCTTCCGCGTCCGCTGACCAAGCGCGGCCCCACGCGGGGTCGCGGCTCCTCTTCACGTGGGGGCAGCACGCCCCCGCGGCTTCCCTTTCTCGGCTGCTTTTCTGATCCAAGCCGTCGGCCGGGTCACGCCCAGGCCGGGCCGAGCCGCCCTGGCCAGGCCGGGTCGCAGCCAACCGGGTCGGACCCTGGTCGGGTCGACCCAGGAGGGGTCGGGACGGGTCGGTCCGGGCCCACACCCCCCGTTTCCAGACCTTTTCGGTCTTTTGCTCATAACATGAGCTACGGTCCTTCGAACGATGCACAGTTAGAGGAAATGTGATCCTTGGATTGAGACGGTCATTTCGGTATATCGCAGTCAAGGTTTCGTAATACTTTGGGTTCGGCCGGGTTGGTTCGTACACGAAACCAACCGGGCCCTCTGAGCGGAAACGCTAATATCTCGAGATTCGGACGTCCGATTGACGTGCCATCGACTTTGTTGAATTCCTCTAGGTGAGCCGGATCTTTTGGAAAACTCTGCCCGAGGTTTGAATGCAGGTGGAGTACGGTCGGGTTGGTTTTGCCTTAAAAACCAACCAGGCCCCTGGGACAAAAAAGCCAATAACTCTCAGACTGGGCGTCCGATTGACGCGCCGTCTGCGACGTTGAGTTCCTGTTGACGATACGGAACTTTTGGATACATCAACTCTGGACTATGTGGAAGTTGATGTATCAGCCTCTCGGCTCATGGAGCGGACCCTCACGAACGAGCTTGCTGTGTGCGGGGACCCTAGAGCTGGATGCAACTGCTACTGTGACGACGACGCCTGTACAGAAACCCTAAGTGGATTTGACTGTGACGATGATGAAAATAGTACGGGAATCCTCTGTGTTTTCGGCAGTGAACACTACGGTACATCTTAGGATACATCAACTCCGGACTACAGGTCAGTTGATGCATCGACCTCTTAGCTCATGGAGTGGACCCTCCCGGAACGAGCATGCTGTGGGCGAAAACCCTAGAGACGGTTGAGACTTGACGACTGCCGATCGAACGACTTGGTGTGTTACGGATAGCCCAGTGGGGAGCGCTTGGATGTAGCGGCAGACCCACGGCGGAGGAGCACTTGGTTGTAGCGGCAGACCCGCGGTACTCAACAGAAGGAGTACCTCTGGAGGCTATGAGGGGGAGCGCTTAGTTGTAGCGGCAGAACCACGACGGAGGAGCGCTTGGTTGTAGCGGCAGACCCACGAAGGAGGAGAGCTTGGTTGTAGCGGCTGACCCATGGTACTCAATAGAAGGAGTACCTCTAAAGGCTATGAGGGGGTGCGCTTGGTTGTAGCGGCAGACCCATGGTGGGAAGCGCTTGGTTGTAGCAGCAGACCCATAGTACTCGATAGGTGGAGTACTACAGCAGTCCAAGGTTAGAGGAAAGTGCTTGGTTGTAGCGGCATACCCACTGTACTTGATGGAGAAGGAGTATCCCATTATCTATGGTTTCAACTTCATGATCAATCCTGTGTGGGTCATTGCGGGGTTAGTACCTATCGATCTTTTGTGGGTCCAATGACTTAGATGAATCAGTGGAAATATCTGATCATCTTTATCGTCATATGAAGAAGTATACATGTGTGAGCTAAATCCTGTTTTACCTTCCTTTGTGGATTGTGTTGTGCTATCCTGTGTGGATTTACGTTTTTCTTTCTTGTGTGGACTGGGTTGTACTTGAGCTCGGATGTTGGAGCCGAGCGAGAATTGATGACTTAGGTATATGTATGGGCATATACCTAAGTCGTTTTGGATGTTACTTCGTGATTGTATCTTTCCTTTGTGGTTTATCTTTTGTGGATTCTGGGAGACCTTTGGGGGTCTCGGGGTCCCTACTGAGTAGCTTATACTCACCCCTACACAGGTTATGCCCGTACTAAGTTGTGTTGGTTGCAGACGACGGACAGCGCTGATCGTGGTAGAGGCTTGCGGAGTAGGACGGTACCTGGAGGTGGACCACTGGGTGGGACGTACTCGAATCGGTCGGATGGACCCGAGGAGTAGTGGAGGCTATCTGTACCCACCCTTCATGTGGGACTTCTAGTGGACGGCTCGACGTTGCGGCTTTACTTTTCAATTTTTGTTTTCCCTTTAGAGTTGTACTTTACATTCAATTTGGGTTTGTATACTAGCCCACTTACCTTTCTGCACTTACTGTTGTACCAGTTTTTACTTAGTGTTTACTTCTTCCTGCTTACTCTGTGGTGTTTGCTATTTACTTTACAAATGCAATGCCTTCCCTTTTTCTAGGATTTATGCCTTGGTGCTAGTCGCCAGCCCCTGGCCTATGGAAGGTGGGCTTGGGGTAGTCACGGCACGGGCCCTGAGGACGGGTCGTGACAAATTGGTATCAGAGGAGTTCGGTTCTACCACAGAACTTGGGACTATGATCTTTTTCTTTGTGAAGCAATAGTGTTAAGCGTATTGGGTGTGGTTATCAGTCCAGGGAGTCCAGTGTTGGTGTGGCGGCCGACGTATCCGTACACCAGGACCTTGACTTCTGATTTCCGACTTAATGCACGAAAACATTGATTGCATGTGTGTTTCAAGTTTTCTTTGTGATTACTTTGTATCAGCTCACCAGGTATACTGTTCTGACCATGGCGCACCTGTTTCCTTTTCAGGATGGTCCCACGACGGCAGCTAGCTAGGGTTCTGAGAGTTGAGCGTGACGACAGCCCACTGAGCGACGAGGCCTCGGTGCAGGGCCCTTTGTCAGCAGTGGCACCGATGGTAGCTCTACCCGCCTAGCCACCGATGCTTCCAGCCCCAGCCGCTGACGATGCACGTCGCCTTATTGCACTGCATGAGTTCCAGTGCCCGCGACCGCCCAGGTTCTGCGGCGAGATGGACCCCCAGGCAGCCGAGGACTGGCTGGAGGCAATGGTACGAGTTTTTCGGTTAGTGAGGACACCATCAGACCTTATGGTGGTCCTTGCAGCGAGCCTCCTGCATGCGGCAGCAGGCAGATGGTGGAGTTTGATGCTCCAGGTGCACGATGATGCATCACTCCTTTAGACGGTCTTTGAGAGCCTTTTTCGCTCAGAGTTTTTCCCAGCCACCCTCCGAGCGGTGCGCATCCAGGAGTTACTACAGCTACGGAAGGGCAGCATGACAGTAGCCCAGTACGCGGCGAGGTTTACCGATCTCTCGCGCTATTCCATAGACATGGTACGGGACCCATTCTTCAGGGCTCGAACCTTCTAGCAGGGGCTCAGGTGAGAGATCAGAGCTTCAGTTGTTTCTCACATCTTTCCGACACAGATAGGGTTTCTGGAGCGTGCCCTCTTAGTGGAGAGTTTCCTTGCTGAGCAGTCTCCAGTAGCAGGACCCACCACTAGCCGGTATGCGGCAGAGTCATCTACAGCGGGCAATAGACAGATGATGTAGGGGTCCAAGAGGACTAGACCTACCGGTGGCCGACCGCGTGACACAGGATCGTTTGTGCGAGGCACCCGGGATGGACAACGACTTACCATGAGAAGACAATGTTACTCTTATGGCGGGGTTGGTCACATGGCTCGTGACTGTCCGACCCGCCATACGGATGACCAGCAGATGAACGAATGACCTCCCAGGCAGAGCCAGAGGTTCGATCGAGGCGGATGGCATGGAGCAGGAGATCGTGGCAGGGGAGTTGGCCATGTATCTGGAGGTGGACGATGCTTCGAGGTGTTTCCACCACCACCACCAGGAGGTCCACCCCGACTGTAGGAAGCTGGTGGACATGGGAGAGCTCAGCTTCAGGCAGCTGAGGCCTACGATCATGGAGCTCCGAGAGCAGATGGACATAAGTGGGACTAGCTCCAGACCTGGAGACTTTTTTTTATGCTGCTTCTAGCATTGTAGATGTTTATCTTTGTACATTGAGCTACTGTAATAAAAGACACTTTTCTTGTGGTGTTTACCTTCATGTTCTCTCTTTTAGTTATTGCTAAGAGGTTCCGGTTTAAAAACCGTGGACTTGACCCTCACTTTGAGATACCTACTGGAGGAGACCCAGTGACCACACACTGATGTCGACAGTGTGACTCAACCCTTGGAAAAGAGAGAAAAGGTTGGATCTCTTGGTAGTATCATCGAGGCCTTACGAAGTCATCCTTGGTATGGAATACTATCATCCATGTTAGGGTTGACTGTATTAGGCGAAGAACATGGTTCATCCAGGGGATGAGACCGGATTTCTCTTATCGGCAAAGAAGAAATCTCAGCAGCTCCTGTTGGACCAGAAAGGTCCAAGTCATCCATGAGCGGATGAGGACAGCTCAGAGCTGGAAAAAGTCTTGTTCTGACAAAAGGCGGAGGCCACTAGAGTTCGATGATGGCGACCACGTCTTCTGGCGTGTCTCACCTCGACGTGGATTACGGAGATTTGGACGATGTGGTAAGTCGTCTCCATGCTTCATCGGACCATTCAAGGTCCTCAGTAGGATTGGAGAGGTGGATTATTGTCTGGCTCTACCACCTCAGTTGCACCGGGTACACGACGTCTTCCAAGTATCTCAGCTGAGGAGATACGTGCATGATCCTTCACACATCATAGACCATGAGGAGCTGGACGATGGCGATGGGGTGACTTTTGCAGAGGTCCCGGTGGAGATCGAGGATCGACAGGAGAGGGTCCTACGTGGACGATCGATTCCTCTTGTACGCATCATATGACAGCACGTTAACCTCCAGGAGAGCACTTGGGAGCAGGAGGCTCAGATGCGTGCTCAGTACCCACATTTGTTTCCCTAGTTTATGATGTATCTTTACGGGGACGTAAATCCCTAAGGTGGGAGTGATGTAAAGTCCAGTAAAATTCAAGGAAATTTTTTTCTTAATTTTATTTGGAATTTTACAAGAACGCAGTTTCTGACGGCACGTGATTCCGAGGCCCAGTGTGTCCGGAATCATTTTTCGAAGTTTGGCTCGGGTACGTTCAGTGAACGAACGAGCGGGTTTTTTCTAACTTTTTAACCGGTGCTCAGAATCAAATTCTAAGGGCACCGATGGAATCGCAGTGCCGGTATTTTCTTAGAAACTCCCCTTCCGGAGTTGCATTTCCTCGGTTGTGGTTTTTAATTTTTGGGATTTAATTTAAGAAATAAAAAAATGTGGTACGACAAACTTTATTTTATTTCACTTAAAGCCACTTAAAGATACTTAAGCTGAGTTGAAGCGGATAGGGTGAAACCCAAAATATCCTACCCTCTTGGTAGGATATTTGTGAGGTGGGGCCAGCACGAGCCCCACCGTTTCTTTTCCGCTAAGTAACGCACCCGTGAAAACCCTTTTTAATGAAAGTCAACTGAGGTGTTTTCTTAAACAATTAAACGCTCCTATTAATTGGGCGGTTAATTCGTTGAAATTAATTCTATGAATTAATTTGTTCGTTTCTTAACCTGTTTTTCAACTGTTGGCATATTAATAAAATAAGAACAACACACCTTTCTTCTGGTGTGCCTTTTGTTGAGAGGATATGGAGATTCTGTGCCTTCATCCTCCTTCGCGAAGAATGCGAAGAACGCGAAGAACGCGAAGAACGCGAAGGACGCGAAGAACGTTTTCACCCTCGGGGATCGAAGATGCGACGCCGTGTTCTGCGAGGCCGATGATTCCCTATCCCCGACGCTTCTTCCTCGATGTTCTTCCCCGCAGCAATCTCCGATCATCAACTGCTTGAGGTAGGATATTTCGAATCTTTAATTCCTTGTGGATTTTATCCTTAATATGGATTTAATTCATGAAATTAAATCCATGTGTTTTCTTTAAACCTCAGAGATCGACGACGCGACGCCCTTCCGCGACGCGACGATCCCCTTCTTCCGCGATGGTCAATTCCGTGAAGAACTCTCGTCCGACGACAGCGACGAAGGTAGGGGTCGTTTTGAAAATTGATTTTTCCTATGTTTTTTTTCCTCCAAGGCAAGAATGCGGACCAACCAATGAACAAGTTGGTCTGCGGATTATTATTGTGGAACGAGGTTTATCAATTGCTGGGATTTATGGTCTTGTTTCAAACCACTAATGTGGTGGGTGCGGACCAACGAACAAGTAAGAACCCACCGCCCTTGTTTCCTGGTGTACAGAATGGCAGACGATGACAAAATGTGCCGCAGAGACGATTTGTTGATTCCGCAGTGAAGAACGGGACACGGGATGAGCTACGGCGTAGACGGAAATGGAATCGGACCACCAGAGCATCTCCGGTGGCCCGCAGACTCCACCAGAGGCTCGGGTCGCCGGCGCGGCGGCGCCGGCAGCCAGAGGTGGCGACGCCCCGGCACGCCGCCGGATGGATCCGCCGCTACTGAAGCTGCGGCGGCGGCGACCGACCAGACCCACGCCTGCGCAGGTCCAGCGAGACACGGGACGCGGCTCTGCCGCGTCTGCTGACCAAGCGTGGCCCCACGCGGGGCCGCGGCTCCTCTTCACGCGGGGGCAGCACGCCCCCACGGCTTCCCTTGCTCGGCCGCTCGGTCGAGCCGAGCCGAGCCGACCCACTGGCAGGGGTCGGGTCGAACCGGTTCAGGCCGACCCAGGGGGGGTTGGGCCGGGTCGGTCCGGGCCCAGACCCCCCGTTTCCGGACCTTTTCGGTCTTTTGCTCATAACATGAGCTACGGGACTCCGAACGATGTGTCGTCAGCGGAGATGCGATCCTTGGATCAAGACGGTCGTTTCGGTATATCGCACTCAAGGTTTAGGAATACTTTGGGTTCATCCAGGTTGGTTCGTACACGAAACCAACCGGGCCCTCGGAGCAGAAATGCTCATATCTCGAGCTTCGGACGTCCGATTGACGTGCCATAGACTTTTTTGAGTTCCTCTAGGTGAAATGGATCTTTTGGCATACTCCGCCTGGGGTTTGGACACATGTGGAGTACGGTCGGGTTGGTTTTTCCTTAAAAACCAATCGGGCCTCTCGGAAGAAAAAGCCAATAACTCTCAGACCGGGCGTCCGATTGACGCGTCGTCTGCGACGTTGAGTTCCTGTTGAAGATACGGAACTTTTGGATACATCAAATCTGGACTATGTGGAAGTTGATGTATCAACCTCTCGGATCGTGGAGCGGACCCTCCCGAACGATCTTACTGTGTGCGAGGACCCTAGAGTTGGCTGTAACTGCTATTGTGACGACGACGACTGTATAGAAACCCTCAGTGGATTCGACTGCGAAGATGATGAAAACAGTACGGGAATCCTCTGTGTTTTCGGCAATGACCACTACGGTACATCTTGGGATATGTCAACTCCGGACTACAGGTCAGTTGATGCATCGACCTCTTCGCTCGTGGAGTGGACCCTCCCGGAATGAGCATGTTGTGGGAAGAAACCCTAGAGACGGTTGAGACTTGATGACTGTTGATCGAACGACTCAGTGTGTTATGGATAGCCCAGTGGGGAGCATTTGGTTGTAGCGGAAGACCCACGCCGGAGGAGCACTTGGTTGTAGCAGCAGACCCGCGATACTCAACAGAAGGAGTACCTCTGGAGGCTATGATGGGGAGCGCTTGGTTGTAGCGGCAGACCCACGATGGAGGAGCGCTTGGTTGTAGCGGAAGATCCACGATGGAGGAGCGCTTGGTTGTAGCGGCTGACCCGTGGTACTCAACAGAAGGAGTAGCTATAGAGGCTATGAGGGGGAGCGCTTGGTTGTAGCGGTAGACCCATGGTGGGAAGTGCTTGGTTGTAGCAGCAGGCCCACAGTACTCGATAGGTGGAGTACTACAGCAGTCCAAGGTTAGAGGAAAGCACTTGATTTTAGCGGAATACCCACTGTACTTGATGGAGAAGTAGTATCCCAATAGCTATGGTTTCAAATTCATGATCAATCCTGTGTGGGTCATTGCGGGGGTTAGTACCTATCGATCTTTTGTGGGTCCTACGGCTTAGATGAATCAGTGGAAATATCTGATCATCATTATCATCATATGGAGAAGTATACCTGTGTGAGATAAATCCTGTTTTACCTTCCTTTGTGGATTGTGTTGTGCTATCCTGTGTGGATTTACGTTTTTCTTTCCTGTGTGGACTGGGTTGTACTTGATCTCGGATGTTGGAGCCGAGCAAGAATTGATGACTTAGGTATATGTATGGGCATATACCTAAGCTGTGTCGGATGTTACTTCGGGATTATATCTTTCCTTTTTGGTTTATCCTTTGTGGATTCTGGGAGACCTTCGGGGGTCTCGGGGTCCCTACTGAGTAGCTTATACTCACCCCTGCACGGGCTATTCCTGCACTACGTTGTATTGGTTGTAGATGACGGACAACGCTGGTCGTGGTGGAGGCTTGCGGAGCAGGACGGTACCTGGAGGTGGACCACTGGGTGGGATGTACTTGGAGCGGTCGGCTGGACCCGAGGAGTAGTGGAGGCTATCTGTACCCACCCTTCAGGTGGGGCTTCTAGTGGACAGTTCGACGTTGCGGCTTTACTTTTCAATTGTTGTTTTCCCTTTCGAGTTATACTTTACTTTCAGTTTGGGTTTGTATGCTGGCCCACTTACCTTTCCACACTTACTGTTGTACAAGTTTTTACTTAGTGTTTACTTCTGCCTTCTTACTCTGTGGTGTTTTTTGTTTACTTTACAAAGGCAATGTCTTCCCTTTTTCCAGGATTTACGCCTTGGTGCTAGTCGCCAGCCCCTGGCCTATGGAAGGTGGGCTTGGGGTAGTCACGGCACGGGCCCCGAGGACGGGTCGTGACAGTCACCGCATACATACGACAAAAAAAACATTCCTTTTGTCATTTAGTAAAATGCTTCGTATAAAAAGGATTCCTTTAGAATAGACGTAAAAGTAAAATGTTTTTATACACAGTATAAATGAAATTTGTGTATAAAACAAAATATGCCTCAATGAAAGGAGATTGAGACGAAGTCCCTTACCTTGTATCCGACTTGACTCGATCGTTCTTTAATCTCCTAAATAATAAACATGAGTTAATTTAAACTTTCTTAAGATCCTTTTCAAGTTCATTATTCCTTTTATATAACTTATTACCATGTTATCAACACTATGTAATTATTTAAGTTAATAATGGCCGTTTTGTCAATCATTGGTACTTGAGTCAAAAATAAACTCATTATAATTACATGTTGTTCATGTGGTAAAATATCCATTATATCCATAATTATATTCATGATTTAGATAACATATATAACATATATATCCATTATATACATGCATTTATAATATTACATAACATTTAGAGGTAAGAAATGAAATGCATCGTTCATGGAGACGGTAAGCCGTACGTACGCATGAACGCTACCTTCATTTCTATTTCATATTTTATGGAATGGAATCATAATTATATAAAGGTATATTATAATTATAGTATAATATTATATATAATATCATTAACTCCATCCTTTATACATCCCACATATGGAATTAACGAATCAAATCACTTTGAGGGGGCGGTGGTCCGCACTTCCTAAAATGAGGATATCGCGTTTACCCATAACGAAAACCATAAAGGTATGCCATAAATGAATAATACAGAAGCTTAAGGAAAACATAAATGTATTATATATCATATATAAATATAGTGACATCTTAATGGACACCTTTTAAGGTGTTATAAGAATATTAAACAATCATCGTTTCGTGAGGCCGAAATTCATCTTCCACGGAAACAATATACTCTTTAACCATTAGACAGAGGTGTGTGTAAGTGTATCTAGAATACTTATTATTAAAAAATCCTATTATATTTTATATACTTATTTTGTTACAAAATAAATGAATAAAAAGATTTTAGGGGGTTGGAGAAGAAAAATAAAACAAAACAACATTATAGAAGACTTTACCTTTAAATCGGGTAACTCCTCTTGGATTGAACCAAAAGGGTTTCTTGAAGATATTTCTGCCTAAGGTAAGGCTTATATGATGAATAGAGGTATGTGGAGAGATAAAATGAGTAGATCTTGGCTGAGCCAATGGCTTTAGAAGTTTGGGTAAGGAGGTAGAGGTTGGGGCCTTTTATAAGAGGAAGGAGGGGCAATCTTGGAAAGTCAAGAAATGTTACTTTATTTTAAAATGAGTTTCAGATTTAAAATGTCCCACATTGATATATTTCTAGGATAAGGTAATAAGGGTTCTAAATATACTCATCTAATAGGTATTTTACAAGTGTATGTCATAGATTTTACATTATATTTTCATTTTATTTAAATCGTTAATTAATGAGGTAATCGTAGCATCATCATGGTGTCACAAATAAATTAATTTATTTAATGTCTAAAAATTATAACAAAATTACTATGATGTAGAAAATATTTTTATCTTTCCAATTAATATTTATAGTCTAAGATATCATTTACACATACAAAACTAAATTTTTTTTACTCGGGTGATACATTCTTTAGTGATATTCTCCTTTCTTTAAAAATAAAATGATAAAGTGTCAATTTCACCCAAAAAGTGTTTCCATGGGGTCCCTAAGTTTGGAAAAAGGCATACCATGGTCTTCCATGACACAACCAGTATCATTAGGACACATTTTGGGGTCATTTTTTATTATTATGACATAATTTTATTATCCTTAACTACCCGATTACTAATTAATCACGATAATTAAAGATAATTTTTGTCGTTACTATTAATAATGTCCAAAAACAAAAGAGTCTTATTTACATAATTTATAACTTCTGATTCCAAATATGTAATCCATTTTACAAAATTCCAAATGTATAAATTGAAATAATTAATTTAAAAATAATTTCCATTGTCAAAACAAATAGCAGGTTTTTTTGAAACAATTTATATCAAAAGTTTGACAATTGTTTATATCTAATTTCAAAGTGAAATTAATCCTAATGAACACAATTGGATTAAATGGGAAAAATATATTCTAATTACACTTTAAAACCAATTAAAAAGTTAATCTATCCATATAATTAAATTAGATGAAAAAGCAGTTTTGATATAAAATGCAGTATTTTTCACTATTCATTAAAAAATGAACATTGTCAGAAAAATACCAATAATTTATAAAAAGTAAATTTCAATGTCCCAATAATAAAGAATAAGTTAATTTTGACAAATATATCTTATAAAATTGTCAAAATTTTGATTTAAAAATGGTTTGCCATCAAAAGGCAGTAAAACAATCTTTTAAAAATATTAGTGTATTCCATGCTTAAGATTGGATTTATTCTCATTTTAAGCCTCTAAAACACTCTATAATTCATAAATAGACATAGATAAGAATATATATTATTCATTACTTACATGGGATGTTACAGACGGTATTGAGCCTCAGGGAGGCTTCTTATGTAGCTTGCTTTGAAAGGGTAAAGGATGAAAGTGCATGTAGTTTGGTGGTGAGGGATGGGGCTTAGAAACTAAGGTGTCCTATGGAGGATTCTAGAGTTGATTCTTACTCTAAACCCACATTATTCATGCTCAGTGTGAGAAAAAAGAATTAGCAAAGACTTAACGATCACATGATTAAAGGTGAATCCGAGAGGAATAGAGTGGGGCATACACGTGGTTTACAGAGAAAGAGTAAATAGGGTCATACGCTTGGTTAGCGGCCCATGGAGATTGATATTGGGGCTTACTCTAATATGGGGTCCTGATGTCAATAAATCCCAAGGGGGAGGGATGGGGTAATGAAGGTCCATATTCCCGTATCTCCTATGAACTTTGCACATGTAAGTAGAGAGGAGAAGCAAGGATGAAACCACTTGCATGAAAGCTAAGGTCATTACACCAAGATGGTTCTCCCCCCATGGAAAGATGTAAGTCCATGCAAGGAGGATCTCAATCCATGTGCAGATGATCTCACTCCCTTGAATACCCTTGTCTATGGAAAATGTTTGAGGCGGGGAACCGCGTGTATATTGCACGGGGCAAGGCTATAATTTAATGTCATGTGATGAGAACGATGGTGCTTGGCATATTAATGTCCTACAGCTTAGACAACGATGATTTTCTCATCACCCCTAGGACTTACATAACCAACACTCTTTAACCCTTGGTGAGGGAAGGCACCATGAATGTCGTGTCGAGATGTGGTTGTTGAGGGATCCATTGAGGTGATCACATTTGTGTGGATGAGAGAAGAAGAAATATCAATTAGTGTTCCATTACAAAGAAGCACAAGTTGGGGAAACACATCAAGAAGCGCCATTCAAGGGACATTGAAGTTACTTCGGACAAGCCTGGAGGGCCGTACGAAAGGGATGTGTCAAAAACAAGGGTGTCACCCATTAGATTGGAGGTTCAAATATGGTTCCCTAAAGGAAGGGTGGTATATTGAAGACATAATGATGGTTTCGTGCAATTAAGATCATATGCACGCAATCTTGGTGAGGTTACATACAAAAACGGTGGATTTTACGCGTAATAGAGAGGTGTGTGTGCAATAGGTAAGGACAACACAAAATAAGATATGATTGTGATCAATAGGGAGGTGTGCGTAGAATTGGACAGGGTTGTCTACAATTGGTGATGATTGTGTGCAATTGGGGAATGTGTGCACAATTTTGGGTGATGTGTGTGCAATAGGTCGGGGTTTCATGCAAATTGTGAGTTTGATGGACCAACGGAATCTTTGCACGCAATGATGATGTTTTGCATGCAAAGGCCTAGAATTGCGAGCCAAGGGTCTGGTTTGCACACAATTTCCATATAATCAAAGTGTACGGGTGATGGTCAAGCCCTAGTGAGCCCTCCCAAAGGCATACCCCTAGGTGAACTGTCACGTGAAATGTAGTACCTTGAAGCAATGCTTTTCGCATGGGAGGGGTTTGATTTCGCACACGAGACCTGGGTCCAATTCTTTAACAGTCCTGAAGAGAGGGGGTACATCTATTTATAGATGAGTTCAGGAAGTGGCAGTGTGAAATGAGGTCAATGCATAATTCCCCAACCATATATTACGTGCTCCTCTCCACTTTTGGTTGCCCAGATTAGAAGCCTTCTCGAGAGGATGGTGCAATGAATTTGTCCTCGGTGTGCCAAATTATATGTTTTCCGCACACTAATTTGGTTTTATGTGCATCATATCCATTTTATGCACACATCTCCCCATTTACATGAAGCATCCTTCTAGGACTCTAGATCCTCTACTAAGTTGAAGGATGCCTTTACATCCATCCTCTAACATCTTTTTTCGCTTTCATTTGGATTTCAGCGCCAACAGATTTCTAAGAAAATGTTTTCTTCTCAACTCTAATACATTGATACATATATTATATTGTGAATTAAATTTATCTTATATGTGGTACATACTATAAATATGAAATATTGTATCATAATTCTTCATTACTCATGATTTTTATATAATAATTCATTTTTTATATTTTATGGAATTTTGGTTCAAATTTTATTAACATGTTAATAGATTATTTTAAATTTCAATATTATTCTTGGTTGTTAATTTTTAAATATATATAATAATAATTATATATTATTTATAAAAAAAATTTATATATTTTAATCAATTATATATATTTCCGGTGATCCCTTTTTCCCTTGAAATTTTGACTCTATTTTGTATTAAAAACACAAATGAATTTTAAAAAAACATCCTTATTTTTTAAAAGGTAATGAATATTTTTTTATGTATCCATGTTTGAGAAACCATTCACCTATATTATTTCAAATTATAAATGATTAGTAATGTTAATTTTAATATACCTTTTACTTTCATTACAATTTTATAAAATATATCATTTTTATTTATTTTCTATCAAATCTTTTTTGACTATTTACAAAATATTGAATATATTATTATATTTAACATATACAACATGAAGAATATTTATCAAATCTAAATCCATTATATTAATTTTATCTTCACATATATTTTTACATGGATTTAAATTGAAAATATAATTCCATTATGCTTTAATTATTTTTAATTTTAATAAAATAGGCATTAAATAATCTATGAAAGAATTAAATCTCGGAAATTATTTATAACAAAAAAATTTATAATGAAAAGTTACTAAATGAAGAATTGATTTTTTTTAAATATTCTATAACATTTTAATATATAATAATAATATGACTATCCATTATTTTAGAAAATCAGTTATGATAAATTGATGTTATCCTATCTATTTTAATGATTTTGGAATTATGCCCTTTTGTGTTAATTAACATTCTAGCAATCACATTCTCAATGAATTATTATTCTAAATTGGACATTATTTCTCTCAGTAATGAAAATATATTCCATATCATGGATATATAATGTATCATTAATATTAAATTAATTTTTTCTATATTATATATAAATTTATTCTATGGTATAAATTGAATATAGATTATGTAGAATGTTATTTAAACTCCCACAGATGTATTTTTTATATTTATTGTAAATTCAAGACATTTTTTATTTATTAGAAATGAATTAAATTTATGATATATATTTTTTATTCAATTTATGAGGAATGGATTGAATATATGTACGTGAGTTGGGTTCCATTAATAGATCATTCATTAATGCATCAACAACTCTCATGAGACAATCTAGTTCACATACCATACTGGTTGGTTATTTATTGTATTCATAAAAATTTATAAAATTTCCCCTGGTTCAAGGAATTGATGGTACGTTTCATGATGTCTTGTAAGAAGGACATGTTGATATAATAATGAATGACCAATATTATTCTTTTCCTTTAGTGATAATTTAGTTGTCATTATGTGTGATTTTACTTTCATCCGTTGACATATATATCATGATCAAGTTATTGATTAATGGGAAAAAAGTTTATTATTATTTATTTCATTTTTTATGTACTATATATGTAGGATTCTGGGACACCCAGAGAGGGTAGGGGTGAATCAGGGTGACAACTTTTTCTTTTAAAGTGAAGGATCTTGTTCCAATGTTGGTAGGAACTTGTTAAACCTGTATGATGAAAAGGATCAGAAAGCAAACATTCACATGTAGAAGGATGAAACCACACTTTTTACTTGGTTCACCACTAAGGGATACGTCCAAGGATCATACGCTGACAAGTTGTCGGTCATACCAAATTCCACTAATCTTCACTAGTTATGGATTACAATGGTTCGGGAACAGTCACTCTATCCCAGGCTCACTGCCTTTATAAAGGTTCAGGGATATCTCACTGCTTCCCTCGGGTCACTCCCACTGACTCCCCCTGGCTCACTACCCTTGGTGAAGTCACACTTAGTTTATAGACATGAAGGTCTCTTCAATATATGTGCATTGAAGTCTTTGTCTCTTCTTAGCAAGAGACTCTGCTTACATACAAGTCCAAAATTGATGCACTAGAACGCACAGAACCACTAAAACGGATAACCAGAATGTGCATAAAAGCTTCACTGACAATTGCTGGCAACACCAACCATTTGCGTGCAGAACCTTCCTATTGCGCGCAAACTTTACTTTTTCACGCGGAAAAATATTTCGCACCATAACACCCGTTTTTCACGCAACTGAATCTTTTACGAACAGCCCCAATATTTACGCACAACAGTTCCTTTTTCGTGCATCCCGAAATTTTCATTGCAATCCAGAATATTTCTCGCAAGCCCCTTTACGCGATCCTTTTTCGTGCATCAGACCTCGAATCTTCTCTAAGTCTTCAACTATCCGGAATGAGGGGGTTCACCTCTTATTTATAGGCTTCTGAGACCCCTGCACGCAAAATACCCTTTGGCGTGAAAACATCTCATATGGAACGTAATTTTTCACACAGGTATCATTTTCTGTGCACCTCTCTAGATATTTTGCGCAGCCCATGCCTTTTCCATTTTTTGACGTTTTGATTCCAAAACACTATTTTCACGAAAAATGTCTCTCCGCTATTTTGTGCACCACACTGTTTTACGCGCCCAGCTCAATTATTTCACGCACAACCCTTATTTTCCGTGCACCACTTCCTCTTTGTACGCACCTCCTTTTGCAGACAATCTGTGTCTTCATTTTCCAATTTTGAGGCCCAAAAATTTGGAAAACACTGGGAAACAACACCTCCTTCAATATTGTTGTTTGATTGAACTGTATGATCTCTTTGCTGACACACATTCTGAACGTCCACTGAGTATTGACAACAAACACAAACTAATCTCCAATTCATACATAGAACAACCATGGTTCCAACAATCTCCCCCTTTGGGTTTATTGGCAATCACCAAATAAATTCAAAAAAATCACCATCCCCATGCAATCCAAAAACGCAAGGATCAACTCAGACAACACTCTATGTCTACGTGAGCAAAGCTCGGTGTAGAAAACAAGAGAGGATGCTCGAATTGGGTTCCCGTGTTTTGGAATTCTCAATGACGCCCGAGAAATTTTCTTATAGTGTCACAAAAGCATTACATGTCCAATGAATTCCTTCTCATCCTATAGCATTACATGTCCAATGAATTCCTTCTCATCCTATCACCAACACAGAATTCTCATCGTGTTACAAAAGAATTACATGTCCACTGACAATCCTGAAGTTATTCATTTTCTCCCCTATTGTCAATAAACCCAAAGACTGGTAATTTGTTCATTGGTCAGCTCAATCCGTACTCCCCCTAGATTGTATCTCCCCCACAAACCTGCATCACATCCATAAACAGATAAAAACAGTTATCATAAATGGGGAGAGGGGAATACCAGAACCTCCTCATGCAGTAGGAGGTTTTTGAACACCGTGGTTCAACCGATGCTTTTCAAACACAGCTACTGACAATGGCTTCATTAGGATATCAGCTACTTGCTCATCAGTTCCCACACGATCCATTCTAATCACGCCTTGTTAAACTTTCTCTTTGATAAAGTGATATATAATTTCAATATGTTTTGTATGAGAATGCTGAACGGGATTCTTCATAAGATCAATTTCCCTCTTGTTATCACAAAAAATTACCATTGGTTGATTTACCTCATCACCAATATCTGTAAGTTGTTGCTTCATCCACATCAGTTGAGTGCATGCCTTTGTGGCGGATATATACTCAGCTTCAAGAGTACTAAGAGAAGTAATTTCTTGTTTCATGCTCAACCAGCCGACACAGTTATTACCAATAAAGAATGCTCCACCACTGGTGGACTTTCTGTCCACAACATCTCCAGCCCAGTCAACATCATAAAATGATGATAATTCACAGTCCCGTCATGCAGTAAAGTATAAGCCATAATTGTGAGTACCTTGAATATACCTCATGATTCTTTTTCCTACTGCCATATGTTCCACCTTTGGATTACTCTGAAAGCGGGCTGCAAGAAATGTGGCAAGACAATATCTGATCGTGTTGTTGTCAGGTACAGTAGGATCCCAATAATCCTCCTGTACATGGTGGGATCTACAGATTTGTCATCCTCATGCTTTCCAAGTTTGGTTCCAACTGCAATCGGAGTTTACATTGGTTTGGATTCTTGCATATTAAACTTCTTCAGCAGCTCTCTTGCATACTTTTCCTGAGAGATAAAAGTGTAGTCTTTCCTTTGAGTCACCTGCAGTCCCAAGAAATATGTGAGCTCCCCAATCATTGACATTTCAAATTCTAATTTCATGTGATTGGCAAATTCATCCACTGATTTCTACCTGCTGCCACCAAATATAATGTCATTGACATAAACAAGAACCATGAAATGATCATTCAGAGAATTATTCACATAGAGATCGTGATCTACTCCTCCTCTTTTGAATTCCATATTCTTGAGATAAGAATCTAGTCTGGAGTACCACTCCTGTGGTTCCTGTTTCAATACATAAAGTGATTTCTTTAGCTTGCAGACCTTTGATTCATCAGCACCAAGAAGAAAACCCACTGGTTATTCAATGTAGACTTCTTCTTCGAGTACACCATTTAAGAATTTTGTCTTGACATCATTTTGATATACTTTATATCCTCTTTGGAGAGCCATGGAAAGGAACAACCTGATTGACTCCAGTCTAGCCACTGGAGCAAAGGTTTCTTCAACATCAACACCTTCAAACTGAGAATACCCTTTACATACCAGTCGAGCCTTGTTTCTGATAACACTTACATGCTCATCAAACTTGTTCTTAAATATACATTTTGTTCCAATCACATTGTGACCTTTGGGTCTCTGGACAAGATCCCATGTCTGATTCTTGTCAATATGATCTAACTCTTCATTCATGGCTTTCACCCAGGATTCATCCTTTGTAGCTTCTTCAAATGAGGATGGCTCCACAACTGACAGAAATGCAGAAGGTGTGTTATTCCTCATCCTCCTTGTCTGTGTGGGTGCATTCCTATCTCCAATTATGTTAGATGGATCAATTTCTTCTCTCTGATTTCTCCTGTGAGGTTCAGTTGCATTCTCACCATCCAAGATTTCCTCTTCAGATTCTTTGTCTAAGTCAACATCATGATGTGACCCCTGAGTGTTTTGTACACCTTCCTCTATTTCTATATTTGTATTTATTCCATGTTCACATTCATTATCATCTTCTATCTCATCAGCATAGGTACTATTTGAAGCATTTTTTGTTTTTACTTCAATGATTTTAACATCATTTCTTTCCACAATCCTCCCCATGCGTTTATTGAAACACTTGTAAGATTTGTTGTTCATTGGATACCCAAGAAAAATTCCTTCATCAGCATTGTCACCAAACATTCCTTGGTTTCCTTCTTTATTCTGAATGAAACATTTGCTTTCGAGAACACGAAAGTATTTCAAAGAAGGCTTCCTTCCATGCCACAATTCGTATGGTGTTTTCATTTCTCCCATATGGATCCCTGTTCGATTCTGAATGTGCACTGCAGCTTCAACAGCCTCCTTCCTGTAATGGCAAGAGATACCACTCTCAATCAACATAGTCCTATCTATATTGTTGACCTATGGATTTCGATACTCAACAACTCCATTTTGTTGTGGAGTTCTCACAGTAGCTACCTCATGCTGTATTCCATGTTTTTCTAGGTAATTTTCAAACTCAATGGACGTGTATTCCCCTCCATTGTCAGATCGAAGGACTTTTATTGTTCATCCAGTATCATTCTCGGCAATCCGACGATAAGTTTTCATGCAATCAAGTACTTGTCACTTCCTATGAATTGGCATTACACAAGCCATTCTGCTATAATCATCAATGAAAAGGACGAATTACCTTTCTCCCTGGGTTCCAGCAACATTTATTGGGCCACATACGTCTATATGAATGAGATCAAGAAGATGTGATGCCCTTTTCTTCGTTGGCCGATATGAACTACAGACCAGCTTCCCACGAATACAAGCATCACAAGACTTTTCCCATTCACATTTTAGAATGGGAATATCCATGACTATCTTCATATTAGATATCTTTTCCATGTCTTGTTGGTTAATGTGCCCAAGCCTTCGATGCCACAAATTATTTTCTTCTTCAACAGACGAATAGAAGGAGTTCACTCTGCTATCAACCCGATATAAGTTTCTATCTGTTCTACATCCTTTCATAAGAGAATTCATTGTTTTTCCTTTTATAGTGCATCCTTTTTTATTGATGGTTACTATGAGCCCTGAGTCACAGAGTTGACTTACACTGAGGAGATTGTGGCATAGACCATCCACATAAAGAACTTCAGTCTTCTTCAGATCTCCATTGGCTAGAGCAGTATTCCCACTGCCTTTAATCTTCAAAGCACCATCATTACCAAACCTTACTATTCCATCAACCTTATTTTCAATTTTCTTCAAGAGGTCAGAATTTCCTGTCATATGTGAAGAGCATCCACTATCAAGAATCCAGGTGTTGCTGCTCTTTGTGGCTTTGAAGGAAACTTCTGCAAGATTGGATTTCTCGATCTTCCTTTTTTCTTTCCAAGAGATATTGGATAGAGTGTAAGATATTGACGGCCTTTTAATGATTTCTTCCACATAGTCAGATTCATCATTCCCATAATCTTCTTCCAGAGGAGAAAACCTGTTTTTGATATCAACACCATCAGGAGGATGAATATTGACCCATTTCTGAGAGTTGTATGAATCTCTTTTATCAAACCTATGCCTGTGATACATCGCTTTATGTCCAAAGTTAGAACAATAAAAACAATATCCATAGAAACTATTTCTTCTAAAAGATTGAGGATATGAAGTCAGTCTCCTTTGTTTATGTCCCAGATCTTCCCCATTCAAGTATCTCCTTGCCTCTTCGCAATATGACATGGTATGGCCCAGATAGCCACAGAACTGACACTTCATGAGAGGAAATGTCTTCTCACATGAATTTCTCCTCATACATTCATCCTTGGGAGAATAGTTGAACTGCCTATCATTTCTGAACGTTTGAGGATAATTCTCAGTTCTCCTTTTAGTTTGAATTGAGGGTTTATTTTTCAGAACTTTAGGAAATGTTTCAACATGTACAACCTTAATTTTTTCTTTCTTTTGGATCTCTTTATTTCCAGCAGTTGATGCCTTAGCTTCACATCCAATTCCACTCTTTCCCATGCAAGCGGGTCTTTGATCACTCAGGATTTTTCCAACCCCATTTGAACCACACTTGGCTCTTGCCAGTAATTCTGCATCTGAGAATCTTCCAAACTGTATTTTCTTCCTTGATTCTTTTGAAATTGATTCAGTCTCAGGTTTACTCCTAAGAGTAACAACTTCCTCCTCAAGACCCGTAGCAGTCTTGGAATTTTATTCCAGCCTGGATGTGAGTTCATTGATGACCTTTCCCTGCTCTTCAATTCTCAACTTTAGATCTAATGCATCATCATTTCTTTCAAGGATTTTAGACTGTACTTTCACAAATTCTTCCAGTAGTTCAATTTCAACTACAAGTTCATCAACATATTCTGATGATTCTTCCACCATTTCCTTCCACTTATTACATCTCTTACATTTATTCTCAATCTTGGAGAAAGTATCCTTAATTTGAATCTTTGGATCACCAATAGCATTAATCTGATTATCTCTTCCTTTATTGATTGATGATTCTTATATTTCAGTGGTAGCCATCGTGGAAGCATGGTTTCCGATTTTAAATTCTGGTTCTTCTTTCTCAAAAAAATTCAACATCATCATCATCTTCTTCACAGACAAAACTCTTCCTCTTCATTTTCATTCCATATTTGAAGTCACCCCTTTTGAAAAGCATTTTTCTAGGTTTCTCTATTTCTTCAGCTTCACTCTCATCATCATCCAACTTTCTTTGGCACTGAGAAGCAATTTTCCCAACTCTTCCACAACGAAAACACACAAGAGGTAGATTACCTCTAAATTTACCTTTTCCCTTCTTCAGCTTCTTGGAGATGAGAGAGAGGATTTCTTTTTCCTCATCATCTTCACCACCACTGTCTTCTGAAATTTTCAGTTTGTCCATGTCTTTAAATGCCATTTCCTTGCTCATGCGAGTTGTGGCATCTTCGGGTTTGACTCTCATCTCATATGCCACTAAACTACTTAAGAGATCATCCAGAGATAGTTTAGAGAGATCTCATTCTTCCAGGGATAACACCTTTGAATTGTACATGGGAGGAAGTCTTATTAATATTTTCTTTACGATATCAATGTCTTTGATTTCTTCTCCAAGACCTCGAATTACTCCCACTACTTCAGTAATTAGATTGAAGAATGAATCTGCATTCTCATTAGGATGCATATTTAGATCGTCAAACCTGTTATGTAAAACCTGAAGTTTTTCCTCCTTTACTTTGTTTTCTCCTTCATAAATGTTTTCAAGTTTATCCCACATAGACTTTGCTGAGGTGCAACTCATCACCTTTAGTTAAATCTGATCTGAAAGAGTCACAGTGATAGCATTCTGAGCTTTAGCATCGGTGTCAAGAACTTTCATGTCTGTATCAGTCATAGCAAGCCCTGTTGGATCAGTAACCTGTATTCCATGGACAGTAGCAAAGAGGACTTCTATTCCAAGGGATCCTAAATGAGATTTCATTCTGTTCTTCCAAATCTGAAAATTACTTCCATCAAAGAGAGGTATTCCCCTAGCATTGACTGAGTTCTCCCTAACGAAAAAGGACAGATCTAACAATAGCAACCTCCCTCTGATACCACTTGTAGGACCCCGGGACACCCTGAGAGGGGAGAGGTGAATCAGGGTGACAACGTTTTCATTTAAAGAAAATGATCATGTTCCCACATTGGTAGGAACTTGTTAAACCTGTATGATGAAAAGGATCTGAAAGGAAACATTCACATGTAGAAGGATGACACCACACTTTTTACTTGGTTCACCCCTAAGGGCTACGTCCAAGGAGCATACGCCGACATGTTGTCGGTCATACCAAATTTCACAAATCATCACTAGTTGTGGATTACATTGGTTCGGGAATTATCACTCTGTCCTAGGCTCACTGCCCTTACAAAGGTTCAGGGATAGCTCACTGCTTCCCTCAGGTCACTCCCATTGGCTCCCCCTGGGTCACTGCCCTTGGTGAAATCACACTCAGTTTATAGACGTGAAGGTCTCTTCAATAGATTTGCATTGAAGTCGTTGTCTCTTCTTAGCATGAGACTCTGCTTGCATCCAAGTCCGAAATTGATGCACTAGAACACACAGAACCACTGAAGAGGATTACCAGAATGTGTAGACAAGCTTCACAGACAATTTCACGCAACACCAACCCTTTGCGCGCAAAACCTTCCTGTTGCGCGCAAACTTTACTTTTTCACGCGGAAAAATATTTCGCGCCACCACACTCTTTTTTCACGCAACTGAATCTTTTACGTGAAACCCCAATATTTACGTGCAACAGTTCCTTTTTCGCGCATCTTGGAATTTTCCGCACAATCCAGAATATTTCACGCAAGCCCCTTTACGTGATCCTTTTTCACATATCAGACCTCGAATCTTCTCTAAGTCTTCAACCATTCGGAATGAGGGGTTTCACCTCTTATTTATAGGCATCTGACACCCCCGTGCGCAAAATCCCCTTTGGCGCGAAAACCTCTCATCTGGCGCGTAATTTTTTACACAGGTATCATTTTCTGCGCACCTCTCCAGATATTTCGCACAGCGCATACCTTTTCCATTTTTCGACGTTTTGATTCCAAAACACTATTTGCGTGAAAAACTTCGCTCCGCTATTTCGCGTACCATGCTGTTTTTCGCGCCCAGCTCAAGTATTTCGCGCACAACCCTTATTTTCCACGCATCGCTTCCTCTTTGTGCACACCTCCTTTTGCAGACAATCCATGTCTTCATTTTCTGATTTTGAGGCCCAAAAATTTGGCAAACACTGGGAAACAGCGCAACCTTCAATACTATTGTCTTCTTGAACTATATGATCACTTTGTTGACACACATTCTGAACTTCCACTGAGGATTGACAACAAACACAAACCAAACTCCAATTCCTGCATAGAACATCCATGGTTCCAACAATATAAAAGTGATAAAAAAATTTAACGTCATTCCTTACTTTGATTTTTAACCCACCCATTGTTTTTTTCATTTCCCATTGATATGAAGAAGGAGCCTGTTAGGTCCACAAGGCTGAATACCCTGAGAGGGGGGGTGAATCAAGGTATGACTAATTTGAAATTAAAGCTTGTTCTGATCTTGTTTCGCTGTTAAGAAAAACACTCTTCTCTCTTTTCCTGTTGCACAAAATAAATAGAAAGTAAAGCATGCACAGGACACAGTAATTTTACTTGGTTCACCGCTAAGGGCTACGTCCAAGGAGCATACGCTGACAGATTTCCGGTCGTACCAAATTCCACTATACTTCACTAGCTGTGGATACAAGGTTTGGGCTAGATCACTTCTATGCTCAGGCTCACTGCCTTTACAATGTTTAGGGTCAGCTCACTGCTTCACCAAGGTTCACTCCCAGTTTCTCTCTCTCTGGATCACTGCCGGTGGAGAGGATAACCTTCTTTCTCTTCCTTTTCTCACTACACTTGGAAGGAATCCACTCACAGTTTATAGACCTGTAGGTCTCTTCATTTGCATGAAAGAATGCATCTTCATCTGTAAGTAGATGATCTGTTGAAGCCCAATTTTCACCCGTAGATGAATATCTCTTTGCACCGAAGGAATTGAGAAAATTCCAGCTTCCACGCAACCCGAAAATCACTACTGGAAATAAACCTTACTTGGCGCCCAAGTCTAACTCAGTGCGCAAGTATCGGCACGCAAGTCACAATGGGCACACAAGTCCTCCTCAGACACTTGCGCGACTCAAGCTTCCTCAACTCTAAATCTGCGCGACTCACTTCCTTTTAGGCCCAATCCAATATTGGTGCACAACTCCACACGGGCGCGCAGCTTCAAACACTGGCGCACAACAATCACCCTGGCACGCAAGTCCCACCTGCACGACCACACACACCACTTGCGCGTCCACCAAACCTGCGCGACGGGAGCTCTGATTTCTCAAAGTGTTGAACTCCGATAAAGAATGAAGAGGGGTGGTCCAATATTTATAGGAAAATTGACTACCCTGCGCGACGGCGTGCAAGTCACCTGCGCGACCCAGGCTCGGCGTACAAGTCTTCTGTCATCTTAGACACTTGCACGACCAACTCCCAAACTTGCGCGAACCTGTTTCCTTAGCCATATTTTGATCTTCTGATCTTGAAAAACATATGGTGCGCAAGTTTCCTATACTCCGATTCCTCGGTGCACAAGTCCCTTTGCCAAAAACACTTTTCTTCATTTGTCGATTTTCAGGCCCAAAAATTTGGCAAACACTGGAAAACAGCGCCACCTTGTATTTGTTCTTTTGTACCACCTCCATATCGTCCATTCCATTATCGACGTTCTTGAATCAAACATGGATCATTGAACTCAACTCTTGAACTCAAAATTCAATCATGAAATCCTCTTTGTCAACAAATTTGTATGTCATTGTTTTTCTTTGTCAACAATCACCACTCAGATGTCCACTTTGTCAACAAACACAATCACCTCAAAAATGCTTCAATGGTGCCTTGAGAGATTTTTTCCCAACAATCTCCCCCTTTGGGTTTGTTGACAACTCTTTTATGGAAAGATACATCGTTAATTATTCACCCACCATTCACCTTTTGCAATTCTGATAACTATCAAGGATTTACTCAACACATACTCTAAGCCCACATGAGAAATGCTCGGCGTGAGAAACAAGAGTAAATGAAAAGTTCATCAATGAATCACTTCATCTTTGACATCCACTGTTGACACCAAACTGATACCAATTTGACCTAAACTGATACCTATTGTTGAAGGACTTCTTGGAAGACCAATGTTTGGATTGGAAATATTCTTACCACTCTCCAACACCACTCTTCTGTGTTTATTACGATCCTCATCTATCGTGATATCTATTCATTGATTGATCACTTCTAGCATCGTCAGATTTAATATGCTCCCCCTTTCTGCTCGCAGCTTCAACACCTCTTTAGCCATATTTCCTGTGTTATCCAAGCTAAGATCTGGCTCAGCACGTTCAACTAGCTTCAACTCCCCCTATCTGGCTGCTCCACTTGTCAGCGTCTCCCCATATCATTCATGATTTATCAAATCTCCACATTGTCTCCCCCTTGAACAATCACTATTTTCTCCCCCTATGTCAACAAACCCAAAGGACCCTCATTTGTAGTCTGTAACATAGTAGAGAACACATATAAGCACATTAGGGAAAAATACATCATACCTCGGGGAGAGGAGGGGTTCCACATCCACACTATTTCAAGTGTGGGGAATCGACTGAACTCCCAGAGCCAGTCGATGCCTCTCAAAAGCTTCCTTGGGTAAGGCCTTTGTCAGAATGTCTGCAACCTATAGCTTTGTAGGCACATACTCCAACTTCACGATTCCCTGCTCAACCTTCTCCTTGATAAAATGATACTTTATCTCAATGTGCTTTGTCCTTGAGTGATGGACGAGATTTTTGCTAAGATTTATAGCACTTGAGTTGTTGCACTGGATTCCGATCGGAGACTTCACTTCAACTCCCATATCATCAAGCTGCTGCTTCATCCATAATAACTGTGTGCATGCTTGAGTGGATGCAATATATTCAACTTCTGCGGTGCTCAAAGAAATACAATCCTACTTCTTGCTTAACCAAGCAATACATAGCCCACCAAGATAGAATGCACCACCTGACGTTGATTTTCTATCATCTGCTAAACCGGCCCAGTCTGAATCAGTATATCCCAATAACTCTGTCTGAGATTTGTCAGTATATATCAAGCCAAAATCCACTGTGCCCTGGATATACCGAAGTTTTTTTTTCACTACAAGCATGTGACTTTCTTTGGTATTACTCTGATATCTCTCTGCTTGGCATGTGGTGAAAACAATATCAGGCCTTGTTGTAGTTAAGTATAATAGACTTCCAATAATTTTCCTGTATTCTATGATATTAAATGCCTTTCCATCCTCATATTTTGATAATTTCATCCGAGTAGCAACCAGAGTCTTCATCTCCATGGAATTCTCCATTCCAAACATTCTCAGAACCTCCTTGGCATATTTAGATTGAGAAATGAATGTTCCATTCCTTTATTGCGTCACCTGTAGACCAATGAAAAATGTTAGCTCTCCAATCATTGACATTTCAAACTCATTTTTCATGAATTCAGAAAACTATCTACACTGAGCTTCATCTGATCCGCCAAAAATTATGTCATTGACATACACTAGCACCATCATCCTTTGATTACTATCATTACTGAAATAGATATTGTTATCAACTCCCACACGCTGGAAACCATGCTTCTTCAAGTATTGATCAAGCCTTGAGTTCCATGCTCTTGGTGCTTGTTTCAGCCCATAAAATGCCTTCTTCAGCCTACAAACTTTGTTCTCATCCTCATGAATAAGAAAATCATCCGGCTGCTCAATGTACACCTCTTCTTCCAGAACCCCATTTAGAAATGCAGATTTGACATCCATCTGGAACACTTTAAACTTTCTTTGCACTGCTATGGCAAAAAATAATCGGATTGTCTCCAGCCTTGCAATAGGTGCAAATGTCTCATCTACATCTATTCCCTCTATCTGGGAGTATCCCTTGCACACTAGTCGTGATTTGTTTCGAATCACATTTTCATCTTCATTCATCTTGTTGCGATAGACCCATTTAGTCCCGATGACATTCTCGTCTGCTGGCCTTGAAACAATCTCCCATGTTTGGTTCTTCTCAATTTGATCAAGCTCTTCATTCATAGCCTGAACCCAGTTTTCATCTTCAGCTGCATCGGAAAAACATTTTTCTCCACCTGAGATAAAAACAATGTTTGCTATAATGACTTCATTCTTCGAGTCTGAACTGGAGCTGTCTGATCACCAATGATATTCTGCCTATCAATTTAAGCTCGACTCTTTGGCTTCCTTGCAGACACAGACTTGACACTTTCTAGTTCATCATTAGTATCTTCTTCTGAGTCAGCCTCTGCCACTTCTGCTCCCCCTGTGTTGCTTACCTCATCATCACCTTTGTCTAGGAAATGTTCACTGGGTTGTTGAGTATTCTGTTCGTTTTCAACTATAGGGACATCACTGCTCTCAACAATTTTTCCCAGCCTTTTGTCGAAGCATTTATACACTTTGCTTTTCCCTAAGTAGCCAAGGAATATCCCCTCATCTCCTCGTGCCTCGAACTTCCTATGATTTTCTTTGTTGAGAATGAAACACTTACTTCCAATGATTCGAAAGTATTTCAACATTGGCTTCTTTCCATACCACAGTTCATACATATTCTTCCCTTGCTTCGGACACAACAGAGACCTTTTTAAAACATAGACCAATGTCAACACTGCTTCCTTCCAAAATTTCTCTGGTAGGTCATTGTCAATAAGCATCGTTCTGGTCATGTTGTTGATCATCCGATTTCTCCTTTCAACCATACCATTCTGTTGGGTAGTTTTCACTGATGAAACTTGATGCCTTATCCCGTGTTTCTCGAGATATTATTCCACTTGACTGTTTGTGAATTCTGTACCGTTATCTGTATAGAACTTCAAAATTTTCTGCCTAAGCATCCTTTCTGATTCTCTCATGTATTGTTTTATGCAACTAAACACCTCTGTCTTATGCGTAATGAAAAATACCCAGGCCATTCTCCTGTAATCATCAATGAAAATAACATAGTACCTTTGTCCATTTATAGCTCGTGGTGAGATAGGTCCACATACATCAGCATAAACTAGTTCGAGCACTCTAGTTGATTTCTGTTCCTTTGACATGTATTTCTTTCTGATGATCTTCCCTTGTTGGAAAGCATCACACGTATGAGTGTGATCACGTGATAGTTTAGGAAGGTCTCTAGCAGCATCACACTTTACGAGATCCTGCGTAGATGGTTGGCATAGATGACCAAGTCGCTTATGCCACAGCTGGTTTTCTTCCTCTCTGGATAAAAGACATGTATCTTCTTCCCCACCTACAAGGTAGAGATTTCCCTTTGACCTTTTTACCTGCAGAATAGCTGCTCCATCTTTTCCTTTCACAACACACATATTCTAAGTAAATCAGATAGAGTTCCCAGAGTCACATAGTTGACTGACACTGAGTAAGTTATGACTAAGACCCTCTACTACCAATACATCAGCACGTCTCATATCTTTGCTCCCAAACTTGGCTTTCCCTGAGCCAACAATCTTCAGGACTTCATCATTTACAAATTTGACAACTCCTTATTTGTCATATCTGATGCCTGTAACAAGATCCTTATTACCCGTCATGTGGGATGTGCAACCACTGTCAAGAATCCACACACCAGATCGATCTGATGCTTTAAGGGAAATCTCTTCCACCATGGCCTTCTCATTTTTCTTCTTCTTGGTCCATGCTTTTTATTTCACACTCAGCATGGATTAAGACTTTTGTTCTTTCCCAGAGTATGATGGATCAGCCTCATCTTGCAAATCCACAAATCTATTCTACATTTTTAACTCACCTGTCAGTTTATTGACCTGCTTCTTGCGAACGTTTTGATTATTCTTTGGAACATTTCTCTGAATAGTCGAAGTACAGTACCTAGCCATGTGCCCAAATCCTCCGCACCAAAAACAGTGTCCTTCAAAATATGTTCTGGAAAACCGTTCTCTGTTTGGCTGCCATCCCTATTCTTATTCCCTTCTATATCTCTTGGCTATGGAACACACATACTGTGAATGTCCCATTTTTTCACAGCAATAACACCTGATATAGGATACATTCCTTCGTGATACTTTAGCACTACGATTTTCCCTTTGGGATATCTGAATATTTTGATTCTGTTTTGTGCCCAAATCAACCTTCAATTTCGGGACGGGTGCTTGCGGTCTGACATTAACTGCCACCGATTTTTGTTTCTTATCAAGCCCTGAATCAACCTTAGCATTTGAGATTTCTTTCCGCTTCACTCATGTTGAACTACAAGTCTCCTCTTTCATCTTCTCTGTCTTCTGAATGGACTGCTTTTCTGATACCACATTGGGGGTCAAGAGTTTTTCTTGATCCTTCATTTTTCATCACAAACTGACCACTTCTTCATCAAGCTCTTTGATACGTCTGACCTGATCCTTTCCTGTGTTAGTCAAACAATCAATTTCCTTCTTTTATTCCTCAATTTTAAGCTTATGCTCAACAATATTTTCTGAGCTCTCTGGTGTTGAGGATTTTAGTCTTTCAATTTATTCTAACAGTTCTAACTTTTCTTCAACCTGTTGTTGCATATAGAGTTTGGCATCATGAACCACTTTATTGAATTTTTTCACTTTGGATCTCCAAACATCTATCTCCTCAAGAGTTACTTCCAATTCGGCTTCCATATCAACTCTCCCTTCAATTTCATCTTCTTCTTCAGTATCAACTTCTTCATTTTTCTGAGAACTACTGACGACCGCTACCATAGTATTTTGCCTTTGATCTTTACAATTTTCAAACTCCTCAACCTCTTCATCCTCAGACTCCTCCGAAGTTTCAAATTCATGTGAAAGAAGATTCCTTTTCTTGAAGAAATTTCTCTTGAATTGCTTCTTCCCTTTCACAAACGCTGAAGTCTTCTTCTTGGGAATTTCAACTTCATCATCATCATCATCGTTATCTTAAAATTTCTTGGGGAATCTTTCCGCAAGGTGACCAACCTTTCCACATCGAAAGCATGCTAGTGGAAGTTTACCTTTAAACTTTCCTCTACCTCTTTGCATGTTTGAAGAAAGGAATGACATCACCTCATCTGTCTCTTCTTCTTCATTAGAATCTTCAATGGTGAGTTTCTTCATGGCCTTGAATGCCACCTCTTTGGATTTCACCTTTTCCACAGTCTCATTATCATCGTTTCTCATTTCATATGCAACAAGAGTGGTGTGCAGGTTATCCAATGTCAGTTCTTTTGGGTCTTTATCTTCCAAAACAGAAACTTTCAGATTGAACTGAGGTGGAAGTTTTCTCAATATGCGCTTCACAATTTTTATATCTTCGATAATTTCTCCAAGACCCCGCATGTCTTCTACCACATCATTTACCCTGTCAAATAATTCATCAACAGACTCATTCGGGTTCATTCTCAGATCTTCATACTTGTTCCATAACACTTACAGCTTTGCCTCTCTGACTTTTGTATCCCCTTCATAAATATTCAAAAGCTTTTCCCACATGGCATGTGACGTTTTGCATGACATCTCCTTTGTATATATGGGATTGGAAAGGGATCCCCCTAAGGCATTGATTGCTTTGGAATCAGCATCCAACACTTTATGCTCAACTTCTGATAATGCACCACTAGTAATATCAACTGTGATACCATGCATAGCTGCTGAAAACACATCCATTCCCAAAGATTGGAAATAGTGTTTCATTCGATTCTTCCATATCTGAAAATTACATCTTTCGACGATCGGAATCCCTATATGATTAGTGACCTCCATTAAGAAAATAACTAATATCAACCTGCCTCTCATACCAATTGTTAGGTCCACAAGGCTGAATACCCTGAGAGGGGGGGGGGGTGAATCAGGGTATGACTAATTTGAAATTAAAGCCTGTTCTGAACTTGTTTCAATGTTAAAAAAACACTCTTCTCTCTTTTCCTGTTGCACAAAATAAACAGAAAGTAAAGCAAGCACAGGACACAACAATTTTACTTGGTTCACTGCTAAGGGCTACGTCCAAGGAGAATACGCCGACAGATTGTCGGTCGTACCAAATTCCACTATACTTCACTAGCTGTGGATACAAGGTTCGGGTTGGATCACTTCTATGTCCAGGCTCACTGCCTTTACAATGTTTAGGGTCATCTCACTGCTTCCCCAAGGGTCACTCCCTATTTCTCTCTCTCTAGCTCACTGCCGGTGGAGAGGATCACCTTATTTCTCTTTATTTGCTCACTGCTCTTGGAAGGAATCCACTCACAGTTTATAGACCTGTAGGTCACTTCATTTGCATGAAAGAATGCATCTTCATCTATAAGTAGATGCTCTGTTGAAGCCCAATTTTCACCCGTAGATGAATATCTCTTTGCACCGAAGGAATCGGGCAAACTTCCAGCTTCCACGTAGCCCGAAAATCACTGCTGGAAATAAACCTTACTTGACGCGCAAGTCTAACTCGGTGCGTAAGTATCGGCGCGTAAGTCACAACGGGCGCGCAAGTCCTCCTCAGACACTTGCGCGAATCAAGCTTCCTCAACTCTAAACCTGCGTGACTCACTTCCATTTACGCCCAATCCTATATTGGCGCACAACTCCACACGGGCACGCAGCTTCAAACACTGGCGCACAACAATCACCCTGGCGCGCAAGTCCCACCCGCGCGACCACACACAACACTTGCGCGTCCACCACACCAGCGCGACGGGAGATCTGATTTTTCAAAGTGTTGAAATCCTGTAAAGAATGAAGAGGGGTGGTCCAATATTTATAGGCAAATTGACCACCCTGCGCGACGGCGCGCAAGTCACATGTGTGACCCAGTCTCGGCGTGCAAGTCTTCTGTCCTCTTAGAAACTTGGGCGACCAACTCCCAAACTTGCGCGAACCTGTTTCCTTAGCCATATTTTGATCTTCTGATCTTGAAAAACATATGGCGTGCAAGTTTCCTATACTGCGAGTCCTCGGCGTGCAAGTCCCTTTGCCAAAAACACTTTTCTTTATTTGTCGATTTTCAGGCCCAAAAATTTGGAAAACAATGGAAAACGGCGCCACCTTATATCTGTTCTTTTGTACCGCCTCCAGATCGTCCATTCCATTATCAACGTTCTTGAATCAAACATGGATCGTTGACCTCAGCTCTTGAACTCAACATTCCATCATGAAATCCTCTTTGTTAACAAATTTGTATGTCATTGTTTTTCTTTGTCAACAATCACCACTCAGATGTCCACTTTGTCAACAAACACAATCACCTCAAAAATGCTTCAATGATGCCTTGAGGGATTTTTGCCCAACAGAGCCATTAAATGATAATTAAGGGTATAATAATTTTTTTAAAGCAACATTTAATTATTCCAATGAATTATATATATCATTTATATATGTAGTCTCTTAACACTATTAAACTGATTGATACTATATGTTTTTATAACTTTTATCATGTACCATTATAATAAAAGAAACACTTGTACAAGGTAATTAAAGTCATTCTATAACATTATGTTACAGTGATTGAATCTCAAGTGTGTAACACATATCTGATTGATGTTTGTTGGAATATACTCCCTAAAAATCAAATTATTCGTCATAATATGATATTTTAATGGATATTGGTCAATGATTGTATCTCTTTTTATATATCCCATATCAATTATATTGGATGTAAATTCTAATTTAATATTTTAAATATACCAATGATCATTTATAGAAAACATATGAATATTAACATCCTATGGAGACTACGTTCATTATATATAACTTATTACCTATTCATGAGAGGTAATTATGTCAAATGGTGAGGGGAAAAATAAAAAGTGAGGATATAATAATTATTCAAGAATAAGAAAATGTACTTTCTGGTGATTTTTCTATCCTTCCATCGAATCCTGAATTTCAATTTTTAATACAACACATACCTGGTTCGTCAATTATTTCGATGTATATATATGTATGTATATATATATATATATATATATAATATCCTCAATTGAGTCGAAGTAATTGAATAAGAAACTACAAGACAATCTAGAAGAGGGATTTGGACACCAGAGGGTGTCAGCATGGGGTGGACCAGTTAATTTTATTAATAATAAGGATGGTATAATGAATCATTTCATTGATTATAAAAAACATAAAATATTTCTATATCAAGAATAATATATTTTACTTTTTTTGAAGAAATGATTGATCAACTATGTGGATATCGATAAATTTCAAGAAAAATACCATTGTTATAGATATAAGCAATTGAGGTTCATGAATGATGATATACCCAATAATACTTTCTATATAGAAACCCAAACATTTCTTAAATAGATATCACATCTTAATAAATTATTATTCATTAAATAACTGAATGATCCACACATTAATCATATTGGTTGTGGTCCTTTATATATCGGTATGCAAAACAAGTCATTAAGAAAAGATCCACAACGAATCCCACTATGTTCATCATAACTAGATCACGTATTAAAAATATCATAATAACTATTGTTCAACATAACCTATCAAATGGAAGTATAAGAAAGGTTTATCTTATATCCCCAGTAAGGGAAAAAGGGAGATGTCAATGATTTTGTAAGCAGGACATGAACATATGGGCATGCGATCCTCAACATAACATTTTAAAATCAAAAACTTTATATAATAGTTCTTAATTTTGAGACATGTTACAAATCATGGTTCTTCAAAAGACATGAACCAAAGATTAATCAATGAACATAAGCCATGGAAGCATAAAATTAGAATATGTAATGTAATTATTGAATGAATATAAGTTTTCGAACTTATTTCTGTAGTAGTAAATAATATTTTTGATGATTCTCAGACTAGGTTGGGTTCAGTCAGCAAACAATCATGGATATCAAGGTTAAATCCCATGACTATCAGAGGGGATAATGTCCATTATTTTACTAGGTTCATTACCCATTATAGTCTAGTATATATCATAAGATATTAACCTTTTCCCAATGAATTTGAGGGATATATAGGCCCCATTGAACAAAAAATGAAAATCTTTCATATGTTTTCCAAATGACCATAAAACATTCATCATATCATTTCCCATGGAATGATATGGTTTACATAAACATTTCGTTATATCATTACTAATTGAAAAGAAATGGGTTTCATAACAATTTCATCAATTCATCATTATATTAACCATTGAAAATGAATGGGATTCATAATAATATTATAATCATTATCATAAAAAGTATTGATAAATTATAAGGAATGTATACATGGATAATATCCATAGTAAAGAATATATAAAACAAGGAGATGTTCTCATTGATGAATAGAAATAACTTTATATGATCTTTAAAACTGCTTGGGAGAAATACCCTATCCAATTTTAAAATTACTTTTTAACATATAAAAAATAACATAAATTACTGAAACCATTTTATTTTAAAGAAAACATTAAAACTAATAAATGAAGCTTCAAATCATTGACAATTCATGATTGTGAGAAATTAAATTCATGTGGTATACTTTTTTGGAAAAAATCCTTTCACTTGTAAAAAAGTAAAATAGTCGTCATTTGGAAATTGAAAAAACATTCAATTTAATCCATAATGTAATAAAGTAAAACATGTGTAAAAAAGACTATCAAATATCCATGTTGAATTGTAAACAAATTCAAGAAAACCTTTTTAGAAAAAATGGATATGGAAGAGAAATATGTTTTTACCGAAGAGAGATAAAATCAATTTTCCATAGAATTGTTATTTTAGGTATCTTGTGTAAATTAAACAAGGAAAATGAAAGAAAACATGTATTTTTAATATTTAAATACAATAGATGAAATTTCATTAAATTATTTATAAATATATAATAATATTTCAGCATTAGAAACATCAATATAAACAATCCTGCTAAACATTCAGATTGAAACACAAAACATTTACCATGACCTCACATGTATTTTAAACACTAAAACCCTCTATATAAAAAATATAACATTAGTATAATTATATACCAAAATCCTATACATAATGATAAAATAAAATAACATCCGTTTATGAAATTTCAACACACCTTTTATCCCTAATTAATTAAATTAAACAAATAATGAAATTGAATGGATTGCGGAGAACGCGCGGCACGCGCCGTCGTCCATTTCAAACTTTTCGACCGTTTCGGCTTCCTCCTCCCTGAATTCGATGGTCCCCTTGTTTCAGATGGAGCTCGAATCTGGCCCACGCCCTACTCCGGGGGTTCTGGATCTGGAATCCATGGTGGTGCCTCTGCAGTACCGCACGGATCCGCTTTCCAGCAGGTGCTGGCGGAATCTCTCCTTCAGTGAGGCGGTCTGCTCCTCGGGATCCCAGCATGCATGATTCCAGGACGCTCGCCCTGTATCCTCGACGGTGTCCCGAGAGGGCTCCTGTGTATCGCTTGAGGTGTCCGTGGAAGCATTTGAGGAGGCAGTGGACGGTCTGAAGTGGACCTTGGTGGCCCGAGAACCTCTAACCTTGTGGCCAATTATCTAAACCCCCAACACCTATTTTTGAAGGGATGCCTGATGGTAAGAATGTTAAGGATGTTCGAAATTGCAAACCAAAATAAAAGCTGTCCGTTGAGTTCCGGATATTACGCCTATTTTCTATGTGCCTCTTCATTTATCGATGCATTTGTTTAATTCCAAGCAATCATTAATTATTGCCTTGTTTTTTGATCCTTTTATTAAATGCATGGGCTGTCCATTTTAGTGTATTTTTCATACCCTATAAATATGGGTGCATATGTAATCCGTTGGTAGAGTGTGTGCAATACAAAAAGCTTGAAAGCCTTGTTGTGTTCATTGTTCCATTTTTTATTTTTATTTTTCCGGTTTGTATAGCCAACAAACTGGTATCAGAGGGTAGTACCAAAGCATCCTCCAATTTCTGAAGATGGCGACCACAATCCAGCCGCAAGTTTCGAAACTGTCTAAGGACAACTATGAGAGGTGGTGCATTCAAATGAAGGCATTGTTCGGGTCGCAAGAATTATGGGAGATCGTCACCGACGGGTATGTAGTACCCACTGTGGAGTAAGAAGCGGCCTTCACGAATGAAGAAAAGACGACCGTCAAAAATCCAAGGAAGAAAGACAATAAGGCGTTGTTCCTTCTCTATCAAGGGTTGGATGAATCGACGTTCGAAAAAATTGCCGAAGTAACATCGAGCAAGCAAGCTTGGGATACAATTGCCGAAGCATTGTTCGGGTCGCAAGAACTATGGGAGATCGTCACCGACGGGTATGTAGTACCCATTGTGGAGGAAGAAGCGGCCTTCACGAATGAAGAATAGACGACCGTCAAAAATCCAAGGAAGAAAGACAACAAGGCGTTGTTCCTTCTCTATCAAGGGTTGGATGAATCGACGTTCGAAAAAATTGCCGAAGCAACATCGAGCAAGCAAGCTTGGGAGACACTTGCCACCATTTTCAAAGGAGTTGATCGTGTGAAGCGGGTCCGTCTTCGAACATTACGAGCGGAGATCGAAGCGGCGCGAATGAAGGAAGGTGAGAGTATCTCAGATTACTTCTCACGCCTAATTCTCATTATTAACAATTTGAAAAGAAATGGTGAAAAAATGGAGGATATTCGAGTTATTGAGAAAGCACTTCGATCGCTCACAACCAAGTTCGAGTATCTGGTTGTGGCAATCGAAGAATCGAAAGATTTGGAAAAATTATCTATTGAAGAGTTGATGGGGTTGTTGCAAGTACATGAGCAGCGAATGCAGAAGAATGCAGGTTCAATAATAGAGCATGTCTTAGAGTCCAAGCTGACTCTGCAAGAACCCAAGAATGGCCAAGCACAACAAGGCAGTTATCGTGCAAGAGGTAGAGGACGTGGATGTCATCCAATCTATCAGAAAAAGAAACAAAACATCAGTAGCTTCCGTGGAAGAGGATACGGTGGAGGACGATTCACACGTGGTCGTGGAAATGCAAAAAATGTTCAATGCCATAACTGTAAAAAATTCGGCCACTATGCCTCTAATTGTTGGAGCAAAGTGGATCATGATGAGCGATCCAACTACGCTGAAGCATCTCATCATGAAGAAGAAGGTACGACACTCCTCCTCGCACAAGAAAATGCATCTGAACGCCCCGATGTATGGTATCTTGACACGGGTGCGAGCAACCACATGAGTGGTAACAAAGAACTTTTTGAAGAACTCACTGAAGAAGTTCGTGGCGACGTGACCTTCGACGACTCATCGAAGGTACCCGTGATTGGCAAAGGTAAAATCAAAATATATATGAAGAATGGTGAGTTGAATTACATTTCCAATGTGTATTACGTACCAAGTATGAAAAATAACATCATTAGTCTCGGCCAACTCCTTGAAAAGGGGTATGTTATACACTTGGAGAATTCTTCTTTGTCAGTAAGAGATGCTCACAGGAGACTGATTGCTCAAGTTCAAATGGCGAAGAATCGCATGTTTCCGCTGCATATCAACACGAAGGCCGAGCAATGTTTGTTTGGGCTCATGAAGAACGACTCATGGAGATGACATCTGCGATTTGGGCATCTCCATTTCAGTGGCCTTAAACTTCTATCCTCATCAAGAATTGTGCGTGGATTGCCGACTATTGAATATCCAAATCACATGTGTGAGGCGTGTACACTCGGCAATAAACAAAGGAACTCCTTCCCAAGTGGAGTATCCAGAAGAGCAATAGAACCACTTCAGTTGGTTCACACTGATATCTGCAGACCACTGGAAACACCATCACTTGGAGGTAATAGGTATTTAATTACCTTTATTGATGATTTCAGCAGAAAGTTGTGGTTATATTGCATCAAAGAAAAATCAGCTGCATTCACTCTCTTTAAAAATTTCAAAGATCGTGTTGAAACTGAAAGTGGCTACAAAATCAAAGTACTCAGATCTGATAGAGGTGGAGAATACACCTCAAATGCATTCCAAGACTTCTGTAGGGAATATGGCATAAAACAACAATACACTGCAACCTATATGCCACAACAGAATGGAATTGCAGAAAGGAAGAACCGCACTATCCTCGACATGACGAGGACCATGCTGAAGGAGAAAGGGCTGCCAAAGAGTTTTTGGGCAGAGGCAGTGGCATGTACTGCCTACTTGCTCAATCGGTGTCCAACGAAGAGTGTCAGGAACTTTACACCACAAGAGGCGTGGAGCAGTTACAAACCGAGCGTGGCACACCTAAGAATCTTCTGGTGTGTCGCCTATGCTCAAGTTCCAGAAGCAAGAAGAAGGAAGCTGGATGATCGTGGAGAGAAATGCATTTTCATCGGCTATTGTGAAGCCTCTAAAGCCTACAAGCTTTACAATCCACTAACCAATAAATTAGTGTTTAGTAGAGATGTGGTCTTTAGTGAGGAAGAAGCATGAAAATGGGATGGTGAAGAACCAAAAAAGGATGTTGTAGTCGAAACTAAATATTCTGAAGAAAGACATGATCATCAGGAGCAGACGCCCACAACACCTTCCTCGGGTGCATCATCAGTTGGAAGAAGTCTCAGAGTACATTTCCTCACTCCTCAAAGCACTCCATCAAATCAAAATTTGGCCAGCTCATCCTCACCCATGGCTCCTATGAAGATGAAAAATTTGAGTGACATTTATGAGCAGACCGAAGAGGTAAATCTTTTTTGCTTGTATGCAGATCATGAGCCTTTGACCTTTCAGGAAGCCATGAGGGAAGAAAGCTGGAGAATGGATATGGAAGAAGAAATTCGTGCCATAGAGAGAAATGACACGTGGGAGTTGACTACACTCCCAAAAATCCAGAAGAGCATTAGTGTCAAATGGGTGTACAAAATAAAGAGAAATGCTGATGGCGAGATAGATCGATACAAGGCAAGGCTCGTAGAAAAGGGGTACAAACAAAAATACGCGGTGGACTACGAAAAAGTCTTTGCTCCTATTGCTCGCCTTGACACCATAAGAATGATTATATCCCTTGTTGTCAATCATAGTTGGATGATCTACCAACTGGATGTGAAGTATGCGTTCCTAAATGGAATTTTGGAAGAAGATGTCTATGTTGACCAGCCTGAAGGCTTTGTCAAGCAAGGGGAGGAAGACAAAGTGTATCGATTGAAGAAAGCACTTTATGGGTTAAAGAAAGCTCCGCATTCTTGGAATGCAGGCATCGACATCTATCTTCGAAATAACGGCTTCACCTAATGTCCATATGACCATGCGGTCTACATCAAGAGGAATGATCGCGACGATATTCTTATTGCATGATTATATGTTGATGATTTGTTGTTTACAGGGAATTGTCGACCAATGTTCGATGATTTCAAGGAGGCCATGTTCAAGGAGTTAGAGATGACCGATGGGGGTCTCATGTCCTTCTTTCTGGGAATTGAAGTGAAACAACCACATGGTGGCATATATATATCTCAGAAGAGGTATGCTAAGGAGTTGCTTGAAAAATTCAAGATGGCCAATTGCATTGCTGTAAACACACCGGTTTCAACGAGCCTGAAACAGACAAAAGATGGAGAAGGAAGAAGCATTGATTCGACTTTGTTCAAGAGTCTGATTGGAAGCCCGAGGTACCTCACAATCACAAGGCCATATATTGTCTATAGTGTTGGACTTCTAAGTAGGTATATGGAGGAACCGAAAGAGTCACACTGGCTTGCAGCAAAACGTATCCTCAGGTACGTTAAAGGAATGGTGGATTTTGGTCTCTTTTATCCATAAAACGAAGAAGCAAAGCTGTATGGATACTCGGACAGTGATTGGGGAGGTGACCAAGATGAAAGGAAGAGAACCACTGGGTATGTGTTTTTTCTTGGATCTACTGCTTTCACCTAGAATTAAAAGAAGCAAAGTGTGGTTGCTTTATCCACATGTGAAGCAAAGTATGTGACATCATCCTCTACTATTTGTGAGGGAATATGGTTGAGAAATTTGTTGAAGGAGATGAAGCATCCACAGTATGGATCCACAGTGATATATGTGGATAACAAGTCGGCTATTGAACTAGCCAAAAATACAGTGCAGCATGGGAGAAGTAAACACATTGATACTCGTTTTCATTTCCTCAGGGATCATGTGAAACCAAAAACGATTAAATTGGAATATTTCCATACTACAGAACATGTGGCAGATATTTTCACAAAGGCACTACCAACAGATGTATTCAAACGACTTAAAATGATGCTCGGAATGAAGTCAGTTTTGGTTTGAAGGGGAGTGTTGGAAATTGCAAACCAAAATAAAAGTTGTCCGTTGAGTTTCGGATCTTCCCCATGCAATGACTATTTTCTATGTGCCTCTTCATTTATCCATGCATTTGTTTAATTCCAAGAAATCATTAATTATTGCCTTGTTTTTTTTCCTTTTATTAAATACATTGGCTATCCATTTTAGTGTATTTTTCATACCCTATAAATATGGGTGCATATGTAATCTGTTGGTAGAGTGTGTGCAATACAAAAAGCTTGAAAGCCTTGTTGTGTTTATTGTTCCATTTTTAATTTTATTTTTCCATCTTGTATAGCCAACAAAGGACCCCTCCACTCCACCAGGTTTCTATTGATTTTCTCTCACATCTCTCATTACATCCCTCCAGGAAGTCAAAATAGCTGGAAGTACTTGATGCAAGGCTAGACATGTCCTTCCTAATGAGCTGAACTCAAGAACAGTTTTGTTTCTAGTAGTGAGTGAAGGACCCAAGTGTCCAGAATCTCTTCAAGAGAATAAAGTTATCATAATACTATCCCCTCCTATCTCAGTGAGAGAAAAATCCCTCAAACCCGATCCTAACATTTCTTCACTAGGCTCTAACCCCCTGTATCGAGTATTGGGAATCTGTACGTGTTTGAGATTAAGGCAGATGAGCGAGAGAACTCTCTCCCACAAAAAGGAGACCGTGGTGACAAGGACAAAAGCCGTGCCACTCCGAATCTAATTGTTACCCATAATAATTTGGAACTCCCGGGTCCTTGGGTTATAGGTAAAAATGGATTTCCTTGCTTCAGTGATCAGGAATAATAAGGTTCTTATTGGGGTAGTCATCGAACACAAGAAGGTCCTGGTTAAGATCAATGAGTTTTGTAATAGAATACGTATGAATGGATCCATGCACACATACCTTATTAACAAAAACATTTGGGTTTTATGGAAGAAGGAGATCCGGGTGGGCTTAATTGAGATAGGATATCAGTTTTTCATGATGAATGTTACCAATGAAGGGGAAAGATTTACATGTCCTTTGTCTATGGTTTCTGCGATACACACAACAGAGGGAATTTATGGAAGGATTTAAGTAAATTCGACTCGGGAGACCTCCCGTGGCTGGTCTGTTGGGACTTAAACCTTGTCTTAGAACCTAAAGAGAAGAAGGCAAGTGGGACTTTCCCTCAGCAGGGTATCTTGGAGTTCGTCCAATTCATAGTGGATGTGAGACTTATTGATATGGGATACTGTGGTGACTGTTACACTTGGTGAAACAACCATAATGGAAGTTGGCGATGCTGGAGTGGGATCAACCGATGCCTAGAAAACATCAAGGCAATATCTAAGTTCCCAAATGCCAAGGTTGATCATCTTTCCCCTGGTATTTCGGATCATTCTCCCCTGTAGGTCCTGTAGCACCCAAAAGGGTTTCCCATGAGAAGTTCAGATTGTTCCATTACTAGACTAGGTACCCTGAACACCAACGGATTGATAGTGACTCGTGGGGGGAGCCGAACCAACATTATGCCAGGGTAGCCATTCAAAATAAGCTCTGGAGGCTGAAACTCAGGCTATAGGAGTGCTCCAAGAGTCTTCCTACAATTGACCAGAATATGGAGACCATAGAACAAAATATTGAGAGCCTGGAAACCATCCTTGAGGAGGAGTGGAGTGATTCTATGTTTTAAGACACTGTGAAGAAGAAGGATACCTACTCTCAAATTATTATTTAACAAGAAAGAGTGGACCGTGAGAGAGCCAGGATCAAATAGTTGCATGAAGGAGACAAGAATTCAGCCTTCTTCCGTGCATGCATCAGAGAAAAAATCCACCCGTCAATCCCAATATCAGGCCTGAAGATGACACCTTTTCTGATGAATGAGATGTAATAGGGTCCATGGATTTGACATTTTTTCGGGAACTCCTCTCCGGCCCCAACTCGAGAATGACCAACGGATACCCAAGAGGAGAAGTGGAGCTTTGGGAAGTAGTGACCCCTTTGGTCTTGCACATGGACAATGAATGGATTGAAAAGATACCAGAGGGGGAGGAAATCTAGAAGCCCATGAGTAATCTCAACCCAAAGAGTTCACCAAGCCCCAAAAGTTTCCCAGGTGTATTTTGTTAAGATGCTTGGGACATTTTTAAGGGTGATGTTACTGCTGCGACACAAGATTTTTTCTGGGGAGGGAGTCTCCTATGGTTGGACTTTGCTACATCCAAGGTGATCATTCCTAAAATCATGATCCCTTCCAACCTTGCAGATTATAGACCTATAAGAATGTGAAACATCCCATACAAGATCTTTGTGCGCATCATCAATTCCAGAATGTCTGAGAATCTTCCTCGCTGGATATCCATTGAACAACATGGGTTTGTGAAGGGTAGGTCCATCCATGGGGCGGTATCCTTGGTGCAAGAAGTGTTGAGAGACATAAATATCAAAATGCACAGATCCAATGGGGAGATTAAAATTGATATGAGCAAATAATCTGATTGGATAGAGTGGAGTTTCATCAACAGAGTGCTCAAGACTATGGGATTCTCTCACAAAGTCATTGATCTCACCTTCAAATGATTTAGATCCCTGTGGATGGAAGTTTCTTTTTTTAGTGAAGACCTATGGTTTCTTTAAGGAAACACGTGGGCTACAACAAGGTGACCCCATATCCCTTAGTCTATTTATACACGCACATGAAACCCTCAGCCACCTCATCAACAAAGGACTATCCAGTGGCGATATCCTTCCTTATAAAAGGGAAAAAATATTCCTTCCATCTCTCATTTGATGTTTGTGGATTACACCATTGTATTTCTCAATGGTGGAAGGAGATCAGTGAATGGATTCAAGAGGATTTTTGAGGATTATTGTGCATGGAGTGGCCACCTTATCAACAATGCCAAGAGAAACCTCTTTATCTCCAGAAAGTGTTCTTCTCAACATGCCTCCTGCCTTTGCAATACTTTAGACATGCAACGAGGATCATTCCCAATAGATTATCTTGGTGCACCTATATCTTTAGGGAGAATCTGAGTGCATTACTTCGATCAGATTGTGAGCATGAAATCGTGTCGGGTGATTAATTGGAAGAAACTATATCTATCCTTCAGAGGCAATATTTCATTAGTTAACTGTTTTTTGGCGCCCATCCCCACCCATGTTTTGGCTTCTACCAACGTACCATAGGGAAACATCAACAACATCGATAAGATCCTTGGTAGTTTGGTATGGGACTATATATCTGACGGTAAGAGGCATTGTGTGGCATGGGAGAAGATGGACTAGACAATTCACGGAGGGGGAATCAATATGTGGAGCCTAAAAAGAATGATTCAAATCTTGCATGAAAAACATTCATACAAAGTTATTGAAGAACATACGTTTTGGGGGAAGTCAATGCCACACATTCGGATGGGAAATATGGAAGCCTATGGAGGCAAAAAATCTCCCTTCTTTGACAAGATTCATCATCTCATCCCTACAATCCAATAATATTCACTCTCGATCATAAGGGAAGTTAACATCCTATTCTAGACTTTCAATTAGGCATGTTCTATTATCGGATTTCCTAGCTATCGTTCCCCTTTGATCACTTTTACGGAAGAAAGCATATATCCTTGGTTCTTTCATGCATTTTTGAATGTGGTGTAGTATGCCATATTCAACTCAATCGTTATATGCTAAGAGCCCGAGAAATGTATTTTCACTCCTTCCTCATCGGGGGCCTTTATTAAAAAGGAATTTCAGAGGCTTTAGTATGAGCAGGATCATCTTGGAAACTGGAATGATATAGTTTGGTGCACCAGAATACCTTCAAAGTACAATTTCATAACCAAGAGAATAAGGTGACAGGTAGTGGGAACAAATGAAAATATCAAGAAATTGGGTATCAACATGGCATCTCGTTGTCACTACTGTAGACTGCCACGGGTGGAAAGCATGTTCCAACTATTTTTTAAGGTGAGTGGGCATGGGCAGTCTGGTCCTTCTTTGGTGGCCTTGATATGTCCACAGTTCATGTCCACGATAGAAATTCCTTTTGGGATAGGTGGTTTCTCAGGACCTTATAGGAGGGTCTCAAATGAGAGGTGATGTCCATCGTCTTTAGTGGCATCTGCTGTTTCTTGTGGTAGGCTAGAAACCAAGCCAAGTATGATGGTACCAATCCTACTTCAAGGATTATCATAGTGTTTGTAATGAATCTGTTGATCGACATGTCCACCCTCTTCAAAGATGGCTGATATACTCCTTTGCGAAACCTGCTCATGATTCAATCTATTCTAGCCGATGTCTCAAGCAACAAACTAGAGTGTAACTGGGTCTGATGGAACCCCCCGAAAAAAGGCTATAAGCTTAATACATAAAATTACATCATTATGGTTATAATGAAAGGTGGGGGTGTGGGGTGGGACAATTGAGGGGAATTCATTATAGCCTTAACTTAGACGTATGGATATGATGACCCTCTTTAAGCTGAGGTGAAAGATAGGCTAATAGGTTTTTCCCTTTTAAAACAGAAGAACTTGGAGATATCCCAAGTGGAGACTGATTCTTTGATCCTCCATGATTCCCTACATGGAAGACGTGTTACCCATGGTCCATTTCATATATGGTCAGAAAGTGAAAAAATATTCTCAACAACAATATCCAGGTGGCACACACACAGAGAGAGGGGAACAAGGTGGTGTATCATATGGCCTCTCTTGTGGAATCAGGGTCAAATATTTTCCCCATCACCAATCTTTTCATGCCCGAGGGATCAAATTTGATTAGAGGAGATGCTCTAGGTCTCCATTATTTTAGACCCCCATAGGCTTTGTTCCCATCATTCTCACCCTTACAATCGTCCTGTTCTGTTTATCCTCTTTCATGTTTGATTGTTATTAATAAAAAATTTGATGATGGATAGATGAATGGAATTAAAATTGTCAGTACAGAATGTTAAATGCAGTATTTATCTTGATAAATTTAATTAGGTAGTTCTGGTCCTTGTTCACTATTCACATTTCCATTATATTAATGATTTTATAATTATTTTGAATACAATATATATTTATTATATACATATTTAGATTCATCCATAATAGTTTGTACTGTATATTAATCATATATACTATTATAATACGTAAAAATAATATATAAGTTTCTGTCAAGAATATAACTTCATTATGAATAAGTTACTATTAAAATAAAATCATAACAATTTTTTCCATATGTGAACACAAAATGGATATTTAAAAGTAAGAGAGTGTAATTTGGTAAATTTATTTGATTTAAATAATATTTAAGTCATTATAATTAAGAAGTTAACATTTAAAAATATAATTTAGATCCAATGATATTAAGGATCTAATTACCTTCCCCCAATAATAATTAAAATGAAAATATTATGGCCACATCACATTGTTTTAATCTAAATTCGCTAGATTAACCCTTTTTCAAGGTGATAAAATTTTCAATGGTTACTGTTCGAAATGTTAAAAAATAAATGGTTACTAGAAATTTTTTTTGTCCGCATGATTAAATATTTTTATTCCATTTTATCTAATTCAATATAGATAATTGGAATTAGTTAATATAAAATATGTGGGGAAAATTTGACCAAAAAATATTTTTAAAAAATATACATTATTAAGCATAAATTATTTTATTATTGTCCCATGCAATGAAACATAAAAATTTAATGATAAAAAAATTGATTGAATATTAAATATATATCTATTAATTAAATAATTCACTAAAATTGATTAATTTAATTTATCATGGTAAAATTACATTTTGTGCACATGAATAGTTTTTCTAAAAAATATTATTTTCATTCAAATGATTTATATTTTAATTTATAATAAATTGATATAAAATTATTTAATTTTGTACATTTGTAACCAAAAATATTTCTTATTTAAATTAGACATATTAGTACCAACTAATCACATGTCTAGGTGATAATTTTCAATTTAAAAAAATAATATTTTAATTGTATATCTAGGTGAATTTAAACTCTTTATTGTTTGTAATGCAAGTTGTCAAAAAAATTTAATTTATTTGGAAAAAAAACTTCATAAAATATCATATTTTAAAATTATACCACCATAAAAATGAATATCATCATCCAAATGATTTATTATGATAGAAAAGATATGTATATCTTTGTTTCATTACATCCTTGATTTCCCTTGTAACTTCATTGAATTATTGATTTCTCTAATGAGTATTCACAATATACGTAGTGTTATTCTATAAGAACATTTTATCTATGATAAATGACTTCATCTAGTTATTCCTCATAAGGGATATCATTTTTTGGATGAAATAACTCTATTTAAGTATATGTGATGTATACGATTTGTATTTCCTTGGGATAGATACATGAAACACATTTTGATCTTAAGATGTGTTTGATTAAGGCACGAAGAAATAATCTATCTTCCCTAATTATTAAAGAATATTTTAATGTATAATATAAATTGAGATATTGCATAATTTATTTTCTAATATCCTAAATTTATTCTATGGAGAGATTCATATAAAAAACTTCTCACTAACATCAAATTCCTGGTCACCCCGATGATTGGTAGCATAACATTTCAATAGACTCTATGACATTTTAATGTACTACTGAATGGATCAACATGTATCTATCGCTTCCTCAGAAAGATTATGTACTAGTATTTTTTTCCAACCTCATACCAAAAGGTTGGATTTCTATAATTCATTCCATAAATTGTTTCATAAGGAGCATCATAATTCCCGAGCGAATGATTTTTTTATAGGAAAACTCAATTGCATTAAGGTGTTGATCCCAAAAACATTTCAAATCCACAGTATATTATCTCATCATATCATCCAGGGATTTATTTATTCACTTAGGATAACCATCTATCTAATTATGATATTCCATATTGAAACATACCTCTGTATTGATGGAAATTTTATGTCTCCCCCATAACATCAAGGAAAACTATGGATTACGATCAGATACCATCGAATCTGGTACTCCATGAAAACATACCACATATATAATAAAAATCTAGTAATGTTGATCAATAAATACACCTTATCTATTGTAAATAATGTATTCTGAATTTTAATGTTGATCAACTACAACCCATATTTAATTATTTCCATTCTATGTTTTGTGGAGTCCAATAAAAAATTCCATAGTGATGATTAAAAATTCCATTCTGGAATGGGTCATGGTTATAACACTCCCTTATTATTTTTTCTCTCACAATCAACCTTTTGACATATCATGCACTGATATAGATACTTTGTAATATCTACCTTCTTGTTATCCAACCAAAAAAAATACTATTTCATGTCTACATACATATTTTTTAAAGTATGGACTAATATAGAATGGTGTACTACGAGGCACACCCTATTGGTGCTTCATTTAATATGGTATGGATGGAGAATATAAATAGTTCTAGAACATTTTCATCTGATCATAATCAAGGTTAATCTAAGTATCATTTATCACCTTATTTTATTGTTTCATAACTTCCTTCTGCACCTCCATAATATTCCCTTTGATATATGACCGAACACTCATTTTGGAATGTTAATATTTATCCCCTTAATTAATCATTTTTTGATCCATCCTTTTCATATAAAGAAATATTATATCATTTGGTATCCTCATAATAGATAGCCTTGAGTGATTATTTCAGATCAGAGCATCTGGTACCTTATTTACTTTCTTAGGGTGGTAATTTTATCATGTATAATAACAAATAATTAGCACCAACCATCATATATATTTAATATCAAAAATATATAGGTCTAAAACAAATATTAATTATTATGCCCATTTTTTTGTATTCTAGTATGCATCATCATCATCAAGAAAAATTTGGGACATTTATCGATTTGTGCATGTCATCCTTGTGCAGGGTCCATGCTAATCTTCTCTGTATCATTCCAATTTAACAATGTCTTTATCAGAAAACATATCACATATTACTCCAATTCATGAGTATGGTAAATTTTTTCAATTAATTAAATTTCTAAGGAATAATTTATCACCATATCCTTCTTTGTAAGAAAGAATCACTCTTTTTTTATTGCATAAATATATATTTAAAATCACCCTCCACTATATAATAATGTATAAATAGAACCACTGCCTAGTATTCTCATCAATTCAATGAAACATTCAGCAACATAATCTCTCTAATAGAACATAACTCCCTTTATAGTAATCTTCATAATTGGATTCAATAGTCATGATAAATTCTTCAAAATGCACTATTAATATCCAGTAATACCATGAAAACTAAGGATCTCAGTCATAGTGGTTGATATGTCATAACATTAAATAACATATTTCATTGAACAATATACAAATATACACTAAAATGAGATTAAATTATCCAACAATGAAACATTTTGAAGCTATAATTTCCACATGGAAATTTTTTAATAACACTTCTCCTTCCTCAATGTATTTATTAAAATTACTAGTTGACCTTCATTTCTTTCGTTGATCTATTGATATATATCTATACCATCTATAAATACTACAAAAAATTAATTACATTAATTTCTAATAGATCTATTCAATAAATCCATGAGTATTGTGGGAGAATTAGTAAGACCAAATGACATAACTTTAAATTCATAGATTCCATACATTGTATGGAATACTTTATTGGGAGTATAATGCTTCATGACCATCAATTCATCATATAAAAAATGATCTTCAATAATAAAAATATATTGATCTTAACAAATTTAATCAAATATTCCATCAATAGATGGTTGATAATAGATGTTCATGATAATGATTTTGTAATGCTCTTGATAATCAATGAAAATTTACATTGATCCATCTTTAGTCATTATAAAAAAGAACTAGAACACACCATGGAAACCATAACATACCAATTCAATTGGGGAAAATAAATTCATCAAAAATATCTCAAAAAACTCATACACAATAACCATATTGTTGAATTTAAATCCTCCCCAACTATCTATTATAAAGACCTATTTTATTAAGAATCAAAACCCATATAATGGATGGGATTTCCATAGAATTTTTATATTTGTCATCAAACTAATAGAATATTGTAGGTAAATTACAAATACATATAAAGACGTCCCTTATAAATTGATGTGAGGTTTTTAAAATGAAATCCAATCCATCCATAAGACAACATCAACATCTTGAAAATGATTAATAAAATGATTTTATGGAATTGAATTCCCAAAAACATTAATCGATGTAGAATAATAGATATGACATGAAATAATCATACCATTTTTTGGTTTTAAAACTAACTCAACATAAAATACTCATGGTTATATAATTATACCATTTAAAAAAATTGATATAAATTTGTGGGTATATAATGAATTAAATAATTCACTAGTAGTTCTAATGTGGATGGTAAGAATATCCTTCACCATATCATTATCATACCCCACATCAAAAATAATCATTGCATGATATTTCCTATTTTCATTAGGATTATGAGGTTTTTTATTTAATTAGTCATCACTAACCTTCATATTTTTTTATGGTTGTCAAACAACACATTCTCAAAGAATTTATAACACTGGATTGTAGGTTGTGCATTCTACGATGCATTATATCTACTCAAATTATTTACTAACTTCTTCTGGTTACATCAGTAATCGATTTCTCGATGACCTAATTTTCCACACAAAAAACTTTTACTACTCTCATTTAAACAATTTCCTTAATTTTTCCTTCTGTATAATGAGGATAAAATAAATATAATAATCTTCTATCCATGGTTTTTATAATTTACATTGAATTCAACGTCTCATTTCTTTTCAAAACAATGATAAATATTTTTAACTCCAATATAGATATCTAGCTTTATTTCGCATCGAATGATATTATCATAGATACTAAAGTCCCTTATGGAAAGCTCCATTAAGATAATTGTTTTTAAGACACTGATGAATCATTAAACCTTATATTTTGGTTGGATTATAATTCCATATTCATACATCACAATTCATATGAATGTTTCCTGATAGGTACAAAAATATTAATCATCATTCTAATTAAACATATTGAAATTTTTATTTACTATCATGAGAATAATATTATGAAATTTCAAATTGATAAAGAATAACTGAAACCCATCCCACTCATTTGAGTAAATTTCTTCTAATTGTCTCATGTTATAGAAATATTTTCACTAGTGATATTTATAACCTTAAAAATGCTAATCATCGAAAAATACATTTTCACATTATAAATAGTAGAGAACAAAAATATATTTTCAATGGTATTTATCTATTCCTAAAAATATGGTGGATCAAAAGACCCAATAAATTAATATGAAAATTTCCTCATGAATGAATCACAATAAAATTCAAACCTAATAATATTTATTAGTTGAGCATGATCCATTTCATGAGAAATTTATTTTAGCATAAAAATAAGAAATGATTTCCATATTTGATATCATTTGGTGTCTTATGTGGACAATAATTTCATTGTACACCACATTCACCAATAAAATATTTCATTTAGGATCCATCCATCGACTAAAACCAAAAACCATGGTGCGTTATATATCATTCATTGTGGAAAACCATATATTCAAGAGAAATGATTATTAGGTTGTGTAAATAGTTAAAACATCTTTTACATAACAGTAGTAGTAACCTAGTTCATTCATGATTTCAATCAAAACATCTCTATTTTTCTGGTACTTAATCTTCTCCCTATGATACACACTAATGATTTCACTTCCTTTAGTCCAATCGTTAACTGAACATTTCTCTAATTTTGACTATAATTTCCAATACATTTCATATTTAGATATCACATATTATTAGATGAATATACATTAAAAACTTAATTATAAACACCACAATTGTATAGGTATACTTCAATTATAATCAAATACTAATAAAAAACTATTTCATTAAATATCTACATCTTCTACCACTATGTAAATCATAAATAGAACCCCTCATGTACATTTCATACATAGTAGATACTTTCATAGCCTTTAGAGTTGATTGATTTTAAAAGGCGAGTATAGATGCTCAGTAAGATTAAAAAGGGGAGATATCATGTATTACATAACCATGACATGAATATAATGATATGAGAAATTGATAATAAAATTTTAAACTCATACCATGTATATCATAGGACAGTGTATTGAGTCGTGTAATAAATCATGTATTTTTATAAAGAACTAATCGAAATATAGTCAATTAACAAAACAAATTGAAGCATAACCTTATCATAATACATGTGATTGTTGAATAAAAAGTTTTAATTTTTTTTCCTTAGTATTCAAGGATATTTTCAATACTATTATAGTTTATTAGGGACACTCCCAAACCATCAAAAGTCAAGATTCACTCCCAATACTATAATAGTGGATAGATTCCCTTACTGAATAGGGTTTACTCCCCATTGCACTATTGGTTGTCTCATCATAGATCAATCTTTTCCAAATTAATTTGATGGAGATATGGTTCTTACATGTCACATTATAAAAAACTTAAATATTTGTTCCAAATTATCATAAATAATTCATCATTTCTTAACCCATGAAAATAAATGATATTCATAAACATTTCATTATTTCATATCCCATAGAAAATATGTTAGTTTCATAAAAAATTCATTTATTCATCATTGAATAACTCATGTAAATAAAACATGATTCAGAAGCATATTATAATATATATCTTAAAACATAAAAATAAAACATAGATATGCTATCCTTTTATCATATCCCTGGTAAGAATAAGTAAAATTAGGGGTTGTTATCATTGATGTATTGGAATTTCAAAAAAAATCCGTAAAATCATCATGAGAAAAAACATTTTACACTTTAGAAATAACTATATAAAAATATAAAAAACATTATATAAATTAATGAAACCATTTTCATTCAGAAGAACTTTGGAATTATATATAGGAAGATTAAAAATCAATGACCAGTTTTGATAGAGTAAAATTATGTTCAAGTTGTATATGTTAAAAAAAATTCCATTCTCACATTTGAAAACCCAAAGACAACCAAACACTTGAACAATGAAGCTTTTGAAAAAAAATATTTTAAAATATGATGAGGCCAGTGTTAAAAACCCTGTATTGGAACTGTTTGTTCTTAGGGTGGGATTACTTGAGGAAGATCTGGATAATATCCCCTGCCGAATCACTGAAATCAAATAATAACTTCCCCTGTCTTCCGCTGCTACACCATCAAATAGTGATTTGATGATTATACCACCCAAATCAGGAGTTATATTTTTAATCCCATCTAGAAAGATATCTAGAATTATAACATCAAGCTTCCCCAACCCATCATTTCTAGAAATTCTAATCCTCAATTTTTGAGACCCGAGCCCCAAAAAGGCATCACATGAATGACCTACACACTAATTAGTGACTACATCGGGTTTTATCACATCCACCACCAAATCATCAAATCCTTATGCTTTCTGCATTCCACCTTCTTTAGATCATTATCCACCTCCTTGAAAATGTTGTTGACTTCTGGTAACAGCGTATCGCTACTCCTCTTCACAGTATTCATTGAAGATGATGCATTCCTTAATTTCTCTAAATGCGAGCAAGCTTCCAGGAGAAGGAAAATGACCACCTCTAATGGAATTCAACATATCCTTCATTACTCGAATCGAAACACCAAGTATGTAAAGTGGATAGATCACAAGTTTATAACCAATATCTTCAAGTTCATAAGTGTTTTGTATGGGTTTTCCCCCCTTCTTCAAGCATATTTTCCAGTTTATGAATGGAGGGAGAAACTTCACAAAATGCCACCATCTCTGCCCTTGAATTAAGTGTGCTAATGAACAGTATGTCAGCTCCTGCATTGGAATGTACTTGTGATCTCGAAAGTGCTTCTTCTAAAAAAACTTCCTGGCGAGAGTCATTTCTTGCTACAATAACAAAATCTGAATTACTCTCCTTTTGGGCATCAATAATAGATATTATATGATTCAATGTATCCTCTATGGACACTAAATTTTGACCACATGTATGGCCTCATGATTTTGGGGAAACAATATCTTCTAGAATAATCCCAGCAAAACCAGATCTGATATGGCCCTTAATAAATCTCTTGAAATTAATGGAATCACCATATCCGTTATCACCATCTACAATTATGGGAATTGAAATAGCTTCAACAATTTTTCTCCCATGATCCAACATTTCCCTGTATGAAAGATTGTCATAATTTGGGAACCCTTCTCTTCTGGAAATTGAAAACCCATCGATAAGTAGGAAAATCCAGCTCTCTCTATGAGCTTTGTGATGAGCGCATCAAAGAAAGCCAATCCTTGATGAATGCATGAAGAATCAATAATATGTCAAAGCACCATTGGCAATGGGTCTTCGGTGAGAGATGCATACAAGGGACCTCATGGGTGAGCAGAATCTTGATGGACCTGAGCATTGTCTATCAATTCTGCAATTCACACCATGTATCTCATTTCGCTGCATTCTTCATCAACACAACAACTAATATATCCATTGTCGAGAGTCATTGTATCAATATTTTTAAATTCACCTACATGGATACCTCGAGTGCCGCACACACTCACACTGCATAGGGCCATGAGGAGATCTTCCAAAAAGGTCTTTATCTTGGCACATCTTGTGACAGTGTATGAGGTTGATCGAACTTCACATACCCTTTGAGGAATGACTCCATCAACCATGAGGGTACACACGAGGGATAATCTTTATGTAGAACACTGTGTATATTACAATCAATCTACATGTCCACCAGCATTCTACTAGATTCCAACAATGATTCTTTCAAATGTTCATCTACGGAAACCATGTTATGACTTATTCTTCCTCTAAATGAGAAGTTTTAGTGGAATTCTCAGGACATCACAAACAGAGAACTGCCCACAACACCACGATCCGAACACTTCACTAGACCATTCAATCGGTAAGATCCAATGTTGGTGTGTTCAACGGGTAGGGACATAGTATACACAAGCTAATGACTCACAGTTACTAGTAATTCTTCATTAAAGTCCAACAATTGCAATTATCTATCCTCATCATAATGAAATTTCAAATATTACCTGAGCCTAACGACTAAGGCTATAGACTCATTGAGTACATCAGGGTAGAGAGCATATAACCCAGAGTATCCAGGGGAATCGCAAAACTATTATTTCCTAAAACAATTCATGCCCTAGTTTTCCATAGTCTTTCTAAGAAGCTAAATCACATTTTTTAATCATGGAAATGGAATAGAAAGGGGTTTCAACTGAATGTAGTGATAAAATCATTTTCCAATAAAATATTCTATCATTAATACTTTAAGAGATAAAAATGAAAGAAAAATATATTCTAATATGAACTAACCAAATAATAATAAAATTTATGCTATTATTTAGGGTTAGGTCATAAAATCTCCACATTATGGACTTTATCCTAAACAAACATGACAAAAAAGTATATTGTAACATAAAACACATACCTCAAGTTCTGCATGTTCTGAAATCATTATAACCTCTATTATATGAAATTTTTATTTATTATAAATCTATAAAATAATTATACACAAAATTATAATGTTATATCTGATCCCTTTACATTAATAACTCCCCTTTTATCCATAATTCAATAAAATCATCATTTTGTGGGGTTAACTATTTCATTTATCAATAATATTTCTTTTTGGATGTTCTTGTACATTTAATTTATCATAGTTTCATTATCTAATATATTTTAATAGTTATTTAAATTGAATTTATATTAAATATATTCATAATTAGATTCATAAATTAAATTTTTATATAGGAAAATTAATTACACCATTCATTGGACTCGAAGTTCGTACATATGAATGAATTCCATTTTAACATTTCAACAGTTGTAATGAATTAATCGTAATTAAAAATAAAAATTCCAAAATCATAATTACTTAATATATATCATATATATTTATCAAATATATCTTTATTACCATCCAAATAAAATATAAATTAAAAACAAATCAAATAACTTTATAGATATTGTAGTCTACAGTCATGCGGGATCAATGTTATGATTTCCAATAGTTTGGATGTTAATAATATAGGTATGATAATAGCATTATATAAATATAATAATGTAATAGGTATCATAACTATACATTAAAATAGTGACAAAACCCATCAATTAAATATGGTTATTAGAAATTAATTGTCTCGCTATGTGGAGATGGAACAGATTACTTATGAACAAGTGATATTTTCACTTCACATATAATAAAATGATGGAGAAAAAATGCTATTTATTAATCGTAATAGAATAATAGTATATTTAGGATACTAGTGTTATTATATTATTAAATTTATAACCAATTTAGAGTAGGTAAAACAATAATTAAAAACAATTCACCCAATTATGGTGATTTCGACTTTATTGAAAGAACTCATTTTGATCTCCAATAAAAGGCTACATGGTTTTTCTTTCTGAAAAAAATAACTTATATAATGATTTTAGGGTTACTAGGAAGATAAATTTAAAGATTATGTATGAGATAGAAGGATCCGTGTTCTTCAATAAAGATAAATCAAGGGTAACCGATTATAATAGTGCGGAGGTGTACCATTGGAATTTCAAATAAGATTAAAATATATTAAAGTCATTTTGAAGAAACACTTTACCAAATATATATTAAATGTGAAAGGGATGAAATTTTAGAAACTATATTTTAATTTTTAACTTCTTTAAATTTATTTATTATTTTCATGTAATTTAATATTATATTATTTTCATAAAATATCATTGTTGCCAATGTTGACACCATTCATTTCATTTGAAAAAACAATAGATGAAGGAAATGTTAAATTTAGAATGTAAGTCTCTAATAGGAAACTAATATTTCATATTACTCTAATTTTTTTGGAACACTATGATGTTTTCAAAATTTTTCATTTTAAATATTTTTAATTTCATTTATTTCGATTTCTATGAATTGAATAAATGTTGTTTTAGTTTTGTATAAGAATTTCATCTATATATATAATTTGATAAAAATAAAAATAAATTTACATAATTAATATAAATAAATTATTCAAAAAATAGATATTATGATTTCATCATAACTAGTTTTCTCCCCAAGTGAATGAACATTGAATATTTGAAACTAAGAGAGTGAAATTTTGTAACATTCATTGAAATTAATACTATATGGGTAATTTTATTCGAATAGATTCAATTAAACAATACCATTTTTAGTATGAAGTAATAATGGAATAATTTGAATCATCTGAAAATAAATATTATGAAAACCATGTGGGTCATTTCTATTAGTTTTATCCAAGATTAACCATATTTACCATTTTTAGAGGTGGTTAATTTTACAACATTTACTAATCATATTTTCAAAACGTAAATGGAAAGTATTTACAAAATTTAATCGTCATGAAAAAAAATCTGGAATCCATTTTATCAAATTCGATACATATAATTGTACGCAATTAATATAAAAATAATCTAGTAAAATGAGTCAAAACATTTATTAGAAAAAACATTTTTTTAGAATAAAAGTTGGTTATTTTTTATCTCATTCTTATAGAATTTTTAAATTAGTGTAAAAAAGAGTATTTAATATATTATATATAAATTTATATAATTCCATAGAAAATTATTATTAATTTAAATTATTAAGATAAATTATAGTATGTTTCCAAAAATAGTTTCTCTTTCAAATATTATAGTTTCATTCATAATAAACTGATAACCAATAAATATATATATTTTTATGTCAGACCTTAATTTTTTCATAATTTAGTTACTCATATTCATACCCTCAAATAACAAATATTATTTTGTTACATTCTATACAATGTGTGGACGTTCTAAATTTTTGTTTATTCCATTTGGAATTGCAATATCCTTCTCCATATTTGTTGATCTAAGAAATATCATCTTTAGATATTTACTTGATCAGTTTATGGTAGTACATATATATATTATATTATTATATATTCAAATATTAATAATGTTTATGAATATCGATTGGCTATTTTTGTTGAGGAAAAATGAAAGGAAAAATATATTCAATATTTAGCAACTATGAATTTTCTATAATGAAAAAATAATGGTTTTGTTCTATAACTATAAGAGAGTATACATATATGGATCCCTATTAGAAATATTTTATTTACCAATGTTCTATAAGAATGTAGATGACCATAATCTATCGATTTATTTGGGTTTTGTGATACCAATGACACATTGTTATTATAAATAATTGACCCCAGTAACATGTCACTAGTTTATTACTTTATTATATTGGTTTAATAAATAAGGATGCCGCATCCCAAAGGAACAAATAGTTTATTAAAATATAAAAAATAGATTAAAAAATTATTTTTACCTTTAAACATTGAATGTAAATACAACATAGAAACTTCAATGGAAACATCCATAAACTCCTATATTATCTTGGAAAGTCATTCATAATATAAATATTCACATCCTTTGAAAAATAAAACATAAGAAATAGATGAGATAATATTATAAATAAGGATAGGAAACATGACATAATCATATAATAAAAAATAAGGAAAGGTAAATAACTACAAAAACATTCCATCAAAACATAATGTTGAGAATAATATGATTGGAATATAATCTTATAAAATAATTTTATTTAAACAATCACATGATAATGAAACGTAACCGTGGATATTAAATTAGTTGAATTATAGAATGTGATATTAATTAAAAATATCATAATGATGAAATGTATAAGGATGTAATCTGAAACAGACTATCAAGGCCTCATCCATGAAACATGAAAATAAATGGTTACATCCTCATCCAAATCTATAATTTAAAATAAAGGGGAAAGGCCTCGAAAAGTCCATATCAATTTTGTCTCATGAGACATTATAATGTATTGATGGACTGTAGAGATCCCCAACCATCAATTACTATGTCTAATACAATCCACATATAAATATTATGAGACCTAAAAATCTTATACATACAAAATGTAAATAAAATTCACTAATACATAAACATAATCACTGATAATTCAAAGTAATAATATTAATGGTATCATGATAAAAAATCCATAGTCAGACATACCATGAAACATAGATTTAAATATGTTAGATGATATCATAAAAAATAAATACCATGAAATCATAGGATTCATCATATTGTGGTTAAATACATAAAAATACTATAATAAAATCATTTATGATTTTTTTAGGGAAATACGCTTTGATGTTAAAATAAAGACTTATTTCCAAAAATAATTTTTAATTATCAAAATATAATATTTTTAACATTTATATCCAAGAAAATAAAATGTATGGTCCATGATATTATGTTTTATTCTCAATGGATGTCCAACTAGAGTGAGATCATGTAAAATGACTCTTTAAAAGTATGCAGATTTAATGCGGTTTAAGAGAAAATATAAATGATCCCTTGAGGCAGAAAATGATTAATTATTTTCAGAAAATTTGAATAGAAAAAAATATTTTCAGGATAAAAATATTTATTTTGAGAAATAGTGATTTCTTATGATAGATTATGGTGTGTACATAAAAATGGGAAAGAAATTAAGAAATGCCCTTTAAATGGGCTTCATTATTATGAAAAATCAAAAAGGGTAACTTATAAAAAATTAATTTCCCAATAAAATAATGATTAAATGATTATGATACATGATTTTTGACATTATACATTTAATTTAGACAAATTATATTATAATAATTAAGAATTTAAATTTTTAAGGAGATAAAAATCGTAAGACGAATGAAAAATGACGGTTTGTGGAGAATCCCTTACCTTATTTCTGAAATCATTATCCACTTATATTAAATGCTATTTATAATGAAATTATATTCATTAGTAATTTATTTCATAACATATTAAACATTAATTTTATTTAGTATAATTTTATGAAGTTTATTTATGGTGTTTTTTTGTGAGTTATAAGATTTAATTTCATCATTCAGAAGGGGTTTTTCCTATGGTTTTCACAGACAGTTCATGTGTATACAGGTAATAAAGATCATGTAAAATGAGAATAGTTTTACAGTTTTAAAATTATTTATTATAAATGAATCTCTTTATTTTTTAATTTCTTTAAATATCATTTATTTCAGATATGTGGATGATTCGTTATATAACACATTAATGATAACAGTTTGTATTATTTTTTGTTTTTCCGATAATCCTTCAATAGTTTTGTTTTATTAATTATTATTATGTAAATATACTATTTATATTACAATAAATATGACTCAATATATATATATTATAATCTAATTTAATTGAAAAAATTGTTCATGACCATCCTTGTATATGGTATTGGAAAAAGAAAGAATCACCATCCACAGATGTAGTGAATTGACACTTCACAGACGACGTTATCATTTTCATAAAAAAATGGAAGGGAAAAATAATGTATGGTAGATATAGAATAATCATAATTAGAATCCATTATATATAAGATAATGCATCTATTATTCATGTTTAAATAGAGGAGGTATGGAAAATATAAGATAAGAAATGAAATTGAAAAAAAAACTAAAAGAAAGAAAGTGAATTTTTACATATTGAATTCCTCTCCATGAGAACCTCCTTATGGAACATTGATTGGAATTTTGGGAAATAAAACCAATAATGTAACATGTGGAAGTATATTGGGAGAGGTATTGTAATTCCCCGACCACAGTTACCCAGAGTTGGTGCTTTACTACGTAACATTGGCATGATCACAAAAGATCAAGTCTCGAATGACCGATTAGTTTAGTAGCCTTGGAAACACTAGACACATTCATAAATGTTACATTACATCATAAAGTGAAAAACTACAATAACATAGTCTCCATAGTCCACCCTCATATCCCCTTTAGACTATCCCTGCAGGTCAGTCATAAAATATTTCTTCACATCCTGGAAAAAATAAAACATAGAAAGAGGTGAGCTCAGATGCTTAGTAAGGATAAAAATATAGATGAAACTTTCATAAATAAACATAAGCATTTAAGGCAATGTATAACTAAAACAAAAATACTTTTAAACTTGAACATTAGTATAATATGGGAAAAATAAAATGAAATAATGTCATTTACTTATTCACACGGATATTCTATTAGTCGAATAATCACATGCAACATCAATAACCACATTCATAATGATGGAATGCATAATGCCAGACTATCATAACCACATAGTGAAGGCCTTGTGCCAAGACTACAAATAAGATTTTCTCAAGGCCTTGTTCCAAGACACTAGTTTGTCTCATGATACCTACCGATGCATAGAGGAGCTATAGCGGGTTCCAACCGTCACTTATTAATTCCAATTCATTCCTTATATGAAAAGGTTTAAACATATCATAAACAATGCCCAAGAACCATAAAATAATCGTATCAAAAAACATATGCATAAAGGAAACATAAAATATCAACATTTCAATCACAAGATATCAATACAACACATTAATATAATCAAAACATTACCAAAACCATTTTCAATACCGAAATACAAGAAAAGTAAAACTTAGTATTTATTTTTCATTTTAAAAAAAGTTATGGCTTGTAGAGGAATCTGAAACTCAAATAATGGTCATGGCAGTTGAGAAGTCGTTGTCACCGTATACGTAAGAGAAAACATTCCTTTTGTTATTTAGTAAAAATTATTCATATAAAAATATTCCTTTTGAGTAAAATTCAAAGGGGTTTATACACCGTATAATATAAAATTGTGTATAAAACAAAATATGCCTCAATGAAAGGAGATTGAGACGAAGTCCCTTACCTCGTGTCTGACTTGACTCGATCGTTCTTTAACCTCCTGAATAATAAACTATAGTTAATTTATACTTGTTTAAGAACCTTTTTAAAGTTCATTATTCCTTTTATATCACTTATTACCATTTTATGAACACTATATAATTATTTAAGTTAATAACGGTCGTTTTGTCGATATTTTGTACTTGAGTCAAAAATAAACTTCTTATAATTACAAGTTGTTCATGTGGTAAAATATCCATTATATCCAGAGTTATATTAATTATTTATATATCATATATATCATATATATCCAGTATATACATTCATTTATAATATTAGATAACATTTATAGGTATGAAATGAAATGCACCATTCATGGAGATGGTAAGCTGTACGTACGCATGAACACTACTTTCATTTCTATTTCATATTTAATTGAATGAAATCATAATTATATAAAGGTATATTATAATTCCAGTATAATATCATATATAATATCATTTACTCCATCCTTTATAAATCCCACATAAGGCATTAACGATTCAAATCACTTTTAGGGGGCGGTAGTCCGCACTTCCTAAAATGAAATTATCGCGCTTACCCATAATGGAAATCATAAAGGTATGCCATAAATGAAAAATACAGAAGCATAATGAAAACATAAACATAATATATATCATATATAAATATAGTGACATCTTAATGGCTACCATGAGAGGTGTTAAAAGAAGTTTGAACAATCATTGTTTCGTGAGGCAGTAATTCTCCACCCACATAAATAGTATGTTCTTTAACCATTAGACGAAGGTGTGTGTAAGTGTAAATCAAATAATTCTCATAAAAACATTATAGTATATTTAAGATACTGGTTTTGTTACAAAATAAAGGAATAAACAGAGTTTAAGGGGTTGGAGAAGAAAAGTAAAACAAAAGAACATAAGAGAAGACATTACCTTAAAACCGGGTAACTGTTTTTTATTTGAGCCAAAGGCTTCCTTGGGAAGACTTCTGCCCAAAGTGTGGCTTCTAGGAGTAATATAGGTAAGTTGAGAGAGTATTTGGGTAGAGTTTGGATGAGCCAAATGGCTTTGATGGTGTGAATAAGGTAGTAGAGGTGGGAGCCTTTTATAATAAAAGAGGAGGGGCACTCTTGGAAATTCATGAAATGTTACTTTATTATGAAATGATTTTAGGATTTTAAAGGTCCCACAATGATATATTTATAGGATACACTGATAAGGGTTCGAAATATACCCCTCCAATAGGTTTTAGACAAGTGTAAGTCTTATATTTTACCTTATATGTTCATTTTATTTAAATTGTTCATTAATGAGGTAATCGCTGCATCATCATGGTGTCATAAATAAATTTATTTATTTAATGCTTCAAAATTATAAAAAAATTACCATGATGTAGGAAATATTTTTAGCTTTCCCATGAATATTTATATTCTAAAATTTAACTTATATAACCCCATGTAATAATTTTTTTAGTAAAACAACACATGTTTGTGACAATTTTATTTTTACTTTAAATAAAAAGTTATTAATGTCATTTTTTTACCCAAGTGGCTCCATGGGGTCCCCAAGTTGACCCTTGGATTGTATTGTTGGGCCATGAATAATCCAATTAGGGTAGGACAAGTGTAAATGTAATTTAATATTATTATAATATTATATTTACCTTAAATTACACTAATTACTTTTAATCGTGATTAATAAAACTTAAAAGTTACTATTCACGAAAAATTATTTTCATCTCATTGAACCACATTTTACTTACTAATGGAAAGAATGTATGGTTTCACTATTCATCAAAAAATGAAGTTTCTCAAAACAATAACAAAAATTCACCCTAAGCTATAATTGATATTCCGAATTCAAAAATGATGTATATTTTACAAAATTCCAAACATATAAGTTTCATTATTTAATTTTATAATTAATTTCTGTTGTCAAAACAAATATCATGATTTTAAGAAACAACATCAATCAAAATTTTGATAAATTTTTATGTCCAAATTCAAAGTGAAATTAATTCTAATGACCAACATTGGATAAAATGGTAAAATTAAATTCTAATTATACTTTAAAACCAACCAATAATATAATTTATCACTATAAATTATTTTGATTAAAATTGTTGTTTTTAAGTATTTATCACTATTCATCGAAAATTGGAAGTTCTCGGAAAAATACCAACAATTCAACATAGGCTAATTTTGATATTCCAAATCCAAATATGAAGTCCATTCTGAAATATAAAATTTATATAATTTCAAAAGGTGGGTATTACTATTCATAACAGCTACTTTGATTGGTCGCGGTGTGTTAGAACTCGAGGTTGTGTACAACACACGGTGCTCAATTATTCAAAGAGAAACGTACCATGGAAGCTTGGGGTGTTACATTCTCTCCTCCTTCAAATAATTTCGTCCTCAAAATTTCTAGAATATTACTGCATAAAAAGACTTGGGGTGGTTCTTCATCATAAGTTCCTCGGGTTCCCATGTTGCCTCTTCCATCTTATGGTTCCTCCATAGAACTTTTACCAGACGAGTCTTCCGGTTTCTCAGCACTTGTTCTCTCGTATCCAGAATCCTGACAGGATCTTCGCAATAAGACAGATCGGGTTCCAGTTCTAATTCCTCATAGGTGAGTATATGCATTGGGTCAGGCATGTATTTTTCTCAACAGTGATACATGGAACACATCATGAAATTTAGAGAGACTTGGAGGCATTGCCAAACGGTAATCTATAGCCCCAATTCGTTCTAGAATTTCGAATGGTCCGATGTACCTTGGACTTAATTTTCCCTTCTTACCGAATCATATAACTCCCTTCCATGGAGATACCTTCAAGAAAACATAATCTCCTACCTGAAATTAAAAATCCTTCCTTCAATTATCAGCATAGCTCTTCTGCCTACTTTGATCTTCTTTGATGTTGTTTTGGATTACTTTCACCTTTTCCATCATTTCCTCAACACGTTCTAGGACTATGAGTTTTCTTTCACCAACATCATCCCAACAGGTTGGTGTGTGACACCTCTTTCCATATAACACTTCATATGGTTCCATCTGAATACTTGAATGGAAGTTATTGTTATAGGAAAATTCTACCAGAGGTAAATATTGATCCCACATACCCTGAAAGTCAAGTGAGCATGATCTCAACATGTCTTCTAATGATTGAATAGTCCGTTCTGATTGTCCATCTGTTTGAGGGTGGTAAGCAGTGCTCAAACGAAGTTCAGTGTCCAGGGCTTTCTGAAGACGTTTCCAAAATCATGATGTAAAATGGGGATCACGATCCGAAACAATCGATAGGGGTACTCCATGAAGTCTTACAACTTTGTTAATATACAGTCTTAATAAACATTCAAGTGGTAAATCTTCTCTTATAGAAAGAAAATGTGCTAACTTGGTAAGACGATCAATAATGACCCATATTGAATCATTCCTTCTTGGAGTCTTTGGTAGTCCCAATAAAAATTCCATTGTAACGTTATCCCATTTCCACTCAGGTATGGGAAGAGGTTTCATAACTCCTCTAGGAAGATGGCTCCCAATATTCACTTGTTGAAAAGCCATACATCTTGACACAAAATCAGCAATTTCCCTCTTCATGTTGTCCCACCAAAAATGTTTCTTAAAATCTCAATACATCTTAGCGCTACCAGGGTGTATAGAGAAATTGGAACTATGAGCATCATCCAATAATTACTTTTTAGACCAGCTATATTGGGAACAGAAAGTATCTTCTCAAATTTCAAAATTCCATCTTCATACACAAAGTCACTAAATCTCCCATATTTCACAGATTTAATCTTCTTTTGAAACTCTTCATCATTGGTCTAAGAACTCTTAATCCTTTTTAGTAAAAATGGTTTGGCAACCATTTGAAAAAGAAATTATGTTTCACCTTCCATAGTTATTCCCATGTCCATCTTCACTAGATCTATAAAAATAGGATCCCTTTCAATTCTCATATTGTTAAAAACTCCATGATCCTTTCTGCTCAAAGCATCTTCCACCTTATTTACCTTCCCTGGGTGGTAGTGTATCTTGAAATCATAATCCTTGAGTAAATAAATCCATCTACGTTTCCTCATGTTGAGTTCTTTTTGTGAGAAAATATACTTCAAACTCTTGTGAATAGTATAAATCTCACATTTTTCACCATAGAGGTAGTGTCTCCATATCTTCGAAGCAAATATCACTACTGCTAACTCAAGATCATGAGTAGGATAGTTTTGATCATGAATTTTCAGCTATCGTGACGCATAGGCAATAACCCTATCATTCTGCATGAGGACACAACCAAGTCTTTTCTTCGATGCATCACTATAAATAACGAACCCATCATTCCCCAATGGTAGAGTCAATATAGGACCATTGGATAATCTTCTATTTAGTTATTAGAAACATTCTTCACACTCTTTTTCCCAAAAAAATTTAACCCCTTTATATGTCATCTTTGTTAATGGGTTAGCCAATCAGGCAAAATTCTGGACAAAACGTCGATAATAACCTGTTAAACCAATAAAATTGCGTACCTCAGTTATACTTGTCGGTGCTGGCCATTCTTGGATCGCTCTTGTCTTAGAAGGATCAACAAAGATTCCATCCTTAGAGACAATATAGCCAAGAAAAGAAATCACATGAAGCTAGAATTCACACTTGCTGAACTTCCCATATAATTCGTGTCTTCTAAGAGTATTTAGAATAATGCGTAAGTGATTTTCATAATCATCATAGATTTTGGAGTATACCAAGATATCATCAATAAATAACACTACGAAGACATCAAGATATTCCTTGAAAACTCTATTCATTAGATCCATGAAAACAGAGGGTGCATTAGTCAGCCCAAAAGGAATTACTGTAAACTCATAATGCCCATACTTAGTTCAAAATGCTAACTTCGGAATGTCTTCCTTCTTCACACACAAATAATGATATCCAGATCTAAGGTAAATCTTCTAAAATTATTGAGCTCCATGTAGTTGGTCAAATAAATCATCAATGTGAGGTAGGGGATACTTGTTCTTTATTGTTATAGCATTGATCTCCCTGTAGTCGATACCTAACCTCATAGATCCATATTTCTTTTTAAAAAAAAGAACAGGGGATCCCCATGGAGAAACACAAGGGAGAATAAATACATTATTACTAAATTCCTCTAGTTGTTACCTTAGTTCAACTAATTCCATAGTGGACATTCTATATGGGGTCTTCGATATGGGCCTTGAACCAGGCATTAGGTCAATAGAAAACTCAACTTCTCATTCTAGAGGATGCCCAGGTAAATCTTCTAGAAACACATCAACATATTAACTCACAATAGGTACATCCTCTATTTGAACATTCCCTTCCTCACCCATAGCTATTTCATTCTCTTCCTCCCCAATAAGTGAATTTAGTTGAGCTACTGGGGGTGGATCTAGATAAGAATTAGGTGGTGACGATTCTGCTCTAAAGATAAGGTGTTCCTTATCATCATCATCAAAAATCGTAACCTACTTCTTCTTACAATAAATATTCGCATCATGGTCTGAAATCCAATCCATACTGAGGATTATATCAAATTCAATCATGGGTATGACGATGAGATCAGCAGATAAAGAATATTTATGTGATCTAATGGGAAGTGATTCACAAAACATTATTGCAATGATATTTCCCTTATGAGTTTTTACTGACAACTCCCTTGTTAAATCAAATTGGTAATATCTAATTTCTTAGAAAACTGGGAAGATATGAAACAATGAGATGATCCAGAATCAAATAATTCATTTTATAAACTCGAGGAAACCATTAAATTACCTGCCACCACGTCTTTAGGAGCTTCTACCTCAGCAGTAGTGATAACATAAAATTTTCCTTGATCCCTTGGACTTTTCATAGGTAAGTTCCCCTGACTCTTAGGACATTCATTTGCATAATGTCCCATCTCCCTGCAATTTTAGCATTGAACATCAGTAGCTTCTTTCTTCCCCTTGCAATCACGAGCTTGGTGGCCTTTTTCACCCCACTTGTAACAGACTCCCATTCCTTTCAACCAAGTACCGGGGCGTTTCTTACCACATTTACTACAGGATGGATATTCACCTATTCCCCTCTTCCCCTTATTTCAATTTCCAGAGTGATCCACAGATCTCTTCTTCTCTTGCTTTTCTTTAAAGTCTTATGACTTAGATAATTCCTTTTTCGTCTTAATACCACATGAGACAATGTCTTCGTATAATGAGAAGGATTGTGAGACCAATGCTCGACGGGGAAATAGTTTTAACCCATAAAAGAAAAGATCAATATTACTTCTTGGGTTACGTATATAATCTGTAGCATAACTCGCTAACCTTGTAAAGTTGGCCTCATACTATGCGACATTCTCATCCTCCTTTTTTCTCAGACTCAGAAATTTCCTTTCTATATCTGCTCGATGCTCACGAGGAAAGTATTTTTCTAAGAAAAGATCTTTGAACTCCCTCCATTCCATATTTGATACTTCATCATCTTCCTTTGTGTTTTGAATCAATGACCACCATTGATCAGCATCTCCAGTGAGGCGGTAAACTGCCATGATAACCTTTTCCCTTTCACTACTCCCCAAGGCATGAAATATTTTCTCTAAGTAATTTATCCATTGCTCAGCTTCTAAGGGATTTTTACTCCTATTTAATGTTGGTGGTTGTTGCCTCATGAAGCGGTCTAACATTGATCATACACATTGCGAATCAGGGTGCTCCATACGAGTAAGGTTATTATTCATAACCTGAGTGAGTTGTCCCAGTATGATGATAAGTTGATCAGCACTAGTTGTATCACCAGCTCCACTATAATTATATTGAGTAGGAGGAAAATCCCTACATGGAGTGCGTGCATTGATACGATTTCTATTCCTTCCACTAGGAACCATTTCTAAACAATGGAATAAACTAGACCAGTTTATGAATCAAAATATATAATTCCATACTTGTAAAACACTTAACATAAATTGGACAGTTTATGGATATAATCTATAATAAAAAAAAAATTTCTTTGTGGAAGTATATACTCATAAAACCTTCATAATGGTTTGTAAAGAAAATGGTAATTATCCTAAGCATATCCCCCGAGAGTTTCGTAACCAAGAGTGCCGCAAGGCCCGTTTTCGTGCACTAGTTCCCGTTCGAGTCTAGCTCAAAGTAGTGTTTTCAGGTTTTACCCCTAGGTACATCTTTTCTAGAGCCGCCTCTACCTGCTCATATCCAAATAGGGATGTATTATTCAGAAAACTCAAAAAATCTCTATAATACCAAATTCTTGGAAGTTATTCTATTCTAATCCTCAAAGTCTATCTTAGGGCTATGTGCTCTAATCAGAGTATTTCTAAATCTAGCTTCCTAGGTTAGTACTAAATTGCCTCCAATACCAACTGTAACGCCCCGACCCAAATTACCCAGAGTCGGTGCATTATTACGTAACATTGGCATGATCACAAATGATCATGTCTAGAAAGACCAATTTGTTTAGTAGCCTTGGAAATACTAGATACATTCATAAATGTTACATTACATCATAAAGCAAAAAACTACAATAACATGTTCTCCATAGTCCACACTCATATCCCCTTCAGACTATCCCTGCAGGTTAGTAATAAAATACATCTTCACATCTTGGAAAAAATAAAACATAGAAAGGGATGAGTTCATATTCTCAGTAAGGATAACAATATAGCATAAACATTCATAAATAAACATAAGCATTTAAGGCAAGGTTTAACTAAACCAAAATCATTTTAAACTTGAACTTCAACATAATATAGAAAAAATAAAATGAAATAATTGCATTTACTTATTCACATTGATATTCTACTAGTCTAATAATCACATGAAACATCAATAACCACATTCATAATGATGGAATGCATAATTCCATACTATCATAAACACATAGTCAAGGCCTTGTGCCAAGACTACAAATATGATTTTGTCAGGGCCTTGTGCCAAGACACTAGTTTGTCTCATGAGACCTACCGATGCATCGAGGAGCTATAACGGGCTCCACCAGTCACTTATTAATTCCAATTCATTCCTTATATGAAAAGGTTTAAACATATTATAAACAATTCCCAAGAACCATAACATAATCGTATCACATAAAATATGCATAAAGGAAACATAACATTTCCACATTTCAATCACAAGATATCAATACAACACATTAATTTAATCAAAAAATTATCAAAACCATTTTCAATACCAAAATAATAGAAAAGTAAAACTTTGTATTTATTTTTCATTTAAAAAAAAGTTATGGCCTGTAGAGGAAGCCGAAACTCAAATAATGGTCACGGCGGAGGAGAAGTCGTTGTCGCCGCATACATAAGTCAAAAAATTCATTTTTTCATTTAGTAAAAACACTTCGTATAAAAGGATTCCTTTTGAGAAAAAGTCAAAGGGGTTTATACACAGTTTAAAAGAAAGTTGTGTATAAAACAAAATATGCCTCAATGAAAGGAGATTGAGACGAAGTCCCTTACCTCATGTCCGACTTGACTCTATCATTCTTCAACCTCTTGAATAATAAACTAGAGTTAATTTATAATTTATTAAGAACCTTTTTCAAGTTCATTATTTCTTTTATATCACTTATTACCATGTTATGAACATTATTTAATTATTTAAGTTAATAACAGTCATTTTTTCGTTCTTTGGTACTTGAGTCAAAAATAAACTTCTTATAATTACAAGTTGTTCATGTGGTAAAATATCAATTATATACAGAATTATATTCATGATTTAGATATAATATATATCATATATATCTATTATATACATTAATTTATAATATTAAATAACATTTAGAGGTAAGAAATGAAATGCACCATTCATGGAGACAGTAAGCCGTACAAACGCATGAACGCTACTTTCATTTCTATTTCGTATTTAATGGAATGAAATAATAATGAAATAAAGGTATATTATAATTCCAGTATAATATCATATATAATATCATTTAATCAATCCTTTATACTTCCCACATATGGAATTAACGATTCAAATCACTTTGAGGGGCGGTAGTCCGCACTTCCTAAAATGAAATTATCGCGTTTACCCATAATGGAAATCATAAAGGTATGACATAAATGAAAAATACAGAAGCATAAGGAAAACATTAACATAATATAATTCATATTTAAATATAGTTACATATTAATGTCCACCATGAGAGGTGTTAAAAAAATATTGAACAATCATCCTTTTGTGTGGCAGTAATTCACCACCCATAGAAACAGTATGTTCTTTAACCATTAGATGAAGGTGTGTGTAAGTTTAAATCAAATAATTCTCATAAAAACATCATAGTATATTTAATATAGTGGTTTTGTTACAAAATAAAGGAATAAAAAGTGTTTAAGGGGTTGGAGAAGAAAAATAAAACAAAAGAACATAAGAGAAGACATTACCTTAAAATCGGGTAACTCTTTTTGATTTGAGCCAAAAGCTTCCTTGGGAAGACTTCTGCCTGAAGTGAGGCTTCTAGGAGTAATAGAGGGAAGTTGAGAGAGTATTTTGGGTAGAGTATGGCTGAGCCAAATGGCTTTGATGGTGTGAATAAGGTTGTAGAGGTGGGGGCCTTTTATAAGAGGAGAGGAGGGGCACTCTTGGAAAATCATGAAATATTACATTATTATGAAATGATTTTCGGATTTTAAAGATCCCACAATGATATATTTCTAGGATAAGGTGATAAGGGTTCGAAATATACCCATCCAATAGGTTTTAGACAAGTTCAAGTCTTAGATTTTACCTTATCTTTTCATTTTATTTAAATTGTTCATTAATGAGGTAATCAATGCGTCATCATGGTGTCATAAATAAATTTATTTATTTAATGCCTAAAAATTATAAAAAAAATTACCATGATGTAGGAAGTATTTTTAGATTTCCAATGAATATTTATAGTCGAAATTGTAACATATATAACCCCATGTAATAATTATTTTATTAAAACAACACATGTTTGTGACAATTTTATTTTTACTTTAAATAAAAAGTTATTAATGTCATTTTCTTACCTAAGTGGCTCCATGGGGTCCCCAAGTTGACGCATGGATTATCATGGTCGGCCATGACTCATCCAATAATGGTAGGACATGTGTAAAGGTAATTTCATTTTATTATAACATTATATTTACCTTAAATTACACTAATTACCTTTAATCGCGATTAATAAAACATAAAAGTTACTATTCACCAAAAATTATTTTCATCTCATTGAACCAAATTTTACTTACTAATGAAAACCATGTATGTAAAATTTTTTAAATTCAATTCACAGAAGTGGTAAAGTTTCATTTAAATGAAAAATTAGTTTTTTAACTACCACTTAGTGGTTTCACTATTCATCAAAAATTGAAGTTTCTCAGAACAATACAAAAAATTCACCCTAAGCTATAATTGATATTTCGAATTCAAAAATGATGTCTATTTTACATAATTCCAAACATATAAGTTGAATTAATTGATTTTATAATTAATTCCCGTTGTCAAAACAAATAACGTGTTTTTAAGAAACAACATCAATCAAAAGATTGCCAATTGTTTATGTCCAATTTCAAAGTGAAATTAATTCTAATGAACACCATTGGATAAAATGGTAAAATTACATTCTAATAATAATTTAAAACCACTAAATAGTATAATTTATCACTATAAATAATTTTGATTAAAAATGTTGTTTTTAAGTATTTTTCACTATTCATCGAAAATTGGAAGTTCTCGGAAAAATACCAAAAATTCAACATTGGCTAATTTCGATATTAAAAATCCAAAAAATGAAGTCCATTCTGAAATATAAAATTTATATAATTTCAAAAAGTGGGTATTACAATTCAAAACGGCTGCATTGATTGGTCACAGTGTGTTAGAACTCGAGGTTGCGTACAACACACGCTGCTCTATTATTCAAAGAGAAGTGTATCATGGAAGCTTGGGATGTTACAGGTATTATGTAGAAATTGGACATATTTCAAGGCGTAGGAGGTGTCAGGAGAAGGGGTGGTATTTATAGTGGAGGAGAGGGGTGTTTTCAGAATATGTTATTCCTTTATATTATTATTTTGTATAATGATGAGAAATAGTTTTAGAAATATCATTATATATATTAAAATAATTAATTTGATATCGTCATTATGGTTATTACATTATCAATAACTAATGAAATATTTTTTTAACTTATAATGTATATCTATACACTGTAATTTAACATATTTCACTATTCACAAAAAAATTCAACTATTTTAGAAAAATCCCAAAACATTACCCTAAACTTTATTTGATTTATAGAATTAAAAAATCGAATGAATTTTGTGATATTAATGATAAATTTAATATATATTATTTTTTGTAAAAAATCATCATTTATTGGAAAAATACAGATTTTAATATTATAACTAAATTTTTGACACATTCAAAAATAAATCAAGGTATTATAACATTATCTTATAATAATAAGACATAAAAATATTAATTTTTGATATTTTCATTAATTTTTTTTTCTTTCAATAATTATTTTTACTATAAAATTGTTAATTATTAGTATTGTTTCAAAAAAAATACCAAAACATAATTTATCATATTGAAAACATTTAATTACTTACATCATTATATAAATATATTATATTTTCATTCATATGATTCCAATATTTTATGTATACATTCATAGGTGATGCTATTATTCTATAGTTTATATTACTATTCATAATGGTCAAATTATTTTTACAATGGTTATGTTTTATAGTATATTATAGTGTTAAACGTAGAGTCACATAAAGAATAAATTACATAATATATTAATTTTTAGATGAGGCATACCATAAAATAATTGGGTGTTACATTTTCCCCACCTTTAAAAGAATTAATCCTTGAAATTTCTAGAATATCACCACATAAAAAGATTTGGGTTGTTCCTCATCATAAATTCCTCAGGTTCCCTTGTGACCTCATCAATTTTATTATTTTTCCAATGTACCTTCAATAGTTGAGTCATCTAACTCCTTAACACATGTTCAATAGTGTCCAAAATCTGGATAGGCGCTTCATAATAAGATTAATCAGATTTAAGTTATATTCATTCATATGTGATTACTTGTGTTGTGTATGGAATATACTTTTTTAACAAAGAGATGTGTAACACATTTTGTACATTATAATGTTAGGGCAGAATCACCGAATGATAATCCAGATAAAAAAATTATATAGTATTATAAAAGATAAAATGTATAGGGGACTTAGTATTCCTTTCATTAAAATTACTATAACACCCTTCTAGGGAGTTACATTCAAGAAAACATGAATTACCACATCAAATTCAAAATCCATCCTGAGATTATCGAAATGTATCTTTTTCCTAATATGAGATTTTTTTATTTGGGTTTGAATAGTATATAACATTTCTATTTAATAATGTACATGTTTGAGGCCTACAATTTTACCTTCAACAACTTCATCCCTACAAGTTGGTCCATGACATCTCCTTCAATACAATTCTTTATTTGGTGTAATTTGAATTCTTGAAAGGAAGCTATTATTGTATGAAAACACTACCAAAGTAAAATAAAGATCCGACGTACCATGGAAGTCATGTGGGAAGGATATCAACGTTTCTTATAAAGTTTTAATGGTCCTTTCTGACTACACATTTCTTTGAGGATGATAAGATGTATTCAAAAAAAGATTAGTGTTTAATACTTTCTGAACCCTTTTTTGTAATTTCAAACTAATTAATATATCATGGTCCTAGATAATTGTAATTTGTGATCCTTGATGTCTTGAAACATCATTATTATAGATTCTTGTAAGGATATCCTATGTAAAATATACCCTTATAATTATATAATGTGTATATTTGGTACGTCAATCAAAAAATACCCATATTGAATCATAATTTCATAATGATTTTTGTAATACAATAAAAAATACCTATAAACGCCATCCCATTTCCATGTATGAATAGGGATAGGTTTCATGAAACTAATTGTATTTTTCCATTCAGACTTCACCTATTGATAGAATATATATCTTAATAAATAATTTGTAATTTACCACTTCATATTATCCCAAAAAAACATTCCTTAAAATATATATAAATCACAGTGCTACTAGGGTGTATAGAAACATTTTATCTATGAGAATAATCCAATAACTCCCTTTTTATCTCGGTTATATTATTAATAAAGAGCCTTTTCCCAAATATTAGAATTGGATCCCCATCGAATATTTATACCAATTTCCCCTCACTCATAGCATCCTTTTTCGTTTGAAGAATCCCGTAATCAGAGTGAGAAAATGTTATCATTTCAAATAATGAATATTTGGTAACCATTTTAAATAGTAGTGATGATTCACCATTCATAGAAATTCACATACCATATTTACTAGATCCTTGATGATATTATCTATTTCAATCCCAAATTTATTTAGAACTCCTTGATCCTTATCACTCAATGAATCTGCTACCTTATTCACCTTCCATAGGTGGTATTGTATAGAACAATAATAATACTTGAGTAGATAAAGCCATAAACTTTTCCTCATGTTGATTTATTTGTATGAGATTATATATTTCAAGATATTTCTATCTGTATATTTTTCCCACAAGATTCTGCATTGTGATAGTGTCTCTATATCATCAGAGAAAAGCTTATAGATTCTAACTCATGATTACGAGTCAGATTGGTATGTTAATGAATTTTGAACTACATTGATGGATATGTAATAACTATTTTACTCTTCATGAGGACGCAACCATGTATATTTTTTGATTCATCACTATAAATCACAAATCCAATATTTTATAATGATAGATTCAAGATCTAAGAATAAACAAATCTCCTATTAAATTATTAAAAATATTATTCAAATTATTATATCAATACAAAAAAAACCACTTTAATAGTATTCTACATTAACATTTCATCTAATCAGGAATAATTATGGTGAAAAAACCAATACCAATATTCTAAAACAACGAAATTATATACCTCTATTATGTTCGTTCGTGTAGGCCATTCTTGAAATACCTTTTCATTCAAAGGAGCAACATATATTCCATTGAGTAAATATAGACAAGAGAAGAAACCATTTTAATCCATAATTCACACCTTCTAAACATCTCATACGACACTATTATTCTAATAGTATCTAGAATAATATGAATGTGGTTCTCACAGTTCACATATTATTTTGAATATATCCACATATCATTAATACAGACCACAAAAAAATATTCAACATATTTTTTGAACAATATTCTCATTAGATACAAACAAATAGATGGTGGATTAGTCATTCCAAATGAAATTATTGCAAACTCTTATTTTCAATACCTGGTTTGGAATGTTGTTTTTGAAATATCATTCATCCTTACACACAATTGATGATATCCAGATCCAAGTTTGATCATTGAATAATATTGATATCTTTGATATTGATCAAATAAATTATAATAATGAGTTAGAGGACAAATTTTCTTTATTATAACATAATTGACTTTTCTATAGTCAGTACACATCCTCATATATTCAACTTTATTACTGGAAATGATATTTTAGATTACTCAAGGAGAAAAACTTGGGAGATCTATTCCATCATTACTCAACTCCTCCAAATATTTCATAAAATCCATTAATTCCATACTATCCATCCTTTATGGAGTATAATATATTTCACTTGAATTATAGATTAAATCAATATAATAATCAACTTACCACTCTGGAGGATGTATAGGAAAATCTTCAAGAAATACAACAATTTATTCATGTAAAATAGGTACATCAACAAATTGATGATTTCATTCCTTATCTATAGATGATGGTTTCACTTTATCCCCTATAATTTCATTTATAATAGCTAGTGTGGGATGATCCAGATATAAATCAGATGATGATGTCCCAACTCAAAAGATGATAAAGTACATACTTTCATCATGAATCATAGTGTCCTTGTATTTGCAATAAATTGTTTCATTATATTTTGAAATATATTCTATACCAATGATTCTAAAAAATTAAATCATATGTACGATGATGAAATCAGAAATTAAACCATGTTTAAATGTCATAATAAGAACTGCTTGACACATATTCTTTGCAACAAGGTTTCCACTACGAGTCTTTACTAACAACACCCTGGTTATGTTTTAATTGCAAATATATAATTTGTAAGGAAAACATAGATGATATAAGGTAATGATATAATTAAGAATCAAATAAATATTAATATAAAATTCAGGAGATGATTAATGTTCCTTCTGAAACATCATTTGGAACATAATCCCTATTTGCTATTATCTCTTATGAATGTCTTTGATTAGGTGGCCTTTCCAAAGGAATGTTTTTATCGCCCTTTGGAAAATAATTTTCACAGTATTCCATATTGCTAAAATTGTTTAATTGTACATCAATATCTTATTTATTTATATTGAAATAATGAGCATGATTGGTTTATCACCACACATAAATAAAACTCCTTTTATTTTTAGTAAATAACCGAGGTGTTTCCTTCCAAAACTATTCCATGTTAAAAAAATACCTTTTATTAGTCTTCCCTTTATCCATTATTTTCTATACCAATCTATTATACACGTTGTACCTCAAAATCATAAGACATATAAAATTATTTCATTATCATGATAACACCTATAACTATATCTTCATATGATGAAATCATTTTGGTGATTATTTCCCTTTAGGGGGATGGTTTTAACCCATAAAATAATTGATCAATATTTCTCTTTTAAATACATACATAATCCATATCCTGAGATGATAACCATGGAAATATGTGTTAATACTTTGAAAAAAATTTCAACCTCTTTTTTTCTCATTCTATTTAATTTCTTCTTGAATTTTTCTCATTATTTGCATGGGAAATATTTTTTATTGAAATTTACTTTAAATATTCCCATTCCATATTTTAAATTTCTTTCTACTCCATTGTGTTTTGAATTAAAGACCACCACTAATCTACAACTCCAGAGAGATAATAAAATACAATGATAACTTTACCTCTTTATTTACATCCCAAATTGAGAAATATATTCTTAAAGGATATTCTCCATTTCTCAACTACAAATATGTTTTTAGTCCCATTAATTTATGGAGCTTATTTTCACATAAATCAGTCTATCATTGATATATCATGTTGTTAATTGGGTTTCTACATTCTAGTGAGGTTATCATTCATAATATGAGCCAGTTTTCCTACTATAGTTATAATATGTTCATATCTAGTTGGAATTACTTTTTTTACCTCTTTAGATTGTTTATATGGAAAATCCATTATTGGAATACATGAGTTGATATGGTTCTCATTACTTCTAATTGGAACCATTTATAAAAAATGGTATTAAATAAATTATACTCCTAATAATAATGCATTATTTTGAATTGGTAACACTTAAAATAAATTTAAAAACTTCTATATAACTAATCTCAGTAACATAAAATGGTTTTCTCTAGGGGAATATTTAAATTTAAATCCTTCATAATGGGTTTTAAATAAAATGTGACATATCATAAGCATATCCGTCATTTATGTAAAACTATGTGTATAGTAAGGCTCATTGTCAGGTCCTAGGTCAAGGCGAGTCAGATATGATCTCCTTTCTAGAGTTGTCACCCCTAGGTACATCTATTCCAGAAACAAATCCCCTTATAGTATGATGACATGGATGAATTTCAAGGAAGACCCACATTATCTCAACCTTACCTAAAATCATGGATGTTATTGTATACTTATCCACAAATTCTATATTAGGTTTATATTTAATAATCTATTTTCTATGGTTTCTATGAAACATGATATGATACAAGCTATAATGAACTTGATCTAGTATCTCAAAGTCAGTGCCTTATATTTTTACAATGGTATAATAATCAAGGAAGTCACATCACAAAGGACATAATAATTTAATACATTTGGAAAACTCTATGAAAAAATAATTTTTAAACAATATGTTCCATAGGAAAATAGAACACACTAACTCTAATATAAAAATCCCGAAACATCAATATTATCCCTATAATTCATTTATAATAATCATATTTGCATCCTAGGGAAAAATAAAACATATGAATGGGGTGAGATCAGATGCTCGTTAAGGGTAGGAAATACAATGGATGATCATCCTAAAAAATAATAAAAATAGAATAACTACAAACACATGCCATTAAAACATAATCACAAGAATAATATTGAAGGAATATATGATAATCAAATTTTAAAATTTTAAAAATCAAATGAGACATAAACTTAATCATGTATATTATAATAGTCTAATAATTACATTGAATATCAATAACTAATTTCAAAGTGATGGAATGAAAAATGTTGCAAAATTGAAACATATTGTCAAGGCCTCGACTATGACACATTAAAGTTAATGTTTAAGTACTTGGCCAAATCCATATGTGAAAATAAATGGGCAAGGCCCCATCCAATTATTTATATTTTTTTCTCATTAAACCTAATGGTTCATAGATGGGATATAGAGGTCCCATAACCAATATTTACTATGTTCAATGTATTTCTCACATTAATGGGGTAAAATATAAACAACATATATATACGAAATGTAAAACAAATCCCCAATAGAAATACATAATCACTTAATATTCTCTATAATATGGTGAATGGTATCAAGATATATCATCGACATTCAAAATAATTAAAAATTAATTAAACATGGAATTTGATATCACAAAATACAGATACCAATTAATCATAATATTCAACATATTTTTTTTAAATAAATGAAAATGATCAAATAGAATAATCTAGGAATTATTCATAAAAATACACATATTATTTTGAAAATAAGAGTTATTTTCAAGAAAATCATTTTTATTTTTCATAAAAATAAGTTTTTAAACATGTATATTTTGGAAACAAAATTTAAGGACTATTTAATTATGTTAGAGTCAGAAATGATGTCAAAATAAAGTGAAAACATGTAAAAAGAGCCTTTAGAAATGACCCACATTACTGTAGTTTATGATAAAATATAATAGTGCCTTATAACATAAAGTGTATTAACTATTTTTATAAAATTGAAAAAAGTTTAAAATAGTATTTTATGATATAAATATTAATTTTACTGAAATATTGGTCCCTTTTAAATGATTATGGAGCGTACCTGAAAATGGGTAACAAATTGTGAAGTACCCTTTAATTGGGATTTCTTATCGGGAAAAATTGAAATAGAAAACATATAAAACATGTATTTACCCATCAATAAAATATTTAATAATCTAGATACATGAGTTTAGGACATATAAAAATAATTTAGATGATTTATATAAAAATAAATATGAAGTAATTCGAGTTATAGAGAGAAAAAGTGTAACGAGGATAAAAAACAGGTGGTTTGGGGAGAATCCATTACATTATATTTTATAGAATTATGAACATATACATAAATTCACATATAATGAAATTATATTCATTAATATGTTAATTAAAAAATTATTAAAAAATTATTATATTTATTATAATTTTGTTATGTTCATTTATGGCCATTTTTATGAGATCTAAGATTAAATTATGTCATTCAGAAGTGTTTGTTTAATTGGTTTCCATTATTGGTTCACTTGTATACATGTAAATAATATATTTTGAAATGGGTATAGTTATCCAAAATTTAAATTAATTATTACTAATGAACCTATAGAATATTTAATGGTTTTATATATCTTTTTATAAATTATGGAATTTTTCTGATCATCATGGATTAGTTTTGTTTAATTAATTAATATTATGTATATATAATAATTCTAGAACACTAAATTAGTTATAATATACATAATTTAACCTATTTGAACCATAAAAATGTTTTTATCACCATACATGAAGGTGGTATCTGAAAGAAAATGAATCACCATCCACGAATGTGGTGAATAAACACCTCACAAACGATGTTTTAATATTTAGAACAAATAGGGGAAGAGAAAATAATTGAAGGTGTATATACCTTAATAATAATAAATTTAATTATATATAACATAATATAGTTATAGTTAATGTTTGTATTGATTATTTATGGAAATGATAAGAAAATAAATGAAATTCAATGGAAATTAAAAGAATTAAAGGGGATTTTTGTTGGAGTTGGTTCCCTATATCCAACATCATTGTACTTAATAATAAAATTATATTCATGGTTTTTAATATTAATAATGTTTTTATCACATCATGATTGTTTTTATGTGTAACATATCATGTGGTTTTTTCCCAAGAGTAGTTGTCGCACTAAAAGGTCATAAGAGTTCCCTACTACGATGAGAACCCAAAAGTGCCATGACACTATTCTTGAATAAATGTTCCTTGTCCAGATGACATCATTTTAAAGGAAAACATTATACATTATATCAAGGGTGGAGACTCATATGAATTTAATGAAACTTCTCATGGTGTACACCACTTGTAATATCCAGTATAATATTATGAGAAGAAGACCTAATAGTAGGTAATCCACATTATAAGTATCATTCTATGTTCCTATCTTCGGACGTGTGTAATGGTATTTAGAATTTAATATTATTATTAATTGATATTATGAGTATCACCCTTTGATGTATTGAAAAAAATGTGATGACATATGCTCGTGGTATTGTAGGATACTTTGGGTGCATCATGATTAATATTTAATTAATGAATAATCGAAGAAATGATTTATCCATTATGTTTATTAATAGAAGTAAATATCTCAATATGTTTGATGAAAATGATATATCTTAACAAAATCCATGGACATGGTGTTCGATAGACATGTTCTATTTTTGGAAAGTCAATGAATGATTTATCGAGAATATTGGTTGATGACACCGACATAAAACATGCCCAATTGGAGATATTGTGTTAAAGAGATTATATTACATGGTTAGAATTCATATGAGGTGACATGTAATTGATGCATTAACTTATTTATCTATTGGTGCCTCACTGTGTTTCTAGATGCTTCCCTTGGAATTTATGAAGGATCATCAAATTCCATTAAGAAATAGGCCTAGAGGGTCACACACTAAGTGTATCGAGAATCCCAGTTAAATAATATATTATTTAATAATTTAAATAAATATTATTCTAGATTGAAGTTTAATAATTATTTAGGTATTCCTGATCAGTTTTTATTTATTTATCGTTGAATAATTTAATTATATTTAATTATTTTTTTAATAAATATATAGTCGTTATTCATGGTTTGATTAATATTTTGAAGGATGGGAGGACCGAGTTAAAAGGTCTAGTGATAAAATAATATTACATTTTATTTGATTAAAATAATATTAAATTATAACTTCCATGATAAAAACATGTTTGGGAAATAAATGGTATTTTTGTTATTATATGATATGGGTGTTCCACGTGGAACAATAAAATATGTAACATCACTTTTGCTAATTATTTATTACAACATAGTGAATTAAATTTCTCATTACATATTATTCTCTTATTAGTCAAGGGGGAAACCCACATTCTAGATAACCAATTTCGGAAGTGCACATCATTTCGGGGAAAAATATCTCAACCCTTAAGGAACTTCCATACTATCACCCAGAGAATCCTTCACTGACATCCATAGATCTAGAGAGAATGTTTGGATTATCTCTAGAAGAGATATACTCTTGATCTCTAAAAATCAATAAAAGGTTGACTGCAAATCAATGGTTAGACACATCAACGAAGAATGAAAACATTAGAGGTATTTCATTAATTTAATTTAATTAAATATTAATAAAATATTACAATGATACCTTTGTGTTCTATAACACATTCCTCTTTATAAAAATACTTTATTTTATTCTTTAGATAATGGTGTTCATCATTGTATTGATCCTAGAATAATCCTTGATAACAGTAAAATTTAAAGGTGGGTACCAGCCCAACTGTGCTTCTGTTGGGATCAAAACCAACAAGTGGTACTAGAGGGGTCATAATTTCATTTATAATTATTTAAATAATTCATTAATGATTTACAATTTAATAATTTAATTTTTCAATTCATGTATATTCATTATTATAATTTGAATTTTGATATCTTTTCTTCCTCTTTCAGTTATCTCAGATCAAACATTGAAGAATAATTTTATGAAGAAAATTACATCGAGGATACAATCTAGATGCTCCGATGATTCTTTCTAGGTAACACGATAGTAAATGTTGTGTATTCAGAATTACACTTCATGTAATCTGATACACATGCCATGTAGTTGTGTTCAACATTCCAGGAGTAATTCGATAATTACTCTAGCAATGTGCATTAATGAATCACAATGTAGTTAATTATAACACCATGTCTTGAACAGGATAGGCTGGGGAACATTCATCCAAAATACATAATTTATGGCCCACTATAAATAGTATGAAGTCCCTTCAGGTCAGGGTCATGTCGAGTATCCCATACATGGCTTTTCTATCAGGGGACCCTGCAATAGGGAGTTTACATAGAGTGTGGCCCACTAGAAATGATGTGTACTCTAAATATTTATGAAGTACACCTCACACACAATTTCCCCAAGAATGTAATTTGAATGGATAGTGAGGAGGGTATATGTCGTGTACTTGTATATAAACACCATGTAATTTTTTCAGATTTCATTGATTTGAAATTTACTATTATATTATGTAACCCTTCAGGCATGTACCTTCGTGTGGGAGTAATTCTAAGACCCAACACATTATAGGTGTTAGATATAGATATATATATATATATATATATAATTACCAACTACATAATATTCAATGATCCTCATATCACGTATGATTTGTATAATAATTATAATTCTTTGTCCATAATACATGTCACAAAGAACAATGTGTATACAGGTATACTACATGATGGGCAGTTTTGGATGGGTATTCTCCAGGTTGCCTCAAAGGAACAAGTGATGTATATTGTTAATTTTAAATTAATTTATTAATTTTTTTAATGTTATAATGGATAAAAATCTCAAGGAAATTACAAAAAAGGATTATGATAAAAGGATTGATAAATTAAAGATTATAATTAACTGATTCAAGAATAATTTATTTTAATAAGAATGATTAAATGATTGAATGATAGGTTTATTTAAAGTTTAATTCATTTCATGTTTTTTGATGATCATGAGTGAGACCAGACCATTAAATGTGATTGGGTTCCTTTTAATTTGTTTGTTAAAATACAATTATTGTCATACATACCTTATCCTCATTAATATGTATGGCATGCATGCCCAAGGTTTATTTTATGTAAACCCCCTTTTAGCCCTCACACTCATGTGAGTTAAAGAATATATAATGTATGTAGCTCTTAAGCTAGTGGAGGCGGTTCAATTGAGGAGCCGAGGAGAAACCAATCTAAGGAGAAACAAAGGTGGACATGTGGAAAGCTGAAAACAAGACCATTAAATGGTTCATGGTGATTCTCCCCTAGGTCAGAGATAGTTTATCAATTTCTAGATGAAATATCCATTATAAAAGATCATGATCATAACCTTTATTTTATTTCATTCAGTTTTATGGTTATTCATTTTGGATGTATAGTCGTGATCACATAATTAGTTAATTAACAAGCATGCAATAAAGAATAGAAATAAAATGGATAAGGTGTAAATATTATTAATACATGGTTAATCATGTAAGTATATTCCACCTAATTCTAACAATCATGTGAAATGATAACAAGATACAATTAAGACATAAAGGATAAAATCCATGAATAAAATATTAAGTTGGTATATTCTTCCATTACTCTGGTTATAATCAAACCAATAGTTCAAAGTGCTTGACCAGATAATGTTAGAATACTTTCAGTTATTGGGGAATTCGAATTTGAGGTTTTGGGTTGACATAACTAGGTTTACATCTAGGGTTGACTTCCAATGAATGTCATAGTGTAACTGAGAGTCAAGGGATGTGGAAATCTAAAATAATGATTTCAGGATTGGGGAGTCCACTCAACAGATCAAAGAGCTACTAGTTAATGTAGTTTTCATTTCAAATACCTACCTAAAACCATTAAATTTTCTTGGCCAAATAATGTTGAGAAGATGATAATGGAATATGGATCCATGCCAATAGAATATCTAAGAAATATGATATTATGAATCCAATGGTGAGGGATATTGGGTTTCAAAAAAATAGTGGGAGTATAATTATTATTTTTTTAATATTATCAGATAATGTACTAAAAAAATATTCATATTATTTTTAGAGACGACATTAAAAATGACATAAAAAATTATTGCATATCATACTCGATAAGGATGAACCTCTAACCGACACTAATTTATAGGAGTTTCAATGGTGCATTTAGGTCATCCTTCTCCATGAAAAGAAACTATATGTGTCGGATGCACCTTTACTTTTTGTTATTGGGAATGAGGTGATTGATGAGGAGATCTCTGTGTATGAGAAACATCCGAATGATGATACATATGTTCAGTGCCTCAGGCTATCACCATGACCAATGAACTCTTGAAAAAAAACAAGGAAATAGATACTTATAGAATAATGTATCACCTTATAAATATCTATCAAGATAAGGTGATGCAAGAGTGGTATGAGACCTCAAAAGCATTGTTCACCACTGATCTATGAGAGTCTTCTCTAGTTGGCCCTCATGTAGTGTAGCTTATCAGCTAATTTGAGCATCTGGACATCTTATGGATTCAATTCTTAGCTGAGTTTCATATAGATCTAAAACTATTATCACTTACAATGACCTTTTCTAGTTTTATTGTGAATTGTATGACAGGAAATAATGAGAGGAGCCTTTTAGAAATTCTTACCCCAATTCACCAAGTGGATAAAGACATGTGGTGTGACAAACCTACAATCCTATTGGTGAATAAGAAATGGAAGGACATGAAAAATAGACCTATGATTTATAAACATCATAATCCTATAAGCATCATTCGACCAAGAAGAATAAGATACAGATTCAAGGAAAGGGAATGGAGGCATTATGCTTGTCATGTGCAAAGTTAGTCCACTAGAAGAGGAATTGAACCCAGAGGCTAGGGGAAGCCAAATGTGTATTCTTTATCGAGTGAAATGTTTATATTTCTACAAATTGTGAATTGTATACAGATTTTGGTGATCAGAACTATAATCAAATTCCAGAACCAATTTGAATTTGGATAATTTCTAGTAGAGAGGTGGATCTGTGAGATGCCAATGGTTCGATGCTGGATTCTCTTCCAATTGAATACTATCACCTTTCATTGCCAACTTGGATGATTTTTTTACATGACTATTATTATGTTCTAAGTGGAACCAATAACATAATTTATGTATCATGTTTAGATATAGATGGTTTTATTTTCATATTTGGAAATAAAATTTCATTCTTTTATAAGGAAAACATACATTATGGTATGATAAATCTAAATAACGGTCTGTATGTATGAAATTATGAAAAAAAGTGTTAGAAATCATTAAATAACCAAGTTTAAATGACTCGTATAACACCTAGTTGTGGAATAACCTTCTAAGTCATGTAAATGATAAGTTCCTAACAAAGCACTATAAATATGGTTATCTATAATCTTCCAAGATAAAACCACTTGATAGATGTCACAGTTGTTTACAAGGGAAAATGACCAAACCACCATTTTGTGGAGAGGGTGAAAGGTATATAGAGATTCTGGGTTTGTAAAAAATAATGTGTGTGGACCATTCCAAGTAGAATCTAGAGGTGGATATTCTTACATCATAACATTTACTGATGAATTGAGTTGATGTGGAAATATTTACTTGATGAGGTATATGTTCGAGTCCTTTGAGAAATTCAATTAATTCAAGAATGATGTAGAGAATAATCTTGGTAAGAAGATAAATAATATTATCTTAGATCAATTGGGAGAATATCTTAACCAAGAGTCCATCAAACTTTTACGGGGTTTTGGGATACAATATCAACACACTCCACCTTATACTCCATAGTGGAATAGTGATTGTGAAAAAATGAATCCTACATTGTTGTACAAGGAAAGGTCTATGATGAGTCATGAAAATATTCCATTATCCTTTTGGGGATATTATTTACAATTTTCAGAATACACATTAAATAGAGTACCATATAAGGCATTAAATAGAATACCCTTTGAGTTATGGAGTGGAAATAAACCTTTTTTTCACATACATGTGTATGGGGATGAAAGGATTTTTTTAAGGGTTTAGCAGGAAACAAACTAGTACCCTAGGGAAAGAAGTGTATCTTTATAGGGTTTCCAAATGAAACAATGGGATACTACCTAAACAACTCCTCAGAAAATAAAGGTATTGTTTCCATGCAAGACATATTTTTTGAGGGGGTACACATCCTTAAAATTTATAGTGGGAGAATGATTAACATTGATGAAGCTGATGCCCAGGATACAAAAGAGTTAGTATAGGAACACATTCCACAAGTCCCCATGGAAGAAGTAGTTCCAGAAACACATGTACTGCATAGGTTTGTAAGAGAGGTAAGGGGATCCAAAGAGTTATAGTTTTCTTATTGTCGATAATGGAGGCTCATTATTATTGGGAAATAATGAACCTATATCCTACAATGAGGCAGTAGAGAGCTCAGAAGATGCAAGATGGCTAGAACCATGGAATTCTAAGATGGATTCCATGTATCAGAGCCATATTTGGGTTCTTTTAGACAAAATAATTGATGTAAATCCTATTGGATGTAAATGGGTATTGAAGAGGAAATTGGAAATGGAAGGTAAAGTAATTTACTACAAATAAAGGCTAGTTGATAAAGGTTTTAAATAGCATCAATGAATTCACTATGATGAAACATTTTCACCAGTATCCATGTTTAAATCTAGAAAAATAATATTTCCCATAGCAGCTTACCATGGCCATGAGATTTAGCAGATAAATTTCAAAACATCATTCCTTAATGGAAACAATTAGGAAGAAGTCTTTATAAAACAACCTGAAGGGTTTGTGACACCATGTGATGCCAAATGGGTTTGAATGTTACAGAGGTCCATTTATGGATTGAATAAAGCGTCCAAGTCATGGGATATTCGATTCTATGAAGCCATAAAGGAATTTAGATTCATTAAGAACAAATGTTGTCCATGAGTTTACCAATGGTTTATTAGAATGCGGTCGTTATCCTAGTAGTATATTTTGATGTCATATTACTTATTTGAAATGAAATATAAGTCTTATAATCTATTAAGGGATGGTTTGAACAAGTGCTTCTCCCTGAAATAATTAGGTGAATAATCCTACATTCTAGGGATCAAGATCATTCATGAATGATCCAAGAGGATACTTGGGCTATGTCAAAGTACATATATTGACCATATTCTAATGTGATTTATTATAGAATGATCCAAATTAGCATTGGATCCAGTGTCACATGGAATATATCATTCTATGAAAATGTGTCCCCAAACTCCAAAGGAGAAAGATAGAATGAGTAATATCACATATGCTTCGATGATAAGATCAATCATGTATGCCATGATATGTACTACACCTGATGATTCATATATACTACGTATGGTCGACAGATATCAAGAATATCCAAGAGAACATCATTGGAATTTGGTTAAAGCAATCTTTTTGTATCTTAGAAGAACTAAGGATATGTTCTTGGTGTTTGGGGGGGGGACGAGGACCTTTTCATCAGAGGTTATGTGGATGCTGTATTCATACATTCTGAAATGATCTAAAGTCACAATTAGGATATGTTTTCTATCTCAACGAATTAGTTTTGAGTTCGAAGAGTTCAAAGAAACAAGTTGTTACTAATTTTATAGTAGAGTTTGAATATATAGAGGCTTATGACGCACTAAAGGAATCAGCATGGATTTAAAAAAAATTCTAGTATCTTGATGTAGTTCCTAGAATTAGAGAACCTATCACATTGTATTGTGATAATGATGTAGTGGTGGATCTTGCAAAAGATCTAAGTTCACATCAACGAATAAAGAACATACTCTGGAAGTGTAAACTCTTGATGAATTTTCATCATATGGGTGAAGTTTAAGTGAGAATAGTGTCCATGGAGGAAAAAGTAGTGGAACCCTTGACTGTATTTCTATGTCACTAAAAGCATTAATATCATGTAAGAGCCATCAGGATGAATGTTGTTAGAATTTTAATCTAGTGCAAGTTTGAGTCTATAGAAGTTGTTGCCCTAAAACCAACATCTTTGTACTTTATGATAAACTTATATTCATGGTTTTGACTATTAATAAATTCCTTATAACATAATGATTTTTCTTCTTTGTAACATAGAATGTGATAATTTCGTAAATATAGTTGTCTCAATAAAGGTCATAACAGTTTCCCGCTATGATGAGAACCTGAAAGTCCCCTGACACTATTCATGAATAAGTGTTATATGGTTGGATGATATCATTTTATGGTACAAAAATGATATCGTCTATCAAGGGTGGAGACTCATAGGACTTTTAGGCACCTTCTCGATTTGTACGCCCTTGGTATTATCGAGAATGATATTATCAGAATGAGACCTAACACTAGAAAATCTACATTATTAATGTCATTGGATGTTCCCATATAATGACATGTGTAATGGTCCTTGGACATTAATATTATTATTAATGGAAATTATGATTCATGCACTTTGATGTACCAGTGAAAACTGTGATGACATATATTCATGGAAAGGTAGGATACATTGGGTGTATCACGAGTAATATTGCATTAATGAATAATGTGAGAAAGGATTTATCTTAATTATTCATTAAGAGAAGTAAACATCTCAGGTCATTTGATGGAAATGATATAGAATAAATAAATACATGTCCATGATGTTAGATAGACAAGTTATATTTCTAGAAAGTTATAGAATGAGTTATCGAGTATATTTATTTATGACATTGTCATGCAACCTACTCGATTGAAGATATTGTTATAAAGGAATTATATTACATGGTAAGAATTCATATGATGTGACATGCCATTGTAGCATTATATTCCTTATCTATGGGTGGATTGATGTACTCCTAGACATTGTCCTTGAAATTTAGGCAGGCTCGCCTAATGCCATGGAGAAATAGTCCTAGAGGGTCACAAATTATGTATATCATGAATCTCTATTAAATAATTTTTTATTTAACATGACGAATAAATATTAATCCTGTGTGTGGTTTAATAATTATAAGCTACACTTGATCACTTTTTATTTATTTATCAGTGAATAATGTAGTTAGATTTATATATTTATTTAATAAAAAATAGTCATTATTCACTATTCAAAAAATATTTCGGAAGATGGGGGACCAAGATAAATGGTCTAATGAGAAAATAATGATACAAATTATTTAATTAAAATAAATTTAAATTGTATTTTACAAGATGAGCACATATCAGGGAAATAATGTTATTTTTGTTATTATATGATATGGGGGATTCACATAGAATAATAAAATAAGTAACAAAACTTTTTCTAATAACATTGTAATATGTAATGAATTAAATTCCTGGTCACATATAATTCTCTTTTTAACCAAGGGGGAAACCAACAGGCTAGATAACCAATTTTGGTCGCTCATAAAATTTTGGAGAAAATATCTCAAGACATGGGATCCTTTTTTCTTCAAGAATTATCTCAATAATGAGTGAGGAAATCCTCCACCAAATAAGTGAATGATTTGGAAGTGGATCTCAAGGTGATTGAGGGAAGACGACGCAAGCACAAGGACCTTCCATGCTAGCCCTCAAAAACTCTTTCGGTGGCATCCAGAGATTCACAGAGCATATGTAGATTAATGATAGAGAAGATCAACTATTTATATCTATAAAGTAATAAACGTGTCACCCTATATATCAGGTTAGACACATCTACTAAGAGAAAATACCTTGGTGGAATATCTTTAATTTAACTAAATTAATTATAAAAAAATATTTTGATCCTCTCCCTGGTTTCTTGGCCTCTTTCTTCATTATCAAAATAATTGATTCTATTTTGTGGATATGGGATCTCATTTTTGTATAAATATAGATATAATAGTCGATCATCATAAAATTTAATGTTGGTTTCCTACACAACGGGGCTTCCACTCTGCCCAGAACCTTCAATTTTAACCTCTTGAATTAATATCATTGAGAATGTCCTTATTGATCATTGAAATGGCCTTTTGGATGATAAAAAAATTCTACAATAAGTGGGACATTATTTGGGAGGTATTAGGATGAAATTAGATATACCTAAAGTCTTTTGATGTGTGAGGAGAAGGGGTATTGTGGGGTGGTATTTTTATTGGAGGAGAGGGGTGTTTTTTAAATATTTTATTCATTTGTTTTTTATTTTTTCTAAAGGAAATGAATAGTTTAAGCAGTATCACTATATTTATTAAAACAATGAAGGGGTTTTTTAGATTATAGTGATTATATTATAAAATACCCATGTATTATTCCAATTAACATATAATATTTATTTATACCATAAATTACCATATTTAACTATTCATAAAAAATTCAATTATTTTAGAGAAATCACAAAAATTTACCCAATAGTTTTTTGATGTGTATAATTCAAAAAAGGAATCAATTTTATTAAAATATTTTTATTTTTATAGTAATTTTTTATAAATAATGTTATCATTTACTCAAGAAATATAGATTTTAATATTATAAATGATTTTATGACACATTCCAAAATTAATGAAGGTCTCATAAAATTATATTAAAACCATAAGAAAAATATATTTAATTTATGAAGATGTTTCATAAACTTTTATTATATAATTATTATAATTATAAAATTATGAATAAGAATTTCTAATTTTAAAAAATCCAAATACATAATATATCATTTTTTTGAAAAAAATTACTTACATCATGATAATAATATTTTTTATTTTCATTGATAAGATATGTAAATTGTACATATACTTTAGTATGTGCATTTATTAGTCTTTAAATCTTGTTAGCAAACCTAATTGTTACATTACTATTCTAATGGTAAAATTAAAAATAATATTAAGTTTTTAAACTAAAAATTGTGTGAAGAATAAAATATTTAAGTGATTAAATATTGAAAAAGGAATAAAATAAAATATTGGTGAGTTAGAGTGATAGAAATATCATGAATACCAAAATCAATGACCATGTTTTTGATTAAGGGAGAAACATTTGTTTTGATAGACGATTATGAAGAAACTTTGATGAACCATAAAACTTAGTTGACAAGTACACATGTGATCACACTATTTTATACCTGTGAATGTTTTCCGATATTTATATTGTAAAAATGTAGTTAATTAGATACATACATATAGATAAATATATAAAAAACTCTAAATCATCAGTCCAGTTGATATCTATTGAAAAAAATTACTATATTAATGATTTAAAAATAGACGAATTAATATTTTTATTAGAAAAATATTAGAATTATCTACATGATTAACAGTTTGATATATATAATAGTTTCAAAATTATAAATTATATGCTCATATATATTGATCAAAATATCGTCCAGAGAAGATGGTTGGAGGTGATCAATGATTATGATTGATCAATACAATACCACAGCAAAGGGAAAAGAAGGTGGATGATGCTCGATGATGGAAGGACCATGCTAGTTTTTCTATGATGAGTTTTTGAAGAGATACAATAAATATTTATTTTAAGAGGTTGGACATTGAAATAAATATGGAAGTAGTGAAATATAATATTACTCATATATGTTTTCAACTGTCTAACCATGTAATTATTAATAGTTAACAAATGGGGGATTTAGTGCTACAAGAATAAGTTGTTAAATGTAGCTGAGTTGAATAATTATTCTGATGGACTAATAAGGATCATGAACAAAGTATGTTTCTTATTAGTACAATAGTTTAAAAGAAATATATTCTTTGGTGCCTATAGTTTATTAATATTTATTATTCTTGGATGTACAATGTTATATAGATATCTTAAATATTATTCTTTTCAACCATTTTGAATGATATATTACATTGTATGTGTAGAGATTACTAGAATATCTATAAGTAAATGTTGAAGGATAGAATTATATAAAGATGTTACAACCATTAAACATGCCTAAATGAAAATGGGAAAACATAACTATATATTTCTTAATTGGACAATAGGAAATATCTAAGGGACATTAACATATTTGGGTTATATTAAATCACCTTATGAATTCAACACATTTCATTTCAATATCCGAATATTTATTTTTTGATCAATATTATAAGATATAAATTAATAGTTTTTATGGGTTCATGGAGAAAAAATCTCAATTACATTGGTTCTATATCCATGGTTTATATAAAAATTTTAATGAAGTAATCAACAGTAATTGAATACACAATTATAATTTTTCATTGTATATAATCCTCAAATAGATGTTGATTCCAGTATAAACATTCACACCATAGAATATATGTTGAGATCTACTCAATAAATTCAGATGGTTGTTGGGGTCAACACATTCCCATGGATTTTTTTTACAATAATAACACTCTATATGGACTAAAGATGGATCCATATGATGCAGACTGTGATTAGATGTTTAGAAATCCTTCATGGTGGGATCAAAATAGAAAATAAAATATATTACTACCAAATAATGACAATGAAATGAATCATAATTTAAGAGAAATTAATTATCATTTTAAAGATAATCAGAGTTGATAGAAAATTTATGTTGACAATAATCAGTTATAAATACAGTTTTAAGTTATTGCTATGTTATTCCATAAAATTTCACCTTTGAAGAAGGTAGTTATATTTTTAATGAAGGGAAATCCAGTAACAAAATATATCATTTATTTATAGATCATTTTTCATATCGAAGTTGTAGCTTTTCTCTAAGATCTTTTACTGAACCTATCTCTAGTTCACAACATATTTCAAGAATCTTTTTCGAGTAATGACATAACATAACTTTTGTATATAATAATATCTTTAATTTTACCCTTAAAAAATTATATATCATTAGAGAAATAATCGATTGATATTGCATATCGATGAGAGAGCGTGATACAATAAAATACACCATGTCGGGTAAATGTTTTGTGGTTAAATAATAAATTTGATAATCTATACAAGAAACTAGGGATGTTATAAAGTAGAGGTGTATTCAATTATTTTATGAGTGTAATATAAATTTAGTGGTTAAATGGTTATAGTTGTGATGGAATGTCTTACTACATCTCTTTATAAGATTTATTTTCCTCTTAGAGATAATTTTACAGTGCGATAGACTACTCTACAGTCGACACCATTCTTATACAAACAATATTATATTATTAAATGTTTCCATTATAACATAGTCACCATATTATTGACCATAAATTAGGGTAACATTATAAAAAAATATTTTCAAAATGTTTTCCTTTATTCATGTATATTTATTAAAATCATAAAATTAAATACTCTAATTTTAATTATAATGATCAAATAATATAAATCATAATTTTTAAAAAATTTATTTTTTTAAAATAATATTCATTCTTATATAAAAAATTATTTTGAACACTGATGACAAAATATATATTTTTCATAAAATTTATATTATGAATGGGAAATTTATTTATTAATTTATTATTAATTTTTCATAAATAAAGATATAATTCTTTGAAGTTGAAAATTATTTTTTCCTTCAGAAAATTGAATTTATTATTTGAAATGTATTATATATTTGAAAATTAAGTTAATAAATTTAATGGATGTTTTTAAATAATGACATGGATAATATATCAAATCAAATATGTTAAGATTCTTGTTCTAGTTTTAAATAGTAATTTAATGATATTAAAATAAATTTAATTGTAATAAATAATTTTTTTTCTAAAAATGGTTTTTACAAATTTTGGGTGTAGATATTAGAATAAGTTTAATCCAATATATGTTTTTTTAACTTGGTAAAATGTATTATATATTTATAATAAACATTATTTTTAATATTTAATATTTTTACAGAAATTATAATCTCTAATTAATAATTACTATAGTAAAAATCATGTTACTACGGTATCGGATAAAAGTGTTAAAAGAGATGTCAACCTAAGAGAATAGTTTGAAGATAAGAAAAAGAACATAGTTTATTCATATTTGTTGATTATATATCAATATTTACCATATTATATTATAATAGATTGAATATTTTCCTCTTGAATTGAGAAAAACATATATTATATGACAAAATTTCATGTTTTTACAAGAATTCCACACACCTCACTCATAAATGGCCACCAACTCTTCTAACATTTCACACTAATTAATCTCTTTATCATTACCAATTTATTCCCAAATACCATAAAATACATCTTACCCATTACCTATATGTCCTAATCTCACCAAATTTCAATTCTATAATGTAACATCCCATGTAAATAAAGAATAATACATTTTCATAATTATTAATATTTGAGAATTGAATATTAATTTTACTTTAAAGGGGTTTCTATGTTCAATAGCGTACTCGATACGCAGCAAAGAGTTTCTTTGAAATCTTACGTTGCACACTAGTAATAAAATAATATTATTTTAAATGGTAGTTAACACGTAGCCATTGTATTGGCAGGAATGAATAGAAATAACTAAAATATTATTATATATGTTTGTTAAATGTTTTTACATTTATCCAATGAAGGATAAAGGCTTAAAATATTAAAAGAATTCAATTTTAAGCATATATACTCTAATTTTTACTAAAGGTTGAATTATCGCCTTTTCATGGTGAACCTTCTTTAAATATAGTTTTGGGAACTCTTATACTTTATATTGGACCAAATAAAATTCTCCTTTATAATCAGGACATCAAAATTTACTTTGTGTAGATTTTTGGTATTTTTCCGATAAAGTTCATTTTTTAATGAATAATGAAAAATGTTTTATTTTAATTCAAAACCTCTTTTTAATCTAATTTATTTATATGATTAGATTATCTTTTTAATTGGTTTTAAAGTGAGATTAGAATATATTTTTACCATTAAATCCAATAGTGGTCATTGGAATTAATTTCACTTTGAAATCAGACTTAAATTAGTGTCAATCTTTTGATACTTATTGTTTCATAAAAACGCTATTTGCTTTGACAACGAGAATTAATTATTAAATTAATTAATTCAACTTATATGTTTTGAATTCTGAATATCAAATAGAGATTAGGGTGATGTTTTGGTATTTTTCTGAAAAACATCAATTTTTGATGAATAGTGAAACCACTAAGTGGTACTTAAAAAACTGATTTTTCATTTAAATGATATTTTACCACCTCTGTGCTTTGAATTTTAAAACTTTGACATACATGGTTGTTATAAAGAAGTAAAATGTGGTTCAATGTGATTAAAATATTTTTTTGTGAATAGTAACTTTTATGTTTTTAATCGCGATTAGAGGTAATTAGTGTGGTTTAAGGTAAAAATAATGTTTTAATATTATGAAATGACCTACACACATGTTGTACCCTCATTGGATGTGTCATGGCCGACCCAGAAAATCCATGGGTCAACTTGGGGACCCCATGGAGCCACTTTGGTAGGAAAATGACATTAATACCATTTTATTTAATGTTAAAATTAAAATGTCACAAACATGAGTTATTTTACTAAAACAATTTTTAAATTGGGTTATACAAGTCATATTTTTAACTATAAATATTCATTAGAAATCTAAAAATATTTACTACATCATGATATTTTTTTTATAATTTTTAGAAATTAAATAAATTAAATTAGTTTTGACATCATGATGATGCATGGATTACCTCATTAATGAACGATTTAAATAAAATGAAAAGATAATGTAACATCTAAAACCTAAACTTGTAAAAAACCTATTGGATGGGTATATTTAGAACCCTTATCACTTTTTCCTAGAATTATATCAATGTGGGACCTTTTAAATCCGAAACGCATTTTAAAATAAAGTAACATTTCTTTACTTTCCAAGAGTGCCCCTCCTCTCCTCTTATAAAAGGCCCCCACCTCTACCTCCTTACCCACACTTCCAAAGCTTTTGTCTCGGCCAAACCCTGCCCATTTTGTCTCTACACATCCCTATCTTACTCCTTGAAGCCTACGTTTGGGAAGAAGTCTTCCCAAGGAATCCTTTGAGCTCAAATAAAAAAGAGTTACCCGTTTTAAAGGTGGTGTTTTCTCTTGTGTTCTTTTGTTTTATTTTGTTTCTCTAACCCCCTACAGTCTTTTTATTCATTTCTTTTGTAAAAAATCCAGTATCTTAAATATACTAAGATGTTTTTATAAGAATAATTCAAGATTCACTTACACACACCTACATCTAATGGTTAAATAACATAGTGTTTCTTTGGATGGCGAATTTCTACCTCACGAAACGATGATTGTTCAATATTCTTCCAACACCTTCAAAGGTGGCCATTAAGATGTCACTATATGTATATATGATATATAATATGTTTATTTCTTCCTTAAGCTTTTGTATTTTTCATTTATGGCATAACATTATGGCTTCCATTATGGGTATACGCGATATCTTCATTTTAGGAAGTGCGGACTACCGCCCCCTCAAAGTGATTTGATTCATTAATGCCATATGTGGGATGTATAAAGGATGGATTTAAAGTTATTATATATGATGTATGTTACATATAAATTATGAATATAATTTTGGAATTAAAATATATGTACCTCTCATTTAGTTTTAATTCCATTAATATGACATAGAAATGAAAGTAGCGTTCATGCGTACGTACGACTTACCGTCTCCATAAACGATGCATTTCATTTCATACCTCTAAATGATTATGTAATATTATAAATACATTTATATTATGGATATATATGATATATATGATATCCAAATCATGAGTATCATTCTGGATATAATGATCATTTGACCACACGAACAACATGTAATTGTAAGAAGTCCACTTTCGACTTAAGAACCAAATATCGACAAAACAAATGTTATTAACATAAATGATAACATAATGTTTATAACATGGTAATAAGTGATATAAAAGTAATAATGAACTTGAAAAAGGTACTTAAGCAAGTAGAAATTAACTCAAGTTTATTATTCAGGACGTTAAAGAATGATCGAGTCAAGTCGGACCCAAGGTAAGAGGCTTCGTCTCAATCTCCTTTCATTGAGGCATATTTCATTTTATACACAACATTATTTTATACGATATATAAAACCCTTTGAATTTTACTTTTATACAAAAGGAATCTTTTTCTACGAAGCGTTTTACTAAACAAAAAAAGGAATGTTTCTTTTAACATACGCGGTGACAACGACCTTTTCCGTCGCCGCGAGTATTATTTGGTCTTTGGCTTCCTCAACAAGCTGTAATGTTTTTAAAATGAAATAAATACCATATACTATTTTATGTATTTTGGTATTGAAAATGGTTTTTATAATGGATTTGTTATGTCAATATATTTATGTGATATATTGTGATCAAAGTGTGGAAATGTTTTCCTTCCATTATCTTTATTTTATGTCTTAGATTTTATAATGGTACTTGGAAATTTGACGGGTGGTTACGTGATAAACCATATAACGGGTGGTGCCGTGAATACCAAGACGGGTGGTTATGTTATAACCTCCAATGCATTGGGTATGGAAGTCGGCCGTATGACTATTCCATTAAGTGATATGTGTGGAAGTCGACCGTATGGTTATTCCATTTAAGTATGTTTATGTACCAAGTTACCTTTATATCTTATGTGATCTTTATAAGGGTTTTATGGTAATATTTGGGTTACAAAAGGGTAAGTAAATATAATTTATTCATTGAAGAGTTTTTACTACTTCATAAAGGTGAAAAGTATTACTTTGATAAAGTATACATGGTTTACTTGTTATTTTGAAAAACTAACAGTTTTCATTCATTGTGTATCCCATACTGAGATTTTTATTCTCACCCCAAGTTTTTTTGAAATGTTTTTCACAAGACATAATGTCGAATAGGGTCAAGGATGGGATCAAGGGAAAGTCATGCTATCTAAAATATGGAACTAGACATGTTTCCTTTTAAGAGTTTTTATTTTATGGAAACTTAGTAGAAGTTTCTACTTTGTAATATTTTGAGATGTAATAGTTATGTCCTAATTCTCTAAAACTCTAAACCGTGAAAAGATCCTCAATGTGAATTATTCATTTAATTCAATATTAAGTAAGGTTTATGGTCGGGGCCTTATATTTGGTATGAAAGTTCGGTTTAGACAACTTTAGGAGTTAGAAAATTGTTAAATTATAAATTAATTTATGGTATGACTAAAATGATATAGAATTTAAAGAATACCATGTTGCTTCGCCTAAGATATTTCTGTGTTCAGAATGGTTTTCCGCAGAGGAAACAAGGCAGCTATGTTGGGACAACATCAGGAGGTAGACAACCTTCCAAATCAGCAACCTGAGATGGTCAGAATTGGAACTGAACAGTTTTTTGCAGTGATGGAACAGTTGACTCAGGATATAAATGGTGGTGGTATCCATGCACGAGATCAGCCAGATCAACCACAGAGGAACATGTCAGTGGTGGAACATTTCATGAGGCAACATCCCCCATCACTCAGAGGATCATCTGACCATGTGCTATCTGAAGGGTGGATTAAAGCGCTGGAGAAGATTTTTGATGTCATGGGGTGTTCAGAACACCAAAAGGTTAGTCTTACTGTTTACCATTTTTAAGGTGAAGCTGATCAGTGGTGGTCAATGGTGAAAAATATCAGGGATAATGATGAGATTGATGATCTTCATTGGGATGAATTCAAAGGTATGTTTCTTGAGAAATATTTTCCTAAGGTGGTTCGTCTTAGGATGGAAAAACAATTCCTAGAATTGAGGCAGGAGGATGACTCAATGGATGCTTATGAAGAAAAGTTCACTCGACTGGAAAGGTATGCTCCAAACTTCATACGAGATCTTGATAGTAAAATCAACCATTTTTACTCAGGGTTAAAGCCAAAGTATCAAAGGGCTTTAGCTTCTAGGGAGTTCAAAAGTTATGAAATACTTTTTCGATGTGCGGAGAAGGAGGAAATGGAGTTTGCCGATGATCAGGTGTTCTTTGACAAACAACAGAATAAGAGGTCTAGTTGGCAGAAAAAGGGGAATAATTCATCAAAGAAACAAGGCGGTAAGAAAACCAAATATCCATCCTGTGAGAAGTGTGGTAAAATGAATCCTGGAGAATGTTTATCCAATTCTGGAAAGTGCTTTCGGTGTGGTAAGTTTGGTCATATTTCTCATAACTGTAAGGAAGATGATCAAGCAGGAAATGAAAAGTAAGCGGTAAGATGTTTTAAGTGTAATGAAATGGGTCATTATGCAAATGAGTGTCTAACGAAGAACTCAATTGGGGGAAATCAGCCAGACTACAAGTAGAAAGGGGTGGTGAAATCCTTTGCAACTAATTCAGCAGATGTTGGGCCATCGAATGATGTAGTATCAGGTACACTGTTTGTTTGTTCAGATTATACCAATGTGTTGTTTGATTCAGGGTCTACACATTCTTTCATTTATGAGAGGTTTTCTAGTAAATTGGAAATTCCATCTCAAGATATGAATCCTGAACTTGTGGTAAAAACACCTGGAGGAAACATTGAGACAAAAAGAAATTATAAGAACCTTCCCATCCTTGTGTGCGGAAAGAATCTACCTGCAAACCTTATTGTTTTGCCTCTAGTAGAGTTTGATGTTATTTTGGGCATGGATTGGATTTCTGTTTACCATGCTAAGATTGACTACAGAGCTAAAATGGTTTCTTTTTAGAAAGATTTTCAGTTTGTGTATAAGAATGAACCCTTTATTTTGATAACATATCAGGAAGTTGAGAAACTAGTAAAAGATGGAAGTGAATGTTACCTTGAACATATTTTTGAAAATAAAGGAACTATTCAGATTAATGATGTGACAGTGGTAAATGAGTATCTTGATGTTTTTCCTGATGAGTTCCCTGGTATTATTCATTATCAGGAAGTTGAATTTTCTGTTGACTTAGTTCCTGATTCTAAGCCAATTTCAAAACCCCCTTATCGAATGACTCAAGTTGAACTTTTAGAGTTAAAGAAGCAATTGCAGGAGTTATTAGATAAAGGTTTCATTCGACCTAGCACATCACCATGGGGTGCTCTTGTCTTGTTTGTTAAAAAGAAAGATGGCTCAATGAGACTTTTCATTGATTATAGAGCCATGAATAATATTACTGTTAAGAACAAGTATCCTTTGCCTCATATCGATGATTTGTTTGATCAGCTCCCGGGAGCTCAATATTTTTCAAATATTGACTTGAGGTCGGGGTACCATCAGTTGAAAGTAAATTAAGCAGACGTTCCGAAGACTGCGTTCCGTACTAGATATGACCATTATGAATTTGTAGTTATGCCTTTTGGGTTAACCAATGCACCTACTATATTCATGGACCTTATGAATAGAATTTTCCATGAGTTCTTGGATAAGTTTGTGGTTGTTTTCATTAATGATATTTTGGTGTTTTTAAAAGTAAAGAGGAGCATGAATGTCATTTAAGGGTTATCTTGCAAGCCTTAAAAGAAAAGAAACTATATAGAAAATTCAGCAAGTGTGAGTTTTGGTTACAACAAATTTCTTTCCTTGGACACATTATTTCAAAAAATGGCATAAGTGTTGATCCTACTAAAACAAAAGTTGTTGAAGAATGGCCAAGACCCACAAATGTAACTAAGATCCGTAGTTTTCTTGGTTTGGCAGGTTACTACCGAAGGTTTGTTGAAAATTTTTCACGATTATCTAGTCCAATGACTAAGCTAACTTGGAAGGGTGTTAAGTTTATCTGGACAAAAGAATGTGATGTTTATTTTCAGGAGTTGAAAAGAAGATTGGTGAATGCTCCAGTTTTGGCACTTCCTTCCAAGAATAGTGAGTTTGTTATCTACAATGATGCTTCATTGAAAGGACTTGGTTGTGTCCTTATAAAAAATGATAAGGTAATTGCATATGCTTCACGTCAGTTGAAAACTGATGAGGTAAATTACCCTACACATGACTTGGAATTAGCTGCTGTTGTTTTTGCTCTAAAAATTTGGAGGCATAATTTTTATGGAGTAAAGTGTGAAATATATACTGATCAAAAAAGTTTAAAGTATATATTCACTTAGAAAGAATTGAACATGAGACAGAAGAGATGTCTAGAATTAATCAAGGATTATGATTGTACAATTCATTACCATACGGGAAAAGCAAATAAAGTGGATGATGCTTTGAGTCGAAAAAGTAATGCTTCATTAACAATGTTGCATTTGGAACATGATCCTTTGGTTAAGGATTTGATAAAAATTGGCATAGAAGTTGTTTGTGCAGGAAGTCCTTATGTTTTGTTTCAGATATCAGTGAAATCTTCTCTATCAGACAGAATCAAGCAAGCACAGAAGCAAGATAGTGGGTTGCAGAAAAAGGTAGAGCTGGTTCAGAAGGGTAAGTACCCTGAATTTTACATTGATAATGACTGTGTTTGGAGGTTTGGGAAGAGATTATGTGTGCCTGGTGATTCACAGTTGAAGAATGAGTTGTTATGTGAGGCTCATAGTTCCCCATTTTCAGTTCATCCTGGCAGTACTAAGATGTACAGAGATCTGCGGGAGTATTACTGGTGGGATGAAATGAAAAGAGATATTGTTGATTTTACTGTAAAGTGTTTGACTTGTCAGCAGGTTAAAGCAGAGCGGCATTTACCGAAAGGGATGCTTCATCCATTACCAGTGCCAGAGTGGAAATGGGAAAATATATCCCTGGACTTTGTTATGGGATTACCGAGGACATCTCGAGGTAATAATTCAATATAGGTTATTGTTGATCGATTGACTAAATCTGCTCATTTCCTTCATATTTGAGATACATTCTCTCTAGATCAAATTTCTCTATTGTATCTTAAAGAGATAGTCAGGTTGCATGGAGTTACCCTCTCCATTGTATCTGATCGTGATCCCAGGTTTACTTATAACTTTTGGAAAGGCCTTCAGAAGTTGTGGGGTACTGAATTGAATTTTAGTACAGCTTTTCATCTGCAATCAGATGGGCAGTCGGAATGAACAATTCAGACCTTGAAGGATATGATACGAGATTTCTCTATGGATTATCAGGGAATTTGGGACCAACATCTTTCTTTGGTCGAGTTTTCTTATAATAAGAGTTTTCATTCCAGTATACAGATGGCACCATTTGAGGCATTATATGGGAAGTAGTGTCGAACTCCAGCTTTTTGGGATGAAGTGGGTGAAAGGAAGATGATGGGACCAGAATTGGTAGAAGAGATGACAGAAAAAGTTCAGTTGATTCAGAAACACATGAGAAGAGCTCAGAGTAGACAGAAGAGTTATGTGGATAACTGGAGGAAGGATCTATATTTCGAGGTAGGTGATCATGTTTTTCTCAAAGTTTCACCATGGAAAAGTGTGATACGATTTGGTAAGAAAGGAAAGTTGAGTCCAAGGTTCATTGGACCATATGAAATTCTGAATAGAGTTGGATCAGTTGCATACCGAGTGGCTTTACCTCCAAGTTTATCTCAGTTACTCAATGTTTTTCATGTTTCGATGTTGAGAAAGTATATGCCAGATTCATCTCATGTTTTGAGCCCATAGGTAGTTCAGTTGGAAGAGAATCTCTCTTATGAAGAACAACCAGTCCAGATTCTTGAACGAAGAGAGAAAGTGTTGCGAAATAAGGTAATTCACCAGGTAAAGGTTATGTGAAAAAACCATATGGTTGAAGAGGAAACATGGGAATCTGAAAATCCTATGAGGGATAAATATCCCCACTTATTTTGATAAGTGAATAAAATTGCGAGGACGCAATTCCCAGAAGGGGGGAAGGATGTAACATCCCAGGTAAATAAAGAATAATACATTTTCATATTTATTAATATTTGAGAATTTAATATTAATTTTACTTTAAAGGGGTTGCTATGTTTGATAGCGTACCCGATACACAACAAAGAGTTTCTTTGAAATCTTACGTTGCACACTAGTAATAAAATAATATTATTTTAAATGGTAGTTAACACGTAGCTGTTGTATTGGCAAGAATGAATATAAATAACTAAAATATGATTATATATTTCTGTTAAATGTTTTTACATTTATCCAATAAAGGATAATGGCTTAAAATATGAAAAGAATTCAATTTTAGGCATATATATACTCTATTTCTCACTAAAGGTCGACTTATCGCCTTTTCATGGAGAACCTTCTTTAAATATAGTTTTGGTCACTCTTATACTTTCAATTGGACCAAATAAAACTCTCCTTTAGAATCGGGACATCAAAATTTACTTTGTGTAGATTTTTGGTATTTTTCCGATGAAGTTCATTTTTAATGAATAGTGAAAAATGTTGTATTTTAATTCAAAACCTCTTTTTAATATAATGTATTTATATGATTAGATTATTTTTTAAATGGTTTTAAAGTGAAATTAGAATATATTTTTACCATTAAATCCAATAGTGGTCGTTGGAATTAATTTCACATTGAAATCAGACTTAAACTAGTGTCAATCTTTTGATACTTATTGTTTCATAAAAACACGCTATTTGCTATGACAGCGGGAAATAATTATTAAATTAATTAATGCAACTTATATTTTTTGAATTTTTTAAAATATACTTCATTTTTTAATTTGGAATATCAAATATAGCTTAGGGTGATGTTTTGGTATTTTTCTGAAAAACTTCAATTTTTGATGAATAGTGAAACCACTAAGTGGTACTTAAAAAACTGATTTTTCATTTAAATGAAATTTTACCACCTCTGTGCTTTGAATTTCAAAAATACGACATACATGGTCGTCATTAAGAAGTAAAATGTGGTTCAATGGGATTAAAATAATTTTTTGTGAGTAGTAACATTTAAGTTTTTAATAGCGATTAGAGGTAATTAGTGTGGTTTATGGTAAAAATAATGTTTTAATATTATGAAATGACCTAGACACATGTCCTAACCTCATTAGATGTGTCATGGCCGACCAAGACAATCCATGGGTCAACTTGGGGACCCCATGGAGCCACTTTGGTAGGAAAATGACATTAATACCTTTTTATTTAATGTTAAAATTAAAATGTCACAAACATGAGCTATTTTACTCAAACAATGTTTAAATGGGGTTATACAAGTCAGATTTTTAACTATAAATATTCATTAGAAATCTATAAAGATTTAATACATCATGATATTTTTTCTATAATTTTTAGACATTAAATAAATTAAATTATTTATGACATCATGATGATGTAGCGATTACCTCATTAATGAACGATTTAAATAAAATGAAAAGATAATGTAACATCTAAGACCTAAACTTGTCAAAAACCTATTGGATGGGTATATTTCGAACCCTCATCACCTTATCCAAGAATTATATCAATGTGGGACCTTTTAAATCCGAAACTCATTTTAAAATAATGTAACATTTCTTTACTTTCCAAGAGTGCCCCTCCTCTCCTCTTATAAAAGCCCCCCACCTCTACCTCCTTACCCAAACTTCCAAAGCCTTTGTCTCGGCCAAACCCTGCCCATTTTGTCTCTAAAAATCCCTATCTTACTCCTTGAAGCCTAACTTTGGGAGGAAGTATTCCCAAGGAAGCCTTTGAGCTCAAATCAAAAAGGGTTACCCGTTTTAAAGGTAGTGTTTTCTCTTGTGTTCTTTTGTTTTATTTTGCTTCTCCAACCCCCTAAAGTCTTTTTATTCATTTCTTTTGTAAAAACTCCAGTATCTTAAATATACTAGGATGTTGTTATAAGAATAATTCTAGCTACACTTACACACACCTACATCTAATGGTTAAAAAACATAGTGTTTATGTGGATGGCGAATTTCTGCCTCACGAAACGATGATTATTCAATATTCTTCCAACACCTTCAAAGGTGGACATTAAGATGTCACTATATTTATATATGATATATAATATGTTTATTTTTTCCTTTAGATTCTGTATTTTTCATTTATGACATACCTTTATAGCTTCCATTATGGTTATACGTGATATCTTCATTTTAGGAAGTGCGGACTACCGCTCCCTCAAAGTGATTTGATTCGTTAATGCCATATGTGGGACATATAAAGGATAGATTTAAAGTTATTATATATGATGTATGTTACATATAAATGATGAATAAAATTTTGGAATTAAAATATATGTACCTCTAATTTAGTTTTAATTCCATTAATATGATATAGAAATGAAAGTAGCGTTCATGCGTACGTACGACTTACCGTCTCCATGAACGATGCATTTCATTTCATACTTCTAAATGATTATGTAATATTATAAATACATGTTATTCTGGATATATATGATATATATGATATCCAAATCATGAATATCATTATGGATATAATGAACATTTGACCACATGAACAACATGTAATTGTAAGAAGTCCACTTTCGACTTAAGAACCAAATATCGACAAAACAAACATTATTAACATAAATGATAACATAATGTTTATAACATGTTAATAAGTGATATAAAAGTAATAATGAACTTGAAAAAGGTTCTTAAGCAAGTAGAAATTAACTCACGTTTATTATTCAGGACGTTAAAGAATGATCGAGTCAAGTCGGACCCAAGGTAAGGGAATTCATCTCAATCTCCTTTCATTGAGGCATATTTCGTTTTATACACAACATTCTTTTATACGGTGTATAAAACCCTTTGAATTTTACTTTTATACAAAAGGAATCTTTTTCTAAGAAGCGTTTTACTAAATGAAAAAAAGGAATGTTTCTTTTAACGTACGCGGTGACAACAACCTTTTCCGCCGCCGCGAGTATTATTTGGTCTTTGGCTTCCTCAACAAGCCGTAATGTTTTTAAAATGAAATAAATACCATATACTCTTTTATGTATTTCGGTATTGAAAATGGTTTTTATAATGGATTTGTTATTTCAATATATTTATGTGATATACTGTGATCAAAGTGTGGAAATGGTTTCTTTCCATTATATTTGTTTTATGTCTTATGATTTTATAATGGTACTTGGACATTTGACGGGTGGTTACGTGATAAACCATATGACGGGTGGTTCCGTGAATACTAGGACGAGTGGTTACGTTCACTACTAGAAAAACAGGTATTTGCAACGGGGGCCCGTCGCAAATGGCCCGTTGCTGAAAACGGCGTCGCAAAAACACTTATTTGCGACGAGCCCGTCGCTAAAACCTTTTTTTGCGATGGGTAATCTTCCCGTCGCAAATAGTACTCCGTATATTTGTAAAAAACTTTTAAAATAGTTTTTGCGACGGGTCTCGTCGCAATTACCTGTTGCGACGGGCCCGTCGCAACAAAACTATTTTTAAAAATAAAATAAAAAACTATTAATAAATACTATTTGCAACGGGTCCCGTCGCAAATAGTATTTGTGACGGGACCATCGCAAAAACTATTTAAAAAAAAAAACTATTAATAAATTATTTTAATGCATATAATAATAATACTATTTGCGACGGGCATAGTATCCCGTCACAAATACTATAAAAAAAATAAAAAAAATAAATTATTAATAAATTATGTTAATTAATATAATAATAATCCAATTATAATTCAAAAATAAAAAATAATAAAATAGTAATAAATGATTTTAATTAATATAATAATAGAATTATAATTCACAAATAAAAATAATAAATTATTTTAATTAATATAATAATAATATAATTATAATTCAAAAATAAAAAATAATAGAATATTAATAAATGATTTAATTAATATAATAATATTATAATTATAATTCATAAATAAAAAAAATATTAATAAGTTATTTTAATTAATATAAAAATAATAGAATTATTTTACATTCAAATATTAAAATAATTCAAGTATTACAAAAAAATATAATTAAATTATAATATTATAAAATTTTAATATATATATAAAATTTAATATTATAAAATATAAATAATATTATTATTCATATTAATATTGTTATTTAAAAATATAATATTATTAATATTTTATAATGAGACAGAAACTACGAATAGAAAAAAAATCATATTTTGATTTCACAAATTTTATAACATAAATACAAACCCTAATCTGAAGGAGGGGGGGGGGGAGGTGGGGGATCTGCAGATGGTGGTAGAGGAAACTCTATCCCTAAAGCATAAGTGAGTCGGTGCATGTACTCCATCTGCTCCTGATGCTGCTGCTGCCACCGACTCGTCTGCTCCTCGTACATCTGCTGCTGGCGTCGACGCTCCTCCTCATGCTGCTGACGCATCTGCTCCTACTCCTGTCGGCGACTCTCTATCAGTGCAGTCTGAGATCGCAACTGATCCTCATACTGTGTAGTAGAAGAAGATGCACGAGCTCCTCTCGAGCTGGACGCCGACATCGCAGCACTGCCATAATAATCTCCGGGAGTCAGTCGAGAGCCGATACCAACTACCCGGCCCTTCTCGAAGGCATACTAGGTGGCCTACATCCATGCCGCCTCATCAAACTGACGGTCAGTGGTCTGATCTGATGACTCGTCCTGACTCTCAGGCCGGGCCTGTGACGCTGCGGCCTCATATTACTCCTGTAGTTGCAATTTAAAATTAAAATTGTGAATATATTATATGCAGTTAATTTTTAAATTTGAAAACAAATAATACTGACCACGATGTGATGCTGACAATCACCTCTGAGCTCCCCAGTAGCAGGATCACTATACATCCTCCTATATACGTCATACTTCGTAATATCGGGGTGCTCGACAGCCTATAAGAATAAAAAATAAAATGTTAATATTTATAGTTATATAAAATATTTATAAATAATTTACGTACCAGATGCTGTCTATGAGTACTGAAAGAACGAATCCCAGCTCGATGAGTCGCCTCCAGTCTCCCCCGATTCTGCCTCCCCACCGATGTTCTCCTCTAAAAGGCACCACTCAACCAGTGCGCACATAATCCATCCCATACATGGGATGAAATGTACTCTAGTCAGTGTGCTCTACATGACTCGTCAAAATCGGACACTCCTGCTTTCTTCATGGCAGATTTTCTTAAATTGTGCAAAAACTGACGAAGGCGATCACGCATGGCCACCTCCCATGCCTCGTGGATGGGGTCACGCATGGTATCCTCGATCGGATACCATAAACCCTACAAATAAATCAAAATATCAAGTTAGAAATGAAATAATTTTCAAAATAAAAATTATTTATTTACGTATATACCAACCAATGGCCGAACATGGCCTGCTGCACATCAATGAGAATCTGCTCCCATGTGGTCCACAGCTGAGAGAAATAGTTGCGCAAAATAGCGCTGCCCTGTCCGACTGCTATATGCGAAAAACTGTAAAAATAATAAACATTTATTATGTGAATATATTAATGAAATCTTAGTCAAATCCACAGGTTATCACACAGGTTATCACACCTCCGTGTGCGTGGATCAAACCCAAGACGTGGACGTCGCTCGGGGACGGGGTCAGGAATCATCAATCGTGCAAGACCGCGCCCCTCCCCGTACTCCCTGGAGTGCCTGCAGGCTGAGGGTCATCTGCCAGCAACTCATCCGCATCGAAAGGCAGGTCAGCATCCGCCGACTCACGAAATGTGGCATCGTCCATCTGAAACAGAAAATGTTAATGTTAGAAAATAATTGATAATTACTATTATATATACATATATACATATTATGATTGTATATAAATACCATGGAATTATATCAGTGTTCATCTTCATCATCATCTTCATATATGTCAATGTCATCTTCATATTCCTCCTCAACATCATTGATATCCATTTGAGTTAGAGTTGGTTCATCTCTTACCATTTCAAATTCATATGTGACATCATTAACATCATCGTCATCACTGACTCTTAAATGTGGGGTGTCGTCATCGATACTCATGTCTCATTGTAAAAAATATTGATTTTGAGTACTCTCTTGAAAAACTTCAATTCTTTTCACATCAGTGAAAGCACATTCACTTTGACTAAACTGATTGTCTCGAATTTTGATTTTTATTACACTCCACCAATCAGTCAAGTCTCTTGATGTAGCACAGTACTTTGCGTAATAAACTTGATATGCCTGTTGAGCCAATAAGAATGGTTCATTTACTACGAAAACACTTTTACATTTAATATCGATGATTCCATGAGTCGGATGAACACGCACACCTCTCTCTGTATCCAACCACCGACATTTGAACATGGTTATGTAATGTTGTCCAAGATAACAGAGTTCAATGATTTCATCATGTATGCCATAAAATTCAACTTCATTTTCTCGATGATGAGATCCTATCAAGATAACTCCACTGTTCATTGTTTTTTTCGATTCCCCATATGCATGTGTGTGGAATCGAAATCCATTCACCACATTTGCATTATAAGTTTTAACAAGTTTGGAAGGTGGGTTACTCAATACACACAGCGGTTTGTCAATTTTATCAGCATGTCGAGACACCTGAAAATTTGTAAAATAATTATCAATATAGTAAACTATACATTGAATGAGTTGCTAAAAGATAAAGAATTTATGTTACCAGTTTTTGAAACCACTGAGAGAAATTTTTCAGTCGACGTTCTTCGAGAGCAGCTGCTGTAATTTGTGGAATTTGTTTCTTGATATGATTATCATACAAACTATAAAAACCAAAGTTATTTACTGTAAAATAAATGATAGAATAAGTGATATAAACACTTATAGTACAACTGATGTCATCTCTTCACAGTTGAGGAGAACATATGTATGAGCTCTATGATGTTCATCATCTGAAAGCCAGCGTTCATAAACTCCACCAAAACCAAGCTCTGACTGGTTGAAAAAAGATAATTGATTGTCGATTTCATCAATATTCCTCTCGTTCTGTCCCATTTGGTTGTGTTTTGAAGGATACTCAGATTCAAAATAATGGGAGCAGAAAAAAGATATTTCCTCTTGAAAATAAGCTTATGCAATAGATCCTTCAACAGATGCTTTGTTACGTACTTTTATTTTCAATTTTTGCATGCATCTTTCAAATGGGTACATCCAACAAAACTGTACTGGACCTCCACATTTGGCTTCATAGGGAAAATGTAACATCAAATGTTCAATTGAGTCGAAGAAAGACGGCGAAAATATTTTTTTCCAGTTTACATATAATTACAACAACATCTTTTTCAAGTTTGCCTAGAGCATCATAATCTGCCGTAGCCGCACAAATTTCCTGACAAAAATGAGACATGTATGTTATGGAATCCCAAATCACAGAATTCAATAGACCTCTTAATACAATGGGTAGAAGTCTCTCCATTATAACATGACAATCATGACTTTTTAATCCAGTAATATGACCATTCTTTACACATCTACCCAAATTGGAAGCACAACCATCTGGAAGTCTCAAATCTGCAATCCACTGACAAAATAATAAACGGTTTTCTTTAGACAGTGTATAAGCTACTTTTGGTTTTAGTAACCTTTCTGTTCTGACATTCTCAAATAGTTCCAATTCTGGACGCCTGCAAATTTGGGCAAGATCTAAACGTGCATTTACATTGTCTTTTCTCTTTCCTGGCGTATCCAAAACTATATGAAACAAATTATCAAAATAGTTCTTCTCAATATGCATGACATCTAACATGTGTCGGACCAACAAATCAGACAAATATGGCAAATCCCAAAATATGCTACGTTTAATCCAATTGTGTTCTTTCCCAAAACCAGAAATTTTCTGTTGGTTTATTATGGGACCAAAAGTGATGGGAGGTAATGAAAACACAACTGATTTTAACTCCGAACCTGATAGAATTTTTGGAGGTTCATCCCTTTCAACTGATCCTTTTCTGAAATGAGATCTGTTTCTGCGAAAAGGATGATCAGCTGGAAGAAATCTGCGATGACAGTAAAAATAACAAGGTTTCTTTCCACGAATGAGCATAAATGCTTTGTTCTCTCCCATACAGTAAGGACATGATTTCTGACCATGTGTACTCCAGCCAGATAACATCCCATAAGCCGGGAAGTCACTTATTGTCCCCATCAATGCTGCTCTCAGTATAAAATTCTGTTTCGTTGCAACATCATATGTACTGACACCAGTACTCCAAAATAAATTTAATTCATCAATCAATGGTTTCAAATAAACATCAATATTTTTCTTCAGATGTCCTGGAATTAGTAAAGTCAAAAAGATATATGGCTCCTTCATCAACATCCATGGAGGTAAATTGTACGGAGTTAAAAAAACAGGCCAACATGAATATTGACTACCATAAGATCCAAATGGACAGAAACCATCAGTGGAAAGGCCTAGTCGAACATTTCTAGCTTCTAAAGCAAAGGATGGATGCACTCTATCAAAATGTTTCCATGAATCACCATCGGTTGGATGATTCAAGCTTTTATCGGTTGAAATATTCTATTTATGCCATGAAATCATTGTCTCTATATTCTTAGACATGAATAAATGCTGAAGTCTGGATGTAAGCGGAAAATATCTCAACTATTTTACAGGAATCAAACCAGACTTCCCGTGTTGTCCTTCTTTATATCTCAGTTGCCCACATGTGGGAAAACTATCCAACGACTCATTTCCCCAGAATATAAAATGCAGTCATTTGAACATGCATGAATCTTCTGACAAGTAAGTCCCAAATTTTGAACCAGCCTCTTACTCTCATAGTAATTTGCAGGCAAAACATTTCCTTCGGGTAACAGTGTTTTAAGCAAAGAAAATATCTGGACAAAACAGGTGTTTGACATTCCGTTATCTGATTTGATAGCCATAAATTTTGCAATTGCTTCTAATTTGCTCATCTTGCAGCCAGGATATAATGCATCCTCAGTAGACTTTAACAACTCATAAAATTCAGACGGTGCCAACTCAGGATTTGAAGCTATATCAGCCGGAGTTTCTGTATGTTGAACAGATGAACCTGCAACATCATGTACTAAATCTTGAAACAGGGATGGATCCGGAATCAAGTTGGTATCACCTGCTCTGGAACTGCGTTCACCGTGTTGATACCAAAAAACATAATCTGGTTGAAAACCAAAACGCAAGAGATGTTCTCCCACATTGTCAAACGTGTCAAACGTTCTCAATGCACATTTTCTGCAAGGGCCTTTTATTTTTCCTTCTGAAACAAATTCTGGATTTGATGCCGCAAATGATAAAAAAGTCTCCACACCCTCTACATATACTGGATTTAAACCAGAACCGTTTGGATTTCTACGTTGATTTATCCATATGCGGTCACCTAATAATGATTGTTGACGACCTCGTTGTTCCATATTTCTCTATAAAATATAAAAGCATTACTGGTTTTGAATAACTTGTTAGAAAAAACAATCAAGCTAGGATAATTATAGAGTTTAGATCATACACGACTGACGCAAACTTTTTATTGAGATAGACCTAAAAATTGACCCATTAAGAATTAAATATGTTGAGAATAAAGCAAAACATGTTACAAATATTGATAATTTTAATATTATATAAATTTTTTATTATTTTCATAGTACTTATATTATTGGTAATTATTACTAATTATTGGTTATTATTACTATTTATTGGTAATTATTACTAATTATTGGTAATTATTGGTAATTATTGGTAATTATTGGTAATTATTGGTAATTATTACTAATTATTGGTAATTATTGCTAATTATTGGTAATTATTACTAATTATTGTTAATACTAATTATTGGTAATTATTACTAATTATTGGTAATTATTATTAATTATTGTTAATTAATACTAATTATTGGTAATTATTACTAATTATTGGTAATTATTACTAATTAATACTAATTATTGGTAATTATTGGTAATTATTGGTAATTATTGGTAATTATTGGTAAGTATTGGTAATTATTACTAATTATTGGTAATTATTACTAATTATTGGTAATTATTACTAATTATTTTTAATTATTACTAATTATTGTTAATTATTACGAATTATTGGTAATTATTGGTAATTATTACTAATTATTACTAATTATTACTAATTATTGGTAATTATTACTAATTATTCATAATTATTATTAATTATTACTAATTATTGTTAATTATTACTAATTATTGGTAATTAGTACTAATTATTACTAATTATTACTAATTATTGGTAATTATTACTAATTATTGGTAATTATTACTAATTATTGGTAATTATTACTAATTATTCGTAATTATTGGTAATTATTGGCAATTATTGGTAATTATTACTAATTAATACTAATTATAGGTAATTATTGATAATTATTACTAATTATTGATAATTATTATTAATTATTGGTAATTATTACTAATTATTACTAATTATTACTAATTTTTACTAATTTTTACTAATTATTACTAATTATTGGTAATTATTATTAATTATTACTAATTATTACTAATTATTACTAATTATTGGTAATTATTACTAATTTTTACCAATTATTTTAATTATTGGTAATTATTGGTAATTAATACTAATTATTGGTAATTAATACTAATTATTGGTAATTATTGGTAATTATTGGTAATTATTACTAATTATTACTAATTATAACTAATTATTGATAATTATTACTAATTATTGGTAATTATTACTAATTATTGGTAATTATTGGTAATTATTGGTAATTATTGGTAATTATTACTAATTAATACTAATTATTGGTAATTATTGATAATTATTACTAATTATTGGTAATTATTACTAATTATTACTAATTATTACTAATTATTACTAATTATTGGTAATTATTACAATTTATTACTAATTATTACTAATTATTAATAATTATTGGTAATTATTACTAATTATTACCAATTATTGGTAATTATTGGTAATTAATACTAATTATTGGTAATTATTACTAATTATTGGTAATTATTGGTAATTATTGGTAATTATTGGTAATTATTACTAAGTATTGATAATTATTACTAATTATTCGTAATTATTACTAATTATTCGAAATTATTACTAATTATTTGTAATTATTATTAATTATTACTAATTATTCCTAATTATTGTTAATTATTACTAATTATTGGTAATTAGTACTAATTATTACTAATTATTACTAATTATTATTAATTATTACTAATTATTGGTAATTATTACTAATAATTACTAATTATTACTAATTATTGGTAATTATTGGTAATTATTGGTAATTGTTGGTAATTATTACTAATTAATACTAATTATTGGTAATTATTGGTAATTATTACTAATTATTCATAATTATTGTTAATTATTACTAATTATTGGTAATTATTACTAATTATTGGTAATTATTGGTAATTATTGGTAATTATTGGTAATTATTACTAAGTATTGATAATTATTACTAATTATTGGTAATTATTACTAATACTTGGTAATTATTACTATTTATTCCTAATTATTACTAATTATTACTAATTATTACTAATTATTAAGAATTATTACTAATTATTACGAATTATTACTAATTATTACGAATTATTACTAATTATTGGTAATTATTACTAATTATTGGTAATTATTACTAATTAATGGTAATTATTACTAATTATTGGTAATTATTCCTAATTATTTTTAATTATTACTAATTATTGGTAATTAGTACGAATTATTACTAATTATTACTAATTATTACTAATTATTGACAATTATTACTAATTATTACTAATTATTACTAATTATTGGTAATTATTACTAATTATTACTAATTATTACTAATTATTACTAATTATTACTAATTATTAGTAATTATTGGTAATTATTACTAATTGTTACTAATTATTGGTAATTATTGGTAATTATTACTAATTATTCCTAATTATTCATAATTATTCATAATTATTCATAATTATTCCTAATTATTCCTAATTATTCCTAATTATTCCTAATTATTACTAATTATTACGAATTATTACTAATTATTACTAATTATTGGTAATTATTGGTAATTATTGGTAATTATTGGTAATTATTCCTAATTATTACTAATTAGTGGAAATTATTAATAATTATTACTAATTATTGATAATTATTAATTATTATTAATTATTATTGGTAAGTATTACTAATTATTGGTAAGTATTACTAATTATTGGTAATTATTACTAATTGTTGGTAATTATTACTAATTATTGGTAATTATTACTAATTATTGGTAATTATTACTAATTATTGGTAATTATTACCAATTATTGGTAATTATTACTAATTATTGGTAATTATTCCTAATTATTGGTAATTATTCCTAATTATTGATAATTATTGGTAATTGTTCCAAATTAGTAGTAATTAAATGAATAATTACCAATAATTAGGAATAATTACCAATAATTACGAATAATGACATTATTAGTATATTTTATTATTAATATTAAAATAATATAATTTTCTAATTTATATACAATTCTCCTTTCATCTGTGTGTTTTCTCTCTCCACATACAAATAATACATGTGGAGACAACAAACACACAGATAAAAAGAGAATTGTATATATATAAAAAATTATATTATTTTAATATTAATAATAAAATATACTAATAATATAATAATGTTATTATTCCTAATTATTAATATTTATTACTAATTATTAATATTTATTCTTAATTATTAAAAATTATTACTAATTATTCCTAATTACCATTAACTATGAACAATACTAATAATTTAAATTTATTAAGTAACAAAACAATGTAAACATAATTAAATTACAACTAATTAAGAATAATTAAAACTAATAAAAAATTAAAAATAATTATTAAATTAAAATGAACATAAATACCTTGAAAATTGACCTGCTCTGATCGTTCTTCAAAACTTTAATATCAACTCCGAAGAAAAAAAATTAAACTTGAGAAAAACTAAACATTAGAAATAAAACTTTGAGAGAAGAAGAAGATGGAGTTTGAGAATGATTTGAAAAAAAACGGATGGGGTTATTTATAGGTTAGATTATTTGCGACGGGTCCCGTCGCAAATAACCACCTGCTGACATACTATTTGCGACGGGTGAATATTCCCGTCGCAAATACCTTTTACCGCCGCCGGTTATTTGCGACGGGAATATTCCCCCGCCGCAAATAAGTTTCCCGCGATTTGGCGCGCAAAGCGCGCCAGTCCTTTTGCGACGGGGAAAGCAATCCCGTCGCAAAAGGCTACTTATTTGCGACGGGCAAATACCCCCATCGCAAAAGGCTACTTATTTGCGACGGGCAAATACCCCCGTCGCAAATAAGTTTTTAACAGGACTATTTGCGACGAGATTTATTCCCATCGCAAATATCCATTTTTCCCGTAGTGGTTATAACCTCCAATGAATTGGGTATGGAAGTCGGCCGTATGACTATTCCATTAAGTGATATGTGTGGAAGTCGATCGTATGGTTATTCCATTTAAGAATGTTTATGTCCTAAGTTACCTTTATATGTTATGTGATCTTTATATGGGTTTTATGGTAATCTTTGGGTTACAAAAGGGTAAGTAATGATCTTTTATTCATTGAATAGTTTTTAATACTTCATAAAGTTGAAACGTATTACTTTGATAAAGTATACATGGTTTACTTGTTGTTTTGAAAATCTAACAGTTTTCATTCATTGTGTATCCATTACTGAGATTTTTATGCTCACCCCAAGTTTTTTTGAAATGTTTTTTCACAGGACTTAATGTGGAATAGGGCCAAGAATGGGATAAAGGGAAAGTCATGCTATCTAAAACATGGAACTAGACATGTTTCCTTTTAAGAGTTTTTATTTTATGGAAACTTAGTAGAAGTTTCTACTTTGTAATCTTTTGAGATGTAATAGTTATGTCCTAATTCTCTAAAACTCTAAACTGTGAAAAGATCCTCAATGTGAATTATTCATTTAATTCAATATTAAGTAAGGTTTAAGGTCGAGGCCTTATATATAAGACATAATTTTTAGGATAAAAGTTGTTTTCCAAAAAAGATATATAATTATTAACATATTAATTTTTCAATTTTAGTAAACATATACATCCTTAAAACCTATCATAACCATGGTATATAATAACATAAGTATATAGAATACAATTCAATGTAATTATGATACTTTTATACAAACTTTTGTTCTCAATTTACATCATATGGAAAATGAAAATATCGGTCGTGTGTACGTGTTGGTAACCAACTCTGTGAAATAATGTTTTTTACATAATATTCTCCCATTTATGGTCATATATATGGTTGTGATAAATTTATAACATTTTTATATAATTTTTATGATTATTTAAAGATAATATATTATCTACCATCATATCTTCTCATATATTGAAAATAATAAGAATATGCTCATTTGTATGTGTGCAATAACCACTCCACGAAGCGATGTAATTAATTTTTCATTTCAACTATACAAGGATGATCACAGAAATACATTTAATAAATATTTTAAATATTTATTATACAATTTTTATTCAATAAATGTTAATTAATATTTATATTTATTTCATTTCTCTTATAAGAAGGATGGTTGAAGTTGTTTTGAAAATGATGAATTTTGTTATGATATGTGTTAAGAATGTTTTGTATTATAATAATCAAACATAAATCATATTTTTTGTAATAATTATAAAAAATAATGAATAGTTGGATATGAACATATAGATTATTTTGGGATAATTATTCTGGATAGACTATTTCAGTTTGATATGCGATCTGAAAAATATAATGTTATAAAGAAGATCTGATAGAGTTTTGGTGAAGTATATAAATTAGCTAATTATTTTTGTATGAAGCATCCATCATTATGAAATAAATTATTTATTCACTAGGGTTAAATTTATCTGTATGTAGAGATATGGAATCATATATTTTCTAGGGATATTCTATAAATTTTCACAAGAAAGTCAATATATGATTGTGGTTGGAATGAGGATAGTTTAATTTCAAGGATTATGAAGCTTTTGGATCAGTGAAATATTGTTAAAGTATAATGTTAAAATGAGAAAGTATGTAATATGATGAATTAAAAGTTAAAAATGTTTAATAATTTGAATTCCAATTAGACAAAGTCCAAGAGGATGATGATGTTGGATAGACAATCCCTAGATGACATAATAAGAAGAATAAAGATGAATGATTTATTAAACTATAAATGGAAGAAACCATTAGATAAACCACATTAGAATGATGATTATATATAATGTTCAATAGATAAAAGATAAAATGTGAAGGAAATGGTATGTGAGTTCTTAATAAATCCATATATAGATTTTGTCTCATGATTCGATTCTATGATGTTCTTATGATGTTTTTCTATGAAAAATTAGGACAATCCTAAAAAGATAAATGAATTTTAAAAAATTACATACTAACACATTCAATGATTTAATATTTTTATGAGTTAATGATTTAATTATCATATTTTTTTCAAATATATCCAATGAAGTTATTCTTTTATTAACATTCATTGATTCAAATTTCAATTATGAAAGATATATTATTCTTATGGAGTTTAAAGAATCATTTTTGATGGTGGTGGATGATTCAGTTTTCAAAAATCATCCAGCATACATTAAAACCATTATATGCATCTTCTAAAAAAGATTTTAGAGGGATTTTTTATTTTCGAGTATTATTTGTTCTAGTAATGTAAATTGAAATCATATATTTTATCCAAATCATACAATGAAAAATAGGATACACATAATATACATAGTCTGTTACTATTCATATATGAAATAACTAATGGTCTACATAAAATTTTAAAATAGTGAGAGTATATGATATATAAAATTAAATGATTTATATTGGAACCTTCCATTAATGTAATCTATTTGAGAAGGCATAATATGGAAATAAATTGAGAATTTGCAATCCCAGGAAAATGGAAAAGTAATAAAAATGTATCATAGTAAGTGGGATGGATAGAATTTTCTGAGAGGTGAACAAATGAATTAATGATGAAATTTATTTACTTATTTTTAGAAGGTAATATATTGAGTTTAATTGATATATTTAAAGATAGAGAAACCATGTGAACCATAATATAGAGATTAGATTCATATAGATGATAAAAAATGATATTTTTTCCCTGATGTTAGGAAAGAATGTAAATAGGAGGTTTTTAAAATAATCAAAGAGTGAAAAAATCACAAGAAGAAAATTGATAGAAAAATAATGTTGTTAGTGAATTTTTAAAATGGTTTTTACAATATCATTATTATATATTTATGTGTTTAAATAATATATGCTCAATTATGTTGATTATAGTGCAACACAAGGGGAAATATGTTCCCTTTTAATTGTATCATCACAAAAGGATTGTTTTCTGATGGAATGTATTTTATTGGTTTATTTCAAAAAACATTTAATATACTAGATACACTTAATTATTTTCATAATGTGAAAATGATTTAGTTTCTAGATAAATTGATTGTGTTCTAATTTTAAAAAATTTCATAACTCTTAAATATGATGTAACCCATCACTTATCCGTGATAACATTGATCATTCTTATTTCATTCATGAGGTATTTGAAATATGTTTTCCTTTTATGACATTTAGATTATGATTGGGTCAAATATATTTTACTATGGATTCTAATATATCTATGAATAGTAATGGGTTAATTCTGTTCTGTGGAAAGAACTATCATATATGAAATGATAGCATTATTCCTTATCTCACATACCTTAGTTATAATGCTCTAAAAAAATTAAATAGATGTTTTTTTCACCTATGAATGATGGGTCCCTCTTAAATATATTGATAATAAAAATTTAGAGAATAATGGGTGAGCCATATATTATATAGTTTCCTTCCTCATTAAAAATGATTTTCATAGAGATAAAGGAATTGAAATGGATAATTGTATATATGAAAAGATTAAGATAATATATAATGGAAATATTAATGTAACATAAATATGAATAAAATATTCATGTTGATGTATAAAGATCATAATATGGTTTACTAAAACTCTATTGGGGACTACTTTATAAGGATAAATAAAATTGTAATCCCAGAAATATGTATTAGTTTGATGATAGTAGTTTCACTCATTATTCAAATGATCATAATTATTATACCTAATTTTTTTACAAATGATTCATCATTATGAGTAAATGGTCCTAAACACTATCAGTTCATGATCTAAATATAACCCTCATGTAATCTGAAATGATAATAGATAATAACACGATGTAAAAAATGAAAAGGTTGATTGATAAATTTCATTGAATTCATTTATATAAAGAAAATATAATAAGTTTCTCATAGATTAATAATTTTGCAACTCTTATGAAAGGGGTCAAAATTATTTCTAATTAATTTATATCTACATTCTAAATATGTGTGAAAATATTCATATGAATGTATAAAGGAATATTACTATTTTTTGGCTCAAGGGTTGTTAGATATTTTTATGAAAATTATCCATGTTTAAAGGAAACAAAGAATAATGTAATGAATATTACAAAAAATAATTATTTTTATATATGAATAAGGTATAAAAATAAAAATAAAATCTTATGGGATATGATAATATGTTCTCTAACTACAAGGGATACACTATTTCTGCAAGTTCAAGGAAAATGATTATAGTGGATAAGCGGTATATAACTTTTGTGATGTTACTACGTAAAAAATAATAATCCAAATTCCAATGATGAAAATGTCTGTAGTTATAAATGAAATAAATATGAAGAATAATAAACTTTTTTTAGTTTACATTAATGAGTGAGTTGAAGGAAATTCTTATGATAATTTTATGACATGAATAAAAAAATGATGAAAATTGAAATTCATTTTTCAAATAATAAAAAATAATTCTTTTATAAAAAAATAATGCTATAATAGATTTATAATATATATAACTTTAATGATGAATAGAAAAAACTTAGTATAATTATTAAAGAAAAAATCATGTTGAAGGATAATGAGAAAAATATTGTCCAATAAAATTCATAAAGATGATAAAGTACTAAAAACACCATAACATTGTAATATAATTAGATGATACTTATAATATATATAAAAATATGAAAGATCAGCATATATTAAAATAAATGATTATAACAAGAATAATGATTCAATGATTAAAAAAGAATATTAGAATACTATTTTTGTAGGTAAAAAAGGTAAAGTTGAAGAACCATAATATTCTATAATTACAATGAATAAATGAAAATATACTAATATATGTGATTCTATTATGATGAAGAAGAAAACATAATGTGAAAATAAATATTGGGGTTTTAGAAAATAACAAGGTTTTAGGTAATATACATGATGAAATTAAGAAACACATCTTCGAACTGTTTTCATGATATAGAGGGGTGTATGTTTTCTCATGATACTACTTCAACTATGAATTATTTTGGAATAAAAAAACTAATTTATTATTGCATCATCAATGCTATAGTGATCATTGGATAAATTATTGGAAATGTTTTAGTGGGGTTTAACCTATTGAAATATGGAATCCTGAGATTTTCAATTTTGAGGAAAAAAAATAACTTCCAACCTCTAGAATTTGGTTTCAAATATGTGAAAAAATTGGTCATCTTATGAATGATTTTATTATCAAGTTACCTACATAAAAAATTTATAAAACAAATTTCAAAAGAATCTTGAAATGAAAAAAAAATTAAAGGAAAGAAATAAATATTTATTGAAAATACTCTCAAATATACAAAAGGACAATGACCTAGATTTTGGATAGCATGTGTTATCTACATTTGATCGAAGAATTGATGTTCTTGAATAATGTGATATATAATAAATAATGTAAAATGGAATTTTCCAAATTTGAATCACTCAGAATCAATGTATTTTGATATTAAATCATTAGGGAGGGAAATATTAAAAGAAAACACGACTTTTATGTTCAACTGGTAAATCAGAATTAGTTAAGTGTCTCACAACATTTAATAAAGGTGAAAATGTTGTATTTAATAAAGATGGTTTTATTTTAATTGTTATATATAATGGGAAATATTTTATGATAAGTGTAACATCTCGACCCGGGAACCACTGAACGGTGCTTTGTGCAAGTTGGTCATAATCCCTCAAGCGCACCTCCCCGTACGCCAGAGGGTGCCGACTAGCAGTGAGGGTCTAGTAAGTCCGTCTTGGGGAGACTATACCCTATATTATTAGAATAAAATACCAGTGGAAGTAACCAAGCAATATCAGAAAAGCATATAAATATAACAGTAAAATGGCACTAGCAAAATCAAAATTGGAAACATAATACTCAATTGAATGTAAAACATGCTATCACAATGCAAGTGCCAAGTGTCTACAATGAAACTGAAAGTAAAGACACAACGACTCCAAACGGGTCCCGACCCACGTCCAGTTACCTCTTTCATGCTATAACCCCAAATGGAACTCTAACCAGAGATCTTTCCCTTGTCCTGTCATGCAACAACAAAGTCTATTCAGGTACCAATCAGGCAGCCCGAGTAGGGTGTGAGTATGACTCTATAGATCACTACCAACAGTGTCAAAAACAAATACAGTCACAAGCAGTGTATGAAGTTGCATTAATAATAAAGAAATGTAATAAGTAAAACAATTATATTTATCAAATTAACATTTCTTTAATACGTTAAACATCCGGGTTCCAGAGAACACCAAAAACACAATGTCTTCTTAGGCCCATGTAGGAGCCTAAACCATTTCCCATGTTTGATTCATATTTAATATGTCACAATATTAAGTTTATGGATAGCCAAATGAAAACATAGTACAAATTAAATGAAATAATGTATAACCTCATGTCTAGAACACATGTGTGTAGTTGGAGTATCAGTCCCTATCTCACAACCCCACGAGTATTTGGGGCATCAGTCATTGTCCCATAAAATATTAATTTCATGCATGTCATTGGTTCTAAAATGCCATGTCTAGAACCCCTATGGGTATTAGGAGTGTCAGTCCATATCTCACAACCATTTTTCAAATCAAATATCCAATTCACTTATACAACATTATTCAAATGCTTAATCATCCTTATCCTTCCATCATAACTCTCACCCATATTCAACTAGATCCACAATTCAAAAAGAAACGCATAACCAAACCACCAATTATTTATTTATTCCATGAAATTTATATAACTATGTACACATAACAAGATGAGAATGTGGGATTGGATTTTAAAACACCTACCTCGATTTATTGATGGAAGTTAGCCCAAATAAAATCCCCAAAATCGGAGTGGCACAACGTCGTCATTCAAGTTCTGGATCTAAATCCTTAAAACCAAAAATAATATCAGAGGCATCAAGATCTTGAAAAACTAGATCTAGATCCACAATCCAAGATCTATACCTTAACTCATAGGTTTAGATCCATGGAAATGATGGAAATCTCCCATGAAAATAGCATGGAAAGATAGAAGAAATAATGGAAGAAACAACATGATGAAATCCACTTACTAGAAGGAGAGCATATCTTCAATCCGAGCCTTCAATCTCAAGGAAAGGTGATCAGATCGCCTTGTAATATCTCCAAGAGGCTTCAGAAATACCTATAAATTTCCAAGCCTGAGTGAAGGTTGGAAAATAAGTATGTCATGGGGTTTCTGTGGTTTTAAAAAGGATTTTCGGAAATAAAAAACTACAGGCACAGTTTCCTGGACAGTGGCGCATGGTTAGGAATGTAACGCCCCGACCCCAGTTACCTAGAGTCACTTCATTATTTTAATACATTGGCATGATTACAAGGAATCATGTCCCAAAGGACCGATCAGTTTAGCAGTCTTGGAAAATAGATTACATGCATGAATGTTACATTACACTTCATAACATACAAAAAAACATAAATAATCCTTTATGAATGCCATTATTCCCTTGTCTTAACCCTTCATATCAATCAAAATATACTTCTTGGAATCCTGGGAAAAATAAAACATAGAAAGGGGTGAGCTCAAACACTTCGTAAGGGTAAGAAATATAGAAGAAACTTTCATAAATAAGCATAAACATTTAAGGCAATGTATAACAAAAACAAATGCCTTTTAAATTTAAAATTCAACATAGTATGGCAAAAATAAAATGAAATAATGTCATTTACTTATTCACATGGATATTCTACTAATAGAATAATCACATGCAATATCAATAACCACTTTCATAATCATGGAATGCATAATGCCAGACTATCATAACCACATAGCCAAGGCCTCGTGCCAAGACTACAAATAAGATTTTGTCAAGGCCTTGTGCCAAGACACTAGTTTGTCTCATGAGACCTACCGATGCATTGAGGAGCTATAGGGAGCTCCACCCGTCACATATTAAGTCCAATGCATTACCATATGAAAAGGTTTAAACATAACATAAACATTCATATTAAAACTAGCATACGAAATGTAAATACTTTCACCATAAACCATGAAGGGTATAAAAATAACATATCCATAGTCAAACATATCACAAAACCTTCAATACAATATGAATGTTTTGTTTCATAATTAATCAGCTTCAAATAAGCTTAAAATCCATCAAAGTATGTTGACATAGATGAAATGAAAACTATTTTTAGAGCAATATCTCTTTTTATTTTCAAATAATTTAAGAGTCATATAAAATAAAACATTTTAATTGAAAATATTCTTAAAATATTGTAAGGGAAGCTTCCATGATTTTATAATGGCGGAAAATAACCACAGCCGCCATATAAGTTTAAAAAGGCATTCTTACCTTAAATTTGTTGAAAAGGTTAAAAAGGACCTTGTTTCGAAAGTAACGAAAAGATTCATTTATAAACCTCTTATAAAAAGTCAAATAAGGGTATAAATTACTATAACCCATATTCTATAAAATAGCAAGAATTTTTTGAAATACATTTTTAAGAATCATTGATGTGAATGATAAAGAAGTTCCAGTAGATAATTATGTATAAACAACCTCAAATAATGAAGAGATTGTGAAATAAACCCTTAACAATTTGGTAACTTATGAAACATACACCCCGTGAAAGAGGTATCATACAATGAATAGGTAAATACACATAAATTAAAGTGTATTACATAAATAATACAATTATTGGTAGTGCATACACCACACAAAAGGTAATAGTGGCAATATGGCATTAATCTCACGAGAATAAGGAGTGAGAGGAAAACCCCTTACCTTGTACTTTTTGTTGGTTGGGGGTAGTTTAACCTCCTTTATAATGGTGAAATAATTGTTATTAAATTATACAAGAATAATATACATTAATATGATGTAATATATGATCTTTTAACATTGCTTTGATAATAATATCTTATTATTATCGTCATTTCAGGTGTTAACTTACTCGTTTTCTTTTATATGTTTTGTTACGTAAGCCGTGGTTGTCATGGATAGGTTGTATATAATTCAAATCCAGAATGATATCAAGTCCTTAAACATTATTTTTAAATCATCAAATGATAATTATACTTGAATGGATACGATGGAGAATGAATCTCATCGCGTTCGTGGCGACGGTAGTCCGTACGTATGCACGAGTGACAATATCATTATTTTGATATTAAAATAATATATAATTGGATGGTATATCATATATAAATAATACTTATCATGTTATATTTATTATCTACATGAATTAAACATCATTATTATACCCATCCAAATAATAATGTTTTGAATAACAATTAAACCATGGCGTGGAGACGGTAAGCCGTACGTACACACGTATGGTGACATGTAATTCAAAGGATGGATAGAATACTGAAATATGGTTGTAAAATGTTTATAATAACATCAAAGTATATATAATATACTAGGTTTATTATTTTAGAATGGTAATAACAAAGAAAGAAGAAGTGGAAGAAGAAAGGAACTTGAAAAAGGGTGGTGAAATCATTACCTCTTATTCGGGTTCTTCCTATTGATTTGATCAAAAGGACTCATTAGGTTGTCTTTCTGACTAAAGGAAGGCCTCTAGGATAAATTTAGGGAAGTTGAGAGAGTATTTGGGTAGGGTTTGGCCGAACCAAAAGGATTTTAATGTGTGAATTAGTGAGAAGGGGGAGTGCCCTTTTATAAGAGGGCTGAGGGGCACCTTTGGAAAAGCTAGAAATATTATTTTATAATAAATTCATATTCAATTTCCAATGGATCCAAAGTGGATTATTTAAATTTTAAGGTGGGGATGGATCGAAAAACACTCAACCAGTAGAATTTAGATAGGTTTGGGTCACTATATTAACCATATCTTTAAGTGTTATCTCTTAGTTAATTAGTTTCACTTTTATAATGTCTCTTTGTATTTTTATATTATATGGTTAATAAACATACTATATACATCCCAGAGACCCCCAAGTGGTACATTAATGATAACAATATCATGATATAAGTCTCCTGGCTGATCCTTATATTTTTAGGAATTTAATATCAATTAATAATATAATATTTGTTTTAAAAACTCTTTTATGTCAATTTTGACATTATTCAATAATTGATTTTTGTAAAACTCATAACAAAATTATTACTTCGAAAAAAGTTAATTCAATCAATCCTATCATTCCATATTAACCAATAAAATTATTTGTATTTATAAAAGTCTCAAATTAAATTTATTTGGGTATTTATAATATCAATTATTCTAATTGTTCACTATTATGGTAATTAATGCATCATAATTGTGTCATAAATAAATTAAATTATTTAATGTCTAAAATTATAAATAAAATACCATTATGTAGGAAATATTTTTATATTTATAATGACTATTTATAGCTGAACATCCAACATATACAACCCTATGTAAAAATTGTTTTTCTAAAAGATATATGCTTGTGTCATTTTTGTATTCATTTTAACTTAATTAAAATAAAGTGTCCCTATCACTTACAAGTGGCTCCATGGGGTCCCAAAATCGACCCAAAGATTCCCATCGTCAGACATGTATCAACCAATAAGTTTAGGACACATTTTAGGGTAATTTTTTATTATTATACTATTATTTGTTAACCCTTATTTACCGGATTTACCCTTTAACCATGGTAAATAAAATTTTTACCGAAGTAATTATTCAAAATGTCTAAAAATAAAAGTTACCTACATAAAAAATTTGAACATCCTGATTCCAAATATGGAATAAATTTTTCCAAATTCAAAATACAGAAGTTCCAAAAATTAATTTAAAAATAATTCCTGTTGTTAAAACAAAAAGCGTGTTCTTAAGAGATAATAACTATCAAAAGATTGACACTTGTTTATGTCCAGTTTAATTTTGAAATTTTGTCCAATGACCAAACTTGTATTAAATGGTAAAAATATATTCTAAATATACTTTAAAACCACTCATATTCATAATTTATCACTACTAATTATTTTGAATTAATAAGTTGTTTTTAATTAAAATTTAGTAATTTTCACTATTCATCAAAATATAAAAGTTATCTGAAAAGTACCAAAATTTTACCCTAGGCTAAATTTGATATTACGAATCCAAAAATGAAGTCCATTTTGAGAGATAAAATTTATAAAATTTTAAAAAATAAGTATTACTATTGTTTATGGCTAGTTTGATTGGTTGTAGTGTGTGTTAGGACTCGAAGTTGCATACAACACATAGTACTGTATTATTCAAAGAGAAGCGTACCGTGGAAGATTGGGGTCTTACATTGTAAATTTTTTTATGTACCCATTCTAATGAATAAATTTATTTAGTCAAATTGAATATATAAAAGTTTAAAATATTGGATTTAAAAAGGGTTCACTATTAAAGTTGGTAAAAGTGCATTTTTGAAAAATAATTCTTTTATCTGAAAAAAAGGAATTTGTTCTTAAATTATGTCTAAGAAACTCATAATATGGATTCTAAAATTATAAGGATTATATAAGGTTCAAAATTTAGTTAATACTACTCATAACCTCTTTTGAACGGCTTGTTTGGTAAGTCATAGTGCGCTTGAACTCGGTGTTACGTGTAGTGCAAGTTATTGAATTGTTTTGAAGAAGTACATACTATGAAATCTTGGGGTGTTACATTCTTACCTCCTTAAATAAATTGCGTCCTCACAATTTGATATTCTTCCTCAAAAATAATGGTTGAAAATATAAAATATCTTTGTGGGAAACCCCACATCAGAAATTTTGTTAATAAAATTTAGTCTTAATAAGAGAAAAAGAGAAATGAAAGGGTCACCACCATATGATGATCTCGATTAAGAGAAAATTGGTGGAAATTAGAGACATATAATCGGAGAAAAAACATAAATATTTATAGGTGGTGATTGAGGTCATCAATCTTAAACATGTTTAAAATTGAGGTCCATAAATTCAGTAATCTATGAGGATTTAAAATGCCATCGGTTCAACAAAACATAAGGTATTAGGATAACACATTTTTGTTTTTAAGATCCCTTAAATAGAGTATAAGAATTAATTTCTTCATAGAATAAGAGGAGAAGAATAATATATACTTGAAAAGTAGAGTTCCATCTTTTAACTAATTTCTACCACAAACTCGTATTTTACTCTAAAAGATAATAGATCTTAAAAAAATATATTATATTTATCCTATTCGTTTGGGGTTAAAAAAATGAATTTATAATTCATCTACTAGAACTTCTTAAATTAAAATAAACTATTTAATCCAGGACATCTCGTGGGCCAGTGGTAGGTGATACACCCTTGTCGCCCTTCAGTTGCGGGTTCAAGTCTCGTGGCCTTGCCTGTCGCGACGGGTTGCCGCCCGACCTCCGGGTTGTCCTTTTATGACAATCCAAAATTAATCTCAAAATAGAATTATCCAAAATACTTCTGTCCAAACTCACAGTCCAACATTTATAAGGAAGGTAAAAATAATATAGATCCTTTTTACCCCGTAATAGCATATGAATACCTTCACCATGTATTCTTTTAAAACACTAAAACATCCTGAATTACCATAATCCTTATTGATTACATTCATGCTCCCTTATTTCATATAGAATGATGGATATACTTCATCCATCCAAAAATGTTGTAAACTCCAACAATTATGGAATATACAAATCTTTAATCGGTTTCAAGGCAGTCAAGAATATCCAATATAATTTACCCAAATCAACCATATCTTATTCTAAAATAAGTACCACAATATTAAGACCATATTAAGGTTTTTCTTTCCTTTAACCATGTAATTTCCAAAAAAGTTTAACTTGCTGAAGAGTCACTTTTCTTAGTACCATAAAATCTCAAATCCTCAATGAAATAGTACTGCAGTACAATCCTTATATACTCCATAATTATTATAACAAGTACATTACTGATACAACACTCAAATGACATAATAAACATAAGAACTCTAATCATTCCTCTTCATATGTGGTAGTATCATAACTTGATTGTTATCCAATAGCATCATTTGCGGCATAGTCTGATGATAGGTTCGCATAGTATCCAAACTCCTTGCAAATGAAGCATTGTACATTTGAAACCTATTTTCTTACCCTTGCAGTCACGTACTTGGTGGCCTTTTCCTACACACTTATAACAAACTCCCATTTCTTTTAGGCAAGTTCCAGGGTGTTTCTTCCCACAATTATCACATATGGGGAAATTCTTCTTTTCCCTCTTCCCTTTATCCATCTTTCTCTCTTCCATCCTATTCTTCTCTTGCTTCCCTTCAAAGACATATGACTTAGTAAAATCCTTAGTTATCTTATCCACACATGATACTATTTCTTCATATGATGATAATACGTAGGAGACTATTTCCCTTATAAATGATGGCTTAATACCATGAAAGATATGATCCTTCTTACTCTTTGGATAATAAGTATTACTGGAGTTCACATTCCTTCTACTGGGCGCCATTTCTATACAATAGCATAAACTAGGTCAGTTTATGAATTGCAATGAATAATTCCAAACTTGTAAAATACCTAATGCAAATTGAACAATTTATAGATATTATCCATAATCATAAAAATGTTTTCATTGAGTAAGTATATACTCATGAGCCCTTCAAAATGGTTTGTAAAGAAAATGAGAATTATCCTAAGCATATCCCCCTGGGAGTGTCGTAACCAAGAGTGCAGCAAGGCCTGTTGTCATGCACCAGTTCCCGTTCGAGTCCAGCTCAAAGCGGTGTTTTCGGGTTTTACCCCTAAGTACATCTGTGCCAGAGTTGCCTCTACCTGCTCGTATCCAGACAGGGATGTATTGCTCGGAAAACTCACAAAATCTCTACATTACCAAAATTCCAGGAAGTTCTTCTATACTAATCCTCAAAGTCTATATTAGGGATATGTTCTCTAATAAGAGTTTATCTAAATATAGTTTCCAAGGTTATTTATAAACTTCCTATGATACCAACTGTAACGCCCCGACCCCAGTTACCCAGATTCAGTGCATTATTTTAATATATTGGAATGATTACAAGGAATCAAGTCCCAAAGGACCGATCAGTTTAGCAGTCTTGGAAAACAGATTACATTCATGAATGTTACATTACACTTCATAACATACAAAAAAACATAAATAATCCTTTATGAATGCCATTATTACCTTGTCTTAACCCTGAATATCAATCACAATATACTTCTTGGAATCCTGGGAAAAATAAAACATAGAAAGGGGTGAGCTCAAACGCTCCGTAAGGATAAGAAATACAGCGGAAACATTCATAAATAAGCATAAACATTTAAGGCAATGTATAACTAAAACAAAATCCTTTTAAACTTAAACTTCAACATAGTATGGAAAAAATATAATGAAATAATTCCATTTACTTATTCACATGGATATTCTACTAATCGAATAATCACATGCAATATCAATAACCATTTTCATAATGATGGAATGCATAATGCCAGACTATCATAACCACATATCCAAGGCCTCGTGCCAAGACTACAAATAATATTTTGTCAAGGCCTTGTTCCAAGATACTAGTTTGTCTCATGAGACCTACCGATGCATCGAGGAGCTATAGAGGGCTACACCCGTCACATATTAAGTCCAATGAATTCCCACATAAAAAGGTTTAAACATAACATAAACATTCATATTAAAACTAGCATACGAAATGTAAATACTTTCACTATAAACCATGAAGGGTATAAAAATAACATATACATAGTCAAACATATCACAAAAACTTCAATACAATATGGAAGTTTTGTTTCATAATAAATCAGCTTCAAATAAGCTTAAAATCTATCAAAGGATGTTGACATAGATTAAATCAAAACTCTTTTTAGAGAAATATCTCTTTTTATTTTGAAATCATTTAAGAGTCATATAAAATAAAACATTTTCCTTGAAAATATTTTTATAATCTTGTAAGGGAAGCTTCAGCGATTTTATAACGGCGGAAAATAACCGCACCCGCCATATAAGTTTAAAAATACATTCTTACCTTAAATTTGTCGAAAAGGTTAAAAAGGACCTTATTTCAAAAATAATGGAAAGATTCATATATAAAGCTCTTATAAAAATTCAAACAAGGGTATAAATTACATAAACCCATATTCTGTAAAATAGAATCAATGTTTTGAAATACATTTTTAAGAAACATGGATGTGGATGATAAAGAAGTTCCAGTAGATAATTATGTATAAACAACATCAAATAATGACGAGATTGTGAAATAAACCCTTACCAATTTGGTAACTTACGAAACATACACCCCCTGAAATAGGTATCATACAATGAATATGTAAATACACATAAATTAAAGTGTATTACATAAATAATACAATTATGGGTAGTACATACACCACACAAAAGGTAATAGTGGCAATATGACATTAATCTCATAGGAATAAGGAGCGAGAGGAAAACCCCTTACCTTGTATTTTTCCTTGGTTGGGGGTAGGTTAAACTCCTGTATAATGGTGAAATAATTGTTATTAAATTATACAAGAATAATATATGTTAATATGATATCATATATGATCTTTTAACATTGCTTTGTTAATAATATCATAATATTATCGTCATTTCGGGTGTCAACATACTCATTTTATTTTATATGTTTTGTTATGTAAGACATGGTTGTCATGGATAGGTTGTATCTTATTAATATATATAATGATATAATGTCCTTAAAAATTATTTTTAAATCATCAAATTATAATTATACTTGAATGGATGCGATGGAGAATGAATCTCATCGTGTTCGTGGAGACGGTAGTCCGTACATACGCACAAGCGGCAATATCATTATTTTGATATTAAAATAATATATAATTGGATGGTATATAATATATAAAGATTAATTATGATGTTATATTTATTATTTACATGAATTACACAACGTTATTATACCCATCCAAATAATAATGTTTTGAATAACAATTACACCACGACGTGGAGACGGTAAGCCGTACGTACGCACGTATGGTGACATATCATTCAAAGGATGGATAGAATAATGAAATATGGTTGTACCATGTTTATAATAAAATCAACTTATATATAATATACTGGAGTTATTATTTTAGAATGGTAATAACAAAGAAAGAAGAAGTGGAAGAAGAAAGGAACTTGAAAAAGGGTGGTGAAATCATTACCTCTTCTTCGGGTTCTTTCTTTTGATTTGATCAAAAGGGATCCCTAGGTTGGATTTATGACTAAAGGAATGCCTCTAGGATGAGGTGAGAGAAGTTGAGAGAGTATTTGTTCAGGTTTTGTATTATCCAAAAGGCTTTGAATGTGTGAATTAGAGAGAAGGGGGAGTGCCCTTTTATAAGAGGGGTGAGGGGCACCTTTGGAAAAGCTAGAAATATTATTTTATAATAAATTAAAATTCGGTTTATAATGGCTCCAAAGTGGATTATTTAAAGGTTAGGGTGGGGATGGGTTGAAAACCACTCAACCAATAGAATTTATACAGGTTTGGGTCATTATATTAAACTTATCTTTAAGTATTAACTCATAGTTAATTAGTTTCAATTTACAATGTATCTTTATATTTTTATATTATATGGTTAATAAACATAATATATACATCCAAGAGACCCCCCAAGTGGTCCATTAATGATACAACTATCATGATATAAGTCTATTGTCTGAAAATTAGATTTTTAGGAATTTAATATCAATTAATAATATAATATTTGTTTTAAAAACTCTTTTATATCAATTTTGATAGTATTCAATAATTGATTTTTTTAAAATTAGTAGCAGAATTATTACTTCAAAAAAAGTAAATTAAATCAATCCTAACATTCCATATTAACCTAGAAAATTATTGGTATTTATAAAAAGTCTCAAATAAAATTTATTTCGGTATTTATAATATTAATTATTCTAATTGTTCACTATTATGGTAATTACTGTATCACCATTGTGTCATAAATAAATTAAATTATATAATGTCTAAATATTATAAATAAAATACCATTATGTAGGAAATCGTTTTATATTTATAATTAATATTTATAGTCGAAAATCCAACATATTTAACCCTATGTAAAAACAGTTTTGCTAAAAGATATATGCTTGTGTCATTTTTGTATTCATTTTAGCTTAATTAAAATAAAGTGTCCCTATCACTTACATGTGGCTCCATGGGGTCCCAAAATTTCCCCAAAGATTCCCATTGTCATACATGTATCAACCAATAAGGTTTGGAAACGTTTTAGGGTAATTTTTTATTATTATAGTATTATTTTTAACCCTTATTTACCGGATTTACCCTTTAACCATGGTAAATAAAATATTTACCGAAGTAATTATTCAAACTGTCTAAAAATAAAAGTTACCTATTTACACAATTTGAACATCCTGATTCCAAATATGGAATCTATTTTTTCCAAATTCAAAACACAGAAGTGGCAGAAATTAATTTAAAATTAATTTCCGTTGATAAAACAAAAAGTGTGTTTTTAAGAGATAATAACTATCAAACGATTGACACTTGTTTATGTCCGGTTTATTTGTAAAATTTTGTCCAATGACCAAAATTTTATTAAATGGTAAAAATATATTCTAAATATACTTTAAAACCACTCAAATACATAATTTATCACTACTAATTTTTTTATTTAAAAAGTTGTTTTTAATTAAAATTTAGTAATTTTCAATATTCATCAAAATATAAAAGTTATCCGAAAAGTACCAAAATTTTACCCTAGGATAAATTAGATATTATGAATCCAAAAATGAAGTCCATTTTGAGAGATAAAATTTATAAAATTTTAAAAAGTAGGTATTACTATTCATTACGGCTAGTTTGATTGGTTGTAGTGTGTGTTAGAACTCGAAGTTGCGTACAACACATGCTACTGTATTATTAAAAGAGAACCATACTGTGGAAGCTTGGGGTGTTACATTGTGAATTTTTTTATGTCCCCATTCTAAAGAATAAATTTATTTGGTCAAATTGAATATATAAAAGTTTAAAATATTGGATTTAAAAAGGGTTTACTATTAAAGTTGGTAAAATGCATTTTTGAAAAATACTTCTTTTATCTGAAAAAAGGAATTTGTTCTTACATTATCTCTAAGAATCTCATAATATGGATTCTAAAATTAAAAGGATTATATAAGGTTCAAAATTTAGTTAATACTATTCATAACCTCTTTTGAAAGGCTTGTTTGGTAAGTCATAGTGTGCTTGAACTCGGTGTTACGTGTACTGCAAGTTATTGAATTGTTTTGAAGAAGTACATACTATGAAATCTTGGTGTGTTATAAGGAAAACCCGTGCGAAAACTGTGCGGACATCACTGTCATGTTTTGCACGGTCCACATGGTTTGGTCACATAGTTTTTCAAACCGTGCACAGACCGTGCATACCTCTCTGTCCAGTTCTACTTGGTTGGCACAGTTTGGTCACACGGTTTGTCAAACCGTTCACAACCCACTGTCCTTTAGGTTTAATTAAAAGTTCATCCAAACACACCCCAAGTCACTACTCCAAAACATAGGTACTTAAAAACATCAAAATTACATGAAAATGTGCCCGATATTGACTCCAGAAAAGGCCATGATCTTACATTCTCTCCACCATATAACAGCTCATCCTCAAGCTCTACCACCAAAATTCTCTAAGATTCTGAGTTAAAAAAATAGGGCCATTGAGTCTGCATATCTGCCTCCCTTTCCCTCGTCTCTTCCAGCAAACATCTATGCTTCCATAAAACATGAACTGTTGGTACAATATTTCCCTTCACCACCTTCTCACGGAAATCCAACACACTTATCAGATTCTCCTCAAAGATGCATCTATCTCTAGATCAACATCATCCAAAACGATCACATGAGAAGGGTCGGGGCGATACTGTCGTAGTTGTGATACATGGAAAACATCATGCATAACACTATATTTCTGTGGAAGATCCAATTGTTATGCTACCATCCCAACTCTCTTCACAATCTCAAAAGGTCCAACAAACCTGGGTGCCAACTTTCCTCGACTTCGTATCCTGTGGTGAACCTACATAGGCGATACCCAAAGGAAAATGCAATCACCGACTGTAAACACTAGAGTCCGCCTCCATCTATCCGCATAATACTTCTACTGACTTTGAGACATAATCATTCATTTCTAAATCAGTTTAACCAGTTCAGTCGTCTTTTGTGCGAGACTCAGTCCCAACAACTTTGACTCAATCGCTTCCATCCAGCATAGCGGTGATCTACATGGCCTACCATAAAGAGCCTTGTATGGTGCCATCTGTATAGTTGCCTGATAACTGTTGTTATAGACAAAATACACTAAATCTTGGTTCTTCTCCCATGACCCACTGAAGTTAAGAAAACATGCCCTCAACATATCCTCAAGCACTTCTATAGTACACTCTCACTGTCCATCTGTTTGAAGTTGGAAATCCGTACTCAATAAAATTTGTGTACCCAGTGCCCTTTTCAAGCCCTTCCAGAAGTGTAAAGTAAACTGTGAATCATGATCCAAAACTATAGTTAATGGAACCCTGTGCAATTGAACAATCTTCAATAAATAATACTCTCCCAACTGCTCAACTGTAAAAGTTTCCCTTATAGGAAAGAAATGTTCCACCTTTGTCAATCGATCCACAATGACCCAAATAGAATCATTCTTCCTAAGTATTTTTGGAATTCTTATCATGAAATCCATGGTCACATTATCCCACTTCCATTCAGGAATAGAAAAAGGTTGTAGTAAACATCCAGGTCATTGATGCTCTGCCTTCACCTGCTGACAGGTGAAACATCATGTCACTAACCCTGCTATCTCCTTCTTCATTCCTGGCCACCAAAACTATCATCGTAGATCATGATACATTTTGGTCACACCAGGGTGCACCACCCATCTTGAGGAATGAAATTCCCACATGAGCTCCTCTCGCATGCTCGTAGGAACAACAACTCGATTCTTCATATAAACGATATCATCCTCATCTAGCTTCCAGTCTGAAGGTGTCTCCCCACCTTCAAAGTTTTCCCTCAAGTATAAGAATACGGTTTCCTCATATTTCTTGTCCTTGATCTATCTCAAACATGTAGACTCCATTAAAACTGACACAAGTGTCATTTCCTTCTGTCTCTCATGAACCACAACCTGCATTTCAGCTAGCAACGACATCATCCTCCACATGGCACTAGATTCCTGAACAATCTGAGTCCGAGTCTTCCTACTCAAAGCATAAGCCACATCGTTTCCTTTCCCGGGTGTATATACCAGCTCAAAATCAAAATACTGAATATACTCAACCCATCTCCGCTATCAAAGGTTCAAATCGCTCTGAGAAAAGATGTACTTAAAGCTCTTGTGATCAGTATAAGCTGTAAAACTTTCACCCAGGAGGTAGTGTCGCCAACACTTCAAAGCATAAAACACCGCTGCCAACTCAAGGTCATGCATTGGATAATTCCTTTCATGAAGCCTAAGCTATCAAGGCCCATATACCAAAAAATTATCTCTTTGCATCAACACAGCTCTGAGTCCGATCCTAGAAGCGTCACAATACACAATGTACCCTTCACCTGACTCAGGTAGAGCAAAAATTGGTGTTTATTTAAAATGCTTCTTTAACCCCTTAAAATATGTCTCACAATCCTATGACCATTAAAACTTTACTCCCTTTTTGGTCAATCCTGAAAGTGGCATTTCCAAATGGGAAAAGTCTTGGATAAATATCATGTAATATTCAGCTAACCCTAGAAAGCTTCGGATATCAAAATTATTATTGGGCTGCTCCCAAGAAATTAGTGCTTGGACCTTGTCTGGATCCATTGAAGCACCATTATTCGAAATGATGTGTCCCAAGAAGTGTACCTGATCAGTTCAAAATTGACACTTAGATATCTTGGAATATAGCCAATGCTATCTCAGTGTACTCAGGACGATGTCAAGATGTTGGGAATGATCGTCATGAGTCTTGGAGTACACAAAGATGTCGTCCACAAATACTACCACAAACTGATCTAGGTATGGATGAATGATCTTAATCATCATAGGAATAAACACTGTTGGTGCATTTGTTAACCCAAATGGAATTACAACAAACTCATAAAGACCATATCAACTCCGGAAATCAGTCCTCAGTATATTAGAAGTCCGAACTCTCTACTGGTGATACCTCGATCATGAGTTGATTTTTAAGAAAACCCAGGCTCCCTTCAACTGGTCAAATAGATCATCAATATGTGGTAGAGGATATCAGTTCCTCACAATCATCTTGTTCAATCTCTGGTAATTGACACACAAACATAATCTCCCACCAGCCATCTTTACAAATAGTACAGGTGATCCCCATGGAAACATACTTGGATGGATAAATCCTTTATCCTTCAAGTCTTCCAACTGAGCTTTGAGTTCTTGAAGCTCTATAGGTGCCATTATATATGGTGGAAAAGATAATAGATCATCTCCTGGCATGATCTAAATAATAAATTCAACATCTCTTTTATGTGGCAGCCATGAGAAGACTTCCGGGAATACATCTTGAAACAAATCAACCACTGGAGGAAGGACATTTTTCCTAACACCTTTGTCATCCTATAAAAGACTAGAAACTTGGGCGGTGTGCTCTCCCAGTTGCTAAGTAATTGGCCCTACTTGGCCTACCTGGATATCCCACTCCCCACAGTGAATGTAATGGTCACTCGTAGGTGACATAAATGTAACCCTCAAACGATAACAATCAATGTGGGTTCGATATGTGACTAACCAGTCCATACCCATAATTAGGTCAAAGCCTGTCATATTAAGGATATAGATATCCCACAGAAAATGGTACTCTCTGATCTCAAGAGTGCATCCCTTGCACAAACAGATGTCTCTAGACAGTACTCCCAAAGGTGTATCTATCGTCATAACCCCGCTCACAAACTCCACCATCAAACTTAAACCATAAAATTTTTTTGTAGATATGAAGGAATTTGAGGCACCAGTATCAAATAAGGAATTAGATAAAGTAGAAGCCACAAGAATAGTACATCTCACTGTCAATGGTCCAGCCTCTCTATCCACAAATGTAGGTTGTACAGCTTGAAACTATGTTGTTCATATTCCCTGTGATGCCATCTGACTCCCCTGACTTGTACCACTCTGCTGATATGGGCGTTTCTAGCCAAGAGAACCACGTCCGTTACCTTTACCACCTCGGCCAATAGAACTCCAACATTGGGACTGAAAAGGTGCAGAAGAGCCCCTTCCCACACTCTGACTCTGTTTAGCTAATCCATCACCACCTGACTCCTTTGGGTTCCTACAGAACTTCTGGAGATGTTTCATCCTACCACAAGATCTGCATTCAACAAGGGGTTAGGGACATATATTACGATAGTGTCCCGACCATCCTCACTGGTGGAAAAACACTTGGGTAAGGTCCTGTGTAACCAACCCCTCTTCCAGGTTACTCTGTCTCCCACATCCCTGACTAAAATTATCATAACATATCTTCCTGCTCTCAAAAGTCACACCACCTGACCGTTTAGTAAAAACCATTTGTCTGCCACTAGAAGCCTCCTTTAGGTACCCCTTAGAGATGAGAGCCCGATTTACCATTTCTAGAAACTTCTTCACCCAAAAAATATTCAATTGAGACTTAATTTCACATTTGAGTCCATCCTGAAATCATCTTGTTGAAGTGGCCTCGTCTGTTTCCAATGCTGGTGCAAAACACTGTATGTCTATAAAGCATCAATAATAGTCCATCACATATATATTCTCTTGAGTTAGCCTCATGAAATCAGCCGCTTTATACTGTCTGAACATCTCTAGACAGAATCTCTCAAAGAACTTCTCCAGAAATTCCTTCCACTCCATACCATCCAACTGTCCATCCCGAGTCTAGATGTCCCACCAACGTTTTTCTTGACTGCACAACATGTAAGATTCGAACATAAATCTATTCTCAATAGGTGTCTCCAAGCGGTCAAGTATAGTCTGGGTAGATTCAATCTAGAACTCAGATTTTTCCAGACCACCCTCTCTAGTAAAAGTCGGTGGGTGCTACAACTGGAACTCCCTCATAATATCAGACTTACATTCCACAACCCGCCCTGGGTATCTTTCCATCATTTTCATGAAATGGATGAGGTTATCTCGAAACTTTTCCCCCACTTCTTCAGTTGGTACTATTGGTGTCTCAAGTTCAACCACTATAGGACCATTTCTAACTATACCCCTTGCTCCTCCCCTCAACAAGCGTCGTGGAGGCATAATTCTACAAAGCCAAACATGTATCTTAGGAAACGGTTCACAATTCTACCACAATTAAACACAACCAATTTATTCATATCACTTCAAAATTATTTCTTTTAATTTCAAAATTAGACACCATTTTCATTTCAATATCTCAAGCAAGGAAAAGAAATAGTTTAAGTTCAACAATCTACCCATAATTCGTTTTCCCTCGCATGCATAAAATGATGCATGTAATAATAATCCTGAGTGCCTAGAATGATGCATATAGACGAAACACTCCAGAAATTTTAGGCCACAAATCAATACTCAACAAATTTCAGAAATAATAATCACATCACACAATGAGTGCATCACCCAAGGGGAAATAATATTCAACTGTAACAACAAACTGCAATAACAACAATCCCAACTTGAGTACTTGAGTTTCCCCCATACATGAGTTTGAAAATCCCATGCACTAGCTCATTATCAAGCCCCGAATTTCACTAATCCTCTGTCTACCTTCATCAAATAGTAAGAAAAAAGAAGAATAATGAAAACCACCTCTGATACCACTTTGTAACATCCCGACCCGGGATCCACTGAACGGTTCTCCATGCCAGTTTGTCACAAGCCCTCAAGCGTGCTTCCCCATACGCTAGAGGGTTCCGACTAGCAGTGAGGGTTTAGTAAGCCTGCCTTTGGGAGACTATACTCTCTGTTATAAGAATAAAATACCAGTAGAAGTATCCAAGAAATAGAGGAAACATATATAAATATAACAATACAATGTCACTAGAAAAATCAAAACCGGAAATACAATACTCAACTAAAGGTAATACATGCTATGACAATGCAAGTGCCAAGTTTCTATAATGAAACTGATATCAAAGACACAAGGCCTCCAAACAGGTCCTGACGCACATCCAGTTCCATCTTCCATGATCCAACCCCAAACAGGACTCTAACTAGGGCTCTTGCCCTTGTACTGTCCCGCAACAACAAAGTCTATTCGGGTACCAACCAGGCAGCTCGAGTAGGGTGTGAGTACGACTCAGTGTATCACAACCTATAGTGTCAAAAACAAATCCATCCATAAGCAGTGTATGCAGTTTCATTAATAATAAAGAAAAGAAATAGGTAAATCAATTATATTTATCCAATTAACCTTTCTTTTATACGTTAAACATCCGGGTTCTTGAGAACAACCAAAATACAATGTCTGCTTCATCCCGTGTAGGAGCCTTAACCATTTCCCCTATTCAATTCATATTTACTATGTCACAATATTAATTTTATGGATTGAAAAATGAAACCATAGTACAAAATAAATGAATGAGTGTAGAACATCATGTCTAGCACACATGTGAGTATTTGGAGCATGATTCCCTGTCTCACAACCCCATGGGTATTTGGAGCATTAGTCCTTGTCCCGTAAAATTTCAATTTCTTGCATGTCATTGGTTCTATAACGCCATTTCTTGAACCCTTGTGGGTACTAGGAGCATCACTCTATGTCCCACAATCCCTTTTTCAAATCAAATATCCAATTCACATATACAACATTATTCAAATGTTTAACCATCCTTATCCTTCCATCATTACTCTCACCCATATTCAACTAGATCCACAATTCACAAAGAACGGCATAACCAAACCACCAATTAATTATTTATGCCACAAAATTTATAAAACTACGTACAAATAACAATATGATTCTATGGGATTTGATTTTAAACCACCTACCTCAATTTATTTGTAGAAGTTAGCCCAAAAGAAATCCCCAATATCCGAGTAGCACAATGTCATTGATCAAGTTCTGGATCTAAATCCATAAAACCAAAAATAAGATCAATGACATCAAGATATTGAAAGACTAGATCTAGATCCACAATCCTATATCTATAACTTAACTCATAGTTTTAGATCAATGGAAAAGATGGAAATATCCCATGAAAATATCATGGAAAGATAGAGGAAATAATGGAAGAAACAACAGTACGAAATGCACTTACCTGAAGAAGAGAAGATATTCAATCCGAGCCTTCAATCTTGAGGGAAGGTGTTCGGATCGCCCTGGAATCTCTCCATGAGGCTTTGGAAACATCTAGAAATTTCCATTCCCCATCCAAGTTTGGAAAATAAGGAATTCCCATGGTTTTGGTGGTTTTAAAAAGGATTTCAGAAATAGAAAACTGTGTGCACAGTTTCTTGGACAGTGGCGCACAGTTAGGAAAAACCATTCACAAACCGTGAAGACCTCACTATCCAGTTTTTCATGGTCTGCATGGTTTGGTCGCACGGTTTTTCAAACTGTGCGCAGACTGTGCATACCTCTCTATCCAGTTTTTCTTAGTTGGCATGGTTTCGTTGCACAGTTTGTCAACTCATGCGCAAACTGTGCCCAACCCACTATCCTTTAGTTTTACTTAAAAGTTCACCCAATCACACCCCAACTCACTACTCCATAATAAAGGTACATAAAAACATCAAAAGTACCTAAAACTGTGCCTGATATTGACTCTAGAAAAGGCTAAGATCTTACAATAGTCCAATAGAAAATGGAAACATATTTCTTATTGGTACATCACAAATTTCTTGTAATCTGTGTTTGATTGATGAAAAATAGTTATGGGACAAAATAAAAGGGAATATATTCCAAATGAATATATGAATTTAATGAATACATAATGTATTAAAGATATTACTGATATGATTGGATGATGGGATGTGTGTTCTACTTCATTTGATAATGGTACAAAATAAAAATCCTTCTATAAGAATGTTGACATGAATTCAAATTGTCCCATGGAGCTAATACATTCGAATAGTTTTGGTCCTATGAGTATTTCACCAAGAAATGAGAAAATTTATTCTTTTAATATATTAGATAATTTGAATGTATTATAAGTGTTATTTCTTGAATCATAAATATGAGGATATAAATATGATTATAATCTTCTGGATATGTGAAGAAAACGTGTGTAGATATTTTTCCATAAATATTCACACTATATTTGTAGGTGAATAGATGAGTTGTAATTTTATAGATTATCCTAAACTGAATAGAATTTATTTCATGTTCAGATCATTTTACACACAATACAAAAAAGTTTTCATAATGATGTAATAGAATATTAGTAGAGATAGAAAAAACACTATTTATGAAATATTATTATTCTGATTATTTTTTACGTAAAAATATTTTATCATTAGTTTATATTCATGACTATTGTTTCTATAGGATAAACGATTATATTACTCATTATATTTATTATAAGTTACCCCATTTTTTATGAATAGTAGTTTTTTTTGTATTCCATGTAATGTAAATGTTAATGGTGGTAATCTTGGGATGTTTAATCAGAAAATAGATGATAGAATCTTTCTTCACAAATGTTCTTCTAGTATATTATGATTCTGTTATAATATTGACATATGAATGATGGTCTACCGATTATATCTGAATGTTCTTGAAAAATTTGATAAGAATTTTGAAAAATAATTATATATGTTAATGAAATGAATGATGTGGTGTTTATACTTAAGTAACGTGAAAGAGTTCCCAATGACTGACACACTGTTTATATTCCTTGAGATAATGATACAGAATTATAAATTTCAGGGATGAGGAAAAACTATATATATCCAAAATTAGGATTTTAATGAATGTTTAATATCATAACATCAATAGAAATTATTGAAAAATGGATCAAACAATGAAGACATGAAATTCAATTTCTTATAATTAATTATGTACATTTGTTTAGCCAAAAGCTGTTAATAACTCTATAGTGAATTCAGTGTGCATTGATTAAATGATTATAGATCAAAATCAGATTAAGGATAATGAAACATGGGAATGTGTACCCAAACCAAAGAAAATAAACATTATTGGTACAAATTTGGTTTTAAAAAATTGTGGAATTAAATTAATGAATCTATTATAAAATAATAATTTCTTATTTATAAACATTATTCTAAAATTGAAGGAAAATTTTTTATACTCCATTTTCAAGGGAAAAAATTGGACTATTTCATTCTAGTTTTCCAAAACTGAGATATAAAAATATTTTATATGGACATTAATTCATAATTGATTAACAAATATCAAGATGAATAAGATTATATTGTAAAATAATGTGGCCTCATAATCGGGAAAATGATTATTTTGTGTGAACTATCAAATTGTATTTTTATGGGATGAACACATGTAATTACAAATTGTAATATTTGTTTGAAATATAATCTTCAATAATAGAGGAGTTAATAGTAACCTCAATTTAAATTTAAATTAATAGTTTTCCCCCATTATGACTATATTTATTAATGACATCATATTTACAAGGAATAATGAAGAAAAAAGTGAATGTTTTTTTGAGGAGATGAAGAAGATGTTTGAAATGAACATCCTAGGAGAAATGAAATAATTGATTTTCTTTCAAATCTCAAAATATTTGAAATATTTTTTTCAATATTAATATAAGTATTCTATAGAAATTATTATAAATTTTAGAATGGAAAAATCAATTCTTGATTCCACATCAAATTTGGTGTGAAAATTTGTAAATAGATGGGATGTAAATGAGTAAGATTCAATAGAGTTAAGAAATTGGGTTTGAGGTTTGTTATATATAATATATTCAAGTGTAGATATAGTGTATGTTGTTACATATTGTCCTAGGTATCAATGTGAACAAAAAAAATCTCATCTCATAGATGAAAAATGAATTCTCAGATATGTCGAAGGGAAAAATAATTTTAGGCTGAAATATGATGTCACATGAATTATTGATATTCCTTTCTATGCATGTACATATTGGGTTGAATGTGTTGATGAATGAAAACCAAAATCATGTGAGATGTTTATCTTGTGATAATTATATGATGGTTGGAATAAAATGAAACAAAATTTAATGGAACTCAATATAGTGCAAGATTATTATACATCCACTCAATATACATCACCACAAATGAGGATGAAGACATATTTGGAAGACATGTTTGTTGATATAATTTTCCCCTTCTCTTAGGTTGTGGTAATTAGGGTTATATGAATCTAAGTATATATTTAGTGTAAAATTATCTTTATAATATTGTTGATTTAAAATATCATTTCCTTGAAGGGTATTGTAGATAAATTAATTAACGATGGATTTTTCCCTAGAATAGATTAATTTGTTTATATTATTAAGAAATATATATAATTTTTTTTAAAAATTCATATGATGAGGTTTCTCGTGGTTAGAAAACCTCACCATTATCAAGGCTATGGTTTAATAATTCATCCATTCTCTATTAATTATTTGGATTATACATCCACAAGAGAGAAGAATGTTCAAACATAAATAAATCCACTATTATTTAATTTAACTTTAAAGGGAATATGTATTTACATAGTATCCCCAAAATTAAAAATCTAATATTTTAGAATGTGTGAACTGAATTAACCTTTTTTTAACAGAATTTAGGAAAATATTTTATTTATAGCGGATAATGAATTTATAAAGGAAGCATAAAAATTGTTGTAACACCCGAGACTTTTATGAGAAATATTTTGTTTTTCTGTTATATAAATAATCAAAGGAATCTTTCACTACACACAACACTATCTTGGCTGGCTTTACACGCAACCGCTGCCTTCCTCAACAGCTTGCGTCGTACGCAATACCGAGCTTCACTAAACAACGATATGCTATTAAAATATTATTAAAACTAGACGTTATGAATAGAAATAACCACTTTTTGAAATTTTGTAAATTTTAATTTTCAAAATGGACTTCATTTTTGGATTTGGAATATCGAAATTAGCTTAGGGTGAAATTTTGGTACTTTTCGGATAACTTTCATATTCTGATGAATAGTGAAAATTACTAAATTTTAATTAAAAACAACTTTTTTAATCAAAATAATTAATAGATATAAAATATTAATTTGAGTGGTTTTAAAGTATATTTAAAATATATTTTTACAATTTAATACAATGTTGTTCATTGGATGTAATTTCACTTTTAAACCAGACATAAACAAGTGTCAATCTTTTGATAGTTATTATCTTTTAAAAACACGCTATTTGTTTTGACGACGAGAATTAATTTTTAAATTAGTTAATGTAACTGATATGTTTTGAATTTGGTAAAATAAACATCATTTTTGAATTCATAATATCAAATATATCTTAGGCCTAAATTTTGGTATTTTTCTGGAAACTTTCATTTTTTGATGAATAGTGAAACCACTAAGTGGTAGTTAAAAAAACTGAATTTTTCATAAAACTTAATTTTACCACATCTGTTAGTAGAATTTAAAAACTCCGAGAGACACGGTTAATATCAAGGACTAAAATGTTGTTCAATGAGATGAAAATAATTTTTTTTGAATAGTAACTTTTTACTTTTTTTTACCACTGTTAAAAGTAAATAGGGTAATTAAGGGTAAAAGTGTTATTATTATTACCCTAACACTTGTCCTAATTTTATTGGATAAGTTTAATTAGACCAAAAAAAACCTTATGAATAATACATGACCATTTAGGCCCACTTGTATTAGTTTAGGACATTTATTATCAATTTATTTAAAGAAGGGTTAAAATAGGTAAAATCAAAGTTTAATAAATAAATAATTTTTAATATAGGGTTATACATAAGATAAATTCGAATATAAATATTAATTAGAAATCTAAAAAGATTTACAACATAATTTTATTTTATTTATAATTTTTAGACATTATATAATTTAATTTATTTATGACACAACAATGATGCAGTAATTATCTTATTAATGAAATATTGACACAATTGATGTTATAAATACCCAAATAAATGTAATTTGAGACTTTTTATGAATTAAAATAATTTTATATGTTAATATGACATGTTATTACTGATTTAATTAAATATTTTTGAACTAATCATTCTGTTATGATTTTCAAAAAAATCAATTACCAAATCATGTCAAAATTGACATAAAATTGTTTTTAAAACAAATACTATATTATTAATTGTTATTTTATTCCTAAAAATCTAAGGTTCGGCCAAATGACTTAGATAATGTTATATATACTAATACTAAACAACTTGGGGTTCTTTTGGCTTGATATAGTAAGTTTATTATCCTTATAGTGTAAGAAAACAAGAAGACACGGTAAAAGTTAAATTATCTAACATAAAGTTAAATCTAAATGATAAGGTTAAAATTGATACATAAACCTGAATAAATTATATTGGATTAGAGGATTTCGACCCATACCCACCTTATCTTAGAAATATATCAATTTTAAGCTATTAAAAACCGAATTTTACTTTATAATAAAATAATAGTTTTAGTTATTCCAAAGGTGCCCCACTCCCCCCTTATAAAAGGGCACCTTCTCCCTCTCTTCCTCACACCACTTTGATACTTCAATCTCGGCCCAACCCTGCCAATTTCTCCTCTCCACTTCACTAGAGACATCCTAGAGATCCTGGTCTTCTTCAAAGACCAATTTTAGTGCCCTAAAAAGAAGTCTCAAAGAAGTGCTTCAAAGAAGAGGTAATGTCCATTACCGATTCTTTCATCTTTGTTTCTTATTCCACTTCTTCTTATTTAGTTGTTTAATTATGAAGTAATAACATCAGTATCACTCATATACTTATATGTTATTATAAGTATGAAACAAACCTATTTCACCATCTATCCATTCTATGGAAAATGAAATCACCGCGCGTGCGTACGTACAGAATACCATCTCCACACAGTGGTGTAATCTATTTTCCCCCACCACCTTACTTGAATGGGTATAATGGTGTAAATAATAACTACATATGATTATTGTAAAGTGATATTGATTCTGAAATAGTATACATACACTCCAATACAATTCCACGATCATGGCAACGATATCATCGCTCGTGCGTACGTACGGAATACCATCTCCACGATGTGATGCGACTCGTTCTACATGATCTGCATTGAATAATGATTATATAAATGAATTGAATGAATTAATATGATATATATTACACTAATACCATTCTGGTGATGAGGTATCTATAACCTAAAGAGAAGAATAATAATTTATTCGACAAAACACACATAAGAACAAAAAGAAATAAACACCTGAATAACAAGTTGTAATGAAATATTACTAATAAGAAGCTAAAAATATGACCATATATGATATCATAAAAATAATTAAGATTCTAGAGTAATTCAATAACATTATTTAAATCATTATACATTAGGTTCAGACACTTACGAAGCAAATCAAACCTAAGGTAAGGGATAATTTTCCAAATCTCATTTTTATCCGAGATTGCTTATTCGTAAGTATTTACTGGGGTTATTGATATCATCCATGTACATGTTTTATAAAAGTGTATCCATGCATGTTTAAATTAATTTTTACCCATTTTGACTTTTACCCCGTGGTATGGAAGGAATCTTTCTTTTATTTACCCTACAAGGTACTTTTTGACTTTTCCGTCAAAAGTATGAGAAGAATGATTTTTTAACGCATATAGAATGAAAGGATTTTTGCAGTTTTATAAATCCTTATTTTCATGAAGCTTCCTCCAAAATATTTCATGACTATTTTCTACAAAATACTTTTCTTTTAAAATTGCATGACATTTTTTGAAAAGAAAATGATTTTGAAGAAAAAAGGATATTTTCCTCAAGAATTCATTTCAAGTATTTTATCAAAACCATTTTCTTCTAAGATGACATTATTTCACATGTGTATGATCAAGTATCATGTCTCTATGTTTTACATGGTTTCACTTTTCTAATGATGAAATGATATCCAATTTTTTTTTGTATGGATTACGTTATGATGGAATGATTTTTATGAAACCCATTTTATTCTTGGGTTATGATGAATGATTTATGTTTATATTGTGGCACACGAAAGAATGATTTAAATATGATATGGTTGGGACCTATATCTCCCTCCAATGCATTGGGTAAAGATTTTATATCTCATGAGATAGACATGGCTGGAACGGCAGGTTAAACCAGTTCAGTAAAACAGGACTGAAATGAGGAGTGAACTCAGTTTAAAAATAGACTTTTTCCACTAAGATAGTCATGACAATAAGTCTTGACTAATAAGAAATGATTCTATATGATTATGTGTGTATTCCACAAAGCTTCATGTTTTATGTTATGATTATTGTGATTACATTTCACTACCATGATTTATCCCATGTTATGAAATTATGATCTCTTTTGCAGGGTAAGATTTCCAAAATGTTATGTTCTTATGAATATGATGTGATTGATTTTTCTTTTGTTTAACCTTACTGATAATTTTATCTCACCCTTTTGTATGTTTTCTTTCCCCAGGTCAGGGAGAAGGTTATTAAGTAAGATACGGCAAAAGGGACTATAGATATGATGAAATAAATGGGAGGCAGTGTAGATGCTTTATGAACCAGTTGTTTATGTTTCCCAGTTTCTAAAGACATGATACCTATACGGTCCTTTAGTGGTCTTGTTATATGTTGTAATAAGTATGCTTCAATTTTGACGTATTAACAATGTATGTAATGTATGGGTCGTTATAGTTGGTATCAGAGGAAAGGTATAATCAACCTTTGGAAACTAGGATGTGAAAGCCTTAGTAAGAACCCTAAGGATAATTCTAAGCATAGAACACAATCTTAGTGTTTTAGAAATGACCATGAATAACCTAGGATAAGACCTTAAGTGTGAAATTTTATTCTTGATTATGTGGTTTTCCTATTATAATTAGTGTTGCTCACACTATTCTTCTTGGTTTTAGTCAATGGCTGGAACCCAAAGTAACCGTGTTAATGTAGAATGCGACGGGAAATGCAATGATTGTCCCCCTGAGCAACCAAATGTTATGGGAGATGGAATGAAAAATCTTGTAGCCATGCTCACACAACTTTATCAAGCTATAAATCATGCAGGATTTCCAAACTAGCAAAGGAAGGAGAAACATTCTGTTGAATCCTTCATGGGGTAGCGTCCAACTTCTTTTAGTGGGTCTACTGATCCATTAGTTGCTGAACAATGGATTTGTACTACTGAAAAGATTTTTCCAGTTCATGAATGTTCTGAACATGATAAAGTCATCCTAGCAGTGTATTGTTTGAAAGTAGATGCTGATCAATGATGGAATCATATTAAGAATACGAGGCAAAGGGATGAAATTGAGTCCATGGAATGGGACGAGTTCAAGAACTTATTTTTCAATAAGTACTTCCCTCGTATTATCTGAACAAAGATGGAGAAAGAGTTTCTTGAACTGAAGCAAAAGGATGATGAATCTGTTGGTACCTATGAAGAAAATTTTACAAGACCTACATGGTACACTTCTGGTATTATTATCCAACCTGAGAGTAAGATCGATCGATTATTTAATGGCTTAAAACCAAGTCTTCGAAGGGCGTTAGCCATAAGGGAGTTAAATAGCTACGAGGAAATCATTCGATGTGCTCTCAAAGTTGAGATGGAGATTGGAGTAACCCATCAGTCATATGGGTTTGATAAGAAGAGGAAAATGGAATTCAAAGGAAAATCAAAAGAGCACACTGAAAAGAAGATGAGCTTTCCCTTATGCTCAAAGTGTGGAAAGAAAAATGGAGGGAGTTGTCTTAAAGGGACAAGTAAATGTTTCAAATGTGGAAAGGAAGGTTATCGAGCATTTGAATGCCGCAATGATGGGAAGAAGATGTCTAAGGATGTAAACAAAGGAAGGGATACACAGAATGAACCTACTACACTTCAATGTTTCAAGTGCAAGGAGATGGGGCATTATGCCAATCAATGCCCAAATCCAAGGGTTGATGATGATGATTAAGGTCAACAAACTCTTAAGGCTAAAGATAAAGGAATGTCACATGTAATTTCTATCAGTGATTTGGAGTACGATAACGATGCGGTGAAAGGTACACTTACCATCAACTCTAAAGTAGCAAATGTTTATTTTTGATTCTGGATCAACCCACTCTTTTATTTCTGAATAAATTTCTAAGGGTATCACCGTATTACCTCAATAATTAGATGTTGAGTTAGCTGTGACAACCCCTAATGGCACAACAGTCGCATCAAAAGTTTATAATTCTTCTCCGATTGAAGTTTGTGGGAAAGTGCTTCCTGTAAATCTTGTGATCCTCCCTACAGTGGAATTTGATGCGATTCTTGGCTTGGATTGGCTTTCTCTATATGGATATCATATCAATTTCCAAAGAAGGGAAGTCACATTTCATATTCCAGATCAATCTATGATCGTCTATCGATGCAAGGATGAACATAACCTTCCAGTGGAAGTTTCTTCTATTTTATGGGTCTTGATTCCACCAAATGAAGGTTATTTATTTAGAATGGTTGGTGAGAAACTCACGATTAAGAATATGCCCGTTGTACGGGAGTTTGATGATGTCTTTCCAGAGGAACTGCTAGATCTTCCACCAAATCGTGAAGTTGAGTTTTCAATAGAACTCATACCGGGTGCTTTGACTATTTCAAAGACACCTTATTGAATGGCCCCAATTTAGTTGCAGGAATTGAAGAAGCAACACCAAGAGAATCTTGATAAGGGGTTTATACGCCCTAGTGCATCACCTTGGGGAGAACCTGTTCTATTTGTTAAGAAGAAAGATGGATCAATGAGACTCTACATTGATTATCGAGAACTTAACAAGATCACTATCAAGAACAAATATCCTCTTCCACGCATTGATGACTTATTTGAACAACTACGAGGAGCTTAATACTTTTCCAAGATTGATCTTCTTTTAGGGAATTATCAATTAAGGGTCAAAAGGGAGGATATACCAAAGAGGGATTTCCGTACAAGGTATGGACACTATGAATTTATAGTGATGTCGTTTGGTCTTACTAATGCCCCTGCTATCTTCATGGATCTAATGAATAGAGCCTTTAGAGACTATCTTGATCAGTTTGTGGTAGTCTTTATACACGATATTCTTGTATATTTAAAGAGCAATGAAAAACATGAAGATCACTTGAGAATTATATTGAAGACCCTGATAATGTAGAATCTTTATGACAAGTTTAACAAGTGTCAATTTTGGCTTCAAAAAGTTTCATTTTTGGGTCACATAATCTCAAAAGAGGGGATATCTATGGATCCAGCAAAAACAGAGGTTATCAAAAGATGATCGAGACCAACAACAGTAACTGAGATCCGAAGTTTTCTTGGTTTGGATGGATATTATTGATGTTTTGTGAAATATTTTTCACGATTATCTAATCCACTCACCATGTTGACTCGGAAAGGAGTTAAGTTTTTTTGGACGGAGGAATGTGAAGAGAATTTCAAGGAGTTGAAAAGAATGTTATCCAGTGCACCTGTGCTCACACTTCCTTGTAGTGGAGAAAGGTTTGTGATCTACAGTGATGCATCCAAGAAGGGATTGGGGTTTGTTCTCATGCAAAATGATATGGTGATAGCTTATGCCTCACGATAATTGAAAATCCATGAGAAAAATTACCCAACTCATGATTTGGAGTTATCTGCGGTAATCTTTGCATTAAAGATTTGGAGGCATTATATTTATGGAGAAAGGTGTGAAATTTATACTGATCATAAAAGTTTAAAGTATATTTTCACACAAAAGGAGATGAATATGTGCCAAAAAAGATGGTTGGAGCTGATTAAGAATTACGACTGCTCAATTCATTACCACCCTGGGAAAGAAAACAAGGTGGCAGATGCATTAAGTCGATAAGACCATGCCAGTTTATCCATGATAAGGATACCAAAAGATCCAATATTTATGGATTTACAAAGGATGGATGTTGGAATTATAATGTAAGGGGGGGGGGAATCGTATCTTTCTCAAATAAATGTTCAACCATATATTCATGTGAAGATTAAATAGGCACAAAAAGAAGATGTAGAGTTACAAAAGAAGGTGAGAAATGTTCCTGAATTCAACCTTGATTGTGATGGGATAATAAAGTTCAGGAATCAGGTATGTGTTTCTCCTATCCCTGAATTAAAGAAGGAGCTACTGGATGAGGCTCATAGTTCTTCATTCCCTATTCATCTAGGAAGCACAAAGATGTATAGGGATCTGAAAGAGTACTTCTGGTGGGATGGCATGAAAAGAGATGTTGCTGAATATGTCTCTCGATGCTTGGTTTTTCAGCAAGTTAAAGCTGAGAGACAAAAGTCTAATGGGATGTTACAACCATTACCCATACCTGAATGGAAATGGGAAAACATAACTATTGAATTTGTCACCAGACTTCCTAAAACATCCAAAGGCAATAATGCTATCTGGGTCATAGTTGATCATCTTACAAAGTCTACACACTTCATTGCTATTAGAGAGGATTTCTCTCTGGATCAGATTGCCATGCTATATGTAAAGGAAGTGGTAAGATTGCATGGAGTACCACTTTATATTATATCTGATCAGGGTCCGAGGTTTACCTCAATGTTATGGCCAAGTCTTCAGCATACTCTGGATACAGAGTTGAGTTTCAACACTTCTAATCATCCTCAGACAGACGGTCAGTCTGAGAGAACAATTCAAACTCTAGAAGATATGTTGAGAGATTGCTCTATGGATTTCAAAGGTGGTTGGGATCAAAACCTACCTTTGTTGTAATTTTCTTATAATAATAGCTTTCACTCCATTATTCAGATGGCTCCTTATGAAGCTCTCAATGGAAAGAAATGCAGGACTCCAACTTGCTGGGATGAAGTTGGGGAAAGAAAGCTATTAGGACCTGATCTTATTGATGAGATGGCAGAAAAAGTCAGATCTATTCAACAACACATAAGAGCATCTCAGAGTCGACAAAAAAGTTATGCTGACAACCGAAGAAAAGACTTAGAGTTTGAAGTGGGTGATAAAGTGTTCTTACGAATATCTCCCTGGAAGAGGGTCATGATATTTGGAAAGAAGGGAAAGTTGAGCCCTAGGTATATCTGTCCTTTCGAAATACTGGATCGTGTTAGGATGGTAGCTTACCGATTGGCGCTTCCACCGAATCTCTCTCAAGATCACGATATCTTCCATGTATCTCTCCTGAGAAAGTACATACCTGATCCTTCACTTGTACTCAGCTTAGAAGTTGTACCGCTGGAGCAAGATCTTTCTTATGAAGAACAACCGATAGAGATTCTGGATTGTAGCGAAAAAGTCCAACGAAACAAGACCACTCCATTGGTGAATGTTTTATGGAGGAACCACCAATTAGAAGAATCTACATGGGAGATTGAGGATATGATGAGGGAGAGGTATCCTCATCTTTTTGTTACAAAGTGATGAATTTCGAGGGTGAAATTCATTTTAAGGGGGGTAGAATGTAACACCCGAGACTTTTATGAGTAATATTTTGTTTTTATGTTATATAAATAATCAAAGGAATCTTTCACTACACACAACACTAGCTTGGCTTTCTTTACACGCAACCACGACCTTCCTCAACAGCTTGCGTCGTACGCAATACCGAGTTTCACTAAACAACGATATGCTATTAAAATATTATTAAAACTAGCCATTATGAATAGTAATAACCACTTTTTGAAATTTTTTAAATTTTATTATTCAAAATGGGCTTCATTTTTGTATTTGGAATATCTAAATTAGCTTAGGGTGAAATTTTGGTACTTTTCGGATAACTTTCATATTCTAATGAACAGTGAAAATTACTAAATTTTAATTAAAAACAACTTTTTTAATAGAAATAATTAATAGTGATAAATTACTAATTTGAGTAGTTTTAAAGTATATTTAATATATATTTTTAAAATTTAATACAATTTTTTTCATTGGATGTAATTTCACTTTTAAACTAGACATAAACAAGTGTCAATCTTTTGATAGTTATTATCTTTTAAAAACACGCTATGTGTTTTGATGACGAGAATTAATTTTTAAATTAGTTAATGTAACTGATATGTTTTGAATTTGATAAAATAAAAATCATTTTTTAATTCATTATATCAAATATATCTTAGCCTTAATTTTTGGTATTTTTCTGGAAACTTTCATTTTTTGATGAATAGTGAAACCACTAAGTGGTAGTTAAAAAAACTGATTTTTTCATAAAACTTAATTTTACCGCTTATGTGAGTAGAATTTAGAAAATACGAGAGACAAAGTTAATATTAAGGACTAAAATGTGGTTCAATGAGATGAAAATAATTTTTGGTGAATAGTTACTTTTTACTTTTTTTTACCACGGTTAAAAGTAAATAGGGTAATTAAGGTAAAAGTGTTAGTATTACTACCCTAACATATGTCATAATTCTATTGGATAAGTGTAATTCGACCAAAAACAACCTTATGAATAAAATATGACCATTTAGGCCCACTTGGATTAGATTAGGACATTTATTATCAATTTATTTAAAGAAGGCTTAAAATAGTTAAAATCAAAGTTTAATAACTACATCATTTTTAATATAGGGTTATACATAAGATAAATTCGACTATAAATATTAATTAGAAATATAAAATGATTTCCAACATAATGGTATTTTATTTATAATTTTTGGAAATTATATAATTTAATTTATTTATGACACAATGATGATGCAGTAATTATCTTATTAATGAAATATTGACATAATTGATGTTATAAATACCCAAATAAATGTAATTTGAGACTTTTTATGAATTCAAATAATTTTATATGTTAATATGACATGTTATTATTGATTTAATTAAATATTTTAGAACTAATCATTCTGTTATGATTTTCAAAAAAATAAATTACCAAATCGTGTCAAAATTGACATAAAATTGTTTTTAAAACAAATACTATATTATTAATTGTTATTTTATTCATAAAAATATAAGGTTCGGCCAAAGGACTTATATAAGGTTATATATATTAATACTAAACAACTTGGGGTTCGTTTGTCTTGATATAGTAAGTTTATTAACCTTATAGTGTAAGAAAACGTGAAGACACGGTAAAAGTTAAATTATCTAACTTAAAGTTAAATCTAAATTATAAGGTTAAAATTGATACCTAAACTTGTCTAAATTATATTGGATGAGAGGCTTCATACCCATACCCACCTTATCTTATAAATATATCAATTTGGAGCTATTAAAAACCGAATTTGACTTTATAATAAAATAATATTTTTAGTTATTCCAAAGGTGCCCCTCTCCTCCCTTATAAAAGGGCACCTCCTCCCTCTCTTCCTCACACGAATTTGAGCCTTCAAGCTTGGAAAACCCCTGAAAATTTCTCCTCTCCACTTTCCTAGAGACATCCTAGAGGTCCTGGGTTTCTTCAAAGACCAATTTTAGTGCCCTAAAAGGAAGTCTCAAAGAAGCGCTTCGAAGAAGAGGTAATGTCCGTTACCGATTATTTCATCTTTATTTTTTCTTCCACTTCTTCTTCTTTAGTTGTTTCATTATGAATTAATAACATATGTATCACTCATATACTTATATTTTATTATAATTATGAAAAAACCCTATTTCACCATCTATCCATTCTACGGAAAATGGAATCACCGCACGTGCGTACGTATGGAATACCATCTCCACGCCGTGGTGTAATCTATTTTCCCCCACCACCTTACTTGGAAGGGTATAATGGTGTAAATAATAACTACATATGATTATTGTAAAGTTATATTGATTCTTAAATAGTATACATACACTCCAATACAATTCCACGATCATGGGAATGATAACATCGCTCGTGCGTACGTACAGAATACCGTCTCCACGATGTGATGCGACTCGTTCTACATGATCTTAATTGCATAATGATTATATAAATGAATTGAATGAATTGAATGAATTAATATGATATATATTACACTAATACCATTCTGTAAATGAGGTATCTATAACCTAAAGAGAATAATAAGAATTTATTTGACGAAACACACATAAGAACAAAAAGTAATAAACACCTGAATAACATGTAGTAATGAAATATTACGAATAAGAATCTAAGAATATGACCATATATGATATCATAAAAATAATTATGATTCTGGAATAAGTCAATAACATTATTTAAATCATTATACAGGTGGTTCGGACACTTACGAAGAAAATCGGACCTAAGGTAAGGGATAATTTTCCAAATCTCATTTTTATCCGAGATTGCTTATTCGTAAGTATTTACTGGGGTTATTGATATCATCCATGTCAATGTTTTATAAAAGTGTATTCATGTATGTTTAATGTCCTTTTTACCCATTTTGACTTTTACCCCATGGTATGGAAGGAATCATTCTTTTATTTACAGTACAAGGTACTTTTTGACTTTTTCGACAAAAGTACGAGAATAATGTTTTTTTAATGCATACAACATGAAAGGATTTTTGAGGTTTTATAAAGACTTATTTTCATGAAGCTTCCTCCAAAATATTTCATGAATATTTTAAAAAAAACCCTTTTCTTTTAAAATTGCATGACCTTTTGTGAAAAGAAAATGATTTTGTAGAAAAAAGGATATTTTCCTCAAGAATTAATTTTAAGTGTTTTATCAAATCCATTTTCTTCTAATATGACATTATTTCTAATGTGTATGTTCAATTATCATGTCTCTATGATTTACATGGTTTCACTTTTCTAATGATGAAATGATATCCAATTTTTTTTGTATGGATTACATTATGATGGAAAGATGTTTATGAAACCCATTTTATTCGTGGGTTATGATGAATGATTTATGTTTATATTGTGGCACACAAATGAATGATTTCAATATGAGATGAGTGGGAACTATATCTCCCTCCAATGCATTGGGTAAAGATTTTATATCTCATGAGATAGACATGGCTGAAACGGTAGGTTAAACTGGTTCAGTAAAATAGGACTGAAACGAGATGTGAACTCGGTTTAGAAATGGACTTTGTCCACTAAGATAGTCTTGGAAATGAGTCTTGACTAATAAGAAATAATTCTCTATGATTATGTGTGTATTACAAAAAGCTTCATGTTTTATGTTATGATTATTGTGATTAAATTTCACTACCATGATTTATCCCATGTTATGAAATTATGATCTCTTTTGCAGGGTAGGATTTCCCAAATGTTATGTTCTTATGAATATGATGTGATTGATTTTTCTTTTGTTTACCCTTACTGAGCATTTTAGATCACCCTTTTGTATGTTTTCTTTCCCTAGGTCAGGGAGAAGGTTATTAAGTAAGATATGCCAAAAGGGAATATAGATATGATGAAATAAATGGGAGATAGTGTAAACGCTTTTTGAACCAGTTGTTTATGTTTCCCAGTTTCTAAAGACACTATACCTATACGGTCCTTCCGTGGTTTTTATATATATTGTAATAAGTATGCTTCAACTTTGAAGTATTAACAATGTATGTAAAGTATGGGTTGTTATAATGGTTCTTCTGAATCATTAGAAAATGTTTTATATTATGTTTTCTTAAGTAACTATGTATAGAAATCATGTTATTTTGGTTTAATAATTTGTATTTCCTATAACAAATTTTCAGGTTGAGGATTAAAATTGGTAGATATTAAATCCATTTCTTAAATTTTAGTGTATCATTGATTTATGTATATTGACTGAAAATAAAATCTAATATGGTAAATTATAAGCGCTAAAATGGTTTTTAGTGTTTTGAATTTACATTAAGCTATTATATTGATAATCTTTGGATGGGGCAGTAAAAAGAATGATGAATAAGGTTCTATTGAACTATCCATGTATAAACTCATTAGTCGAAAAATGTGAAATTTTTTTTCCAATTAAATTTCAATGGAAATATTCTATCATGTAAAGGAAATGGAAATACAGTTTTGATGCAATTCATCAGATGTGAGATGTGCCTGGGAAATAATTCAAATTAGTTTTTATGATGATTTCAAAGTAAAATTTTGAAAACATATCAAAATATAGAAGAATTTATAAAATGGTTTTACTATAAAATTAAAATGAATAATGTTCATAAATATTCATAAGTTATTTAAAACGTTTTTTTTGAATATATATAATGATATGATATTTTACTGATCATTCAAATATCCAAATATAATTGATAGATGATCTGTGATTTTCATTGAATTACATAATGTTTTTGAAAGACATGGTTGTTTGTATTTTTGATAACATGAAAAATACTATAGATTCATTGAGAATAATATAAATGAATAATTTTGTGTTATAGTTGTGAATTTTTTTTTTAATAAAGTGGTAAATTCAAATTTAAATTATAGTTTAAACCCACTCAAGATTCTATAAATATGATTTATGTATAGTAAGGTGTGTGTGGTTGTCCACAAATGAAAAAGATGGATTCCTAAGAAAATTGCTTCATAAAATGATAATAAAACAATATAAATGATATTATTTAATAATATATGTTTCCATCCCTATAATCAATTGTTTATTAATGAATTTGGAAATGGATATATGAGTTTTGATTAGTGGAAATGGAAAAATGATTGTAAAAAAAGTTCCATTTCAGGTGGAGTAGATATATAGTTAGTAGATGTGAACATGTGAAGAATGTATAACATTTTTTTATAGTTTTAAAGAATATATTTTAAAGAGTATAAAATATATAATAGTGTAAAAATAAAATAAATAATGAGTGGAATAGATAAAAGTTTCACACAAATGTTCAAGAAATATGTTATTGATGATTTTGTTTGATAGAATGAGATGATCAATTTTTCAGAAAAAGATAAAAGATAATGTAATTAAATGTGGAACATTGAAAGAAAATGAAAACAATATAATGGATTAAAAATATTGTTACATGATCATATTTACACCTTAATATGTGTATATTACAAAAACAACTACTATATTAATCACAGTGAAATGAATTTTGCAACATATTTTCTGATTTTTATAACCACAGAAATGGATTATTTTCTAGAGGATTTTGGGTTATTGGGTTATTTTAAATCCATGATATGGATGATTCACTCATACTGAGTAGTAAACCTTATAAATTCATGTGATCCCATTGAATGGATTGTTATGATTTTATTTAGAAAATCCATAAATCTATAATAGGTGTCAAAGTTTATTTCCTAGAAAAAATATAATTAGAAGATTTATTTGATTCAACACTCCCATTTTTAGTTATCACTCAGACATGGATTTGTCCTTTGTATTTTTAATTTTAAAAAATAAAATATTACTCATGCATACATATGGACTTGTATCTCCATGATGTGATGTAATTAATTTCAAATCATTGACCGATATAACTAATTATAAATGATTAAATAAAGAATAAGTATTATATTTATGTGATGTTTGAGATTCTAGATATTACTAAATCCTCACTAAGGTGCGTGGAAAATAATATTAAAACATAAATATTTATAAAAAATGGACTAGTTTTTACCTAAATAATAGTATTAGTGAAGAATTATTAATTGTTGGGTCATAGGAAATTGTGATGGAATTATATATAATAATATATTTCTACATATGGTATTTTTATATGTATGAAATATATAAATTTATTATTAGTTGGCCAATAGTGCACACAATGTATGTCAGAACATGAGGTAAGAGTCCCTCAGCACAATATTATTTTGGGACATGTTTCTTGTTATTGACCTAGATGTGATTATATGGATTATATACACAGCCACCACCTATAATATATTATTTAATGAATATTTATTAATTAATATTATTTAAGGTCAATATTATATTATTTTATTCAAGCGATTTATTATTCAAAATTTACCAAATTCATAGTGAATTTTGGAACAATATTATTTAGTTTCAATATTTTCTATATTTAATTTAAATTGAGAGAAATTATATGACAATTTTCCATTAAAACCCCTCTATATTTTTCTCTTATGCTTATGTTTTGGTTTTAATCTTCCATTCATTATCCACTCTTTGGTACTAAAAATGATCTGCATATTTTTTTATGAATAAATAATTTTATTTTCCTATTATAATATTAGGATACATTATCCACCATATACATGTTATTCTAAAAAAAAATGAAATTTATGAATTAATAAATTTTTAATAATGATTCTTTATGACCATTAACTATTATTAAAATTTATTAATAAATTATTATGAAATATTTTTTTTATGTCTATCTTTTGACATTTTAATAATGATATGAAATAATGTATTGGTATAAATTTTTTGAATGGAGTAGATTTTCGAATCATCGTATTCATAATAAATAATGATGCTTAATTTACATTATTCAATGTTTTTATAATGTGAATCACATTGCCATTTCTCATATAATTTTTTATTTACATGTTAACAAATCAAAAGGTACATTTTCCCATGATTTTCAATGTGTATTTAAAATCATTTATTTAATGTATTTTTCATAAATTTCAATAGCCTTCAAAGATATTTATAATTTATTTTGGTAGTGATATTTGGAAATTTTCTTCATTATCTCAATTACAATCTTATAATGCTGTGTTGTTTGGATGATTTTTTTAATTTATTTATTTTCCATTAGTTATGATATGTTTAATGTTTTTGAGATCCTATGTAAAACTAATATATGTTGTTAATTATGTCATTTCTGGTCCAATTATTATGTATCCCAATAGTTTATTTTCTATAGAATTTTATATTTTTATATTAATATATTATAATATAACTAGATTTCATGGAAACAACATTAACCCTGAAACTGATTATATTAATACATGTTCATAATTTTAGTTATGGATGCTGTTACATTTTAAAAAATCTTAGTGTGGACCAAAATTAATTTGCATTACATTATTAGTGAACCTATTATTGTTTATAAATTTTGAAAATAATATGATTTCCTATTTTTTCGATTTTTTCTATATTTATTTGTTATATTCTCTTGTAGTTCTCCATGGATCATGATTTTTGATTCATTAATATACATGTATTTTGAATCATGATAAATGAGAATCGATAAAATTAAAAGGAAAAAATACATAAATATTTTATTATGTCCCCCAAACAGAAAAGGAAGATGATGCTGGACCTGACCACACAAATCACATGGACCTCCATGAGACACGATGTCACATGACTATCATAAGATCATGTAGATATTCACATATAGCATTTAACATGTGGAAGATCCCACAGTGTCTCATCAACATGCCATTTTTTTCTTACTAAGGCACCCATAAAAATTTCTGATTATTTTCCATCATCAAGATAATCTCATCAAAGACAGATGACTTTTCAGTAGGTAGAAGCTTAAAAAACCCTCAAAAAACAATTGAATATAGTGGTGGAATATTTAAATTGGGGGATCCACTTGTGATCATAAATATCATGTGATGCACCTTCTTCGATAAATAAGACACTGAATGACCCCAACGATATGTCTCCCTCATCTAGCAAATGACTACAATCTTGTCATATAAATTAGGCGATAATAATTTCAAATGTCAATGTGACATTTTTCTCACCCTTTATCTCAATGAGGATAAATAGATTGAGTTTTGCATGAAATTATTTTCCATATCTACAAAAAAAATTCATTTTTCCCATCACACATCACCATGGTGTGGATTGATAGGAAGGTTTTATGGTCATTGAAAATCAATGGAAACCCTTGGAGTAATTTGTGTCAGGATCTCGCAATGTATTGTGATCTCAAATCCCTCTGCCAACTCACACCGGGATTCTCATTATTAGAAATAAACAAACAAGTGAACTATAGGGGAAGAGAGGCTGATAAATCCCTCACCCCATCATTAATTAATGGGTTGATCTTTTGAATACAAACTCATTGGAACACCCATGAACTAGAGTGGATTTCATGGAGTTGTTGATCTCGCAACCAGCTAATATTTTCATCAAGTATGTTTTAAAGAACTAGTAGAGTGACAATGTAGTGTGATTGAGTACTTCACATGATCACTCGTAGATCAAATGAATGAATTCTAGAAGGACATAAAAAAGATATCCCACATGTGTGTTATTAAATTTAACACATATAATAATATGACATTGAAAAAATATAAGGCATACACAATATAAAGGATAGAAAAAATACTTCAAATATAATACTTATGTAAGAAACATATACACTGATCCTCATGTTCTTCTCCTAAAGCATCCATGATATGAAAAAAAACAATTAAATAAAAACTATATCTTTTGGAAGTAACCAGGTATACTATTTAAATGATTTAATGCCATTTGGACATGTCAAAGAAAATCGCATAGCTCCCAATATGCAAGAAAACATAGTTTGGAAAAGCCATATAGTCTCATCAATAAAATATTGACGTGTTCTTCACATAAGTTTCCCAACTCATATGACGACACCAGTTTATGTTAGATTAGTCTTGTTGTATTACCAATGAATTTAAATTTTCTCTTTGGACACCCATTGGACAAGATAATAATCTATTGTGAAGACACCTGGAAAAGTGAGCAAGGAATTATGATACCCTTAGAGACATGTCACATTGAATATCATGACTCCCCCATGTGTTTTGACTAGATTTTGTGATGAAACTAGAGAAATATTTGGTGATAATACAACACCCTCTAGACCTGAGTTCTGGAACATGCTATCTCCTCAAGGATTGGTCAATGAGGTCTCAGGATGTCTTCATGATAAGTCATCTAGGATCATGGGATGTATTCTAAGATCCGAAGATCGGGTCTCGTGATGTCATCCATAAAAGATAAATAAGATTATGTGATGACCCTAAAAAATTCCATCTAGGATATGTAAAGTACCTATGATTATCCAACTGGATCATGCGGTTATCCTGGGACATGTATGAAATATAACATAACATTTCCAGACAACCTCTGACTATTTAATCAAGAAAAAAATTCACATCGATAAAGAAATCAATCATATTAATAAGGAAAGTAGGCCTTGCCAAATCGGAATCTTGGTATTTGTTAACTCTTTCCATCCTTAGTGTGTAATCCCCAATTAGAAGGGAAACATTAATGTGTATTACACAACCAAATATGATATAGAAATATTGAGTCTTACAATTACTAGTATTTGTAGGACCCCTCAATGTAGCAAGATCATCATATTAACCTCTAGTGGTCTGCCTTAGTGATTATGTCCCATAATAATAACAAGTGAGGCATATCATTTGATATCCCATGTTTCTCACAACATGGGGCTTGGATATTTGTTATGATTTTATAATTTTCTTCATAAAAATCATTAAGGGAAACCACCGTGTGTATGACCCAATCAAAAACATAATATGATATGACCTTCATATATGGGAAATTATAGTGTGTTATCCAAAAAAATTATAATGACTATGATTCCATATATAAAAATAATATGTTGGGTTCCTTCCTATGTCCCAAGAACCATATTGAATATCCCATGTTTCTCGCTTTATACATGTCTAACAAGAATATATATTCTGGCTGATTAAATCATTCCCCATATTTCTCACATTTATAATAACTCACATGATCATTGGGAGTTGAAATAGTCATATCCTTCACATAATTTGACTTTACTAGATATGGTAACCTTGGTGTGTATTACCCAGTGAGTGGAATGATATAATTGACTACATATATGTAAATCTACATTAGGTCTAGCCCAATGGGCATGTCTAATATATGATGAATCAGATTCATATAATAACCAAGATACATAGGGTTAATTCCAATGGCTTAAGATCAAATATGATTCCACATTGATGTAATTCAATATGTCTCTGACCTTTCATCCATTGAGACCTAATAATTCAAATGGTTTAATATTTCCAACCCATCTATAAGTTGATGGAGAAACCAAATGATCTATGATAACTCTAATTCCTAATATTACTGTGAAGTATAGGATGTATCCTTGAGACTTAAGCTTTAATATTCAATGTCTATTTCCCACACATAGTCCATTTATGAATGAAATTAAACTAAATTAGTTTTAAAAATAATGTGTATTTTCATTCATACTATATCCTTGGTATATATAATGCCTCATAATGGCTCAAACTCCTCCTACAAAAATTGACGACATACATGTATTGCAACAGATTATCAACCACCTATTTATATGAAATCAACATATAAGAATATTCCTATGAATAGAAAATAGATGCAGAACCTTGGATACCCGTAGACGGATTAACTAATTAGATACCCTTATTCTTCTCAAAAAATGGGTTGACCTATGATCATTTTATTAGGGTAAAAATTCCCGTATCTGGAATAAGAAAATATTTGTAAACATATCTCTAATATACAAGAGATTCAATATATAGGAATCAATTCTTCAAATAAAAGTGAAATGATACCAACATCCTAACCTATCGAACAATGGGAGTTCCTAAGAGAAATTGAATCTCAATGCCCAACATACCACCTTCCTTCAAAAATTAGGTTTGTACCCAGTTATGTATATTTAATAGTTGAGAGTTTACATTCAGCTAAGAGATAGGGATCCAACTTCAAATATTGTGAAATAAATAAAATCCCAAAAAAAACAACCATCAAGCTAAGAAAAATACATCTTAGTCACCTCTATTATATCAAAATAGAAATGGAAAACCCAAAGAGAACTTATTTAATGAAAAAAAATTCTCCACAACAGAAAAAGGATATACAACCTAGTTCTCACCAAGTCTTATTTTCCATCATATGAGGGATTATAGGTCATGAATTTTCTATTAGAAAAAAAAGTTGACCAAATGCGAATCTATGAAATAATAGAATGATTAGTTAATAATGATTCATGGAAATTTTCATCACAATTACCATGATGAAATACACTCAAATAGTAGGATAGTTAGTTTTTCATGTGTAAGTTGGTGTGTCAAATCAAGATGATAAGCTGGGAACAAATGTTATAGCGGATCCTCTATAATCAAGGTTCCCATGAAATAATTCCATCCTCCCTTTGACATGTTCATGCGAGTGGATTAACTAAAATCGGAACAAAAGGATGATTTTGTTAACCATGAATATATGATTGATCATGATTGATGCCTATGATAATTCACTAATCATTGACCTTATTATCTGCTATTTGTATGAAAGCAGATAATTATCTCATCAATATCTTCTCAACTAAAGATAATTTCATCATCCACTGACCATTCAAGAATGTTATCTAAGGAAGAAACCCCCACAGGTTGAAAAGTGATTTCAGATGCATGATAGCTTCAATGTTAGGTGGTGAACATAATGGTATATGAGTAATATCAATGTGGTAAAATAATAATCCACACTGTTTCCCATGATGGTCACTGTGTAAAAATGTTGGAATGTCATCATCATCATGTTAAAACTATAGTGATTCTAGTGACCCTCTTCACCACAAACAACTTTATTAGGATATTATCCCTATAGTGTGGAAACTAGCACCGTCATTATCTGATGAATGTATTATAGGGAGTTGAATATTGAGACCTTCCAATTTAGTGGAAAGTAAGATCATATTTTTTTCAAAGAGGACTAGTGACATACTCTAAAGGCCTATTATCGAGATCATTTCACAGTTCTCGTGGGGGATATCCATGTGAGAATGAAATATGCCAAAGGACACAATCATATTACTATTTGTTAATATGGATGTAATATTCCAGAAATTAATGATATCTAGGATCCAATACCCAATTTCTCTGATAAAAAACATCCCCAACATAATTCTAAGGAAATACAATAAGAGGCTCTCATCCCTTCCCCCATTCTTGGGGTTCATCATAATATTTGTTAAATGAATTAATATTTGGATAAGGAGGATTTTCCTATTCCCACAGGTGTTCACTGGGTAATAGAAGAACATTCTTCAGGGAAGGCTCACACTCATACGTATAATGAACTGTGAAATATTCAAAATTCTCAAGATCAGGCTCATATACTCATCTTAACCAAGGATCACAATGTGAGAACGATACATGCCTCGGGAAGGGCTCATACTCAAATCAATAATGAGGATTCTAATTTATATAATATTATAGCTTCACAGTAGTAGGATCATAGTTCCTTAGAACTAGATGGTTATAAAAATGTTTTTGAAAGTATCATATAGAAGGATAATATTAATAGAAAATCCCAAAATACATGTTAGAATATTCTTTCCATGATGTAGAATGTGACCCATATTCCTAACATTCTCAATACAACTGTACTTGAATCCACTCGAGTCACATTCTAAAGAGAACAAGGGTCCTGAAACTCATCAAAAAAATTAGATGATGATCATTACGTCAATAGTCCTCCTTTTTGTAGTGTGGATATGGCTCACCAAGACTCAACTCCAAAAGATAACTATCGTCAAACTCCGTATGGATAAATATTACATGGACAAGGAAATTCAACCCATTCCCATACACCTATATATAGAGAGGTTCTCAAACCACATATTCTGTCATATATAGAGGTGAACAAAACATCAGGTTACGCCATATAAACATCCCCATCAACATCGACCAGCACTCTACTCTTTTTAGTGGGTGATACCAAAAAAATATATTATATGTTATGATCAAATAGAGGAATTTATGTGTGATGAACAATAATACAACATTGAAATATGAATGGAGAAATCCATAAAATCCTCCCCTTTATTTTATAGATCCTCAAAACATCTAACAATTATTTCCCATATGATCATGAAAAGGACTGAATTATTTGTCTGTGAAAAAATATGGGGGATTCTCATCAGTGACTGATTGTTAGAAATATCACTTATCTAGGATATGAGGGTCACTATTTGGCCATCAAAATACTGTGTTATCAACTAGACTTGGACACATTCTCTATGTTCCGATATCCAAAATCCAAAAACCATAGTGTAAATATTAATTACATTTTCTTCTTATTTCATCACAAACCTTTGACCTATGATATCGGAATCCATGTCATGTATATGTATTCAAGGATGTATAAAGTATATAGAATTATAATTTTTGTCACCCCTCAAATTGAAGAACCCCTTAGATAAGACATCCTATGTTTTCATATACTACATGAATTTAGAGGTGGTCACTAAAACATAACTCCCTCACATTAATGATTCCCAGAAATCATGAAAATAGTGGGAGAATTTCCAAAGGGTCTTTAATCTGTCACCTATAGAGAAATGTAAATGGATTTCAAATAATAAAGTCAAGGACCTGATTTACTAGAAAAAATTAGTCAACGACTAATTCACATCATGTGATACCATCTTTCCCAGATCCTACCTGAGCGCAATTGCACCAGATCAACTGGAAAATAGTAGCAACATCCACAGAATATTTCCTAGAGGAAACCCAATGAGTTTGGTTGGGGAAATATATTCCATCCCATCCACCTCACAGAACATCAATTCCTAATACCAAACAATATAGATCTTTAGAAGTTGAAAATAAACCTTATCCCACTAAGATAAAGGAATTTATATAACAATCGCCATCTGTAGGTTCATCATAACCTAAGATGGTCCTTGGGGAATCAATGGTGATTCCAAATAAACCCACACTATTGGGATGTGGACATTTATATCTCAATGTTCTTCTGTTGAATCATGAAATTATCAATCGGTATCACTATATCATTAACAACGGGATCAACCAATGCCTGTTATATCCCCGAATAACCCCCATCCTATAGGGATAGGGAATATTTCAGCATCATTATCACTATAGATAGAATCAGTCTTCCTAAGGTTAGGAGTTAGAAATCAACAATAAACATCACATCAGTCCCTACCACTACAATACTAACCTATGTTGTTTAAGGCTCATTCAGAAAACATGACCGGAAGTTCCATCAATGTAACTGTTCATAAAAAAATAATAGAATAATTTATAGAAAATTTAATTAGAACCTAGTTGGATCACAAGACAAAATAATCCAATATGGCTAGAGGATTGAGTAATGACTATAATAAAGGATGTTGAGAATAATCATGTCATGTAAAAAGTAATGGGACAAAAACCATTTCCTGATATTTATCAATAAATGTAATCACTGTCAGAATAATATATATTTTGTTTCAAAATAAAAATTAAAGGATCCATAACAAAGAAAATATATGCCAAGACTAGGGTTATTTGGATTCCCCAAATGTATATGCACACACCTATAACCAAACAAGGATTCAAAATTTCAAACCACTTTTTTTACCACCTATCTAAAAGAATGATTCCAAATAAAAAGATAAAGTTTTGGATACATCCCAATCACCACCCAAAAGTGTTTAGGTTACTTCAAGGGTGGATTTTTTTTTCATAATATGAGAATGAGATTCAAACTCTTATTAAAATCAATGAGAATAATCTTATGTTTAATAGTCCTGCAGGTAATCATCATCAAGATTAGGAAAATATTCTCCTAACAACAATAGATGATCATCCATCAAGAATGATATCATAGAGTTAATATGGCTTCATATCTAGGTAGGTGGTCTACATAAATTAGGATGTCGAAAATGACCATGACTTCCCTATATTACAATAAGATTCTCTCTTGATATAAGTATATCATTCAATCATAATAAGAATAAAGGATCATCAGGAGATGAATGTGGTCCACCTCAAAGTCCCCCATACAACCCATTTAGATATGATCTAGCTTATACCATACTACCCCAAATATATTCTTAACATCATCGTTTCCATGTATATATAAATGGATTTCATTAAGGGGTGACATTCACCTATGAATCCTAAGTGGAAGACATATCCAGAGTGGTTTGATGATACTCTACCTCCACCCAATTTTGCGATTCCTACCATCTCTACATTTTACTATGTAGGTTACCATATGTAGCATCTAAAAAACTTCATACCCTAATGTGTGATGATGATAGACCTTTTAGATCAATAACATACAACAAATTCGTGGTTTTTTGCATAGACGCTGATAGGGCTATCCATTTTTTGGAAAAATAACCTTCCAACTTGATTCATTACATGATGAGGGTACCATCATTTCCTTTTCCTTATCCATTCAACTTGATACTGAGGAAAATAGAAATCATCTTGTTGACAAACTGTAAATAATGTGAAAATGTTATTTTTTCTTAATTCATAGCCATGTAGAAGGGGTTGAAATATTCACTCAGAAAGCCTATCTTATAGAAGAATCTTCTGATACTTTATGCTGACAATATAAAGGATGAGTTGAGTACACCTCCGATATCAATGATGTATCCATGCAGATTTTGTGAGTACATAGAAATGGAACAATGTATGTAAGATTCTATTAAGTGAACCTGATCCATATATAGACTTATTCCTTTAGGATACGGTAATATGGTAGTTAAAGTAGAAGATGAAGCTTTCACTCTCAAGCTAGCTCCTGGGTACATCCAAGCACATAGGCAGGTACCATTCATCCCTTCACCTCTGGACATCCAGGGAAAACCCAAAAATCTCCCTTGAATAGAAGGAATGAGAAATTATATTCTCATGGGATATGAATAAAGTATGAATAAATCAAACTCCATCTAAAATGAACATATCCCTAGTGATTTGTTTTCTTCCACAAACAATAACTCGATCATTATTCCACAGCCCAGGAATCCCAATGATATCATCTTCATTGACTATATTGACTACTTTCCTTTCCATAGAAGTCTAGGTTATAATATCTAGGACCCTGTTATCCTCAAATTCTTCCATTAATGAATTTTTTATTCAATAAAGGTGGTTTAAAATAACTCCTTGGATTAGGTGGAAAACAAAACCATTGCACAATCTAATGAGGTATGAGATTGACATAATTTCTTTCCATTAATGGATGGAAGATCAACAACTGGATGACTCAAAAAAATGGTTTACTATGCTCATCAAACCCTATAAGAATAGTTGTGTATACCCACAATAGTTCCATCACCTAAAAAGGATACATTAGATATGTCTCCCAAATGTGGGTGTGGCCACCAAAAGTATGATGAAACCGAAGGGGATAAGTCATGTCCCGCTCAAATGAAATCTCTAACACATGATTATTTATTCCCTTCAAAAAGTGGAGCATGGAACCACCTCATCAAATAGAAACCAAATTGAAAAAGAAATCATATTTTCTTCAGTGAATGTCATAGACATGGTAGGACCCTTCTCTAATGATGAATATTCCTCAAAATATGGGATTAAATCACATCATCGAGGAATAGAAGGTATTATGCATAGGAACTAAGGAATCATGGGACATCACGGGCTGGTTTAGACCCAATATTTTGGCCACATCCCAATAGAGGACACTTATACAACTATGAAAAATGGGAATGCACTCCATCAGGACCAGATGTGGTATAGAGGATTCCCTAAACCCTCCAACGGTCAAGAAAACCCAGTTAGATTTCATGACCACCTAGTAGGGGTTCAATTATCTAATTATCCTAGGTAATGGGGAAGACTTACACAACTTGTGCCATTATTAAAAGATTTCATCATGACCTATACATAAGATATAAGACCATATACCTCCAAATAATCAATTAATGATACTCATTTCTAGTAGGATCCCCACATTGGAAAGAACCATCCTCTGGAAAAAAATTTATACATTCTCAAACATTTGGTTCTTTTCTAGAACATGCTTTAAATCATTGATGTCCTCCAACATTCAAAATAACTCATAGGGGATATCATTAAATTCGTCCAAATCCTGTATTATTTAGAGAAATAATTCAATATATTCTAAGTCTATCGAATGGAGACTATGTTAAAATAATTCCATGTCCCCATCTCAGTCACAGAATACGACCAAGAAGAGGACATATAAGGACACATCAAACCTCTATATTTTTCATAAATACTTGATAGTGTTCCAATAAGATGGGTTCAAAATGATAATCTATCTTGGATGAGTCTCATCTCTAATTAAATCTTCTGATGTTTGGGATATATCAAATGGGATTTTTATTCCAAAAAGATGACCATTCAAGTTTATGATAAGCATGAGAAAAGGAATTTCCTGAAGATTAAACTCAAAACACAATTTGGGAATATGCCATCAAAATATCGGTTTACTTTTATACATAATGAAACCACATACAATTTTCTTAGTGGAAATCCATAGATCCAAAGACACATGGTGGTTCTTTTGATATTCCATCAATAACTAAAATTCAACATCGATGGGAATGTCAGTATAATACAGGGTGATAGTGGCCCTTAGAGACTTGAACGGCCACATATGTTGAGTCATGTTTCTATAAAAGGGGAGAAAAAAACTAATTTAAGATGTTGATATATAGGTTTCAAATCCAAATGGATTATTTCCCACCCTTGAAAATCACTGAAATATTTTCTTTAGTGACCATGTGCTCATCATAAATCTACATTAGGTGATAGACCTCGTATTTGAGACATCAGATCTGCATGTCTATAGTGAAAATGTGAATGATAATTAGCTCTAATATATTACTATAATAAATCATGAAATAGAGGATGAAAATGTCTTTTCTTAGGGACTCTCTCACATATATTGTGATAATGAATCCTCTAAAAGGGTAATTTTTTATAAAAGTGTCTTGATAAACTCAAATGTAGAGGAATATGAGGATTACTCTAGAAAATATCCTCCTACATTCATGGATGGAATCTCTTCCACTATTGATGATATCAGAGAGGTAAATTTGGGAATAGAAGAAGGCCCATATCTTATGCAAATTCATACATCCATTACACTTGAAGACTGATAGATGTACATCACATTAATAAAGAAACATTAGAATGTTTCGACTTAGAATGATACAAAAATTCTAATACTAAATTAAAATGTGGATACACACCATCGCAACTTAAACAATAATCATCAAGTATATAAGCAGGCATCTAGGGGATGAACCCATATAATTCCACCAATATAGAGGTTGAATTTGAAAAATCAATCGAATCCATGTTTTTTTGATATGTTAAATACAGATGATGGATTCCCAACATCATGGTTATAGAGAAAAATAACCATAATATTAGGTTATCCATCGATTTTAGAGACCTCAATCGATACTTTCTGTATAATTATTTCACATTATCGTTCAAAAAAACACTTGATTGAAATGGTCGCTAGATTCAAATCGCTTTCCATTAAGGTTGGGTATTCAGTGTACAATCAGAAATGGATGGACTATGAAATTGATGAGGAAACTACCTTAAGAGTTCCCCTAGGGATATTTTTCTGTGTGTCATCCCATTTTCTTAATGAATAATGGAGACACTTATTAGTTCTATATAAACCAAATCATTAATCCATTATAGGGATGAAATATATGAATGTTATGTTAATAACCTAGTATTTAAATCTTTAGAGTGATGTGATCTCATCATGGATGTCTGCAAAAGAATCTATAGCACATTCTGAAGATGAATCCACTAAAATTCTCTTTTAGTGTAACATCGATAATTTTTATGGGAATTGTGGAAAATCACCATGACATCGAGGTCAACCCATAGAATACTTGTATTATTTTACTAACATAACATGCAAAAAATCACAATGAACTCAAGGGGATAAAAGGTAAAGTGATATAAATTTATCATTTCATAATCAAATTCATTTTAAAATCACATCTCGATACCTAGATATTGAATAAGGGAATCTCATATCAATGGGACCACGACTACCAAGACGCCTTCAAACGTCTCCAGCATTATTTACTACACCCATCAGTTATAATGACATCAGAGGAAGGGAGAGCACTCAAATTGTATGTGGCCACCATATAATATTCACTGGGATCCCTAATCACTAAAAATGATTCATGGAGTAAGTATATTATCTATTAATTTTTCTGAACAGTTTTTGGTATATAGACCTGATACTCCAATGCCTAGAAGACCAGTCTTCATATCATATTCACAGTGTAAATGACGAGACATTACATACAACACCATGATTCCCATCTGGTATATCTTATTGATCCTCTCATGAATATCCTTGTATGTTTTATGTTGACTAAGACCTTGACCCAATAAGTGGTCATTTGGAAGAAATACAACATTAAGATTGTATCAAAGAAATTCGTAAAATGGAAAGCCATGTATTATTTCATCGCCGCACATCGTATCGTAGAGAAAAAAAGATTATAAACTAGTATTCTAAATGATAAGGTATTATATTCTTATGATACCCACTGACATGGGAGATGTATTTTGATTGATCCTAGAAAAATCATATCTAACAAAGGATTGAATACTCGAGACTGAATTTGCTTGGCTTACGGATTATGTTTGTCTCTCCATAAAACGATAGTACACACTAATTTTTCCCTCTATCTGATGAATGCATGATTAGCACGGTACTATACCAAGACCTTATCACTAGGATGTATCTAGACCTATAGTGGTGATTATATGACCAGAATATCAAAGGGTATTCAGAATTAGGGATATAATAGATCAATTGTGAATATGTCATAAAAAGGAAGAAATGTCCTCTCTCACTAGTTATGTTAAGAGGCCGATGCAAGAGTTACCTCTTGAGACAAAATTTCATCATGTTCCTTGATCAGATAATGATCGTGCCTACGTGTTGTGTAGTTCAGTGGTGATCCAAGGTGACCCTGATTAGGAGATGTAATACTCTATATCATACACCGATGAACAATATCATCAGTCTTAATTTATGATATTGATGAAAATAATTAGGTCAGCACCTTCCTCGATCATGATAAAATGTTATCCACCCATGGATGGATGGAACCCATAACTGGTTATCATTAAAACAAATTCTGCAATTGACCAATCCCAAAGGTAACATAGTCGGTGAAGTGATGTGAAAATTTCCATGTATTGTGTCCCAAATTAACAAAGGACCCTCTATAGGTGTGGCTTCAAGTGAATCCTCCTCAGATGCATAACATAATGAGTGATTATATCCATCAAAGAATGATCCATGTAGAATCCTATGACTCTAATCATTCTGGAACAAGGTTCACCAACCAAATCAGGAGGTTTGGTTACTATGGAAAACTATAATATATGAATATTCGGAATTTACAATGAAATTTCATTAATTCTAGATCCAATCATTATTCCTCAATCATACCATGTAATTTCTACATAAAAATAAATATACCTATCTATTTTTCTTTTATAGAATAGATGTTTTGGGACCATATCCCCAAGATAAAACTAATCAATTAAATTACATCATTACTAAAGATGACTTGTTTTGAAAATTGTTTGAGAAAATACACCTCAAATAATTTAGGACAAATAATACCATCAACCTTGTGAAGTCATATGTCATCACCATGTTCAGGGACCCTCACATGATATTAACAGAAAAAACCACCAAAATATATTTACCGCATTGATTAAATTGTACCAGGATTAAAATATATAGTCAAATCCGTCATTATTCTATCACAATGTAAACAATTGATAGATAGAGGCCTTCAATAAGACTATATCAAATATACTCTAGATTATGGTGAATAAAGTTAAGAATTCATGTCCATACATGATCCTCCATGTTTTATGGACTTATCGTAACACCACATTTACTTCTAAACAATAAATGCCTTATGCATTGGTGTAAAAGACCATGGCAGTTCTACCCATTGATGTCTAGCTAACATCACTAAGAATAATCCTTTATGAAAAAATATCAGAAGATTGGAAATCATAAAAGAGGCTGGAAGAATTGGTCCATGATCGATGAGAATATGATTCATAAATTTCACAACCATGAAGTCTATCAGAATTGAATCACACTAGAACTTAATAAAAAGGATCACATTTATTCATTGCTCCATGGAGAACATGTATTGTCTCCCCAAACACTAATGATACTGATGAAGAGGCCTCCAATTCTAGAACCCAAATTGGAAGTACATTCTATCATACATATGGTATGTCACAAAAGATCTTAATTTTTATCCACAATGGATAAGGATAATGTCACACCCACCATCCAATGTGAGATTTATCAATAAATACATTCCATAGGTGTCATCAAACACATATTTTCTTGACATCAAGATGAAAAACTGCATTGTAGCTAAAGTCCCTATAAAATGACTTCAAACTACAAAATACAACACATCAGGACCATAAGACAGTAAAATATATGGATAATTCCATTAAGAAATACATTAATCCAAATGGTATCCCACATAATGACCACATAATGATAATATATATAGATGTCCCCGTAATATGATATCAAACTGCACAACAACTCTTGTACTGGTATTATTACATTAAATTGCACTATGTATCTCATCCGGATTTCATGATGTTAAAATGAACAACAACATCCTCACTAAATGATGTTAAACAAAACAAGAAGCACCATCTCACTAATGACTCACCATAAATGATCTATATTTGTGAAAAGGAAGGATGAGATTCCCCATCCATATATAGGAGTTATATCCATAAAGAGAATCTTTTCACACAAGAACTATATAAGGATTGATTCCTTCCATCACAGGATATATACTAACACCCAAACCTCTAGTCATGCACCCAACCAAAATATTCCATTTACATCCCATCGGTTGATCCTCATACTTACAACATGATGTAAAACTGCAATGATCAATTATGTTACATACCACTCATATAGTGTAACCCACATCCTTACCAGTTGATATTAATCAACATGTCAATTTTCATTAAAAATGTCCTTTAACAAATTTAAATTCAAAAAAATTGTATGGTTTGATTCTAATTTTCAAAGAGATATGTTGGGATGCCTCAATCCTTTATCTTGTACCAACAACCATATGATACAAAATTCACCTAAATTATCCATAATCTCCTTTTTCATGGTTTGAATAACCCTTAAAATTCCTTATTTCTCACACCGAGAATACATTATGATATTTTAGGCATTTTATAAAGGGATTACTCACAAAATAAATGCATAATTTCTCATGAATTTTTTCATGGTCCTGAGTGAATGGTTTTAGAAACCATACCATGAAAGATTTTTACTGGCATCAAACTGTACGGATGATGTCCTTTGCACGATGTAAAACTACACAACCCCATAGACAGTTCCCAAAATGGACACTTTTGTTGGTGTTGGTCACTTAGAACACATACATTCACAAGAACTATGTGTGACTTGATTCCTAAAATTTCATGATATTTAGTGATGCTTGGATCATATATACTTTATACATGAACAAAAAATAATAATAAAGCCATGTGTATGGATCAAGAATGCACACCAATTTTTTAAGAAATATGTGTGGATTGATTCCAATTTTTGTGTGATACATAATGGAATCCATAATTCCATTCATGGACCCAAACACAATATTACCATTTCATATCGGGGAACCTATGTCCTAAATACATTTCATTAAACTAAAAAACCCCTCTAGAACTAAGCGTGTTCTTATTCCTTTCATAATAGGATTCATAGTGATTCATGGATCCCCAATCATGATCCTAGCTACAACAATCACCAAAATAATTCCCACAAATGTGTATGGTCCAGAAATGTGTATTGTGTTTTACATTCAAGAACTATGTGTGGATTGATTCACTTCATCATAGGATATATAACGATTATAGGATCTCTACTCATGGAAAAATAAACAACCAATCATAAGAAAATCACCTAGAATGCTCAAATGATGAGTCATGCAAGATCATTTATCCTATGTATGAGTTAAATATTCATACGAACTTATTATGCATATACTATGTAATGCAGAATTTATCACTTAAGTTCCCAAATAATTACAACATTATGTAAAAGTGAATGAAAAATATCATGGTTTCATGAAATCATTAATAAATAATAACATCTCTACCATATTTCATTAAACAACATGGAGACAAAAATGGAATTACCATATGAAAATATTTTGAATAGAAGAAATTATTTCCCTACTTCATGATGTTAAACTATGTAGACTATCATCAATTTTAATACTTAATCAACAGAATATGATATATTTAACCCATTAATTAGATTATGTGGTTCATCCATAATATTTTATGCACTTCAACCCATAAATAATGTACCATTTATCAAGTACCTGAGGTTTCCAAAAATATTTCATGGCCTCCGGAATAAAATAACTAGCTTCAAGAGACCATTAGTTTGAATATACTTACACACACACACACAAATATATATATATATCTCCATTATATGTTATTATGTTCATAAACCAAATAAATCACTCTGTAAAACTGGATTTTCGATCCATGTGAGTCTTCACATTATTGTGGTAGAGCACAACACCTCAGAGCATTCTGGGTGTTCCCTAGTATGATTGTCTCTTGTCAATACTCTTGGCATGAGAACCACAAATCATGATTTAAAACATTAATATATTCCACTTAGATATATTTTTGGGGTACTCTTGAAACTATGTATCCTAATTAGGATCTAATGAGTCATTATCCACATTAGGTCTATGTATGTCGTGACCTTAAAATTCCTACACTATTTTCAATGTTGTACAACCATAAAATATACATCATTAGTGTAATAATAGAAATACTCTAAACTGTTAGTGTATGGGACACAATTGTATTTTTTATAAATCCTACAAAAGGTTTCTTGAGTAAAAATAAAGGATTAACATATTAAACTCTTTATCACCAAAGTTTAGAAAAAATTTAGTTAAAAAAATTGAAGGAATTATTCTCATAGGTCATACTATGTAGACCTAGTAAAATCCATGATATGATCCCCATACCCCTTTGTTTATAAAAATATAGAGTAATGAATTTTCACATTTTCTCACTGTGATAATATGTTCATTATGTGGTAACACAACATTTTTGGTGCTCGAACCCTTTGCGTATATTAAAAATTCGAAAAATCACACATCCTAATTAGTGTTCTTAATATCACCACAATCTAATATGGCCTTTGAAAGGATAACTGACATCAAGAAACATTTTTATTCACTATAAATCTAAGCCTATGGCTCATGTATGTGTGCATATGGCTGTAAACCCATTGAATCCCCTGCCAAAAGGGATATATATTTCTTATGATCCCTGAAATCACTATACAAGAATCCATTACCTCAGTGTGTTTTGGGTAAATTACAATATGATTTTACCTTATCATTATTTGAACCCATGAAATTTTTACCAGGGTTTATAATCTCATTATGAAATGATCCAAGAATATTTGACATACTAGAAATTATGTCAACATGTTTTTTACTCTTCATCAAGATTAAATGAGACACCCCATTTCTAATCCTTTTATGACCACCACTTTATGATTCAAAACCATAGGGAATATGGCCCAAGATTCACAATTAAATGATGAACCTCCCAATGGTTCCAAAAACCTTCATGGGTAGCATTCCCCAAATACCCAACCTCTTGATCTTAATGATTGAGTCCTAAAAACTATCTCATAGATATAGAAATGAGTATAGATTATCATTGGATGACCATGAAATCAAAACATGATGGATTTGACCTACCAACTAAAGGAATGTACTCCTTGCAAGAAAAGATCTTCAATCCTTCCGAGTCTTGAAATCATTACCATGGAACTAGGTAGCTCACGATGCTATAGGTCATCCCATAAATGGCAGACCCATCTAATATTAATAGACTTAAAATTTTGGGTTATGAATTACATCACCCATACTCTAATTTATTGGTGGACCTACCAACAATAGTATTCTTCCCTCATCCAATATTACCCCCATAAAACTTCTAGGACCCTTTTAAATGATTGGATAGACCTTTATTTAAAAATAATAATGATGAATAGGGGTTTTGACCTTCCAACTAGATGAATATCCTTCTTACAATAAAAAAGAGATCTAATCCTCAGGATCCTTGACAACACTATAGAAGAACAAAACACCCTACATGGTTTAATAATCATTCATGTCCCACAATATATCACTATAAAAAATCATATTGTTCTCTCCAATTCATTTTTTTCTAGAAAAAGTAAGAGTATTGTTTATCTAGACATATATTTACCTCAATTATACATCAATAAATAAAATGATCTCAAGATATCTACAAAATGTATATCCATAAATAACCTATTACCGGTGATAATTCATAGTAATTTAACAATAATAATCTATTTTAGATTCAAAAATCGGATCTATAAATTTAGTTCTACTTTATATTATACCATGAATGGGTATAATAAGTTGTTTATATAACACCAGATCGGAGAAATGTCTTGTAGGGAATGAACTAAAGGAATATAAAATGGAAAAAATTATATATTTTTTATAAATCCATTCTTTGATAATGTTAATTAAGAGGAATTTACAAATTACAGAGTCCCTCAAGTAATCTAATAGAATAATAGATTATATCAAACAAAAATATGATTTGATATGATTTGCTAGCTTGTTTTGAAAGAGTCCAGCGAGAAACATCCATTGAACACTAATGTACAACTCACCATGCCTGTTTTTATTCTTCCCCGTGGTGGAAAGTCACAAATAATGTATTCCACTCCTCAAATATATTTTGAGAAGTCTCCAATGGGTATTATGATAGTGAGAGGTCAAAAATTATCTAAGTTATGTTTTCTTAATATATTTGTTTTTTCAGAGATCTGAAATCCATTTGGGCTTGAAAATTAGATGCAAATCGGTGACTGTTCTCTGGTGCCTCCAAAACCTCATTTATCTATCTAGAACTGGGTTCTTCAGATAAAAAATAACAAAAACACCCATTCAATTGTGGTAAAATATCACCGATTCGGGAAAAATTATTTCATGGGTTCATAATGTGGATGGAAATAAAAACCATCCATCCCAAAATAATTAAATAGTTGAAAATATAAATCCTATTGTCCAAAAAAACATTCCAATGGGGATTCAGTAATCACGGTGGGAATCTACTATTCAACCAACCAATATTTTTTTGAGATTTTGTGAATGATGGTATGGGAATTCCATAAGGAGGAATAACTAGCTGATATAGCAAGAAAACAGAAGTGGAGGCTCCATATATAATCACATCAATAGAGGCATCACAGGTCACATATGATAGAGGGATGATTCCCACAAAAAAATATTTCCCACTATCAGGGTAGTAATCACTATGATTAGGGTTCTTATTCAATGTACCTCTCAATTCCTATATCAAATCAATTATTTCTATGGGAATAATTTTTGGTTAAGATAATAGTTTTTCCATAATATAAAAAAATTTCATAGAAGACCACCTTCTTCGGTTTCTACCCAATCCTAGTCACAATATGGTGTAAGAAAGGTGGGAGAATTAATAGACTGAATACTGACCTCATCCATAGTGTCTTCACATCCCAATAACATTGAAAAATGGTGACTTATCCAAGGGTTTCTCTATACTTTCACTCTAGCCAAATGAATCGGAGATACCCATTCCATGTGAAAAAACTGATTGAAAATCCAATAAGTTGTATATGGATTATAGACCCTCAGTTTTCCTATCCTATAAATCTAAAACGGATCCATAAGGGGTATTATATAAGTCCTTTCTTTGAGGGATCAACATCCATTGTTAATTACCTTCATTGTTGGTGAGCGATAAGGGGTCAAATCAATTCTTTCATATTGACTTATTATGGTTGTGACCTCATCATAACATAATGACATGACCCCAACACCAGATATATTTAGTAAAATGGGACAAGATATGGAATTAATGATATTAGTGGAATTTAAGTATTCATATCAATAATAACCATCCACTATCCATACAAATAAAAATACAAAATAGCCATTGATCATATAAGGGGTTTTTTTATTGAATATGGACCATGAGTTGGTGAGATTGTGAATGTGATGGTAATGCTAATGTAAGGTATCATCCCTCCTCTAGCTTTGCTACCATTACCAATGTACTGACTTGGATTCCTAAACATGCATCCCCATTGGGTAAAATCCATCCATTTAGAAACTTGTCCATAAATCTCACCATCCTATTGCTTAGAAGGATCTATGGATTCACATGAAAACCCTATGATGTATAATACCCTACATCCAAAACTATCATATATAAGACATGATTTTCGAAACATCCTAGGATGGGAACTGATGGGGGAGTATATACCATTTCCTATCCCCCCGACGATAAACATAAATGTATACCAAACCATTGAATGGGATATGTGAGCACATATTCTGCAGCATTCTCAAATTATTCTTCTCAATGATGAGAATTCTCCTCTCAAAGAATTGAGTATGAAAAGGGGCATCAAAAATATATATAGTAGGAGGAACTCATTATACATCTCTTTGACATGGGGAATCCCACATAGTTAGCATACATCATATAGGTAGACATCCACTTCACCTCATATAAATGGAATTTGTGGGTTCTATGGAACCAATAAATGATTAGTTATTAAAGAATATCATGATGGAAATAGATAATAAATTGGTAAATCTATACTTCTTCATAAATATGGACCCCTAATAACTAATTAGTTAACTCTAGGTAGCATTCCTAACCTAGAGGAGTGAAACCCATTTATCATAAAAATTACCACCAGGGTGGAGATTCAAATTCAATATATATCTTCCACATGATTTGTTCCTAAACGACATGAATATACAGATGTATCTAGGAGAAATGGGATAATGAGTGAAATTATAGTTGTCTGGACGAAGGGAGATTTTTCCAACATATAAGACAACCCATGGTATTTAACATTGAGTAGAAGGAAATCCTCACCAATTGTCATATTAATACATTTAGAATAATTTGAAACCCTGAGATATGAATGATTTATTTCTAAAGAGGCATGGAAACATCATTGATAAATAAAAACCCATATAGAGGAAGCTAGTGTGATGCAGGATAATCATAGACATCAGATGAGAGTAAACACTTTAAAACACCATTATCAATATCCACAATATATAAAGGGTCAGAAATGTAGTATTATGAAATCATTTACTTTTGGTTGGTCACAATATGAAAAAACTGTGGAGAATCAGAATCCATCTACAAAAAAGTAAGTGGCATATGTCAAAAAGATAAAAGAAAATCTTTTAAAAAATGCATAAACTGAAAGCATCATTATTATCACAAGAAATGTTAAATGAATTCAAGAATATGATAAAGGATTTACAAATTGCAAAACCAACAATTATTTTTTAAGTCATATAATACCACTTTACATTTTACATCCACGAGACCCCTTAATGACTCAAGACTGTGTGTCCTTAGCTTTGTTACACAAGCCGCATAATAATCAGAGGATCATGAGATCAATCAAGAAGGTCCTATGGATCCCTCAAGATGATCCCATCACCATGGAATATAATGAAACAATTATTGAAATCATGATCATAGATAATTCAATCGGGTTCTAGGGAAAAGCATTCATAAAGAGTAGTTCACATGAAATTTTATCACAGTGATGTCTCATGGTCAAATCATGCAAAGCCACCCAACAATGAGGTCATGCAATAGATATAGGTAGATTGTGATATGGATAATGGATCTTCTTATAAATTGACCCATCTTATCCTAAAAAAATGTTTTGAATTTTGAAAAATATCGAAGGTCCCTTTAAAGACCATGGATGATAAAAAGATTCTGATTCATGATAGCACTGATGCCTCAGGTGGGAATTTACATTCCTCATAACCAAGTTCATGTCCCCTCGGGGATTCTCTTGAGTAGAGGTGTCTGTTGATTTCTATCATATTAACATAGAAAAATACCAACTAAAAAAAATTATGGGTATTATTTTCCTCACATTGAAAATGAAGATGGGGGTGTCCCTGATCACGTGAATCATGTAATATCCAATAAGACATGATATCACATGTCTATAAGATGGTCACACAGACATTAATGCATGACACATAACATATCAAAGATCCCACGGAGCCCCCATGACATGTCCTTATCTCTCAAATTTACCTAGATAGTCGTCAATCACGTGATGTCATTCAAATAAGCTCCTCCATGAATGTATAATTTTTAGCAGGTGGATTCTAGATCAACCCTCCAAAAATCAATGGAAAATAGGGTAAATATCTAAATGTTAGGATAATATTTGGGTCATAAAATTCAAAAAACTCACCCTAAGCGATTCTCATGAATCCTGAATCCCATAACGACATGTTTTCCTCATCTCACAAAATCCAACTTACTTTTCATCCATGTGATTTGATGATCCTTAGACATCATGACCACAAAAACAAGGAAAGGGAAGCACTGCCATTTATCTGTTCTAAACAGGAAGCATTGATTAAGGGGAGTGCCTTTATCAGTTCTAGATAAAAGCGCTGATAAAGATAACCTTTATCAATTATTATTTTATCACTGATAAAAAATTTTATTCTTAATTTATATAAAATTATAATATTTATAATAAAAAATAATGTTTTTTGTATAGATTAACAATTATATACCAATATTTATAAATATATACTCTTTATTTTTATAATTATTAATTATATATAAATATTTATCTTATATGTCATTTTAAATAAATATATAAGAATATATATAAATTATTAAATAAAAACTGCTATAACCTTTATCAGTGCTCGTTAAAAGCACTGATAAATGGATACCTTTACCAGCACTAAAAAGGGCTGATAAAATACCTATTTATCAGTGCTATAATTATAGCGCTGATAAATAGGTATTTTATCAGCGCTTTTTTAGTGATGATAAAGGTATGTTTTATTAGTGCTTTTATTTTAGTACGGATAAAACATACCTTTATAAGTGCTTTTAACGAGTGATAATAATTGTTCCAGTGGTTTTTATTTAAGAACCCTAATAGGCCCCTCCTCTCTCGCACGTGTTCAAGCTTTTGTGGAAGCTGAACTAGGCCCCTTTTCCACCATGACCTCTCCTCCTCCTCCTCCTCTTCCTCCTCCTCCACCGACACCATTGGGTTTTCCTCCTATGGCGCGATCGTCATCATCCTCTTATGCCACTGAATCTGCCACTGCTGTCCTCGGTGTCACTACCTCAAGTGCCGCTACCTCCAGCTCCACTGCCTCCAGTGCTGCTGCCTCCTCCGCGGCTATCTCCCCTGCGGCTGCCTCTGCCGCGGCTGCTTCCTCCCCCGCTACCTCTGCCACTGCTCCCTCCACCGCCGCTGCCTCCACTGTCGCTGCCTCCAGTGTATGAATCCTTGGCGAGGGTCCTGGGTTTAGCAATGGGAATGAAATATCTAATGTTTACTTGTTTCAACCTTATTTCCATTGTATGTTCATCTTTTATATTTTAAAAGTCTATTGAACTTGTTCTATCAAAGGTTGGTTATATAATTTCATGTTATCTTAAGGTGTGTTTAACCATGGTGTGGGTTGATTTCAGTTTTAGTTGGTTCTTGGGGTTTGTGGGATATGGTAAATGGTGTTACCAGTTTTAGATTATTTTATTCTCATGGGTTTCCCCTATTTTATGTTTTCTTTTCAGTTGGAAATCTTCTCTGCTGTGCGCCTCTCCTCTACCGCGAATGCACCTCTACCATGTGATGAACGACACCTTTGTGGTGGGTTTTCTCCTATTACTCATTGGTTTCCTCTTGTTCATATTTTATTATTGTTTAATATAGATTGCTATAATATGAAATGTATGGTCTAAAATGCCTGCTAAAAATCATGACGGTTGGTGGTCCTTGTTTTCACACTAAATGAATTGCATGTTGGTTGGTTCTTGTTGAACATTTGAATATAAAAATTGGTAATTTACGTATAATTGACTTATTAATGAACACCCCTGGACGATAAGACATCTATGATAACCCCTAAACTAACAAAAAAAATTGAATAAGGGATGTTTTGTAAAATCTGAAATTGTGATTGTTTGGTTTGTATGAGGTTGCTATTGTGAGAACTATTGTGTTTTGTATGGTGTTGCAGTTGTTGGTATGATTGATATTCCATTTTTTTCCATGTTTTAGTTCTTCCACCATTGAATATCAATCCAAATATTACCTATTTCAATGGCACCACCACTTTTTTCCTAGTTCAACTCCACTAAATCCTTGAAAACCACTTCTAGAGGATTCTATGAGACACTTTATGGACACCCTAGTCAAAAATGGATTTCACCTAAATAATTTTTGTGCGGGAAAAACTATTGGAGAATAGAAACTCACATGCATCTCTATTTATAGAAAAAAAATTCTTTATGTTTCTCATTCTCAATGCAGTGGTGAAGAAAAAAAATTCAGGAATGTGATGTGATCATCATGCTTTAGGAAAATTCTAATGAGATATGATTTTATTATTTATATGTTTGACTCATTCTCAAAAAACGTATAATTAAATTCTTCCTATTTTAAAAATTTTCCATGATGACCATTTTTTATGATAAAATGATTATAGTGAGAAATTAATGAAAATGGATAATAATTAAATAAATTATTATTCTTCTCATAAGGTGCACACAATTAAATACATCATCTTTTCCCAAACAATTATCATTATGTGTCTTTAATTATTTTAGGATATTTATTTCTTGTAAATGAAGAGGTTTTTAATGAAAATGAGATTAAATAATTGAATTATATTATTTTCTAAACTCATAAATAAAGTAATATGGTTACATTGATTAAATTTTACCTATGTTTATGCTAGTTTAATTATTTTAATATTTTATTTCTAGTATGGGATGAACATGAGGATGAAGCTTTCACATATTTTTTAAAATTTTATTTAATGTATTTTTCCTTGTATTTTATTTATAATGTGGGTATTTTCACATTGTTAATTATTTAAACTAAAAATTATCATCAATAATATTATTATTTGGTAATTTATTTCTTTATGGAATAAATTTTAGTTCAAATAATTGTATTATATTAAGAAACTTTTCCACCATGAATAGATAATTATAATATTGTCTAATGCTAATGTTCTTTGATGAAACTAAACTTGAGCTCACCAATGGGTGGTTGAGTACTTTTCCCACCACCACCGTTACAAATATTCAAATGTAATACACATTTGAGTTGGATGGTCATTCTGCAATGTCCCAATAGAGTAAAATCTAAGAGTTACTGGGTTTAGAAGCATAATGATAATGATATGGTGAGTTATAGGTGTCTTTTAAAGAATAGTTGGATGATGATGGATTAGATATTGATATTTTGAAAGATATTAACCCAACAATGTGCATTGGATGCTATAAGGTCGACAAACATGGTTGGTAATGGAAACACAACTATGAATGGAGGTGAAATTGGTGTGTATGGTGTGAAGATGATGTTTTTCAGATTCTATATATTTTTATAATACATGGTATATAATCTTGTTAAATGGAACATGCTTAACCATACATGGATTTCATATAGATTTTAATTCCACATAATATTTATCTCCAAAATTTACACCACATGACTCATCTTCTGACTCAAACTTGAAATAAGTTTCATTTTAAATGTTACATGTCATGTGATCCTAGATCACACACAATGTATCTCCAAGACATATACTTCAACATGAAACCATGTATGTGCCATGAAATAATGGCAGAACCACATGGTATGTGTTTTACTCCAATCACACCTTGTATAGATACCATATAAACTTGATGTGTATAGAATATACACCCCTAGTAGTAATGTATGGACTACACACCATGTATTCCACAAAAATGTGATGTATAACTGGTGAGGTGACTCAGTATGTATCTAAAGTACACAACTTTAGCTCAAGTTGTTCTATTTGTCATGTATTTTTAGAGGCATCATGCAATCATTGAAAGACTAACTTGGAATTAATTTGATATATGTCAGATTAAATGAGGTAAATCTTATCTATACATGATATTCACCCTACTAAACACACCATGAATATGGATTTCACATGAGTTTAGAAATGTTAGTATACAACCAACCTTGACTAAGAACCCTACACATTGTGTATCCATTGAAAAAATTGTGTGCTATGTTATTTTCATTATTTTTTTTCAATTAGATGATAGTATTTCATGTATGATTAGCCCATTATAAATATCTTCTCATGTAGATCACAATAGTATTATTCCCTCAATCATTGTAATTTTCACATGATGTGGTTTGGATAATTTAATTATCTTCACTCTGATTGAAAGTTGACAAGTGACACGTGAGATGTTTGGAGAAAATATAGAGTATGGTACTCCCCCATGTTTCATTGAAGTCTCCTCCATGTATAGGTTTTAGGTACTCCATGGAGAAATACAAAATATAGGGCACAATCCCTCGTATATAGATAGAGTTCAAGTACTTTCACATGTTTTGGTGTAGGTTCCTCTATTTGATGTATGAGTATCCCATTATATCCTTACATTGTTTTTTGAGGGCGTCCTACTAGTTATGTTTACAATCACACCTGTATGGCCTTTATAACCACATGTGATGTGTTTTTTATATTTTATAGTTTGGAGATGAAATTTTTGGACATAGAGTTAGCGAGGTTAGATTAATTGTTAAATTGTATCCATGATGGTTCATGGTAGAGTCATTTATACAATGATTTTTTTTATAAAACCCAAACAATGCTACTTGATTAATTAAAACGAAATATTAGAAAAGTTCTAGGTCGAACCCATAAAGATGGTGAATATGAATAAAAAAAGGATGAATGCCAATCGGTTGATAAAAGAGTATGCAGATGGCATGAAAGAGTTTATCAAGATTGTAGAAGATCATGCATGTGACCCATCACAAATCCTCTGTCTGTGTTTACACTATTGTTAATCAAGACAAATTAGTCCATATGAGTTGGAATAACTCTAGATATGTCATGTAATAGATCAAAGTCATACATGTTGGAATAAACAAGGGGAAAAAACAATGTAGGTAGTGGCTCAGATAACACGATGTTTTATGGATCATCTGATATGATTACAAGCATGAACAATGAAGATGATCATATGGAGGATGTGATTACAAATGTGAATGATGATGGAGATCGTATTGAGGAATTGACAAGGACATTTGAAGATGAACATCATGATTTCCCAATTTTTTTGAGAAGTTAAATAGTTGTAAAAAAAGACAATTGTATGCTGGTTTCACTAAATATAAAACATTGTCAGCCGTACTAATGTTTTATAGTTTGAAAGTAGGCAATAGGTGGAGTGATGCCAGTTTTATGGAACTACTTTCTCTACTGAATGACATGCTCTCAGAATATAATGAGTTCCCAAGATGAACATACGATGTGAAAAAAATACTACGATCGATGGGTATGATCTCTGAAAGAATACAAGCCTACCTGAATAACTTTATATTGTTTTGCAAGGACTATAAATCAATTAATTAATGCCCAAAGTGTGATGCTTCTTGATACAAGAAATATGATTTTAATCCTACGAAATTTTTATGGTATATTCCAATCATTCAAAGGTTTAGGTGCCTATATGGAAGTGAAGAGACTGTAGGACAATTGACATGGCATGCATACACATGAATTGAAGATGGGGAAATACGTCACCTGAAAAACTCTCCTTAGTGGAGGAGAATTGATCCTGAATATCCTGAATTTGGAAACAAGCCGAGAATCCTTCGTCTAGAGTTATCTATAGATGGGGTGAATCCTTTTGGTTTTCAATGCAACAGTCACAGTACATGACCGATTATGTTGGTAAATTATAGCTTACCAATGTGGTTATGTATGAAACAAAAATAAATCTTGTTATATCTACTTATATCTGGACCAAAACAACCAGGTAATGATATTGATGTTTATTTGGTTCCATTGATCAAGGATTTGAAAATATTTTGGGATTCATGTGTTATGTTGTATGATGCTTACAAAAATGAAGATTTCACTTTTAAAGACATGTTGTAAGGGATGATAAATGACTTTTATGCTTATGGAATTTTTTAGGATATAGAATTAAAGGAACTCAAGGGTGTCCCATTTTTGAACAAGGTACACATTAAATTAGGATGAAACATTCATTGAAAACTATGTTTATAGGACATCATTATTTTCTACCCTGACAGCATAAGTACCGATCTTGGACTACATTATTCGACAGAAGTTCAGAAGATCGTACAACACCGTCTCCACTAATGGGTGATAAATTGTTTGAGAAAGTAAAATATTTGGACACTACTTGTGGTAAACCATTTTCAAAAAACCTTAAAACAACTGGTTGGAAAAAGAGATCATTTTTTGGAATTACCATACTGGAATTGTCTGTATGTCAGTCATTTTCGTGATGTTTCACATATTAAATAATGCATGTGATAGTGTCATCGGCACATTGATAAATTAACCTAAAAAAATAAAGGATGGAATTAAGGCTAGATAAGACATGGTTGAGATGAGAATACGAGAAGAGTTGGTACCAGTGAAGGGTGAAAAATGAACATTTCTTCCTCACGATACTTACACTCTTTCCAGGCAGGAGAGATATCAGTTTTTCAACTTCCTGAATGACATAAAGGTTTCATAGGAGTATTCATCAAATATCAAGAACATTGTGTCAATGAGAGATTTAAAATTCATGTGTCTAAAATCACATGGCTACTATGTTTTGATGAAAGATCTAATTCCTATAACTTTATGTAGAATTTTACCCAAGAATGTCCGCCATAATTTAACGAAGCTCTATTTCTTTTTCAAAGCTATATGCAGCAAAGTTATAGACCCAAAAAAATTTCCATCTATGGAAAGATAAATTTCTGTCATATTATGTGAATTGGAAATGTTCTTCCCGCCAACATTTTTCGATATGATGGTCCATTTGATGGTTCATTTGGTGAGAGATATTCGACTATGTGGTCCTATACATTATAGATGGATATACCCCATTGAATAGTATATGATGATTTTGAAAGGGTACGTCAAAAATTGAAGTCATCCATATGGTTGTATTGAGGAGAAATGTATTGTTGAGGAAACTGTTGAATTCTGTACCGAATACCTATTTGGTGTGGAAAACGTTGGCCTACTGAAATATCATCACACTAAGCAGCTTGAGGGTGAAGGAGTTTCTGGAAGAGAGGTTGTCACAATCAATATTACAGATCAAGATTTGGCTCACCTTAATGTTTGGCATAACAGTTTCGATGATGAACCATATGTTCAAACCCACAAAAAAATATTAGCCGTTTGAATCCTTCTAGGGATGAAAAATGGTTATCAGATACACATCATTGACAGTTTATAGTATGGTTTCGAGACCATATTTTAATGAAGTTAGATGAAAATCCAGACTCAATTTCTGAATGACTTCGATGGCTAGCCGGAGGAGCATGTGTGTATGTATTATCTTACAATGATTTTGTAGTTAATGGTTATACATTCTAAACTAATGAACATGATAAAGATAGTACAATACAGAATAGTGGGGTTATACTTGTGGCATAAGTGATGCATGTTTGCAGTGCTAAGGACAAAAATCTAATTTATGCGAATAAGTCATACATTGGCATCATCAAACAAATATGGAAGTTGGATTATACGAAATTAAAAGTGTCGATTTTCCAATGAAAGTGGGTTGATAACATGAGTGATATTAAAATAGATGAATTAGGTTTTGTGAAAGTTGATTTCAGTAAGGAAGGGGAGAATGATGAACCATTTATAATGGCATCACATGGTGTACAAGTATTTTATGTTCCAGACCCTGCAAACCGAAATTGGTCAGTTGTTCTGTTATCGAAAAAAATAGGTGGAGGTTCAGATGAATGTTCAATGGATGATGAACCTTTTATATGGACTTCACAATAATTTTTATATGGTCCAAATGTAGATGGTGTTTTTTATGTCAGAGGAGACTATAATGAAAGGATTATCATAGTTGATAGAGGGGTAAAATCTCTTCAGCCTTTTAAAAAAGAGTACAATAATCAGGTTATTTGTTTATTGTAATTTAAATTGTATTTCATTATGTTATTATCTGTTTGCTGCTGATTTTATGTAATCTAAATTAAATTTTAAACCACTTCTGCAGATAATGTCTTCTGCACCTAATGATACACCCAATAGCCAGGCCCAAAAGGTCGCTCAACCAGCTGTTAGTGGTCCTAGTGGAGAGAAACAATAGGTTTCTCAACCTGTTGTTGTTGGTCCTAGTGCCGAGGTACAACAAGTTTCTCAACCTGTTGCGGCTGGTCCTAGTGCTGAGGTACAATAGGTTTGTCAACCTATTGCTGCTGGTCCCAGTGCATATGATAGTTCTCCAGAGGACCATAATGTTGATACTTCTGAGGAAATGGTAGGAAATGAAATCCTGAAAGCACAAAAAAATGAGCGTGCTGTATTTTGACACTGTTATCCAAAATCCTTAAGGAAAAAACAAAAGGAATCAAATTTGGCATGGGATGGAATAAGCGATGCCAACATGTTAACCCCAACATAGCCATCTTTAGTAGTTACATTGGAATCATCAGTCGGAATCGTGTTCTGATTGATGTATAGTCGTGGCACCATGATGTCACCGGGCTTAAGACACTAATGTGGGAAGAGATTATGTTAACATTATGATATAATTTTTTTAATTTATTAAAATAAAATAAAATACAAAAACATTGAATTACGCTTCATAATCCATTTCAGAGTGCATTTATAGTAGATTCCTCAAACAAGGAATATGTATTAAGAGTTGCAGGCAGGATTCAAAGAGGTTTCCATAAACTTTTAACATAATATCATATTAATGATGCTAAAGGGAAAATCAAGCTGCACCCACCTCCTCTTTATGCACACTTGATATCCTAGGGAGCATGTGATACGTTTAGCAACTGATGTGGGGAGCAGACTTTTCAGGTATATTGTGTGGGGTAATATGTTTTTTGATGTTGCTTGTATTAATCACTTTGATTGATAGTTTTTTATTTATGAAATAGCAATTGAGTGCTGAAAATAAAAAACGCCCAACAGAACCAACGCACCCTTACCGTAAAGTAAGGATAGGGTACACTTCACTTGAGAAAAAATTGATACATCTTTTAAATCTACCGTATTACTTGTATGTGACATAAAAAAACACCACAATAAGGTTTCTCTATTTATAAGCAGATTGATGAATTGAAATCAAAATCCATATCCATCCCATGCCATGTACTATGGAAAGAGGCTCATGTAAATAAAGTGGGGATACTGATAGATGAAAACACACAAAAGGTGTGGGAAAAATGTGTAAGTATGACATAATATAAATTTGATTTGCTTTAAATCGCTGTTACATTACAATGACTACTTATTTTTCTATATTTTCTATTTGACATAGTCACAAGAATCAACAACACCCACAGTAGATGCTGACATACTTTCAGCGGCCATGAAGCAGCCAGAACAGTATGAAAGCGTCATAGGTGAAGATTTTAGGGTGACACCTTGAACATATTTTCAAAAATAAAAACAAGTAGAAGATCAAAATGAAAAAAATGGAAAAGATGCAAAAAATAGCTATTTTCAAGAATAATTAAAATAAAAAAGAGAGATGATAGAATGTTTGATGGGTTGAAGGAAAAGAGATTAAACCACTCAACAACAACCCGTGTGTGATGATCCCGCCCCACCCCACCAGCTTTGAGGCTAGCCATTCCCCTAAAAAACTAACTTAGATGAGGTAATCAATGTTTTAATAATTGTTTCTGTGAAATGTGAATCACATAGACACTGATACCACTCCTGTACTAATATTATATAGGGGAAATGACTATGATTTATATCTATCAACTTCCACCTATCACCTTGTAGCAAGGGATACAATGTTCAATATGAAAAATGACATGCTACGCAACAGACAACTTCCAACAGATCATTTCAAAGTGTCAATTAACATAGCTAATGAGCCGAGTGCCGAGATACCTTTTCCAAATAAAGATGAAGGCATTCATATAGTTGAACCAGCTATTGGAACTTTCATCATATGGCCGAATATTCTTGTAAAAAAACATGTCAAGAATGAGGTATCCATTTCCAATTTATTTTTCAAGTTAGACCTTTAACATTTAATGAAAAAAGTTCTGATCCGATGGATGTTATTACATAACGACAAAGAGAAGGGGGTGAAATGAAATATCATCTTAGAACTATTTCAAGGATCAACCAACCAATTGAAATGGTCTATTGAGAGAACCTTCACCCTGCCCATTCTATATCCACAGTTAATATCATTGCATGCTCATGTGGATAAAAAGTTGATTGATGGAAATTCTCACATAGTTGATTTTGAAAAAAATATATATGGAGAGGAAGCATCAGATTTAATTAGTGTTGAAAATGTAATTGAAATCCTCATGTATGAATGAATAGGCACCTCAGTTGTAAATGTATATGTGAGGTATGTTTTCATGATTTTATTTTACAAAAGATAATATAATTTGATAATTATGACTAAATACATTTTATATTTTTTGCAGGTGTATACATGAAAAACAATTGAAGGGATTTCCCTAGGAACAATAATTTGGACTCGTTAGTCCTCACATCACCTCCTCAAAAGAAAAAATAGATTCTAATAAAGAGACTAAAATAATGTCATCCCTACTCAAATCATTTGAAAACAAAATTATGGATGCCAGACACTTTTTAATACCAACGATGCAGGGGTAAAACTCTAAAATTTAATCATATCAACTATATTTTCATTTCTTTATTTACTTATTAGTTTTTGTATTTTTAGGCAGTATTGTATGCTAATTGCAGTCAATTTGGATACTCCAAATATTTATTTTCTGGATTCAATGCATGGATATCCAACAAACGGACCACGCATGATGGCGTTTGTTAATTTGTAGTACACTAGATCCAACATTTTAAAACTAAACGTCTAGTTATATAATTTATCTTATCATTTAATGAGGATTCTGTTATGATAGGGTGGTGCATCAATATTGTCTACTACATGGAATTAATCCAGGGTGTAAGGATAAGAACGCCTACAAGATCTACAATAGGAAAATTATCCTGGTATATATAATAACATTGCACTATCCAAACACATGTCAAAACAAATTACTTATTTTTGGTGATGTTTTTGCAGTGTCGAAAACAAACAAATGGAAATGAATATGGTTATTATGTTTGTAAATTTAGGAATGAGATCGTATTTCATCAACAAACTAGAATCCCTGATGAGTTATTTTTGAAAATAATTATGGGTTCATTTAAAATATTTATTAATCCTTTGTGTATTTATATTTTTTCAGTACTACCATGACAGTCGCAAAAACACATATTCACAAGATGATATAAATGTGTTTAGAAACGAATGGGCAACATAACTGATGGGAGATTGTACCCAAATAGGATGAAAGTTAATTCATACTACTTATGTTATCTATATATGATCATTGACATCTCCCTTTTTTACACTTATTAAGCATATATGATCACCCTTTGTTATGTTTTATATCCTTAGGTTATGAAGAATGGTTTTAGAAATGATTTTTCTTTCATGTAAAGAATTACTCATTGGACTACACCGGTCGATAGTGTGGAAGTCGACCAGTGCATAGCCATTCAGTTTACTCACAAGCATCATAAAATCTTAATGGGAACCAATATCTTGGATTTTCAATTTTCTAATTAGTTTCCATTATATGTGGGTGGGGGTTGTCCTTGAGAGAGGGGGTCCAGGAGTGGGGGGGGGGGGGGTGTCCAGGAGGGGGTTTGTCTTGGAGGGAGGGGGTGTCCAGATGTGAGGGTGGGTGGGGGTGTCCTGGAGGGAGGGGGGCTGTCCAGGGGGTGTCCAAAAGGGGGGGGGGGGTTTCCATGAGTGGTGTGTCTAAGAGGGGAGGGAGGGGGTGTCCAGGAAATGATCCATTCAATTCCTTTCAATACTGATTATATACAATGGGTAGATCACTTCTAAAGTAGCCTGAAGTGGGTCCGTATTGAGGCATTAGAAGTTCCAACCAACCAAACAAATTCCAAGCCCATGTAAAGGCCCAAGAATTATATCCTGGTTCAATTTGAGGCCCAATATATGTTATTTAATGTCATAAATACCCAACATATGCATCATTTACATTTATCACATTATATTTATGTGAGATTTCGTTCATATTCCTCCAATATATTTTTTGGGGGGTTTTCCTTGATTTTTTGAAATGTATCTCTTAAAAATATATATTATTTTATAATTCATATTATTGAATGATGGTTTATGAATAATATTTATTCCATTATCAAATATATGATGAAGTCATAGATGGATAAAGAATGTTATTAATGTTTATAAACTAAAGAACAAGGAGGGATGGGGTGTCCAAGAGGGATAGGGGTGTCCCAGTGGGAGGGTGGGTGGGGTGTGTCTAAGAGTGGAGGGGGGTGTCCAAGAGGGGAGGGGGCTATCAAGGGGGTGGGAAGGTGGATGTCTAGTGAAAGAGAGGGGGGATACAAAGGGTGGGAGGGGGGTTGACCAAGAGGAGGGAGGGGGTAGTAGGTGGAGTGGTGGGAGGGGGGGGGGTGTCCAGGGGTAGGGAGGGGGCTATCCAGGGGGGGTTGTCTCGGGGAGGGGAGAGAGGGGAGTTTTCCAGGAAGGAGGGGGTGTCCAAGAGTGGATGGGGGGGTGTCAAGGAGGGGAAGGGGGATCTCTATGAGGGGAGGGGGATATCCAGGGGGAAGGAAGGGGGATGTACCGGGAAAGGGGATACACGGGGGTTCCAGGAGGAAGGAGGGCGGCTACAAGTGGAGTGGTGGGAGGGGGGGGGGGGGTGCTGTACAGGGGTAGGGAGGGGGGAATTGATGTTAACCGGAGCGTAAAGTCAGATCAGAAAACATGATAAAAGATGGTGATTACGTGTGATTATGATCACATTATCTATGTTGTTCTCACCTCTGTGATATATCCTCCATGATCACTATTGACCGAGTATTGTATACTGCAGTTTCTTCGAGTCCAGATGCGTGCTTTTCTAGCTTCACCATAATTTCTGACAGTCCCACATGGTCCCATTACAAACAAAGTGCAAATGGATCCTCTTGATCAATTTCAATCACATTTTCCACCAAAGATGCGACCTACATCCTGATCGCATATCTCCCATTCATCTCCCTATTTACACCTCCGTCAGAATGTGTTAGTCTCCTCCGTAGCCAGCATCAACCAATCATCTCCCTTTGACTACTTATCAGTCATTCTCATCGAAAATGTATGTCACTCCCCCTCTTATTGTGACACTTTCACCATGATGCACAACATATTAGTGGCGTGTTTTCAGTATTTAGCTTGCTCTATGAACTCATGTTCCCACCTTCAATGCCAGTGATCCCACCATTGCTGGTGCAACGTGAGAGCTTCCATTTTGGATAAAATGGATTAATTCAGAAAATTTCAAGGGTTTCTTTTTCTTTTTTGTAACATAATTGTTTTTATGAAAATATGTTCATTGGATCATACCCACTAAAATATATTATTATTATTATTGTTATTGTTTTCATTGATAGATTTGTAGTTGATTTTCTTTCATTGACCAAAGATATCATTTGGTTTTTTCTTGTTTAAGTTCACTATAGATTTGAAGAACATTATGTTTTTATTCTGTCCAGGGGGGCTGTCTCAGGGAGGGGAGGGAGGGGGGTTGTCCAGGAAGGAGGGGGTGTCTGGGAGTGGGGGGGTGTCCAGGACGGGAGGGGGGTTGTCCATGAGTGGAGGGGGATGTCCCGAGGGTGGGAAGGGGGATGTCTAGGGAAAGGGAGTGGGGCTGCAATGGAGGGGGGGGGGGGGTGGGGGTTATCCAGGGGTAGAGAGGGGGATGTATCGAGAGGGGAGGGGGCTATCCAGGAGGGGAGGGGGCTGTCCATGGGGTGGGAAGGGGGATACAAGGTAATGGGAGGTGGGCTTCAAGGAGGGGGGGGGGGGGTTGTCCAGGAGGATGGAGGGGGGTTGTAGGTGTAGTGGGGAGAGGAGGGGGGGAATCTAGGGGTAGAGAGGGTGCTGTCTTGGGGGGCTATCTCAGGGAGGGTAGAGAGGGGGGTTGTCCAAGAAGGAGAGGGTGTCCAGGAGGGGGGGGGGCTGTCAAGGAAAGAATGGGGGGGGGGGGGTGTCCAGGAGGTGGGAAGGGGGATGTCCAGGGAAAGGGAGGGGGGCTGCAAGGGGAGGGAGGGGGTTGTCCATGAGGAGGGAGGGAGGATTTAGGTGGAGTGGTGGGGGGGGGGGTGTCCAGGGGTAGGGAGAGGACTTCAAGGTGAGTGGGTGGGGGGAGGCTGTTGTCCAGGAGGAGAGAGGGGGTCTGTCAGTGGGGTGGTGGGAGGGGGGGGGGGTCCATGGGTAGGGAGTTGGCTATTTAGGGGTGGATGTCTTGAGGAGGGGGGGATCCAGGGGTAGAGAGGGAGCTGTCCAGGGGGGTTGTCTCAGGGAGGGGAGGGATGGGGGGGGGGGGTTGGCTAATCATAGTAAAGAACCAAGAGATCAAAGTCTCACTTTAAAATCAGCTTTAAATCCGGCTTGAAATCAGCCTAATAATTAGATTGCTGACTGTTGAATAATAATATCGACTTGAATTTCTCTGATATCAAACATATGTTTGAGCTGTATAGTATGCATCCTCTGAACATAACGTAAAACATAAATGTAAGGTTGATGATGTAGCCTTCAAACGTTGGGTTGACAACGTATGGTTGATCACAATCATAGGGTTGGTCATCCATTATTTTATTTTCAACTTTCAAACTTATGATGAAAGATCCATAATTTTACTTGATCCATAATTTTCTAAGAATATATGGTTGTTTAAAAAAGTAAGGTTGATGAACCATAATTTTATGAAACAAATGATATGATTAACACTTACGTACGGTTCTCCTTCCGTACTTTTCTAATATCCCAAACGTTGTGCTCATTTCTAACGTAGGGTTCCTCTTACATACTTTTTCGATAACGTATGGTTTATTAACCATACATTTCTCTTAGATCATAAAGTATACAGTGATTTTCATCCTTATGCTATGTTTCTCTACATAGGGTATGAACAATGTTTCCAGAACACGCTAAAGTAGATCTCGAATATTTAGAGAATGAACAGTGTTTCCAGAATGCGCTAAATGTGAATACCTTAGAAATTAATTCTCGTTGTTCAATAATTTAAATATTTCTTCCAGAAATATAATAAAATATAATGAATAATAAATTCCTGTAATATTCTTAAAAAAATCATTATAAAATAATTAAGGGTATTTGTGAGCATCAATATTATCATAAAGAGATAGAGAATTGTTTTCAATAAACTCCCCTTTAAACAAAAACAGTATGTATTGTTAAAAACAATACTTTCTCAACAATATCCCCCTTTTTATGATCACAGAACCCATAAAATAACTAATGAAATTAACTTACAAAAAATAATTACATATAGTTTTGAATTGTGAAAATACAATATTAGATTTGACTTAATTTCTCCCTTTAATTTCCCCATTTTATGTTTTCATTTTAATTTCTCCCCCAATATAAAATGAAACAAAAAAAATGTTGTGTTTATCCAAATTTCTCCCCCTTTTTCTGTTATAAAAAAATGACCAAAATATGGAATATAACACAGATTAATATAGCACCGAACGTAAGTAAATGCTATATCAATAACTTTTTTTCAATAATTAAATATGGATTATTGGCATATCAAACCAAGGATAGTAAAACAAATAATAAATAACATGAATCAAAATTTTCATTGAGATTATGGAATAGGTATAGTCATGATGAACACATGAATCAAGGTTTGGGAAGGATATGAGATATGGTCTATCTCCTCTAAACTACAGACTTGATTTCTGACAATTGCTCCCTCAGCCGTTTCATCATTCCATCACTAAGCATAATAACAAGATCCCTAGTCTCTTGAGTCATATGAATATCTTCTATGAGGTTGACTATGAAAAACTCATGAATTCTTTCTTCTTTCTCCATAAATAAAGACAACTTCTCTGTGAATTGAGTCAACACAAGTATAAGAGATGGTTCACTTGATGTCAAATGATCCACTAAAAATTTATTATTGTCTAACAGGACTGAAAATGGAGAACTGTTGCATTAAATATATTTCAATTTGTCATTCATGTTTCTCATTGCAACTATGATAGCTTGAAACCTTCTGATTAAATCTGGTGATGTACCTGATCTACTAGCAGCACTAGTCCCGACAGATGCAAATCGTGTCTCTATAAATTGTTTAATTTCTAGCAGATCTGACTTCTTTACGATTTATGATTTCAGCTTGGAAACCTCTATCAACATCTCTTGTTTAAAATCTTTAACCTCTTGTCATGAAACTATACTTCCCTTAAGTCTCTAAAATTTCAAATGTTCTGATTCTAAGGCTCTCCTTAGAGTAAAATTTTCAGATTCCAAATGAGACACCTTTCTGTATATCTCTTTGAGTTCCTTATTGCCTAAATCAGAGGTACCTTGTGCTTGATTTTCATTCACAGTTCTAGTGTGATGTAGCAGTACTAAAGGTAGTGAATCTACATCAGACTTGTCTTTTTTCCTTCTCTTGAGGAGGTTGATCCCCAGATTTTTCCTCATAGTCCTTTCCAGACTCTTCCACAGAAAAGTCCTCATGAAGTACTTCTATTTGAGATTCATAAACATGCACATCACGAAAAACAACAATTTGTTCTTCTATTAGAGTTTCTGAAATAATATATTCTAGAGTTCCCTGAGGTCTAGCCACTTCCTCACTAGGCTCTCCTCTTGTTCCTATTGAAGTGTAACTTCAACATCAACTAAAACCCATTCTTGAGTCTCTCCTTCAACTTCTTTTTAAATTCCAGATTGAATATGAGGTCCCTCCACTGGTTATGACCTCTCAATAATAGATTCCATTTTTTAGCAGCATATTCTCTTAGAAAACTATAAGAGAGTAAATCTCTTATTGTCAGTACTGGGGAAAAATTTCCTCATTAACAGTTCTTTTTCTCTGAGTCTGAAGTCCCTATTGACTTATTTCTTCATTTGTATCTTCCATTTCAAATCTGATTCTTCTTGCAGCAGTGATGACTCTCGATTCACCCTATCCCTCTATGGACTTAACAGGCTGAGCTTGAGCACTCTCTGTTTCTTCCTTAGCTTATACTAGAAAAAGTTTCTCTTTTAAGGTGTCCTAAAAATATCCTATTTTTCTTAAGGTTCCATCATTGAAAACATCACTGTGATGAAATTTAACTTTGGCATCCACCAGTCTCACCATATCCTTTTTGAACAAAAGTTTGGAAATGAATCTACCAAAAGTTTAGAAATTCATTCTAGCTTCACTATGACCGGAGTATATCAGGTTCTTGACCATGTACCTAGGAAAATTTAGCTTTATATCACTCATTAACAGAAAAATTATATACATACCGGGATAAAAAATATTCTCCAACTCGGACATCCTCTGTGCAATCCCTGTTTGCACAAATTTTACTAAAACTATCTGATCTGGCTTCTGTTTCTTTATGAACATCTTCTTTGTAGATGTAGAGAAAAAATGAAAAGACATAATGTCCTTAGATTTATGCATAGAATCTCCTATATTTTTCAAATCAAAATGAAACACCCCCTCATGAGGGCTATTCATAATCTGACCAACATCCACAGAGGATATCGAGACCTCTCTATCTTCTATCTTAGTTACCATAGTATCCTCATTGTCTCCCATACTAAATTGCATAGACTTAAAGAGATATCGTAGTTTTTCTTCATAGAAAAACTCATACTTCTCACCATTAAAGGTTTTCTCTATATTTTGAAAAGAGAGAGCTTGTTTCAACGGAATATTCTTCTGATATAGCCATTCCAGGTCTATTACCTTTCCCTGTATAGTTTTTCTTTCTTCTGAGTGATGTTTCTTGGAATTGATAGCCTCGACCTCATCATATCTCTTAGCCTTTACCATTTCGGCAATAATCTCTGAATGTTTTAAGGTTAGGGTTTTACAGGTTCGAAGATTAAGGATGAAGAGTAGTGGTGCGGTTTTGCGGGTTTGAAAAGGTTTTGGTAGAAATGAAATGGTTTAGAAGTCGAAAGGTTTCTGATAGCCATGATTACCATGTTTTTATTTATCATTAAATAGATTTTAAATATAAATAAAATTGATTACGTGGGGTAAAGAAGAAAAAGAAAGAAAACTTATCCTGTTTAAATAACTAAATTATTTTAAACATTATTAAAATAAAGAAACAACATATTAAAATAAAACATTATTTAAAATTAAATAAACCTAGCTCCCCCTTAATAAAATCAAACCTGGCAGTGGGAAGTGGTTTAGTAAAAGTATCAGCTAATTGAATTTTAGTACTTATAAATTCCAAAGATATATCCCTTTTAAGAACATGATCTCTTAGAAAATGATGTCTGATATCAATATGAATAGTTTTGAATGATTAATAGGATTTTTTGAAATATTTATAGCACTAGTATTATCACATAAAATAGGCATATTATTAAAATTTAGTCCAAAGTCCATAAGAGTGTTTTTCATCAACAACACTTGTGCATATCAACTGCCAGCAGAAACATATTCTGCCTCAGCTATTGATAAGGAAACTGAATGTTGTTTCTTACTTGACCAAGACACTATGGATTTCCCTAAAAAGTGACAAGTTTCTGAAGTTCTTTTCCTATCTAATCTACAAATCCCAATGTCTACATCTGAATATGGAATTAAATTAATATCAAAATTTTTGGGATAAAGAAGAGATTGAAAAACAGTTCCTTTTAAGTATCTAAAAATTCTTTTAACAACAGTTAAATGAGACTCTTTAGGATTTGATTGAAATCCCGCACAAAGACATACTGAATACATTATATCTGGCCTGCTAGCAGTAAGATGTAATAAACTACCAATCATACCTTAATATAACTTGTTGTCAACTGATTTTCCAGTTTAATCCAAATCAAGATTTATATTAGTACACATAGGAGTTGTATATGTCTTGCTGTTTTCAAGTCCAAATTTATTTCATAAATCATTAATGTATTTTCATTGATTTAAAACATTTTCAAAATCATTTTAATAAATTTGAAGTCCTAAAAATAAATTAAATTCTTCCATCATGCTCATTTCAAATTCTTTTTTGCATTAACATTGAAAACTCATGACAAAGGGATTTATTAGTTGATCCAAAAATTACATCATAAAAATAAATTTGAACCAATAAAATATTCGTATTTACAGTTTTATTAAATAGTTTTCAATCTACCATTCCAATAGTAAAATCATTTTTCTATAAAAAAGATCTTAATCTTTCATACGAAGCTCTAGGTGCTTGTTTAAATCCATAAAGATCCTTTGTAAGTTTAAAAATAGAATCTAGTTTTTGAGAATTTTCAAAACCAGGAGGTTTCTCAACATAAACATCCTCCATTAAATAACCATTTAGAAATGCAGACTTAACATCATTCGAAAATAATTTAAAGTTCATATGAGATGAATAGGCTAAAATGATTCCAATGGCTTCAAATCTAGATACAGGTGCAAAGGTTTTATCATAATCTATACCATATTCTTGATTATATCCTTTAGCTATAAGTATCTATTTATTTCAAGTTATTATTCCTTGATTATCTTTCTTATTTCTAAAGACCCATTTGGTTCCTATAACTAGATAATTTTGTGGTCTTTCAACTAATTCCCAGACATCATTTCTTTTGAACTGGTTAAATTATTCTTGCATTTCTATCATCCATCTTTCATTATATAAAGCTTCTTCTATAGACTTGGGTTCCATTTGGGATAGAAAGGCAGATAATTCTATAATATTTCCTATATTTCTTCTCATTTTTATTCCTGTGTCTAAGTCACCTGTTATAGTTTCTAAAGGGTGATTCTTTAGAGTTATAGTCTATCTAGGTAGTACACTTATAGGTTCTTCAGTATCATGTTCTTATGAACTAGACTGAATTTAATTTATATCTTTTTCAAAATAATTTTTCAAGTTCTCAAGTCTAATGTTATCATTAGAGTCAGATTCATCCATTTGATCTGTCCTTTTCTAAAAGGGATTAGATTCATCTAATTCCACATGAATTGCTTCTTCAACAATCCTTGAATTCTTATTATAGACTCTATAAGCTTTGTATGTAGCTGAATATCCTAAGAAAATGCCTTTATCAGATTTTGGATCGAACATACCAAGATTGACCTTGGTGTTAAAGATGTAAACATTGCATCCAAAAACATTAAAGTAGTTTACATTAGGTTTCCTGTTATTCCAATGTTCATAGGGTGTATTTTTTAAAAGAGGTCTAATTAAAACTCTATTCATTAAATAGCAGGCTGTTCTTACAGGTTTTTCCTAAAAATATGTAGGAAGACTGTATTCATTTATCATAGTCTTATCCATTTCATGAATAGTCCTATTTCTTATTTCAACAATTACATTTTGTTGAGGTGTTATTGGTGTAGAAAAGGTGTGTTTAATACCCATATTTGAGCAGAAGGAATTAAATTCCTGATTCTCAAATTCTCCACCATGATCACATCTTAATGAAATTATTTTAAAAGCCTTTTCATTTTGAATAGATTTACAAAAAATTTCAAATAAAGTAAAAGCTTCATTTTTAAATTTTAAAAAGAAAATCCATGTAAATATAAAATATTCATCAAATAAAACATATACATATAATTTACCATCCAAGATTTATACTCTTAAAGGTCCAAAAAAATCCATAGGGATATGTTCTAGATGTTTATATATAACAATTCTATTAACAGATTTGAAGGATGATTTGTGTTGCTTTCCATGTTGAAATGCATCACAGAATTTGTCACTTTCAAATATGAGACTAGGAAAATTAGAAACTAATTGCTTCTTAGATAATTTAGGTAAAAAATATACATTATAATGCCTAAGTCTCCTATTCCAGATCAAAGATTCATTTACATTAGAAGTTAATCAGTTTACTTGTTGTTTGAACAAGGAATTTAAATCTAGTGTATACACATTGTCAGTTCCATGTGCTCTAAATTTAAGCAGTTTATTTTTGAAAATAGAACAGAAATTGTTAGAAAAATCAATAGCACAACCATCATCACATATTTGAGAAATACATATCAGATTGTATTTCAATCCTTGTACATAAATTACTTTATTGATTGAGACAACTTCTGGATCTCCAACTGTTCTAATACCAATGATTTTCCCTTTGGTATTGTCACCAAAAGTGACAAGTCCAACATCTTTTTGAGTGAGTGTAGAGAAATTTGATGATTTTCCACTCATATGACTTGAGAAGCCACTGTCCATATAATATATGTCCTTTTTTATTTTATGAACGTCTCCCTACAAAGGCATTTACACAATTTTCTTTGGTACCCATATTTTGTTGGGTCCAGTGGTGTTAGCCAGCAGAGATCTGGGAATCCAAACTTGCTTTATTTTTCTAATTTCACAAGAGTCAAATAAATCATTTGATACAAAATCCTTCTTAATACCCTTTATTTGGGGTTGTCTAAAGAAACAATTTTTAGAAATATGTCCTCTTGTTCTACAGTAATTACAATTTAATATTTTTGTACTTGGAATAAAACTATTCTTGTATAGCTTGGCTTTTTCACCTTTACTGCCATTTCCAAATATTTCCTTTTTAATGAAATTTTTCCCAAGAATTTAATTTAAAGTATTTTATTCTTTATTAAAAATGAGGGCTGCATTTTTATAAGTTTCCAATTCAGTTTTTAGTAATTTTATCTTTCATTCATATTCTTAATTGTTAGTGTTAATTAAGTCAAACCTTTTTAGTTAAATACTTATGTTGTTTCGGAATTGTATCTATTTCATCAGAAACAACCTTATGAATGTTCATTAAAGACTTATGATTCTTAAATAGAGAATCATATTTTCCTTTTAGCATATTGTAGTAGGCTGCATGTTTTTCATTAGAGTTACTCGATTCAGAACTACGGTCACAAGAGTAGTAAGATTGTACCTCATCTGTTTCTTCCATAAAACACATGTTAGCTTTAATATTTGTTTCTTAATTTTCTGAGTCTGATTTTGATGTTCTATTGGAGTCTTTAGATACATTCCATATAGAATTTATGGATTTCTTGTCCTTATGTTCATAATCATTTCTTTTGAAGAATTTCTTTTTCTTGTCTTCTTTTAGCTGAGGCTCTAAGGTCTAATGTGTACCATTTTCTTGGTTTCATAACACCTAACTTCCTTGTCATCCTTTTTGAAGGATTTTCTGAATCCCTTATTCTTTCTATATAATTTAGTGAATTTTATGGCTAATTGAGAAAGTTCCACATCATAATTTGATAAATCAGAACTTTCTGATTTCTCTTTTACACTTTTCTTCTTCTTTCTATTTTTTTCTATGTGATAACTCTTTCAAGGCAGTGTAATCATTTCTAATAAGCACTTTATGTATATTTTCATCATCTTCCCTCTAAACATCATACATCATTAGTGTTCCAATCAGTTCACACATGGTTAAGTCCTTGACAAGTGTCGACTTTTTGATTGCAACAGAGATTCCATTCCATCTTATAGGTAGTACTCTCAGTACTTTTGAAGCTTGATCAACTTGTTTAATGGGATCTCCTAAACCAGATATGTTATTGACAATCTCTATCAATCTTACATTCATTTGAGTAATAATTTCACATTCAACCATTCTGAAAGTATCAAATTAAAGCTTAGCAGTTGCATATCTCATTTCCCTAATATTGTTACTTCCTTCTTAAGAAAGTGCAATAGTTTTCCACATTTCCTATGCTGTCGGGCATTGAGATACTCTGTTAAATTCATCAGGTCTTAGACCACATATACTTGAATTCATTTCCTTTGAGTTCATATCATATTCTACTTCAGTAGTTGCACTCCAAGTTTTAGGTTTTTTCTTGTATTTTTTATGGAGTCAGAATCTTCGAATATACTCTATATCCAAGGTTTTTTAGTTAGATAATCATTTGTGACTTCCAGCATCCATTGTTTTCTCTATTGAAGTACGATGCTCTGACTATAGACAATCCCTCTCTTGTATTAGTCATCTTGCTCTGTGTATAATAACTTTCATCTTGTTAAGGCTTTATCAGAATGCTCAACCCCCGATACCAATTGATGGATCAGATTATACCAAATATACACAAGAGGGGGGGGGGGTGAATTGTGTATTTTCCGAAATCTTCTTGATAATGTGTTCTGATCTTTTACTTTAATTAAATAAATTAATGCAATGGAAATATGATGTGCAGGGACACACGATGTATAGTGCTTCGGGGATCATAAATCCCCTAGTCCACTCCACCAATGCTCTACTTCATGAGCTTGGTAATTTTAACTATATGGTCCTCATTTCAACAGACCTTTTAATAAGTGAGTAAATGCAGTTGAAACCTTTACAATATAAGGGAAAACAAATCATTTTGGTTCACTCAAAAAACCTACACAGCATAGTACGAGAATCCGGTCACTCAAGAATAGAAAATATAGATTTTTGTATTCTGAAAATACTTTCTAGATGTTCATCACTAATGCAACAACATCAAATTGATAGTAGATAGATCATCACCTTCAGAAATAATGATCTTCACAAAACAGTCATTCTGAGTTGATCCCGTTGCAGTAGATATAGATATAATTCACAACATTATAAGTAGCACATTCACAATAGATTTTGGATGTAGAACGAATGAAACATAAATAGTGATTCTCCTTCTTCAATAAAAAGATATTTTTCGTTCTTCTTGAATCTGCAGATATGTGTTTTTTTGATAGTCTATGTTATTCTCCCCATTTTTAAACAGTTGAAATAGATTGAGAGAGAGATCTCACTTTTCTTTTTTGAGAAGCTCATATATATATATATATAATAACGACAAACACTTCTTCTTCAAATTTAGATAAAAAAAGTCACCTTCTGACTCATGATATTCAAACATTTGAATTTATAGAGTATTCGTAACTTTCCTGAAGACTTAGCATAAAAAGATCCTTTAAATTCGATCCTTAAACCATTGATAAAAGGACTCTGAATCAGTAAAAGTAGCACTTTAAAATCAGCTTTAAATCTGGTTTGAAATCAGCCTAATAATCAGCTTGTTGACCGTTGCATAATAATATCGACTTTAAATTTTCCGATGTCAAACGTAAGGTTGAGTTGTACAGTATGAATCCTATGAATGTAATATAGAACATAAACGTAAGGTTGATGACGTAGCCTTCAAATGTAGGGTTGACAACATATGGTTGATCACAAATATAGGGTTGGTCATCCATTCTTTTCTATTCAACATTCAAATGTATGATGAAAGATCCATACATTTACTTGATCTGTACCTTTCTAAGTATGTATGGTTATTTACAAAAGTAAGGTTGATGAACCATACTTTTGAGAAAAAAACTTAATGATTAACACTTACGTACGGTTCTCATTCCATACTTTTCTAATATCCCAAACGTAGGGTTCCTTCTTAACGTAGGGTTCCTCTTCCATACTTCGTCAATAACATATGGTTGATTAACCATACTTTTCTCTTATCTCATAATGTATACACTTCTTTTCATCCGTATGCTATGTTTCTCCATGTAGGGTATGAACAGTGTATCCAGAACATGCTAAAGCAGATCCCAAATATGTAGAGCATGAATAATGTTTCCAGAATGCGCTAAATGCGAATACGTTAGAAATTAAATATCATTGTTCAATAACATATTTATTTCATCCAGAAATAAAATAAAATATAATGAATAATAAATTCCCGCAATATTCTTAAAAAAATCATTAGAAAATAATTAAGGGTATTTGTGAGCATCAAATTTATCCTAAAGAGAAAGAGTATTGTTTTCAACAAACACCCGCTTAAAATAAAAACAGTATTTATTATTGAAAAAAATACTCGCTCCACATTATATAGTTGAAATCTTTTTCCTGAGTTCGAATACTTTTTTCGGCAACTAATACCATGGAAAACAATTTTTTAGAGTGGATCATGGATGAAAAAATGATGAAACATCAATGTTTTTAACAATTTGTTGGATAATTGTAATTATAACCAAATTAAACATTGTTTGAAAATTTTATAGTAGTGTTTTGTTTTGTATTAATGATTTCATGTAAATGTATATGGAATTTTTGTTCTTCTGTGCTTTGTGTGTATGTGTTGTTTATGCTATGTGTGCAGGTGATGTATCATGTGTGCAAGTACTGTGCATGTTCTGGGTTTGGATAGGAAATTTGGCCTTTATCAGGGCTAATTAAGCACTGGTAAATGGATAATATATCAGTGCCCAAAATAGCACTGATAAATATGGTCCTTTATCAGCACGAAGCAAGTGTTGATAAAGGTCCCCCTTTATCAGTGCATTTTTGAGCGCTGATAAAGGAAACTCTCCCTTTATCTTCTCCGCGATTAACATAACTTTTTTAGAACTATTAAAGGTGGTATTTAGCGCTATTAAAAGCCCTAGTTGTATTAGTGCATGTATGGGTGTCCAATCACTCCTCATCTCCTTCATAAGGATAAAAAATTGGTGTTGTACATGAAATTCCCTCACATCTATATGAATGTTTTGTTTTTTCCAAAAAGCATCACCAAGGGGTATGGTGTTTGACTTGGACAACAATCATAAACCCTCATAAAATACCAAACCATTGTAAAATATGAAAATAATATAAATAAGTAAAAGTGGGATCCACTCATGGTTGTAAAACTCATGTGAAATGCATTTAATATCAACAACAAGGATTCAAAATACCCCTTTACATGCCAGTGTAATCTCCTGATGTCCCCCTTACAAGTCATCATTATCTTAAAAAAGGTCCTAGATAATCCTCAATGGTCATCCAAAAGCTATTTTATTGGTTCCCTGATCCAATGAGGGACTTTTAACATGATGATATGAAAATAATAAATTCCCTTAGTCTAGAGAGATGATTGAAAAAGGACCCATTATTTTTAAATAATACAGTAATGGAGGTTTTGATGGGATTGTCTCACAACCACTGAAAATCAGTTGATTCCCCCAAGAGTAATCTACATCAGAACCTCATGGAGATGTGCAGTGTCAAGTCTGTCTGGAAACTCCATCCTTGATTTACAAAATATGTGTTGTTAAAAGTGGTGAAGATCCAGGGTGGAGAAGTCTATAAATCACCTTCCCCATCTTCAAAGAACATGTTTTACTTTTTGTATCCAAACACTCTAGTGCAACCAATAACAAGAGCATATTTCTCGTAGTGGATGATCTGAGAACAATAAAAACATCCCAATAGGTAAGATCTGTGGAACCATTTGAGGAACCCTGTAGCATTCATAATCCCTTTATGTAATCAATCATATATCACATGAAATAATTCTGGAAGGATAACCAATTTACATCCCACATAAGTGCTAAGACACGCGAGACATAAAGTAATATAACAATGATCAAATATAAGGAATACTCAATATAAATCCTATATAAAGTCCAAAAAATTAGGAGACTTAAGTGAAGATCATATACATTGTTCCTCATGTACTTCACATTAACCATTTGAGACATGCGAAAACAACAAGACATGTCCACCAGATCATTTGATGCTCCTTTTTTATAATATTTGGATCATGATATGTCCTTGGGAAATTTCAAATCAAGTGACATGGAGCCCCCCTACATGCCATTCTAGTCTAATGAATCCATGGAGGCTTATTATCAAAATTTGGTGGTGTCCTTCAGACATGATCCCAGAATCATATCATAATACCGGTGTAGGTCATGTGAGTGTCACTATAGCACCATGTTATATCAGTTGGCTCTTACGATACCCCATGGACATGTAAGCATGTTTTTGAGAGGACACAATAGAAATCGAGGAAGGAAATATGTTACCCTCTATGACATGACTCATTAAATCTCATGAATTCCCCATGTGTGTTGTATACCTTACTCCATAAAACCCCAGGATGTATGGATGATCCTGTGATACTCTCAAATGTGAGGGATTCCATGATTAGCCAACCAATTCTCACAATGTATTCTCGAAAATTTGGCCATTATCATGAAATTGATTCCAGGACCAGCAAAACTGTTCTAACGATGTCCTCTTGAAAAATCATTCATGATTATGGGATGATAGTCTATATTTCCCTCTAGGATATGAAAAGAATATCAGACAAGAAAATAGATAATGTGATTTTCTTAGGGCATGACTGAAACATTACCAAACATGTCTAGATATCCTCCAACATATCAAAAAAGAAATTGTGGCATGTCAAGATGGAAATCAAGCATGAAAAAAAGGAAAGAAGGCCTGGTCAAATGGGAATCCAAGGATTTGATATCATTATCCAACATCAGTGTGTAATACCCGATTATATGTGAAATGTAAGTGTATAAGACCCAACAAAAAATAACTATTCCAGTCTGATTCCAGATATTACCATGATATGTGTGAATCCTATACGAGGATCATGAACAATATTTACCTTAAAGAGTTATACGAGTGATTTTTTACCAAATCCATAAGTAGTGATAATGAATATTTTAATCCCTTGTTTCTCATGACGGGAAAACAACATTTCGGCATAGGGAGTTTCAATAATCATATTATTCACATTGAACAAATAATTATAGGAAAACTCAGAGTGTAAGCTCTAATAAAAAATATATATATGAAATTTAAATCATATAAGTGAAAAATAATTGTGTATGCGTTGAGTTAATGAACTAATATGACCCTTAATATTTATATAACAATGAAATATATGATTCTTTCTTGATTCATGAGATCCATATTAAATATCCCAAGGGATTTCCTAGTATATATGTCGCTAATTTATATGTAGTGATACTAATTAATTATTACCCATTTTTTATGACATTGAATATGAATTAAATCAGCTTATGGAGTTCTAATAGTCATATCATCCACATCATGAATTTATACCAAACAAGGAAATAAAATTGTTTATTCCCTGACAAGTGTTATGATACAATTTCTTCCATATAAGAAAATCTACCTTGTGTCCAATTTGAAGGGAGTGAGTAAACTATGGAAACACTAATTCTTGTAATTGACATGAAATATTTGATGCCTTCCTAAGGACTATGTTCAAATAAGAATCCACATTAGTATAGGCCCACCATATATCTAACATTTCAACCATCTAGAACCAGTCATTCCCATGATATGATCCTTCTACTCTATCCATCAGTGGACATAGAATCCAATCGAATAATGATTACTATGATTCCTTCTATCACTAGGATATTAAGGACATCATCTTGAGGCCTGATCTTGGATATATGGTTACTGTGTTCCTTAACATATATACATCCCTAAAAAAGATAAACTACATATTGTTTAACAATTATTGTGTGTTTTAATTTAAAAAATAACTAGGATACATAGGAATCATCATAATGGATCAATCCCCTCCTAAAAATAACTGCCTCCCAGTTTGGTAGATAATTCTTAAGCACCAAGTTTTACGGGTTGAGAATAAAAGATGCTTCCCATTAATGTGAAATAGATGAAGAACCTCAGATGAAAACAAATAGATTCACTAATAAAATCCCCATTTCAGGATTAATAAGATATTCATGAACTTATCTTTAATCTATAATATAGTCTTAGAGTAAGAATCAATTACCTTAAAAAGGGTATGATGATCCCAAACTCCTATCCTCTCGACAAATGTGAGTTACTAAGAATCATTGTGTAAAAAAAATAAATGAATACATGCCTTTGGAATGCCAAAATGCACCCAGTTATGTTTGTGTAACCATTAGAAGTTTCTATTTTGAATGAAAATGGTGATCTAATGTCAATGATTGTGCAAGAAGTTACCCCCCCACACAATCAACCATCGAGCCAAGCCAAATATACATTTGTGACCCCTTTTATATCAAAAAATTATGAACCCGAAAAGGATATATTTAATCACTGAATATCATTCACAACATAAAAAGTATTGACAACCCAGTTCCCATAAATTCATCCTATTCATCAGTTGAGGGATTCTATGTCACATCATCTCCATCTAAACAACATCTTCTATTATGATGAAACCATTTTAGAATGACTAGTGATTTATTATAATGAATGATTTAATATTATTTTAATATTTTATGATCGTGTTCTCATACAATAATGAGTGTTTAATGCATGTATAAGAACAGTTACTAATATATTACATGTTAACACATACCGAGCATTTGAGCATACCGCTTCATATATGAACACATTATAAAAATTATAATGAAATGTATTAACTATGACATGACTATATGGGTAATACATGTAAAGAATGTTTTTGGAAATGTTTATGATATTTTATAAAAATATTTATTTAATGTATATTGTTTCGAATAGTGGTAATCCATTATGATCTTTTAGAAGGTATTTTTTTTCATTAAATTAAATATTAATCCAAAATAATGTAATATTTATATTGGAAATTCCCATTTCATTATAATTAAAAATATTATTCGTCCACTTCTGCCACACTTAGAAACAATGAAATATTTTTGGATGAATTCAAATAAATAAAGCGTTAGGTTATCCCACTCTGAGAACATTTATAATTAGAAATATCTAATATCTTATTTCCCTTTCAATTGTACAAGGGGAGATATAAAATCTACACCAATGATATAATTTTTTATATTTCTACTAAGACTGATAAAATAATTAAATTGTAGTCAATGGGTGATATAATTAATAAAGAGGAATATGGAAACTCTTGCATATTGGTTAATGTTCTAGTCTTAGTGACTAAAGTTATTCCAAATTGTGGAGAAATCATAGATCAATATCTATTAGGTGAAACTTATTTAATAAAAATGGTAATAATACTTCATTTTGATAAATATAATAGTTTCCACATGATCATTCTCATACCCCATTACAGCCCAACGATTCTCTGTGATGACTAAATCATTATCATAGTTTCTAGAAACAACCAGGTTGGGTGTATCATTGGAAGGACATCCATGGTTCTCGGAATGAATTAATATTGGGTTCACTATATAATTTTTAGGGTTTACTAATGCTTCTACAATTGAATGAAATTATCATGTTTTAAATATCTTGTAATGCTAGTAAATAAATAAATAAATTATATATACATCTAGTTATTTTTTAGAATTTATCGATTTTCCTCAAGAGGAATGGGTTTTGAAGTTTTGGAAATGATCCAATATTGTAAGCATAGCCTCATAAAATGCATTAACCCCAATTCAAAGGAATATTTTTTCAAAGGTGTTTCACATAAAGAAAAATACCTTTGGTTTTCAGATATAAATAATTTATTTCTCTCCTTAGTGAAATATATTGTATAGTTATAGTAGGGGTCTTGACTGTTATATATAATAAAATTATTAATCAATGATGTATGATAATAACCCTTGATTCCCATTTCAATGTCTATAATATATTCCCCAGATAAACTAGGGGAGGTTAGAGAGAACAATTATTTGATCCAAAACTGTAATGTAAGTTTTTCGATACATGCATAAATTTGAATTAAAATCAAGGTTGAAAAACATGTATCCATGGTGGGTGGTAATTTTAGATAGTAACCTTTTCCTCCATTAATAGTTGATTTATAAATTTTCTAGTATTGGCCATGACATCAAAAATATCAATGAAGTTAGAGAAATTATAGAATGGTTCAAACAACCCCTTCTTGCAATAGTTACAAAATGTGGGATAATTCACCTTCCATGTTATGTTCTTAACACAGATCGCTATGTCAAGAGTGATATATCACAAAGAAATTACTTGTTTTGGAATTAACAATAACCACTTTAAAAGGATTATAAAATTAATTTATAGGATGCGTATTCATTAAATTATATATATATAAATATATCACTAAATTGAGAAATTTAAATCATTTAGATTGATTGTTTTATCCCACTTATCAGTGGATTGGTTACGTATCTCTTCAACAGTACAATAGAACATGATTTATTTCATTAATGTATTAATATTTCACCAACTGGTATATATTAGTATATCAATATTCCAAATTAATTTTCCCTCTTCCATATAGTTTATCTAATAGTTAAAATTTTGGGAAATCTTCATATTCCAATGATAAAGAACATGGAATATGGAATAGAGGAACACTAAAAATTAAAATATTTCAAAATAGGTGATTATAGTTTTCTAAAATTAATTATTTTCTTGATGTATATTGCCTAAAAATTAATGTATCCTAATGAATGACCTAGATAAAGAGTTAGTGTCTGTGGATTTTATTTATTTTCAAAGGGTTCACCACTCAATAAGAGTATATATAGCTAGAGTTAAGATAAATTCTAGATGATGTTTGATAGACCATCTTAGATTATCCTTAGGTATATTTATATAATTCACCCAGAGTCACCATATAGATCAAGGTTGGGGTGGCTTAATAATTCAGAATCCTCATCACCTTCATGATGTTATTGTGGAACTCTGGTGGTCTACCTTACATCTTCTGGGGATGAATTTTTGGTAACCAAATGGATAATAACCCAATTTTATTTAGGGATTAATAGATCCATGAAATATCAATTCATAATGATAAAACAATATTTTAAAACATGTATCCATGTTTTATAAGGTATTTTATGGCTTCATTGTCCATTATTACCTAGTATTATCGAGACACCATTGGATAATTCTTTACCAAAACATTTATTGTGCGTGAAATGATTGATAGTTAAAGTCACTGAAATATCTTCACAAATTAACATCTAAAAAATTTATGACAAATGAAAAGGTTATCCACATTTCTCATCAAGTCATTCTATCTCAATGGAATCATATCTATCTCAAAATCAAACTATCCATGATCACTATCAATGATTTTTCTGGAAAGGGGACCACCATAGTGTAAGAATTTAAATTATGAAAATTGAGGTAGAATTATACATGTTAAACCACAATTTAGAGATAAGGTCATGATACTAGTTAAAACATGAATAAAATATGAGTATCAAAACTCAGTAATGTTGTCTTCATAGTAGAGTCTCTATATATTAAAATGTGCAGAATCATAGCCAAAATACCATATAAATTTAATTAAAATGTAAAGGGGTAATTTCTTATGTAAACATGAATAATTAAATAATGAATATTTTAAACATTAGTACTATTATTACAATAGGATCTACTTATTGTATATACGATGTTGGGACAAATGAACTCATATAAACACTTTTTTCAGAATTATGAATGTGAAGTTGAGAAGTGATCATTCACATAGATAGAAATGAAACCAGACATATCCAAGAAGTGATTCATATTTTAATATCATAAAATGATTATTAACAGTCATTATAAACATGTATTAGATAATATTTTCATGGGGAACCTATAACTTCGCCTAAAACTCACTCCCATATAAACTGATAAAATTATAAGAATTAAATTTCATTCATTTATACTAATGAATGTGACTCGATGATTTCAATAGAAACCATTCAATATAAAATGGAAATTATAGCTAAAATTAAGACCAAAAGGAATTTTAGGTTTAGAGGAATATATAAAAATTGGGATGATTTTTATATAGAAAATGATTCTTGGGAATAAATAATCACGAACCATGTGATATCAATAATGATAGAAGGAAACATTTCAGGCCATAATAATTAATGAAATTGTATTTGTATCTTGGGAAACATTATTTATAACCCATTTTAAACCTATGTTAATAATAAAAACAGCCTATTTTAATCCATACGAGACACCCTCAATTAATTCAATTCTTCTTACCCATAATAAAAAAGAAACAATGACCAATCTATTTTAGAAGAATTATATCTCTCTCTCATCATATAATCTCCATCAGGATCACCCATTTTTTATGATCAATAATGGGTCCCTTCCATTTATATAATATATATCAGGCTCAACCCTCATCTATACTATGGCTCAATCCCTTATAAAATCTGTATTGGAATCACTTTTGAGCTATAATGAGGCTTAATTATTTGAATAAGCTATATCAATCTATCTCATGAGTTATAATAGGGATAAATACTTCATATAATATATTTCAATATCACCCATTCATCAATAATAATTTCAAAATATTTTTCATTAATGAAATGTTTAGAGTTCTTCTCGTTTAAAACAGAACAACATACAATGTTATTTCTAATATTGATTTTGTTATCGAAATGAAATATAACACCCCAACCCCTCTAGACCAGATTCAGTGCATTAATTGTTATGTTTTGATGGTTAAAAGGAATGAAAATCCCGAAAGAATGAGTATTTTAGTAGTCTTGATGAAACTAGAAACATATACGTGACTCAAATTACATTGGAAATGGTTACAAAAATACAATACATAACAAAAACTAAAAACTGCATCCACAGGAACTCAATAAATGATCTACTCTTCGTCACCTGTTGAAAGTAAAAAATGAAAGGGGAGAGATCAAACAATTAGTAAGGGTTATGAATAGTAGAAGAATGAATTAATAATAAGTGAATTGTAAACAATTTTACATAATAAATATGGCATAGTGAATAAATGAAAAACTCATGCAATTAATAAACTAAGTATGAAAATGTATCCATCGTTTTTCCCATTGTGAAAACCTCATGGATAGTAATAGATGATAATGAATAAAAAGAATGATTTTTAAATGGACCTCATGTATCTGGAACATTATACCATAATACTATAAAAACAGTTTAGTTCTGTGGGAAGAAACCATTCTGATTTTAAGAAACAATCTCGAAAGGTTTGTCACCAACTAATTTGTATCATGAGACCTACTGATGCATTGAGGGGATTTAGTTGGTCCCACACACCACTGCATTTACAAATAATTCTTTATATATAGATTTAACAAATGATCAATATGCGTTTACATTATATGTCTAGAATAGAGGATACATATTCATCAATATTTCCATAGTCAAAACAACATTCAAAAGAAATACCATAAGGAAAATGGTATAAGGATTAGAAAACAATCATTTACTAGATATGAGAATATGGAAATTTAAATGGAATTTAATTAAAATTGAAAAGTGATCTAAAATGGGCAGTAGGTAAACCACATAAGAAATAGTAGGTGCACAATACAAAGAAAGTCACAATGAAGTGAAAATTTAGACAATGCTCGTTGCCACATTGTAATCAATTGAGTCGTATGACTAAAAGTTAATAACCACCAAATGAATCACAGAATAACATGAATATAAAGATAATAATGATAATATAAATCAAATAGAAGTACACCTATAAATCATATAAGAAATAATAGGCAAACAATGGAAATCCCACATAATTGAATGTGAGATGAGAAAACCCCTTACAAACATTTTAGCATGGTAACAAGTGTTCTTGCGAGGGCTTAATGAGAGGTAAAGGGGTATCCCATTATTTATACATCATAAAAAATTTATGGGGTATGTGTGAAAACATACCCCATCATTAGGAATTAAAAACATAAGAGCACAACATTGGGGAGACACTTGAACCAAAGTGAGAGAGAGGATCCCTTACATTATACTTGAAGGTGTTCGTGACTATTCTTAATGACCCGAATAATCAAATTTAGCTTTATTAATTAATAATTACAGAAAATAACGAACATTTAATTGATATTTAATAACTTTATTAAGTTCATTAATGTACGTTTTTATAGGTTTAAGAGATTCAATTTTATTATTCTGGTAGCATTTTCTTCTTTTGTTTTCATGATAAGTTTACTTGTATTCATGAATGTATTGTTGTATGAAATGTGGTTAAACATCGAGAAATTGAATATAAATTATCTGTGCAATTAAAGAGATATAGATGATCTTATAATGATTCTGGTTATATACCATGAGGATGAATCATTAGATGAGTTAAACAAAAACGCTTGGATTTGGCTGGGCAGTTCTGTGCACAATAATTTTTGTTTTGTATTATTATTCTTTATGATGAATGTGTAAGGATTCAAGAACATTAAACAAGATGAAATACATATATTATGAAATGTCTTAACCATTATAAATGTTTTAGGACCATTATTGAAGATGGTAATGCAAATAGAAAACATGTTTTATTTGAGTGTGATAAATTAACACATCTTGGACAATGTTTTCCTTTATTGTATAAAATGAAGGGAAAAAGAGAGATATTATGATGAAATATTTCATTAGCATAATGATAATACAATACATGTAAGGTAATGGAATTATCATGACATTTGGATGACGGGAGGTGAGAAGAGAGAACAAAAGAATGGAACTTTGCAAATGAAATTGAAAGAAAAGAGATGAGAGGTTCACCTCTGGAGTACTTCTCCTTGAGAATCTCCATGAGGCCTTTTTTTGTCCTTTTGGTGAGACCAGATGGAAAAGGACATTGAGAGATGGCTTGTGAAGAGTATTTGGTAGAATTTAGGTATGGCATGGAGCTTGAGGTGTATGAGAGGAAGTGGGGGTGAGGGGTGGTTTATATAGTGGAGCGGAGATGTGATTTCTCTATATTATATTCATTAATTTATTTTTTCTCCACAAGACCAGGAATAGTAAGTATTTAATGACCAAGAATAGTAATTTTTTCATTTTAATCCTAATCAATTTGGATTACTTTAATAGAATATCATACATGAACCTATAATTAGTGTATTTAGCTTATTTTGTAAATTATGGTATTTCACTATTCATCAAATATTCATGTAATTCAAAAAAATACCAAAAATTCACACTAACCGTTTTTCGAAATAGAATAAAAAAATGAATTCCATTGTTCAAAAATAATTTTCTAAATATAATTAATTAAATATATAATTAAAATCATTATTTAATCGGAATATATAAACACAAAAAATATTCATCTTTATTTTAATGGTGCCTAAATTTATTTATACATTCCTGGTTATGGATACCATTCATAAGAGTCATGTTACTATTCATAAAGGTAAGTTACTATTCATAATGGTCAGTTACTATTCATAAGGGTAGGTAACTATTCATAGAAAATTAAATTAATTCTATGAGACTCTAAATATCATCCTGAACATAAGTGTGTATGTCAGATTTTCATAATTAAAAACACACAAGTGGAAAATTTATGTTCAATGGCTAGGATATGACTATCTCTTAAATAACCAATTATTGTTTTAATGAAACTTAGTGCTTTATGAAATATAGGCTATGACTTGAATATATTTAAGAGAAACATACCATAAAATATTTGGCATGCTGTATTTAAGAGGAGATCATTAATTGAGTTCTTGTGGATGTAGTTTTTAGTTTTTGTTATGTATTGTAATTTTTTTACCTTTTACAATTTAATTTGAGTCAAGTCTATTTATCTAGATTCTTCAAGACTACTAAACTAATTGTTCCTTCTGGATTTTCATTCCTTTTAACCATGCCTATATTACAAGTAATGCACCGAATCAGTTATAGAGGGGTAAAGGTGTTACAGTTGGCATTAGAGGAAGTTTAATAGTAATGATAGAAACAAGATTAGAAAGCGTAGATTAGGGAATAATTACCTAAGGTTTTATTTGAGGACAAAAATATAAGATAGTCCTGATATTTTGGTAAGGAATAGATTATGTGGATATTTCAAGAAATACAGCCCTGTCTGGATATGAGTAGCTAGATGTGGCTCTGACATAGATGTACCTAGGAGTGAAAGCTCCAACAATGTGATTCAGGCTTGACCCGAGGTATCCTGGTACATGAAAATGGGCCTTGCTGCACTCTTGGTTTTGATACTCTATATGGACCTGATTTGGATTATTCATATTTTCTTTACAAGCCATTATGAAGGATTAAAATGTAAATTATTCCTCAAAGAAACCATTTTTCTGAATATGGGATTTTGTATGCCTGGGATTTCAATTTATGCTATGTATTTTGTTAAGTTGAGATTATATATTATGATTCATACCATAATCTAGTGTGTGCCATTATTTAGAAATGGCTTCTAATGGAAGAAGGGGAATCAATACTCATTGGCAATATAAGGATCTCCCCATTGATAAAGTCAACATAGTCAATGTTAGAGCATATAAGATCATGACCATATTGGGATAACCTACTCAGGTTGTAACAAAAAACCATTCCACACTTGTGTTGAATCTTTTCATGCATTAGAATCCCCCATCTTTTAGTGGGACTACAAATCTAGTGGATTCTGAGCAGTGGATCATGTCCCTGGAAATGATATTCATGGCATTAAGATGCAATGAAAATGAAAAGGTAGTACTGGCAGTATATTGTCTCAAGGGTGACGCTGATCAATGGTGGTCCTTGATTAAGAATACCACAGAGGAAGAAGAAATATAAGATATGAAATGAATGAATTTTAATGAAATATTCTTTGAAAAATATTTCCCTCTCTAGTAATGAACTGAAATGTTGAGGAAATTCTTTGGCTTAAAGTAAAGGGAAGAAGAAAATGTTGCGGAGTATGAGGATACCTTCATAAGGATAGCTAGGTATTTCATAGACTATGTACATGACTCTACAAACAAGATTGATCATTTATTTGAAGGTTTTAAGCAAAGTATATTAAGGGAATTGGATTCTCAAACATTTTCATCATATGATGAAATTGTATCAAGTGCCATAAAAAAGAGGAAAAGTTTTATAGATCAAATTTGTTCAAGGGAAACAAAGATAAAAAGCGGTACTCTGATAACCAAGGGAAAGGTGAATCACCATAGAAGAACAAGTTAATGAAGAAATTCTGATTATGGAAGAACTGTGGAAAGAATCATCTCAGGAAATGCTTGAGAGGCATGTGAGTCTGCTATAAGTGTGGAGAAAAAGGCCATCTATTTAATTAATGAGAATGGAAGAAAAAATTTGACGATGTTCAATGGTGCAATTTTAGAGATATGGGACACTATGAAATTGATTTTCTTAAGAACTAAGGAAACATGCCTAAGAAAATGACAAGAGATCAAGGGAGAGCTTATGTGATTACAACTGCAGAATTTGAAGTTACTAATGATGATGTAGTGGGTGCTTTAAATTTTCCCCCAAACATAGCCAATACATTATTTTATTCAGGATCATCAAATTCATTTATATCTTCCCATATTTCCATGATAATTAGATATGTCCAATTGGATTTAATAAATGGGTTATCAGTCAAAACACATAAGGGATGCATGATTGCAACAAAGTCATGTCATCTAGTCCCCCTCATGGAACATAAATGTGCTTTAGATGATAACCTTATCTTTATACCAATGATTGAATTTTATATGATTCAAAGTATTAATTGGATTTAAAACTATGATGTGAAGATTTATTTCTAGAATATGGATGTTATATTTTTTGAAAATGGTGTAGAATCCCTTATCTTTAGAGCAAAAACCTCAACACCTGATTCTTATCTACATCCACCCCCAGTAGCTTTGCTGAATGAAATACTTGGAGAGGAAAATAAACCAATATTTATAGTCTAGGAAATAAATCTTTATATCGATGATGTGCATATAGTGCAAGAATACATTGATATATTTCCATAGGATTTACCTGGACATCATCTAGAGTGAGAAATTGTGTTTTACATTGACTGAATTCTTGGAAAATGACCTATATCAAAGTCCCCATATAGAATGGCCTTTGTGTAAGTAGTGGAGCTAAAGAAATAACTAGAGGATACGAGTGAAAATGGATTTATTCAACCTAGTGTTTCTCCACGGGGAGCCCTGGTCCTGTTTGTCAAGAAGATAGACAGATCCATGAGGCTATGCATTGATTATAGGAAAACCAGCAATATTAAACTAAAGAATAAGTATCCTCTACCTCAGATTGATGAATTATTTGATCAAATTCTTCGTGCTCATTACTTTTCAAAGATTGACCTTCGATCAGGATATCTCCAGCTACATGTGAGGAAAGAAGATATTCATATGACAACGTTTCGAACTAGGTATGGGATTGCGAGTTTACAGTGATGACTTTTGGACTGGGTAATGCACCCTATGTTTTCATGGATGTAATAAATAGAGTTTTCATGGAATATCTTGATAAAATTGTGGTGGTATTCATTGATGATATCCTGGTGTACTCAAAAAGCTATGAAGACCATGATGATCACTTGCGTATTATTCTGAAAATAGTTAGATGAAATGAATTATATGGGATGTTTAGAAAGTGATAATTATGGATTCAATAAAATTTTTGGGCCATATTTTCTCCAAGGATGGAATCCTAGTTGATACTGCAAAGGAAAAGGCAATCCAAGATTGTCCAATGCCAACAAACATAACCGAGGTATAGAGTTTTATTGGCTTATGAGGTTACAATCGGCGTTTCGTTCAAAATTTCACCCGACTGGCTAACCCACTAACCAAGATCACACGTAAAGGAGTTATGTTTGTGTGTATAAAAGAATGTATAGAATGATTCAATGAATAAAAAAGATGATTGGTCAATGCTTCAATTCTGACTCTTCCATCTGGATGTGATGTATTTGTAATATACATCGATGCATTAAAGAATAGACTAGGATGCATCTTTATGAAAATTATAATGGTTTTTCTTATTCATCAAGATAGTTTAAGACTCATGAGAAAAATTATCCAACTAATGATCATGAGATAGTAGCCGTAATATTTTCGCTGATAATATAGAGACATTATCTCTACAGAGAAATATGTGAGATTTATAAGGACCATAAGAGGTTGAAATACATTTTCACACAAAAAGAACTCAACATGAGGCAACGTAGATGTGTCATGTTACTCAATGATTGCAATTTTTCAGTACAGTACCACACAGGAAAGACAAATAAGGTGGCATATGCATTAAGCAGGGAAGATCATGGACTCCTGATCCGAATGAAGATTCAAAGTGATCCTATATTAATGGATCTTTGGATTATGGGTATGGGAATTGATAAGGAAGGGGAAACATCTTTCATCTCTCAAATTATAGATAAAATATCATTATTAGATAAGATAAAAATCTCTTAATCTGATGATGAGAATCTGCATAAGAAAATTATGGCACTTAAGGATGGGATATTGGAAGACTTCATGTATGAGGAAGGAGTTATGATGTTTGGGAAGAGGTTATGCATCCCATTAGAACCTGAGCTAAAAAGGGTTACTATTATAAGATGCTCATACATAAAATTTTCAAATACACCCAGGTAGCCCAACGAGGTATAGAGATCTGAAGGAATATTTTTGGTGGGATAATATGAAGCGAGAAATTGCTGAATACATGTCAAGGTGTATAGTATTTCAACAAGTGATGGCAAAGGGACAACATCCTATATGAATGATGAAAACTCTACCAATTCCTATGTGGATGTGGGATAACATTATGATGGATTTTTTCACCAGAAAACCGAGGAAATATATTATGAATGATGAAATATGGGTATTTGTTGATCATCTCACAAAATCAATCCATTTACTTCCTATAAGAGTGGATTTACCACTTGATCACCTGACAAGACTTTATATTAATAAAGTTGTAAGATGTAATTGTGTACCTCTATCGATTGTGTCTGATCGAGATCATTTGTTTACATCAAAATTCTGGAAGAGTCTACAGAATGATTTGAATTCTGAGCTTCGTAGGAGTACTTCTTATCACCCCCAAACCGACAGACAATTTGAAAAGACTATTCAAACTCTAGAAGACATGATGAGGTCATGATCTCTTGACTTCCAAGGTATGTGGGATAAATACATTCCTTTTGTGGAATTTTCCAACAATAATACTTTCCATTCTATTATTCAAATGGCTCCATATGAAGCATTGTATGGAAAGAGATGTCGAACTCCAACTTGTTGGGATGAAGTTGGTGGGAGGAAACTTATAGGCCTAGAACATATTGAGGTGACCACAAAAAAGGTAAAGACAATTCAAGCCCATACTAAAGCATCCCAATGTAGAAAGAAGAGTTATGGTGACAACCAGAGAAAGGATTTGGAATTCTAAGTGGGAGGTCATGTATTTCTAAATGTATCTCCATGGTAGGGTGTATTAAGGTTTTGTAAGAAAGGGAATCTATGCCCTAGGTACATCAGGACATTTTTAATTTTGGAAAGAATCAATGTAGTATCTTATCATTTAACAATGCCTCAAAGTATCTCAAGGTTGATGATGTGTTACTTGTGTCATTGTAGAAGAAATACATACCAGACCCAATGCATGTACTCACCTATGAAGAAATAGAACTAGAACATGATATGTCATAATGTAAAAAGTCTATAGGGATTCTTGACACAAGGGAACTGGTATTGAGAAATCAGATGACTCATCTAGTAAAGGATCTTTGGAAAAACTAGATTATGGAGGAAGCAACATGGGAAACTGAGGATTCTATGAAGAAGAACCACCCACATCTTTTTGGCAGGATTTATAAATGAAAAATTTCAAAAGGAGGGAATAATGAAGCACACAAAACATTTTATGGTATGATTCTAAAAAATATAGTTGATTCATAGCCTATATTTCAAGATGCCCGTAGTTTCATTTAATCAACACTTTGTTATTTAGGTTATAGTCATATCCTAGCCATAGAAATTAAATTTTCCACATGTGTGTTTTGAACTTTGAAAATCTAAAATACACAGTTGTGTTCAAGATGATATTTAGTGTCCGAGAGTATTAACTTAATTTTCAATGAATAGTAAACTACCCTTATGAATAATAGCATACCCTTATGAACATTAAAATACCCTTATGATTAGTATGATGAAACTTATTAATGGTATCCATATCGATGAATATAAAACTAAATTTAGGCACTTTTAAAATAAAAATGAATACTGTAAGTGTTTATATTTTTTGATTAAAAAAAGATTTCAATAAAATATTTAATTAAGCATATTTAGAAAATTCATTTTGAAAAATGGACTTCATTTTTGGATTCTACATGTAAAAAAATGGTTAGGGTGTATTTTTTGTATTTTTCTGCAATTCTTGAATTATTGATGAATAGTGAAATACCATAATTTACAAAATAAGTAAAATACACAAATTATAGAGTCATGTATGATGTTATTATGATGTAAGACTGATTAACTCAGATTCACATGATAAAATTAATATTCTTTATCATGGGAGACTCACTAATCCTTGTCTTTTGGATAAATAATAAATTAATGAATATAATATAGAGAAATCCTCTCTCCCCTCCACTATATAAACCACACCATACCCCCTCTTCCTTCCACACCACTCAAGCTTCAAGATTTGTTTAAATTCTATGAAATAATCTTACCAAGACCTCTTCCTATGTCCCAGACCTTTGGGTCAAACCAGAAGGCCAAAAATAGCGGCCTTAAAAAGAGATTCTGAATAAGGAGTACTCAAGAGGTGAACCTCTCTTCCCTTTTCTTTCAATTTCGTTTACAAAGCTACATTATTTTGTTCTATCTCCTAAACTCCCCTCATCCAAATTCCATGATAATTCCATTACCTTACATGTACTGTATTTTAATTATGCTAACGGAATATTTTATCACAATCTCTATTTCCCCCTTCCATTTATACAATAAATGCAAACACCATCCGAGATATGTTAATTTATCACCCTCAAGGAACAGATGTTTTCAATTTTCATTACAATATTAAAAATGGGTCAAAAAACGTTTTCTATGGTTGAAAAAGATCATAATATATGTATTTTATCTTGTTTAATGTTATGTAATCCTTACACATTCATAATATGGAATAATAAAACAAAATAAGTTTATTGTGCTCAAAACTGCCATGCCAAATCCAGGCATTTATTTTTAACTCATCTAATGAGTCATCCTCAAGGAATATAACCAGAATCATTATTAGATCATATATATATCTTTAATTTCACTAATAATGTATATTAACTACTCTTTATGTTTAACTACATTTCAAACAAACATCCATTCATGAGTACAAGTAAACATATCATGAAAACCAAAGAAGAAAATGCTACCAAAATAGTAAAATTGAATCTCATAAACCCATCAAAAATGCCATTAATGAAACTAATAAGGTTATAAAATATCAATTATATGTTCATGAGGTTCTGGACTTATTAATTAATGATTCTAAATTTTATTATTCAGGTCGTTAAGAACAATCACAAACACCTTCAAGCATAAGGTAAGGGATCCTCTCTCTCACTTTTGTTCAAGAATCTCCCCTACGCTGTGCTCATTACTTTTTAATAAATAATGATGGGGTATGTTTTATCACCTCCCATATACATACATTATGGTATAAAAATAATGGTATACCCCTTTACCTATCATTAATCCCTCACAAGAACACTCATTACCATGCCGAAATATTTGTAAAGGGTTTTCTAATCTCACATTCAATTCTATGAGATTTATTTTGTTCACCAATTATTTCTTATATGTGGTATAGGTGTACTGACATTTGATATATATTATAATTAATCTATTTATAATCATGGTATTCCTATGATTCATTTTTTTTATTAACTTTCGGTCATATGACTCAACTGATTACAACATGTTAACGAGCTTTGTCGCAATTTTCACTTCATTGTGACATGCTTAGTATTGTTCCCATACTCTTTATTATGTGGTGTACCTACTTCCCATGTGAGAAAACATTTAAATTTAAATTATATTCATTTTAAATGTCCATATTCTCATATCAATGATATGATTTTTTTCTATGTTGTATACCATTTTACATATGATATTTATTTTAAAAGTTGTTTTGACTGTGGAAATATTGATGAATCTGTATCCTCTATTATATATAGATAATGTAAAGGAATATTGAATTTATGTTTAATCTATGCATAAAGAATTATTTGGACATGTAGCAGCGGGTGGGGCCCTCTACATCCCCTCAATGAATCAGTAGGTCTCAACAGACAAATCAGTTGGCGACAAACCCTTCGAGTTTGTTTCCAAAAATCAGATAGGTTTCTCCCCCAGAACTAAATCATATTTACAGTATTATGGTATCATGTGAAATATAAATAAAGTTCAATTAATAATAATTCTCTTTATTCATGATCAATTATTACTATCCATGAGGTTTTCTCTATGAAAAAAATCTACGGATGCAGTTTCGTTCTCAATTTTTAATGGAGTGAGTTTTTCATTTATTAACCATGCCATATTGATTATATAAAATTGTTTAAAATTATGTTAATATTGATTCATGATTCCACCATTATTAACCCTTACTGAGAATTTAAGCTCACCCCTTTCATTGTAAACTTTAAACAGGTGACGAAGATGAGAACATTTATTGAGTTTTTGTGTATGCAGTTTTTAGTTTTTGTTATGTATTATATTTTTATAACCTTTTCCAATATAATTTGAGTCACGCCTATATACCTTGTTTCTTCAAGAATACTAAACTGGTTGTTACATCAATATTTTCATTCATCCTTATCATGCCAATGTAACAAGTAATGCTCCAACTCTTGTCTAGAGGTATTGGGGTGTCACAAGAAATCTGGTCCAAGAAAATTCACAATCTATATAAAAAGGGTTGTATTAATACAAAATTTCAGTAGTCAAGTGAGTTTAACATCATGGTATTTTGACATTGATAATTTACAATACAATTTCAAAATCATGAAAACCATTATTGATTGAAAATAAACTCTTCAAATTGATAATAAATTGATAAAAATAAAATTTCACAAAATATTGTGAAAATAAACATAATTGAAAAAATAGAGTAAATATATAGAGGTAACATTTATGAAAATAACAGACATGATGGATGAAACATATGTTCTTACTACGAATTTTAAAGTAAACAATATTTTCAATAATTTTATAGTTGGAAAAAATCTGAACCACTTTCACAATGTTAATAAATTTTATTTTTAAACCATTTATTATTATGAAAAAGGTTATGTAAAATATCACTAGGAAATATTTTAAGTTTATAATTTTTTTTTGAAATCATGTTATAAATATCGAATCTATAAGAGAATTATTCTAGATCTAATATATGGAAAAATATTGATATCACTTAGAAAAAAATAATTTTTGTTTATTTAATAAATGATGGAAGAAATAAGATCTAAAAATATAAACTATATTTGTAACAATAGGTGAAAAAATTAAATCTTCTTCATAAAAATAAGATCTTATTATTTACTATAAATGAAACTTAAACATAAATAATCCAAAATATAAATGAGAGGGTATCCAAAGTCTTTGAGACATTGGTAATACTTAATTCATAACCCCAATTGAAGAATAACATCAGGTGAACATTAATTTTAATGAAACTAAATTGATTTATCGTATAACATATCAAGGGGGTAGTATATACACCTCATAATATTTGACTGGTTTATTACATAACATATTACCGATAAATACTATATGAGATGAGAAGCCATTGCAGTGATCATAATGTTGATGTGATAATTAAGCAATGAATCATTTATGCGTATAAACTTTAAATAAAATTATAACATTAAATATAAAACAAATGATAATTAAAATTCATTTAGAAAATAATCTTTGAATACAATATAATATTAATAACTAATGTAATCCAAGGTAAATAAATTCACTAATAAATTTATTTACAACTTGGAAACATTCACGTCAAATCCCCTTGGATGAAATAAATATAATTGAAACATAAAATAAAATGATGTTTGAAGTATTATTCATATTACATATAAATGGGTTAATATATATACCATATATATTTAATTAGGTGCATAAACATAGAATATTCATCAATAAAGAAAAATTTATAAAAAGCCACATAACTCGAGTGCAAACAATCCCTAATGGTTCACTAATAACTATATAATTAAAATATAACAATTATTTGATTCTAAAGAAACATTTAATTTCTTAATTCCATAAAAATATATAATTTTTTTATTTTTTATTGATTTCATAATTCAAAACTTAATCATTAATTTCCATGTCAGGTGTGTTGAGGATGTCTGGTTCATCGATTACAAAAAATAATCTATGTGTCGAATGTTGAAAAAGATGTCATTGTTCCATCATATTTATAATAATAATAGTGAAATAATTATCATTTTATATTGGATTTATAATTTTTGAAGATATTATTACTATTGGTTATGAAATTTAATTTTTGTTACAATCATGGGGTTGGTTGGCCAAACAAACATATGACTAACATTTCCATTATTCAATGATCATTATGGAATAAATGTAAGTATTATTTTATCTTTCCAATATTATTATCATATAAAAACTATATTATTTCATTAAATATACATATATATCATGAATATAATTTGGTGTTATGAAAATCATCACATCTCCTTGTAGAGGTAGTAGTATACTCATACGTAAGAACAATGTTATCATTTCTATGTGAATTGAAATGAAAAGTTAAATGATATATATTATATTTTAATAACGATAAAAATTTCATAATTATCCTAATTAATTCTTATATTTAACATATATTAATATCCTTTACCCATATCACCTCCCTTGTATGGTGTAAGTGAAAAACATCACATCATTTCATGAGACAGTAATCCAATGTACATGCAAGCGACCATATCATATCCCCGACAGAATTTAACGTTATTAGTTATATTTGATATCATAATCAAACTAGTATAATTAACATGATATATATATATATATATATTAATTCAATAAAAATATAAAACCACATGGGATAATGATGATATACGAATCACACCAATTCATGAGGTGGTGGACTATTTTACCCACAAATGATGGTTTTATTTTCCATTTGATGGAAAAAGGGATAGATTTAGGTTACTCCTTTAACAAAATAAAATATAAGTATATTGGTGATACGTTTTTCAATCGCAATAATTAATGAATATTTTTTTGTATTTAAGTGAAGAAATAACACAAAAACTATTGGTTAAAAACAATACCTCTTTATTATACAGCCTTCTACAGTTAGAACAAACGAATTATTAGGATTCTATCCAAATAAATAAATTGGAAGAAGGTAAATTATATGGAATTGATGTTTTAGAAATTTGAGGTATTTAGTTAGTAAATGGGATATGAATATGTGATGGGTTGAGTAGATGGTGTTACCTTCTATGACAAACGTAGTGGTACAAGAGTAATTTTTAAAAAGAAAAATGTGTACCAATGTATGTAACCTGGAAAATTAATAGAACATAGACCATTATTAATAGTCATACTTTTTAATGTCTAATTATATTCACTTAATAGATCATAGACATGTTTAAGGTCATTTTTACCATTATCATTTTAGTTTAACCCCTAGTTCATCTATTTTCACTATAATCGCATAAAAATATTTTTAATATTTTCAATATTCCCTATAACCAAAAATTATGTTAACCCTAATTGATATTATAAAATAATAAAAATTAAAATATTGAAACAATTTTAAGAAACTCAATTAATATAAGTGGAGGAATTTAAATTGAAATAAAATCCATTGGTGGGATGAAAGATTCATGAGATTTTATGAATTATAATCATTAAGTATAATTTAAATTCTTTTGTATCTTATATTACAATATGTTAAAACTTTTTCTTGTGTTATACACAACACTATTTTTGTCTTTAATTGCACATAACATCAAGATTCTTTGATAACATGTGTTACACACAAGGTTGAATCTGACCCGAAAAGAATATATTAATAATATTTTTATTTTACTTGATTTTTATAAAAAAATCCATTTTAATTGTATAAATGAAATGTAATTTATAAATTACTAAAATATTATTTACATGTTATTTTTAAACCAAATCACTGGTTATCAAATAATTGGAAATTAAAATTACAAAATGAATATAAAGGAAATTATTTAATAAATAAATTATTAATATTGGGAAAAAGTATTTTTAATGAAATTTATTGAATGTTTTTAATGAAATATAATTTATATATAAAAACATTACAAGCATATTTATATTTTCACTTTAAAACCTTGTTTTCAAATTACATATGTAGGGATAGATTTAAATCCATTTTCCCACTTATTTGATTTTAATTTAGAAAAATGAATTCCATATTTTTAATAAAAATTAATATATAAAGAATAATAATTTAAACCTTATTTTTTAAAAAAATTATTAGAGAAAAAAATTAAAATTCATTATAGTAATTAAGGTGAAAATGATTTTACGTTGTTGTTAAACATAGAATATAAAGTTTACCAAGGACCCAAAATATATCCACCACCAATTTTAGGGTCATATTTCTACAATTATGTTTTTATCCAAAATATGAATAAATATTTGGGATACATTCCCTATTATGTGACCCATAAAATGTTTTATTAAAATAATAAGAATAATGATGTACATGTGTTCCTTTTAATTCATATATTGCATTGGGGATATAGGAAACTATATATGTTCATATATAAATATCATTTTCAAAAAATAATTTTAAAAAGTAATAATAAATTATCATTAATTTTTATGGATGATATAATTACATTTAATTATTATGAAGTGCCAAAAAATGTATTTTTTTTGTAATAACTAAATAAAATAAATGATACTAAAAATATTCAAACTAAGGTGTATAGAAATAGTTTCATTCCCTATTATTATATATGAATATATCATTATAAAATTAATGGAACTTAATATATTTTAATTCCATTATTATTTGGATGTTCTTTAAATTCAAATTAAATAAATAATTGGAACAATTATATTAATGTTATTTTATGATAAATGGTTTTATTATGATTTAAGTTTAAATTACTAAAGACCCTATATTTTGTAATTTTATTTCAAAATGTTGATACATATAAACTATTTTCAATTAATGGACCAATTTTTCATTTAAAATGAATGCAATTACCACTAAATAGTAAAAAATCTATTGGCACAATTAGGGTTAATGAGGTTATTTCGTGCGTTATAAGAACTTGTGTTCAAAATTAATTTTAAAAAAATATGATTTTAATTTAATAAATTTGGATTGAGTTTAATAATATATGTTTATAAATTACATAATAATGCTAAATACAATTTAACTTTAATGGATAATTTACATCGGTTAGAAAAGAGTTTCCATAATGAAAAAATGGTAACAAATATGAGACATATTCTTTATGTAAGTAAATGTCTAAAACATGATTTATTATGTGTCATGGAAGTGATAACATATCATATAATCATTATAAACCATTAATTATAAATACTTATGTGTCTTATGTTTTTATATTACACCAATTAGTGAATACCATTGAGTATATAAAAGAGTGACACTCCTCCTCATATATAAAAAGTCATTCCTCCCCCTCTTCATCAAACCTCTGATACATTTTTTCTCTAAAGAACCAAATCCAAATCACTTCCAAACAACCATATCCGAATTATATAATCCTTATTTGGTTCATAAATAAATCCTTTCATGTTTTTCATGAAAACTTTAGCAGGATACATTAAGATAATGTAATGCCCTTCTAAAAGTGATTTTTATTTCGTTATCCATATCCTTAAATTTTTTTATGTATTGATTATATAATGATTATATTATGACCATTGTACTACTATATTTTAATATTATGGTTAAATACTACAAAGACACAATCTTCCAGCACATGGGTTAGGAATTCATTTTTCATGTGTACAGGTAAATTCCAACTCATAAACCGATGTCGTTAGTTTTCCTTCTAAATCCCTTCAAGGATATGAATAATGATGTAATTAATATTAATATTTGATATATATAATTAATTTTTGACTCTAAAATTATTATATAACACATAAATTAACACATTCAAAATTTTGGGAATATTATAACGTCATTCGTGTGTAATTCAGACAACCGCCTTTCGATGTGATGTGATTTGGTCATGCTTTATGTGGAATGTATTTACAATTGGTTTAATAATCCAATTTTTTTAAACTGAAATTAAAAAATAATTTAATTATAATATAATTATAAAATTTTAATTTTTTTTAAAAAAATAAATATTTAATACAACATGGAAATAATGTTCATGAAAATGAACAACCTACCATCAACATGAATAGTGTATTCCATTTCCAATAACAAAATAATATAAAATAAGCTAAATAAATAAAAATTTAATATACATTATATATATATAATATTTTATATTCTCAATATTATGAAATAATGTTTGAATAATTAATTCAAAAAATAGAAATTCAAATCATATAAGAAAAATGTGGGTCTTACCCAAAACACAACTTGAACATGAAATTGCTCATAAAACGATAATAAAATTCAATAAAGAAAATAATATATGATATTAAAAATATTAATATGAGTTTTTAATAATTTAATAACATATTTAAATCCATCATACATAATATTAAATAATGGTCATCCAAAAGGAAGTACGAGTTATGGATTTTTCTCATCTCAAATTTATTTCTATGGGTTATATACTATAATGACCATTTATTATTGGTGGGTGGATTATATATTTCTCTTGATTTTATTTTATGATTCATATTGAAAACTTTATGGTGATTTAAATATAAATTAAAGGACCTCTAATTCATGGTGTTTATGGTTTCAACATTACAAATGTTGTAATAGATATTTGTCTTAGTATGACTTATTTGAGATGTTTATTATGTTATACACATATATTATTTTATTAACTATATATATATACATATCATTTTTCCTCATTAATCATTAATATATTTATTTTAATGATATTATATGTTTCATATAATTTTATGATTGCATATGTATTATGATTTAGTGTTACCAATGGTTTAGGAGTTTCAGGTTATATTGTCATTATTTATCTAGATTTTTTGTGGATATGTTTCTGATGATGGATTATGATGATCTAAATATAATAAATTATCATGAAACTTATTATCATATATTTATTTCAGGAAAATATGTTTTCGGTTTGTTTTCCTCTATTTTTGTTCTCAGGGATTCAAATTAATATTTTTCTGAAATATAATCTTTTCGATAAGAATCACTTATTATTACAAAATCATGTTTTCTAAAAAAATTTCAGAAATAGTTTTTCATAGAATAGTAGATATTTTAATCATGAAATGTTTTAAATTAATTTTAAACTCATTTAATACATTCATTCAAGATTATTTAAAAAAAGTATATACTGAATGTTGTAAGTTATAAAAAGTGATTTAAAAATTGTATTTTCCTCAAAATGAATTTAATGATATTTTAATGGTATTTACATTCATCAAAGTCAACAAGAAATATTGTTACCCATGATAAAATAGATCTATTTTGTAGTGATTAAATACCCATTATTTATTTGGATTCATTAGTAATTTTTTATATTGATTGTAATGAATCCTTTTTAATTTCTATAGTTTCATTATGTTTTCAAGAGAATGTCATGGAACCCATTTCAGATAAACTGGATAAACATATTTCAATGAGATTATTTTGAAACCTGTTTCCTTTAGATTAGTTAATCATGTACTGAAAATTATAAATGCTTCTTCAATGACTTATGATTATATGAATTCTCTATATTTTATAATTATTATTTGGTTCATGGACATTATAAATAATTTGTTCAACCAGATTGGTCCTAGTGACCCCATTATATATTATTTGATGGGTTATCCCAAATAGGGATCTAATGAACTTGGTATTGATTATGTTATATGGGAAATTATATTGTAATACAACAGTAATGTTATTCATATTTATAAAGTTCCTATAAGGGTTCTGTAAGGGTTCTATAAGGGTTCAAGGATATGATGTTCTAAGATATGAATATATTTTCTCTATTCTTTTTATGGGTTTATGATGCTTCATTTGATCATAATTGATATCACATGGAAACTGATTATTTATTCTTACTGATTTTTACTTTTCTAAGGCCTTATTCAATTTTTTCATGTTTGATGATTCAGGTATTGATGGTTATGGATATTCATTTATTAAACTCTTAAAATTTTATCTTTCAATCATACTCCTTTGATATTATTAAGTTTATTGGTTAAATTTATTAGTTAATTCTTATGTTTATCTTTTCTGAGAATTTCATCTCACACTTATTATGTTTATTTTCCCATAAGTTTTAAGAAATGATGTGAAATAAGATATTTATATATAGGAATTCATATATATGATGGTGATGTCTTAATTTGAGAAGGAAATTATAGGTTAAGTGATAATTCCACCATTAAAGTTATTATTAATATTTGAGTTTTTTATACTTCTCTAAACAAATAGACCTAGAAAGTCATTGCGGTTATAATTGATCAAAATTTTCATTTTAGTGTTATGTTTTTGGATTGAAAGAATTGGGTCACAGTTATTTTCATAAATGTTGGAAACGTTATGTTCATTATTTTAGCACAAGATTTGATAGTTTGTCTCAATGGAATATATATTTTTTATCAATAGTCACCTAAATAACCTTTTTAATTTGTATTTTTTCATGTGAATTTATCTTAAGAGCTATGGATTGCAAAATTTTTCAATGTTATTAAGGACCATTATATGTTCAGAGTCTTATACATCATATTTTATGTATTTAAGTTGTATAATTTCATTGAGGTTATTAATCACATTTTTTGAGTCATTTTATTGGGTTGAAGTATATGTAAAACTTATTCTTAATAGGAAGTATTGATTTCATTTTTCAAGACATAAGTTTTAAGGTATTGATAACCTCTAGGGATTATATGATCCTTGATATGGTGTTAATTATGGGAAATTAGATTTTATAGTAGAGATAACCATTGGGTTGAAAATTTATTTGGGGAATTTGTTATTAATGTTAACTAAAAATAAGATCATTATAAGTTTTCCTTGAAATATTATAGGCATGAGATAAAATTTGATGTTAATATAATCATTAATTTTGTAGGTTATTATGGTTATTTTTGTTATATGGTTATGGATTTATTTATTTATTTTATTTAGAAAATGTTTATGAATTTTTAATATTATTTTTTCATATAAATGTTTATTAATATTACTAATTTTCACAACATGTTCCAATTTTTTTTCTTTGATTAATGATTCATGTTAAAAGAATTAATTATTATCTATTTTATGGTTTATTGTCATTAAATTCCATTTTTTTCTTTAAGTGTAATAAAAAGATCTTGAATACTCATTGTTTGAAGAAAATGATGAAAAATTTGAGGAAATTGGTTAATTGATGAAATTTTAATTATATGTAATTATATTTCATATCTGATCATTAAAGATGGTGAAAGAACAAATTAATATTAGAAAAAACATCTTCAAATAAAATTTTATCCAATTATTATTTTTAAATGATATTAATTCCATTTTCGCACCTATTTTTAAGGTAATTTTATTGACATCATCATAACCACATTATCAATCACTCTATATAAGTTTATTATAAATATTATTCCATTCCAAATACATATTTTAATTTCCAAAAAATATTCTCCCTATATTGATTCATAGATTTTCAGTAGCATGAGGTCACCTATTTATTTCATGTATTACATTTTTAAGGAATGTTTTATTTATTTAATTTTTACGTTGTGTTTCTACATAATAAAATTCTAAAAAAAGTTCAATACATAGATAATTAAGATCAATTTTGTGTGAGAAATTCATTTTATGGGAATAAGGATATACATCTTGATATTTTAAGATGTATATTTCTTAAAATGAACTTAATTTATTATATACCTACATATAAATTAAATTCATAGTCTATCATGAGTTATATAGAACATAATGTTTATCTTGCATTACACACAACCTCATGTGTTTTCAATAACTTTTGTTACATGCATGCACGAGTTTTATCGATCGACAATATACTATTAATATTCTTAAATAACATGATGGTTATAACTGATATGTTAGAATGGTAGGATTGAATTATACCGAATCAATTTTTAAAATATAGTTTACACATGTTTATATAATGAATTCAATGGTTAACAATTAATTATAAATGAAAATAAAAACTAGTTGCTTATAAAGAAAAATGATTTTACAAAAAACTATTTTTATACACCCAAAATATTTTTATATTAAATTATATTATTGAATGATATTTATTTAATCTATATATAATATATTAAAAAATATTTTTAACATTCATCTTGTGTTTCTTGAAGACATGATATCAAAATTTATTCACTTTTACGCATAAGAAGTTGTATTTTTCTAATGGTAAATTTTCATACTTTTAATTGAGAAGCTATTTTAATAATAAATAGTGAATGTTTATAAATTTTATCTTAAAAAACATTTTTATTTACATATGAATTTAAAAATTATGTTCTTATAATGTTTTTGTATTTTTTAGAGAAGTTTCATTTTATGAGGAATACTGAATAATAATATTTTTTATTTAAAATTGACATTTCATGAAAATAATTTCTAATGTTATATTATATTTTTAATTAAATTTAAACTAAAATTAGATCAATAAATAAACTTTTAATCTAGTTTAGTTCATTGGAATCATTTTAAAATTGACTTTCAACATATAATCACTTCATTCTTTGAACACTTTCACTTTAAAAAGCTACTTCTATATCAAGTATGTGGAATTGTTTTTAAAGGAAGATTTAACACTTATTTTATTTTAATTTAGAATAATGGATTCTATATTTTGTATATGGATATATTTTATTGTCTAATATTGTCAACTTAATATTTTATCTAATTGATTGTTGTAAAAAATTAATATTATTTACAACGATTAAGGTAAAAAAGAGTTTACTTAATGGTTAAACATAGAATATATTTTTTAACAATGACCCAAAAATTATCCAACAACCATTTAATAGACAAATTTATATCCGTATTATCATATGACCTAAATTGATAAGTTTTTGGGTCACATTTACATGAATTTAACTCATATAAATGTTATGAAATTAAAAATACAAAAATTCCCTTGTCTTCTTTTTAATTTCTATAATGATATTGGGATTGGAAAAACATCATAAGTTCTGCTATAAATATGATTTTGAAATATAAATAATATTTTAATCATAATAATGTTACTTTAGTTATTATATATTATATATTTACATTAAATTCAAATGAAATTCTAGCTCATGGTTTATATATTTAATAAAAAATAAAATAAAGGATAACAAATTTTTTTAATGTTAGCCAAATAGATGAATTTTGTATTCAAATAAATTTACTAGATTAATATATCATAAAAAATTATGGAAAAATTTTATATTTTAATTCCATTATTTTAATAAATTTTTAAATTGAAATAATAATGTTAAAATTGAAATATAGTTTATTTTATAAAAAATTATATTTTATGTATTAATTTAAAAATAATATGTTACTATCATATATAATGTTATTTGTTTAAATATTAATAAATTTAATTTATTTACCATTAATTGAAAAAATTTCTTCCATAAAGAATATATAGACCCCTAATCATTAATTTTTTTTCTAGTGTAGTTATGTTTAAAGTGGTGTTTTTGTACATTACATTCGCTTGTGTAAAAAATGTCTTTCCAACAAACCATATACATTTTTTTGATAAATTGTAATTTATTTTTTATAAAATGTTGGAATAAATTAAATAAATTTTTTTATGTAATTGTTTTTCTTAATGGATAACTTACTATGGATAGTAATCTTGTTGCTATAATGAAACACCAACATGGTAAAAAAAGAGAGACATAGATGTTATGGTTTTAAATGTCTAAAATACATGTTATAATGTTTTGTGTAGGGGTGGATAGAAATTATAATTCCATAAACCCATTGATTAAATATATTCATATCTATTAATGTATGATTGACCTCCCAATAAAGAATGTTTTTAGAATTTACAATAAGGTCACTCAACCTCAACTATAAAAGGGAACTCACACTACCTAATTCTACACACTTATTAATATTTTTGGATCACCCAAAACCTAAAAAAATAACTTAAAAATTTCTTACCTCATTATATAATACTTATATTTTAATAATGCAATCCATTTATGGTTTTACTTGAATCTTGAGACGAATAAACCATAAATGGGTAATATTATATGATAATCATTTTTATTTTATTTCCTTATCATATTCCCACATTCATTTTATATCAAGGTAATATAGTGGTCTCACCTTATTCTATAAACTGATATGTTTAAATGTTAAGGGTTGGACCTAAAACAATACACTGTTCCATCAAATGGGTCATGAAATCATTATAGGTTTGTATGCTGGACTAGGACCTCGCAAATCGATGTCCTTAGTTTTTAAATTATGAAATTTCATGGTTTTGAATAATTATGGTAATGATATTTATATTTCAAATATAGTTCTTTTATTATTAAATAATTATTATTTACATCAATATTTCATGATTTCTATTTTTTGGAATATAATAATCTCTTTTGTTTGTATGGTGAACAACCATCATTCGATGTGATGTGATTCTTTCATATTTTACATGGAATGAGAAAATATGGGTTTAATTATACTATGTATAAAATGTTAAATAAAAATGATACATGAATTTTAACATATATTAATATATTTATATCGATTAATTTTATTTTTTCAGTCAGTGCGATAATGAAAATTGAAACATCGTTCCTGCGAACAAATGACCTATTGTCTCGATTAATAGTGTACATAATTTCTTATCAATAAATTATACGGATTAAAAAAAATACAAATATATTGAATATATATGATATTTATATAATTTTTTACTTTTTTAAAATTTATAAAAAATTATTGAATTATGTAGACCCAAAATATAATGTCAAAATATATATAAAAAACAAAGTTCTTATTATCCAAAACATTACTGTTACATGTAATTAATAATTACCATGTAATAAAATTTCATAAGAAATATTGTAAGATATTAAAAAATTAATATTTTTCTTTAATAAGGTTATAACAACTATAAAACCACAACACAAGAAATTAAATCATATTAGTTTAAAAGTTAGTGTTATGTACTAGGTTTAATTGTCTCTATTTTTTTAGGAGATATATACTATAATAACCACTAATTCTAATTTTGTGATGTATATAAAACACATGAATGTAATTATTGACTAATATACATTAAATTATTTTGTTTTACATATCCATTTGATGATTTATCTTTCAAGAGTTTTAATGTTTCAATGTTACCAATGATGTAATAGATTATTGTCTCACTTTTCATTCTTTGAGAATTTTGTAATGCTATACACCAATTTTGTTTTATGAGATGGATATATACTGCCCCTTTTTAATTTCAAATAATTTTTTTTTCAATTTTCCTGATATAATGTTTTTCATTTAATTTTACACTTTCATGGAATTTACAATTCAGGGTTACCAAAGTGTTAAGATTTTGATGATAAAATTTAATTATTTATTGGGGTTTTTTGTGATTAAGTATATAATGATTATATCCTATGATCTAGATATAAATAATAGTAATTAAATTTATTATCCTCTATTTACGATAATATAAATACATTTTCTATATATTTTACTCTCTTTATTAACTCAATAGTTCCAAATAATATTTTTTTTTATCGAAAATCATCTTTGTTATAAAAAATGATTTTTACTCCAGAACAATTTTTTCAGAAAACTTTATAATTACTATTTTAAAAATTATTTTTCATATTTAATTGGATATTTTAATCATGAAATATTTTAATTTATCTTATTGTATTCCATTATAATATTTTAAGGATACTTTCAAATAAAAAATATTTTCAAAATGATATTTGATTTAAGAATTTATTTTCTAACTGAAATGGGTATTTTACTCAAATTTTCAATAATTATAATTTAATGGTATTCACATTTATCAAAATTAGAAACCCCAAATTTTACCTATACTCTAATGGGTATATTTTTAACTGATTCCAACTTTATTATTTCACTTGATGAATTATTATTTTTAAGAAGATTATTATGAAACAAGATTCTTTTCCACTGGTTAACCATGTTCTAATGATATTTTAATGATCTAATTTACCTTACTTTGGGTAATCATGTTATAAAAATAATAAATGTTTTTTCAATGTGATATAAGGAAATGAATTCTCAATTTGATTTATTCATTGTTAAGTTATTAGATATAATAAATGATTGGAGTACCCAAATAACACAGGGTAAGCCCATTATAGATGATACGATGGGTGCACCCAGATAGGGATCCAATTAATTTTGTAATGATTATGTTATCTGGATAATTATAATGAAACTCAGCCATATAATTATAAATATTTATAGGTGTTCTGTAAGGGTTATGTATTTGTAAAACAAAATGATATTTCAAGATACAATTATGTTCTATCTATTCATGATATGGGTTTCTGAGTTTTCTTTTGATTATGATTTATATGAAATTCAACATTATTGTTAATTTCTATGGATTTTCCATTATTAAAACCTTATATTATTTTTTCATTTTTGATGATCCATGTATTCATATGTTCACTAGTGACATTTATTTGTTTATTCTTATGTTTACCCTTACATTTCATTTCAGACCACCCTTACTATGTTTATATTTCCCCATGTATTATTGAATAATGTGGAATGAGCTATATCCATAAGAGAATTTATTGGTATGATGATATTATATTTCTGTGAAAAAGAGAAGATTTGTTAAGTGGGAGAAACTCTCTTTTAAAGTCGTTTTTATGTACGTTTTTCAATTAATATTTATAGACATATATAACAAAAATATTTTGAAGTAATACCTCATTAGGGGGTTTTAATAAAATATAATGGTGTATAATAATCCACATTAGTGCAATTTAAAAATAAATACACTTTTTCGAACCAAAAACTAAACTTATACCAAAATATTTTATATAAATTATACAAATGAAATTAAAAAGAAATAAATATAACTAAGTTATAGTTATTTTTTTAAATATTTTTCAATAATTAATGGGATTTCTAAATTAAATTATTTATTAAAAATAGATTTCATTTTTACAAAAATCATTACATTTCACTATTGACCAAAATAGTATTATTGTATAGAAAATCCAAAAAACATTCACCATAATATAATCTTGATATTGAAATATCTTAAATGTACTTCATTTTTTCATATACATTTCTAAAATCTATAATCATTAATTATAATATTTTTTCAATGATATAATTTCTTTTTGAAGAAATGTTTTTAGATTATTAAAATTACATTATAAAATATTTATTTATTTTTTACTAAGCATTTATTGATGAATTAATATTGATATATATATATATATATATATTTCAAAAAGTAATTATTATTATTTTTTCCTTCCAACTTAAAAGATATTTTATAATGGTCATATATATATTATGACAATTATGCTAGAGTTTGCATGTTGAACATGATATCGAACAAAATGTTATTATTTTAAACTATAATTTTTTATATCCTTTCCCCCAAAATAAATTTCATACTATCAATTTTAACAAGACAAATATTATTATATTTTATAAATGTTGATATAGTTTTGTTGAAAAATGATATTGTGTATCGGTTAAATATGAAATACAACTTTAATGGAGAAATGAATTTTTAAAGGTCAACACATAACTTGGATTCCATGTTGGAACACATTAGAGTGTTGTAAAGATATGAACAAGGAATAATGAAATAATTACAAACTAACAATGGATAGTTACAGAGGTCATTGATCAAAATAAATTTAATGATAATGAAAATATCAACACCCAGAATACCATAAACCCTTTTGGTAAAGTATATGATTTCATAAAAAATTAGCAAAAAAGGACAAAATTTTCATTTTAAAGGAAATTTTCCTAGAGTGGTGGAATTAGTTCTCCATATTGGGAAGTAACATAAACCAAATTACTTAAATAAAATGTATAATTTCATCATTTGATCTTCTTACATTTCAATCAAATCATTTATCTTCTATTTATGAGAATTGAAGATGAAATTCATTAATACACGAAGCTCTGAAATCAACATAATATGGAAATCATAACCATACTAGTGATAATAATCATAGTTTAACTATATTTTGGGATATAAAAAATGAAATGGTTACCACAAGGTCAGATAATTTCCAAAACAATAAATCTTTATATTTTGAAATAATATATTAATATCCAAAATTCAACATTATTACTCCAAGTTAAACTAAATAATTCTAAAACAAAATTATCCAAAATGGAATCAATTACCTCAATATTATTTATTATTAAAACCCAACATGTTATCTGATACCTATCAGAATATATGTCTTAAAATGTGCAGAAACTCTTCTAAAATAAAAATGTTAACTTAGTCACAAAATAACTTTTCAATCACATGATTATCTATATGATTAAAAACATTACCCATAATTACCTCAATATTACAGATCTTAGAAACCTTGAATTTTAACAATTATATAAAATAATTATCAAAAAACGTAAATTCATACCTCATGTAAAATAAAATAATTACATATACATCAACCAAGTAAAATATCTAGTAAAATTTCAATAATCACATTATGATCTCATTAATGAAAACCTCAAACAGGTGTCATAGAATTTAAACATTTGATCAACCTTAATATCATAAACTCTTTATTATATAAGTATCTATAAATACAACATCTCATGAAAAATTCTATATCTACAATGTTTTTTACATCCCTCTACGATACTCACTATAACATCAAAAGTCCTACAATTCATGATAGAATGCTAAAATCTTAAACAATACATTTCTATCTTCGATACTAATAAATGATAAAAAAATCATCCAAATCTTAAAGCATCATAAGAAAATATTGGATCACTCACATACCTAAAAACATTTTACATTTAGTGTATTATTGAATTATGTATAACTCTTGAATAAACTATACCCATGAATTAGTGTCAGTGTTCCAAATAGATTTTCCATTTTACATTATTTCATCATCATCATCAATATGAAACCATTCTATATATAATTAATAAATCATAATTCTTGGAATCTTTGGGAAATTGATTATTTTGAAGGGTCACTTGAAATTCATAGTAAAGTTAATGATAAGAATTAAGAATTGAATATCATTAGTGGTCATAATAAGGGCTTAAGGGTATGTTGACATAGTATATTTTAATTTTCATCATATAAGAAAACTCATTCCCACAAAATATAGATTATTAAACATGTGTAATATCATAATGAATTAATTTAATGTTTTTATTGTGTTCTAAATTTAATTTTATATTGTTCATACTACATCAAATATTTATATGATGGCAATTTTTACTGATAAACATTTGGATCATTACAATTAAAAATGAAAGGGTCCTGAGAATCAATAATTATGATCCATTTGATGTCAATAATGATCAAAAGACAAATTAAAAAATTATCCCATGATTTATTCAGATTTTGAATGTAGAAAATTCTCTTAATATCCAATTTTAGACATAAAAAATATATAAATAGACTCTAATTAAATTCATAAGATAATCAATTTTATAAATCCATCATTATTGCCTCTAAAAACAAATAACGTTACTCAATGAATTTAAGAGCTATAATAGGAATCTACCTTTGTATAAGATATGTAAGTCTCTCCAATTTTTAAAACTTGTAATGAAGTTTAATGTTTATTATAATCCGTAATTATATCATTGATGATCTATAATGGAGATCACTAATTTGTATAAGTTATATAGGGCTCAACCTTGTGATATAGTGTGTCTCTACTATTCATATAATCTATATTTAGTGCACCCATGAGATATAATAGGGCTCAATCCTTTGTATAAGATATATCTTGATCACTCCTTCATCATCAATAATGAACAATTAGTGTTTATGAAATAAAAAATTAGTTTTTTTTAATTTCAATCAGAATAATGATAAATATTATTTTAGAGAACGGTTATCCTTTCGAAAGAAAATATGTTTCATGAAAATGACATAATAAATCCACAAAAATGAATCACAGAATACCATGAATATAAATTGAATCATGATAATATATATAAAATGGTATCACACCTATACATCATATAAGAAACAAGAGGCGAACAATGAAAGTCCCACATAATTGAATGTGAGATGAGAAAACCCCTTACAAACATTTCGGCATGGTAATGAGTGTTCTTATGAGGGATTAAGGAGAGGTAAAAGGGTATCCCATTATTTATATATCAAAATGGAAGTATGGGGGAGGTTTTAAAACATACCACATGAGTAGATATTAAAAATAAAAGAGCACAACATTGGGGAGACTCTTGAACCAAAGTGAGAGAGAGGATCCCTTATGTTATGCTTGAAGGTGTTCGTGATTATTCTTAACGACCTGAATAATCAAATTTATCTTCAACAATTAATAATTCCAGAACCTCATGAAAATTTAATTGATATTTTATATCATTATTAGGTTCATTATGGTCCTTTTTGATGTGTTTAAGAGATTCAATTTTATTGTTTTGGTAGCATTTTCTTCTTTGGTTTTAATGATCTGTTTACTTGTATTCATGAATGGATGGTTGTTGGAAATGTTTTTAAACATCCTGAATTGTGAACATACATTATTAGTGAAATTAAAGAGATATAAATGTCCTTATAATGATTAAGGTTATATACTATGAGGATGAATCATTAGACGATTTAAACATAAACACTTGGATTTGGCTTGGCGGTTTTGTGCACAATAAATTTGTTTTGTATTATTATTCCATATTATGAATGTGTAAGGATTACAGAACATTAAAAAAGATAAAATACATATATTATGATCTATTTTATCTATTAGAAATGTTTAATGACTAGTATTGGAGATGGTAATGAAAATACAAAACTTGTGATCTTAGAGTGTGATAAATTAATACATCTCGGATGGTGTTTTCATTTAATGTATAAAAATAATGGAAACAAGATAGATTATGATGAAATATTTCATTAGTATAATGATAATACAATACATGGAAGGTAATGGAATTATAAAGGAATTTGGATGAGGGTAGGGGAGAGGAGAGAACAAAATAAAGGAACTTGTTAAAAGAAATTGAAAGAAAAGAGAAGAGAGGTTCATCTCTTGAGTACTTCTCCTTGAGAATCTCCATAAGGCCTTTTTTTGGGCATTCTGGTGAGACCAGAAAGAATTGGACGTGGGTAGTGGGCTTGTGATGTGTATTTGGATAAATTTAGGCAAGGCATGGATCTTGAGTGGTGTGGGAGGAAGAGGGGGTGATGGGTGGTTTATATAGTGGAGGGGTGATGGAATTTCTCTATATTATATCCATTAATTAATTATTTCTCCACAATACATGGAATAGTGAGTCTTCTATTACAAATAATAGTAATTTTATCATGTAAATCCGAATCAATTGGTCTTATATCAATAGAACATCATAAAAGACTCTATAATTAGTGTATTTAGCTTATTTTGTAAATTATGGTATTTCACTATTCATCAAATATTCATGTATTTCATAAAACTAACAAAACTTCACCCTTACCATTTTTCAAATTGTAGATTACAAAAAAATAAGTCCATTTTTCAAAAATAATTTTCTAAATATGGTTAACTAAGTAATTCATTAAAATCGTTATCTAATCGAAATATATAAATACTTAAAATTTTTATCTTTATTTTAAAGGTGCCTAAATTTATTTATACATTCCTAGGTATGGATAACATTCACAAGAGTCATGTTACTATTCATAAGGGTACGTTACAATTCATAAGGGTTGGTTACTATTCATAAGGGTATGTTACTATTCATAGAAAGTTATGTTAATTCTATAAGACTCTAAATGTCATCTTGAACACAAGTGTGTATGTCAAATTTTCAAAATTGAAAACACACAAGTGGAAAATTTAAGTTCAATGGACAGGCTATGACTATCTCCTAAATAACCAGTTATTGTTCCAATGAATCTTAGTGCTTTATGAGATATAGGCTATGAATTTAATATATTTAAGAGAAACATACCATAAAATGTTTGGCATGCTACATTTAAGAGGTGGTCATTAATTGAGTTCTTGTGGATGATGTTTTTAGATTTTGTTATGAATAGTAATTTTGTTACCTTTTCCAAAGTAACATGAGTCACGTCTATGTATCTAGTTTCTGTAATACTACTAAACTAATCATTCCTTTTGGATTTTCATTCCTTCTAACCATTCTAATATAACAAGTAATGCACCCACTCAGGTTTAGAGGGGTTGGGGTGTTACAGTTGGTATTAGGGAATGTTTAGTAGAAAACATGGATACAAGATTAGATAAAGTAGATTAGGGAACAATGCCCTAAGGTAGAATTTGAGGAAAAACATACAAGAATGTCCCAATATTTTCGTTTGAAATAGATTATGTGGATATTTCAAGCAATACACCACTGTCTAGATATGAGAAGCTGGAGGTGGGTCTGGAACAGATGTAACTAGGAGTGAAAGCCCCAAAAAGGTGTTTTGGGCTTGACCTATGGTATCCTGGTACATTACAACGGGCCTTGATGCACTCTTGGTTATGAAAATATTGAGGTATATGATTATGATAATTCATATTTTCAATACAAGCCATTATGAAGGATTGAAATGTAAATTATTCCAAAAAGAAAGCATTTTTCTGATTATGGGATAAGCCGTGCATAGGATCTCAATTTATTCTATTTATTTTTTTAGTTTAGATTATACATTATGATTCATACCATAATCTAGTGTGTGCCATTATTTAGAAATGGCGTCTAATGGAACAAGGGGAATCAATTCTCATTGGAAATGTAGGGATCTCTACATTGAGAAAGTCCACACTGTTAATGTTGGAGCAGATCATATCCTGACCATATTGGGACAACTTACTTAGGTTTTAACGAACAACCATTCCACACCTGTGTTGGATCATTTCATACAGTATAAGCCACCATCTCTCAGTGAGACTAATAATCTAGTTGTTGCTGAGCAGTGGATCATGTCCCTTGAAATGTAATTCATGGAATTAAGACGCAATGAAAATGAAAAGGTAGTGCTGGAAGTATATTGTCTCAAGGGTGACGCTGATCAATGGTGGTCCTTGATTTAGAATACCAAGTAGGAAGAAGAAATAGAAGATATTAAAAGGAAGACTTTTAAGGAAATATTCTTTGAAAAATATTTCCCTCTTGTGCAAAGAACTGAAATTAAGAGGAATTTATTTGGCTTAAAGAAAAGGGAATAAGACATTATTTTAGAGTATTAGGCTACCTTCACAAGGCTAGTCAGGTATTCCATAGATTACGTATGTGACTCAGTAGAGAATATTGATCATTTATTTGAAGGTCTTAAGCCAAGTCTTCGAAGGGAACTAGATTCTCAAATATTTTCATCATATGATAAAATTGTATCAAGTGCCATAAAAATAGAGAAAGAGTTTTCTAGAAAAAATTTGTTCAAAAGAAACCAAGATAAAAAGTGGTACTCTAATAACAAAGGGAAATGTAAAGCACAAAATAAGAACAAGTGAATTAAGAAATTCCCATTATGCAAGAACTTTGAAAAGAATCATCTCATGAAACGTTTAGAGGCATGGTAGTCTCCTATAAGTGTGGAGAAAATGGTCATCTATCTAATGAATTTAAGTGGAATAAATAATTTGATGATGTCCAATGCTATAATTTTAGAGAGATGATACACTATGAAAATGATTGTTTTAAGCACCAAGAAAACATGACTCAGAAAATGACAAGAGTGCAAGGGTGATTTTATGCGATTACAACTGTAGAAGTTGTAGTTCTTAATGATGTGGTGGTGGGTGCTTTAAATGTTCCCTCAAACTTAGCCAACACATTATTTGATTTTGTATCATTTCATTCATTTATATCTTCCCAGTTTTCCAAGAAAATTAGACATGACCAATTTGATTTAATAAAGGCTTATTAGTCACCACTCATAGGGGATGCATCATTGCAACAATGACATGTCTACTAGTCCTCCTCGTGGAACATAAATGTGCTTTATATGCTAACCTTATCATCATAAAAATGATTTAATTTGATATAATTCTCAGTATTAAATGGCTTTGAAACTATGATTCGAAGATTTATTCCATGAAAATAGAGGTTACCGTTTTTGAAAATGGGATACAATCCCTCATATTTATAGATGAAACCTTGGCACCTGATTCTTATCTAAATCCACCCCCAGTAGATCTACTGAACTAAATACATGGATAAAAATATAAACCAATATAAATGGGCTAAGAAAGAAATCTTCACATTGATGATGTGCATGTAGTGAAAGAATACAATGATGTATTTCCAGAGGATTTACCTAGACATCATCTAGAGTGGAAAATTGAGTTTTACATTGACTTAATTCTTGGTACAAGACCTATATAAAAGAAACCCTATAGAAGGGACACTTTGGAAGTAGTGGTGCTAATGAAACAACTAGAGGATTTGAGTTAAACGAGATTTATTCAACCTAGTGTTTCTCTATGGGGAGCCATGTTCCTGTTTGTCAAGAAGAAAGATGGATCCATGAGGCTATGCATTGATTTTAGGGAAATCAATGCTATTAAAATAATGAATATGTATCCTATACCTCAGATTGAAATTTTATTTGATCATCTTCTTGGAGATCAATACTTTTTGAATATTGACCTTTGATCTGGTATCATCATTTACGTGTGAAAAAAGAAGATATTCCTAAGAAAATATTTCGAACCAGGTATGGGCATTATGAGTTTACAGTGATGCCTTTTGGAATGACTAATGCACCCTATGTTTTCAAGGATGTAATTAATAGATTTTTCAAGGAATATCTTGATGACATTGTGGTGGTATTCATCTACGATATCCTGGTGTACTCCAAAATCTATGAAGATCATGAAGATCACTTGCGGATTATTCTGAAAACTCTCAGATGAAATGTTGTTTATGGGATGTTTAGAAAGTGAGAATTATGGCTTCAATAAGTTTCTTTTTTGGGGCTATATTTTCTCCATGGATGGAATCATAGCTGATCTTGCAAATACAAAGGCAATAGAAGATTGGCCAATGCCAACAAACATAACAGAGGTACGCAGTTTTATTGGCTTAGAGGGTTACTATCAGCGTTTCATTCAGAATTTCACCCGACTGGCTAACCCACTGAACAATCTCATATGTAAAGGAGATAAGTTTGTGTGTACAAAATAAGGTATATAATTCTTCATAGAATTGAAAAGAATATTGGTCAATGATCCAATTTTGAATATTCCATTTGGATGTGATTGATTTGTAATAAACAATGATGCATCAAATAATAGACTGGGAAACATCCTTATGAAAAATTATAATTCTACTTCTTATGCATCAAGATAGTTGAAGAATCATGAAAAAAATTATCCAAATCATGATCATGAGTTAGCAGCTATAATCTTTACTCTGAAAACATGGGGACTTTATATCTACATAGAATGATGTGATATTTTTAGGGACAACAAGAGTTTCAAATATATTTTCACAAAAAAATAACACAACATGAGGAAAAGTATATGTATCGAGTTACTCAGAGAATATTATTTTTCAATAGATTTCCACATAGGAAATGAAAATAAGGTGGCAAATGCATTAAGTAGGAAAGATCTTGGACTCCTTACCTGAATGATTAATTAAAGAGATCCTATATTCATGGAACTACTAAAGATGAGTATGTGAATTGTTTTGGAAGGTGAAGCATATTTCATCTTTCAAATTATAGATAAACTATCTTCATTAGAGAATATAAAAATAACTCAATTTTATGATGAGAATCCTCACAAGATATGTTTTTCTGTTAAGGATGGGAGACCAGAAGACTTAATGTATGAGGAATTAGTTCTGATGTTTGGGAAGAGGTTATGCATCCCATCAGAACCTGAGCTAAAAAGGGAACTATTAGATGATGCACATAGATGAAATTTCCCTATACCCCCAGGTAGCATAACGAGGTATAGAGATCTGAAGGAATATTTTTCGTGGGATAATATGAAGCCTAGAATTTCTGAATACGTGTCAAGGTGTCTTGTTTTTCATGAAGTTATGGCAGAGAGACAATATCCTAGGAAAATGATGCAACCTCTACCAATTCCTATGTGAAAGTGGGATAAAATTACGTTGTATTTTTTCACCAGACAATTGAGGAAATATATAATGAATGACAAAATATGTGTAATTGTTGATAATCTCCCAAAATCAGACCATTTCCTTCATAGAAGAGAGGATTTACCCCTTGAGAACCCGACAAGACATTATATTAATGAATTTTTAAGAATTCACAGTGCACCTCTACCGATTGTGTCCGATCGAGATCCCTGGTTTACATCAAAATTTTGGAAGAGACTCCAAAATGATTTGAATACTAAGCTTCATATGTGTAATTCCTATCACCCCAAACTAACAGACAGTCTGAAAGGACTATTCAAACTCTAGAAGACATGATGAGGTCATGCTCTCTTGACTTCCAAGGTATGTGGGATCAACACATTCCTTTGGTATAATTTTCCTCGAACAATGATTTCTATTCTAGTACTCAATTGGATCAATAAGAAGCATTATATGGAAAGAGATGTCGAACTCCAACTTGTTGGGACGAAGTTGGTGAGAGGAAACTTATAGGCCTAGAACATATTGAGGTGACCACAGAAAAGGTAAATACAATTCAAGCTCTCATTAAAGAAGCACGATGTAGGAAGAAGATTTATACTGAAAACCAAAGAAATTATTCGGAATTCCATGTGGGAGGTCATGTCTTTCTGAATATATCTCCACTGAAGGGTGTCTTAAGGTTCGGTTAGAAATGGAAACTAAGCCCCGGGTACATCGGGCCATTTGAAATTTTGGAAAGAATCCAAGCTGTAGCTTATCACATATCAATGCCTCAAAGTCTCTACAAAGTTCATGATGTGTTTCATGTGTCATTGTTGAAGAAATAAATTCCAGACCTAACTCATGTAATCAACTATGATGAAATAGAACTAGAACCTAATTTGTCATACTGTGAAAAGCTTATCTGGATTCTTGGCACAAGGGAACTTGTATTGAAAAATTGGGCAACTACTATAGTAAAGGTTCTTTGAAAAAACCTGAATATGGAAGAAGAAACATGGGATCCTAAGGATGTTATGAAAAAGAACCACCCACATGTTTTTGGTGGGCTTTATAAATGAAAAATTTCAAGGATGAAATTTCCAAAGGAGGGAATAATGTATCACCAAAAGCATTTTATGGTATGTTTCTCTTAAATATATTTGAGTCATAACCTATATTTAATAAACCACTGAGTTTCATTTAATCAAAACTTGTTTATTTAAGAGATAGTCATATCATAGACATTGAAATTATATTTTCCACTTGTGTATTTTGAATTTTGAAAATCTAACACACACAACTGTGTTCAGTATTATATTTATAGTCCGATAGAGTTAAATTAATTTTCAGTGATTGATAACCTACCCATATGAATAGTAGCATACCCTTATGAATATTAAAATACACTTATAAATAGTATGATGACTCTTATGAATGGTTTTCGTACCCATGAAAGTATAAATAAATTTAGGCACCTTTAAAATAAAATTGAATACTTTAAGTGTTTATATTTTTCTATGAAATAATGATTTTGATAAAAGATTTAATTAAGCATATTTAGAATTTTATTTTGAAAAATGGAATTCATTTTTGAATTCTACATGTCAAAAAATGGTTAGGGAGTATTTTTTGTATTTTTTTGATATTCTTGAATTATTGATAAATAGTGAAATACCATAATTTACAAAATAAGCTAAATACACTAATTATAGAGTCATGTATGATGATATGATGATGAAATACCAATTGACTCAAATAAAGATGATAAAATTACTATTCTTGATCATATAAAACTCACTATTCCTTTTCTTTTGTATAACTAATAAATTAATGAATATAATAGAGAGAAATCCCCTCTCCCCTCCACTATATAAACCACCCCTTACCCCTTCTTCCTCCCACACCACTCAAGCTTCAAGATTTATCTAAATTACACCAAATAATCTCCCTAATACCTCTCCCCACGTCCAAGACCTACTAGTCAAATCAAAAGGGAAAAAACGAAGGCCTTAAATGGATTCTCAAGGAGGAGTAATCAATAGTTGAACCACTCTTCTCTTTTCATTCCATTTCTTTTACAAAGTTCCATTATTTTGTTATATCTTCTCATATCCCCTATTCCATATGACATTATAATTCCATTAAATTACATTCAATATATTTCTATTATGATAATGCAATGTTTTATCATAATCTCTCATTTTCCCATTCCATTTATACAATAAATTCAAACACCGTATGATATATGTTAATTTATCACACTCAAGGAACACAGGTTTTCAATTTTCATTACAATCTTCAATAAAAGTAAAGAAATAATTTCTATGGTTGACCAAGATCATAATAGATATATATTTTATCTTATTTAATGTTCTGGAATCCTTACAGAATCATAATGTTGAATAATAATACAAAACAAATTTATTGTGCACAAAACTGCCTAGCCAAATCCAAGCTTTTATTTTTAACCCATCTAATGGGTCATCCTCATGGTATAAAACCAGAATCATTATAAGATAATTTATATCTCTTTAATTTCACTAATAATATATATTAACTATTCTTTATGTTTAACCAAATTTCAAACAATCATCCATTCATGAATACAAGTAAACAGATCATGAAAACAAAAGAAGAAAATGCTACCAAAATAATAAAATTGAATATCTTAAACCCATATAAAGACCATTAATGAACCTAATAAGTTATTAAAATATCAATAAAATGTTAATAAGGCTTTTTTAATTTTTAATTAATGATTATAAATTTGATTATTCAGGTCGTTAAGAACAATCACGAACACCTTCAAGCGTATGGTAAGAGATCCTCTCTCACACTTTTGTTCAAGAATATCCCCAATGTTGTTCTCTTTAATTTTTGATACATAATGATGGGGTATGTTTTCTCACCTCCCACATAATACCGTTATGGTATATAAATAACGGGATACCTCTTTACATATCATCAATCCCTCACAAGAACACTTTTTTACCATGCCGAAATGATTGTACGTGGTTTTCTCATCTCACATTCAATTTAGTGGGATTTCCATTGTTCACCCAATATTTTTTATATGTAGTATAAGTTTACTACCATTTGATATATATTATAATTATTCTCTTTATAATTATAATATTCTTGTGATTCATTTTTTGGTTATTAACTTTTGCCCATACAACTCAATTGATTACAACGTGTTAACGAGCTTTGTCTCAATTTTAAATTCATTATGACTTGCTTAGTATTGTCCACATACTATTTCTTATGAGGTTTGCCTACTTAACATGTGAGATAACTTTTAAATTTAAATTATATTCAATTTAAATGTCCATATTCTCATATCAAGGATATAATTATTGTCTAAGCCGTATACCATTTTATATATGGTATTTATTTTAAATGTTGTTTTGACTATGGAAATATTGAGGAATCTGTATCGCCTATTATATATGAGTAATTTAAATTCATATTTCTCTTATTTTAAATATATGTATAAAGAATAATTTAGACATGCAATGACAGGTCGGTCCCTCTACAACCCCTCGATGCATCGGTATTTCTTATGAGACAAATCAGTTGGCGACAAACCCGTCGAGTTTGTTTCCAAAAATCATACGGGTTTCTTCCCCCAGAACTAAATCTTTTTTACCATATTATGGTATAATGTGATAGATATATGATGTCAAATTAATTATAATTATCTTTATTCATTATCAGTTATTACTATCTATGAGGTTTTCACTATGAAAAAATATATGGATGTAGTTTCATTCTCAGTTTATTAATTGAGTGTGTTTTCCATTTATTAACCATGCTATATTGATTATGTCAAATTATTTACAATTTTGTTATTATTTATTCATGCATCCACTATTCGTAAACCTTACGGAGCATTCTAGCCCAGCCCTTTCATTGTTTACTTTTAATATGTGAAAAAGAGGAGATCATTTATTGAGATTTTGTGGATGCAGGTTTCAGTTTTTGTTACGTATTGTATTTTTATATCCTTTTACAATGTAATTTGAGTCACATATATATATATATATATATATATATATAGTTTCTTAGAGACTACTAAACTGATCATTTACTCGGGATTTTAATTCCTTATAACAATGCCAATGTAACAAGTAATGAAAAATGTCTAGTCTAGAGGGGTTGGGGTGTCATAAGAAATATGTTTCATGAGAATTCATATTTGATATCAAAAGTGTTGTATTAAAACAAATTTTCCATAGTAATGTGAGTGTAACTTCATGGGATGTTAACATTGATGAATTAACATAAAATTTCATGATCATGAAAACCATTATTTGTTTTGAAAATAAACTCATAAAATTGATAATAAGTTTCTAAAAATAAAATTTCACAAAATATTGTGAAAATAAACATAATTGAAAAAATAAACTAAATATTTAGATGTAACATTAATGAAAATAATGGAAATGATGGATGAAACATATATTTTTGCTGTAAATTTTAAAATAAACAATTTTTTCAATAATTTTGTAGTTGGAAAAAAATGTGAACCACTTTGAAAATGTAAATCAATTTCATTTTAAACCATTTATTATTATGAAAAAGGTTATGTAAAATATCACAAGAAAATATTTTAGTTTTACGAAACAATATTTTCAAAATCAAGTTATAAATATGGGATCAGTAAGAGAATGATTATCGATTTAATATAAGGAAATATATTGATATCACTTACAAGAAAATTGTTGTTTTTTATTTAATAAATTATGGAGGAAATAAGATCTAACAATTTGAAATATAATTGTAACCATAGGTGAAAAAAGTAAATCCTATTCATGAATATAAGATCGTATTATTTAATATAAATTAATCTTCAACATAAATAATACAAAATAGAAAAGATAGGGTATCCGAAGTCTTTGAGACATTATTAACACATAATTCATAACCCCCATTGAATAATAACATCAGGTGAACATTAATTTTAATGAAACTAAAGTGATTTATCATTTAACATATCGATGGGGTAGTATATACACATCATAATATTTGATATGTTCATAACAAAACATATTCTCGATGAATACTATATAAGATGAGAAGCAATTACAGTGATCATAATGTTGAATTGATAATTAAGTAATGAATCATTTATGTATATAAAGTATAAATAAAACTATAAATTTAAATATAAAACAAATGATAATCAAAATTCCTTAAGAAAAAAATCTTTGAATACAATATAATACTAATTACTAATGTAAGACAGTATAAATAAATTCACTAGTAAACATATTTACAACTTGGAAACATTCAAGTCAAATTCACTTGGATGAAATAAATAAAACTGAAACATAAAATAAAATGATGTTTTACATATTATTCACATTGCATATAAATGGGGTAATATATATACCATATAAATTTAATTAGGTTCATAAACTTAGAATATGCATAAATGATGGAAAATTTATAAAAATCCACATTCCTCAAGTGCAAACAATCCCTGATGGATCATTAACAACTATATAATAAAAATATATCTATTAATTGATTCTATAGAAACCTTTAATTTTTTAATACCATAAAAATATATAAATAATTTTATTTATTATTTATTTCATACTTCAATACTTAATCCTTAATGTCCATGTCGGGTGTTTTAATGCTATCTAGTGCATTGATTAAAAAAAATCTATGTATTGAATGTTGATAAAGAGGTCATTGTTCCATCATATTTATAATAATAAGAGTGGAATAATTATCATTTTATGATGGATTTATAATTTTAAAGATATTGTTTCTCTTTGTTATGAAATTTTATTTTTGTTACAGTTATGGTGTTGGTTGGCCATACATAAACATGACTAACATTTCCATTTTCAATCATCATTATGGAATGAAGGTAAGTATTATTTTATCTTTCCAGTATTATTATCATATAAAAACCATATTATTTTTTTATATATACATATATATCATGAATATAATGTGGTGATATTAAAATCATCTCATCTCTTTGTGGTGGTAGTAGTATACTGATATACAAGAACGATGTAATCATTCTTATTTGAATAGAAATGAAAAGGTAAATGATATATATTATATTTTAATAATGATAAAACTTTCATAATTGTCATTATTAATTATAATATTTCACATATATTTGTCTCCTTTACCCATATTACCTCCCCCATATGGTGTATGTGAAAAAAATAAAATCACTTTGTGAGACAGTAGTCCAATGTACACACAAGAGACTATATCATATCCCTAGAAAAATGTAATGTTATAAGTTATATTTGATATCATAATCAAACAAGTTTAATTAACACAATATATATATATATCATTAGAGATAATGATGAATTACGAATCAGACCAGTTCATGAGGTGGTGGACTATTTTACACCAAAATTATAGTTATATTTTCCATTTGATAGAAGAAGAGATAGATTTAGGTTATTCCATTAACATAATAACATATAATTGTATTGGTGATACATTTTTCTATCACAATAATTAATTAATATTTTTTTATTTAAGTGAATAAATGACACAAAAACCATCGATTAAACACAAGACCTCTTATTTAGAGAACCTACTATAGTTAGAACCAATGAATTATTAAGATTCTAATTAGATAAATCAATAGGAAGTTGGTAAATTATATAGAATTGATGTTTTTAAATTTTAAGTCATTTAGTTAGTAAATGGTATATGAATATTATAAGGGTTGAGTAGATGGTGTTTCCTTCTATGAAAAACGTAGTGGCACATGTTAATTTTTAAAAAGAAAAATGTGTATCAATGTATTTAACAAGGAAAATTAATAGAACATAGACCGTTATCAATAGTTATACTTTTTAATGTCAAAATATATTCATTTAATAGATCTTAGACATTTTTTAGGGCCTTTTAACTATTATATTTATAGTTTAACCCCCAGTGCATCTATTTTTCCCATAATCGCATAAATATATTTTTACTATTTTCAATATTACATATGAAAAAAAATTATGTTAACCCTAATTAATATAATAAAATATTATTAATGAAAATCTTGATTTTTTTTTAAAAAAATCAACTCATATAAGTGGAGGAATTTAAATTGAAATAAAATACACTAGTGGGATTGAAAATACATTTTTCAAAAACTATTTTTCAAAAAGGAAAAATGATTTTATATTAACAATATAACTAGTAATAATTTGACATCCTAAGATTTTATGAATTAAAATCATTAAATATGATTAAAATTATTTTATATCTTCTATTACAATATGTTAACACTTTTTCTTGTCTTATATACAACAACATTTTTGTCTTTCATTGCATATAACATCAAGATTATTTGATAACATGTGTTACATGCAAGGTTAAATCTGACCCGACAAGAATATATAAATAATAATTTTATTTAAAATTATATTTATAAAATAGACATTTTTATTATTAAATTTATATTAATTTATAAATGACTAAAATATTATTTACAATATATTTTTGAACCAAATCACAAGTTACCAAATAATTTGAAATTAAAATTACAAAATGAATAGAATGGATATTTTTATATAAATAAATTATGTTCATTAGAAAAAAGAATTTTCTAATAAAAATTATTGAATGTTTTTAATGACATTTATATACATATAAGTTATATTAAATATAATTTTTTATGAATCCTATGTTTTTTCTATATGTGATGTAAAATTGAATCCAATTTTAGAAATGAAAAGATGTTTTTTTATAATTATATTTTTGCAGCATTCAGATGGTGAAATAGTCTTGAAACTAAATATTGTCACATTTAAATAAATAATATGAAAAAATGATCCTTTTTCGAAATATTAATTTCAGAATTATCTTAGGGTGAATTTTTGGTATATTATTGAGACATTATATTTTTTATTAAATAGTTAAAACCAATAATTTTAATTGAAATATGAATTTTATACTAAATAATTTATTAAGATAAATTATATTTTAAATTTTTGGCAAGTATTATTTTATTAAATAAAAATATATTATTTAAATTTAATTTATTGGAATCATTTTGAAATATAATTTAGTTATAAAAACATTACAAGCATTTAAACATTTTCACTTTTAAACATTGTTTTCACATTACGTATGGAGGGATAGATTTAAATCCATTTTCCACTTATATGATTTTAATTTGGAAAAATGAATTACAAATTTTTAATCAGAATAATATATAATGAATAATAATTTTGACATTATTTTTTACAAAAATGATTAGCGAAAAAAATTAAAATTTATTATTGTAATTTTGGTAAAAATGAATTTATGTAGAGATTAAACATAGAATATAAGGTTTACGGATGACCCAAAATATATTCACCACTAATTTTATGGTCATATTTATAAAATTATGTTTGTATCCAAAATATTAATGAATATTTGGGATACATTCCCAATAATGTGACCCATTAAATATTTTATTAAAATAAGAAAAAAATGATGTACATTTCTTCATTTTAATTCCTATACTGCATTGTGGATATAGGAAACTATATAAGTTCATATATAAATATATTTTTGAAAAAATAATTTTAAAAAGAAAATTAATTATTATTAATTTTTATGGATTTTACAATTACATTTAATTCTTATGAAATGCCAAAAAATATATTATTTAGTTAATAACTAAATAAAATAAATGATACTAAAAATATTCAAACTGAGGTATATAGAAATAATTTCATTCACTATTATTGTATATGAATATATCATTATAAAAATATTGGAACTTAATATATTTGAATTCAATTATTTTTTGATATTTTTTTAATTTCAAATTAATTAAATAATTTCAAAAATGATATTAATGTTATTTTATGATAAATGTTTTTATTATTATTTAAATTTTAATTACAATAAACCCTATATTCTATAATTTTATTTTAAAATGTTGATAAATATAATCTGTTTTCAATTAATGGACCAATGTTTAATTTATAATGAATATAATTACCACTAACTAGTAAAAAATTCATTGGCACAATTAGGGTTAATGGGGTCATTTCGCGCGTAACATGCACTTATCTGAAAAATTAATTTTAAAAAAATTGGAGTTTAATTTAGTAAATTTGTATTTAGTTTTTATAATATATGTTTATAAATTACATAATAATTCTAAATCCAACTTATTCTTAATGAATAATTTACATCGGTTAGACAAGAGTTTCCATAATGAAAAAATGGAAAAAAGAGTGAAATATATTTTTTATGTAAGTAAATGTCAAAAACATGATTTATTATGTGTCATAGAAGTAAAGACATATCAAATAATCATTATAAACCATTAATTATTAATATTTCCGGGTCTTATGTTTTTATTGTACACAAAATATTGAATACCATTGAGTATATATATGAGTGACACTCCTCCTCAACTAAAAAAAGTCATTCCTCTCCCACTTCGTCAAACCTCTCATATATTTTTTCTCTGAAATACCAAATCAAAATTACTTCCAAACATCCAAATCATAATTATAGAATCCTTTTTTGGTGCATAAATCAACCATTTATTGTTTTTATGCAAACCTAAGTAGGATACATAAAGAAAATGTAATGCTCTTCTAAAAGATAGTTTTATTTCATTATCCATATCCATAAATTATTTTTATATAATGATTATATAATTACCGTTGTATATTTAATATACTACTATATTTTCCTATTAAGGTTAAATCTGAAAAAGACACAATCTTCAATCCCATGGGTTGGGAAATCATTTTGTGTGTGTAGAGGTAACTACCAACTCATTAACCGATGTCGTTATTTTTCCTCCTAAAACCCTTCAAGGATGTGAATAATTATGTAATTAATGTTAATATTAGATATATATGATGAATGTTCAACTCTGGAATTATTATATAACATATAACTTCACCAATTAATTTTTTTGGGAATATAATAATGTCATTTTTGTGTAATGTGGAATACCGCATTTCGACGCGATGTTATTTGGTACTTCTTTATGTGGAATGTATTTAGAATTGGTTTAATAATCCTATTTTTTATTTGAATTTAAAAAATAAAGTAATTATAATATAATTATAAACATTACATTTATTTTTTAAAATAAATATATAATACAACATGGAAAGAGTGTTCATGAAAATAAACAACCTACAATCAATATGAACATGGTATTCCATTTCCTATAACAAAATAATATGGAAGAACCTAAATAAAAAAAATTTAATATATATGATATATATATATATATATAATATTTTATATTCCCAATATTATGAAATAATGATTGAATAATTAAGTCAAAAAATAGAAATTCAAAATATATACGAAAAAAGTGGTTCTTACCCGAAACATAACTTAAATATGAAATTACTCACAAAACGGTAACAAAATTCAACAAAGAAAATAATATATGATATTAAAAATGTAAATATTTTTTTTTAAATTTAATAACATTATTCAATCCATTATACAAAATTTTAATGAATGGACATCCAAAAGGAAGTATGAGTTGCAGATTTTTTTCATCTCACATTTATTTCTATGAGTTATATTCAATATTGGTCATTTATTATTGGTGGTTGGATTATATATTTCTCATGAATTTATTTTATGATTCATATTCAAAAATTTATGGCAATTTAAATATAAATTGAAGGACCTCATATTCAAGGGGTTTATGGTTTCAACATTACTAATTTGGTAATAGATATTTCCCTCAGAATGACTTATTTGATATGTTTATTATTTTATACACCTATATTATTTTATTAAATGTATATATACATACCATTTTTTATGTTTAATCATGAAAATATTTTTCTTAAGGATATTATATGATTCATATAATTTTATGAGTTCATATTTATTATTATTTAGTGTTACCAATGGTGTAAGAGTTTTATGTTACACTATCACTATTTATTTGGATTGTATGTTGCTATGTTTTAGATGATGAATTATGATGATATAATTAATTTTCATGAAATTTATTCCCATCTATTTATGTCAAGAAAATATGTTTTCATTTTGTTTTCCTCTCTTTATATGCTTTGGGTTTCAAATTAAGATTTTTATGAAAACTCTTATTTTTGATCAGAAACACTTATTATCCCAAAAGCATGTTTTCTTAAAATGTTTCAAAAATTGTTTTTCATAGAATAATAGATATTTTAATCATGAAATATTTTAAATTATTTTTAAACTCATTTATTACATAAATTCTAGGATATTTTAAAATAAAAATTATATACATAATGTTTTATGTTTTAAAAAGTGATTTTAAAATTTTATTTTCCTAAAAATGAATTTAATGATATTTTAATTGAATTTAAATTCATCAAAGACAATAAGAAATATTGTCACCCATGATAAAATGGAGATATTTTGTAGTGATTAAATACACATTATTTATTTGGATTCATTATTAATTTTTTATATAGATTCTAATGAATCCTTTTTCATTTCCATAGGTTCATCATGTTTCACAGAGATTGAAATGGAACCCATTTCATATAAACTGGATAACCATATTTCAATGAGATTTTTCTGAAACATGTTTCTTTTACAGTAGTTAATCATGTACTGAAAATTATAAATGTTTTTTCAATGAATTATGATTAAGTGAATTCTCTATATTTTATATTTATTATTTAGTTCATGGATATTATAAATAATTGGTGAAACCATATAGGTCCCACTGACCCCATTATATATTATTTGACAGGTACTCCCAAATAGTGATCTGATGAATTTGTTATTGATTATATTCTATGGAAAATTATATTATAAGCCAACATTAAGGTTATTTGTATTTATATGGTTTCAATTAGGGTCTGTAAGGGTTCTATAAGGTTTTAATGATATGATGTTCCAAGATACCAATATATTTTATATATTCTTTGTATATGTTTATGAGGCTTCATTTGATCATAATTGATAGCACATAGAAAATGATAATTGATTCTTTTTATTCCAACTTTTCTAATGCCTTATTCCATTTTTACATGTTTGATGATCTAGGTATTGATGGGTAAGGTTATTCATTTATTGAACTCATGCAATTTGATCTTTTAGTCACACTCATTCTATATTATTTAGTTTATTAGTGACATTTATTAGTCAATTCCTTTGTTTATCTTTTCTGAGAATTTCAAATCACCCTTTTTCTGTTTAATTTTCCCCAGGTTATAACTAATGATGTTAACTAAGGTATTTCTATATATTAATTTATATATATGATGGTGATTTATTAATTTGAAAATGAAATTATATTTTAAGTGATAATTCAACTATTAATGTTATTACTAATTTTTGAGTTTTTTATAATTCTCTAAACCAATAGACCTAGAATGTCATTACAGTTATAATTGATCCAATATTTCCTTTTAGTGTTATGTTTTTGATTGAAGAAATTTGGTCAAAGTTATTTTCATAAAAGATGGAAATATTATGTTCATTATTTGATTATATGATCTGAGAGTCTGGGTCAATCTAATATATACTTTATGTCAATAGTCACCTAAATAACGTTATAAATTATTATTTTTTCATGTGAATTTATCTTAAGAGCTATGTATTCCATAATTTTTCGATGATACTAAGGATCATTATATGTTCAAGGTATTATGCATCATATTTGATGGATTTAAGTAGTATATATTCATTGAGCTTATTAATAACAATTTTTGTGAAATTTTATTGTGTTGATGTATATATAAAACATCTTCTAAATATGAAGTATCGATTTAATTTTTGAAGACATAAGTTTAAGGTATTTCTAACCTTTTGAGATTATATGATCCTTGATATGGTGTTAATTATGGAAAAATAGATTTTTTATAGATAACCATTGGGTTGAAAAGTTATTTGGGAAATATGATATTAATGTTACTTAAAAATAAGATTATTATATTTTTTCCTTGAAATATTATAGGCATGAGATAAAATTTTAATGTAATATAATGATTAATTTTTAGGTTATTATGGTTATTTGGGTTACAGGGTTATGGTATTATTTATTTTCTTATTTATTAAATGTTGATGATTTTTAAATATTATTTTTTCACATAAAGGTTTATTAATGTTACTAATTTTCACAACAAGTTCTAAACATTTTTTCATTGATTAATGCTTCATGATAAAAGAATTAATTATTATCCATTTTTTGGTTTGGTATCATTAAATTTCATTTTGTGATTTAAGTGTAAAAAAAACATCTTGAATACTCATCGTTTTGAGAAAATGATGCAAATTTTGAGGAAATTGGTTAAACGATGTAATTATATTTAATATCTGTTCAGTACAGATGGTGAAAGAACAATTTTACATTAGGATAAAGATATTGAAATAGAATTTTATCCATTTTTTTAAATGATATTAATTTCATTTTCACACCTATTTTGAAGGTTATTTTATTGACATCCTCATAACCATATTATCAATCACTCTCTATTAGTTTTTTTAAAGTATTATTCAATTCCAAATCCATATTTTAATTTCTAAAAAATATTCTCCCTATGTTGATTCGTGTTTTTTAGTAATATGAGGTCACCAATTTATTTCATGGTTTCCATTTTAAATTTATGTTTTAATTATTTAGTTTGTATAATGTGTTTCTCAATAATGGAATTCTAAAAAAACATTAATACATAGATAATTAAGATCAATTTTGAGTGAGAAATCCATTTTATGGGATTAAGGATATACATCCTGAGATTTTAAGATTTATATTTCTTGAAATTAATTTAATTTATTATATACCTATATATAAATGAAATTCATAGTCTATCATGAGTCATATAGAACAACATGTTTATGTTGCATTTCACACAACATCATGTGTTCTGAATAACTTTTGTTACATGCAATCCCGAATCTTATCGACCGATAATATACTATTAATATTATTATATAACATGACAGTTATAACCAATCTATTAGAATGATAGGATTTAATAATATTAAATTAATTTTTAAAATATGTTTTACCCATGTTTATATAATGAATTCAGTGGTTACCAATTAATTATAAATGAAAATAAAAACTAGTTTCTTATAAAAGAAAATGTTTTTACAAAAAACTATTTTTATACACCCAAAATTTTTTTATATGAAAATATATTATGGAATGATATTTATTAAATCTATATATAATATATTAAATAATATTTCTAACATTCATATTATGTTTCTCGAATACATGATATAAAAAATTATTCAATTTTACGCATAAAAAGTTGTATTTTTGTAATAGTAAATTTTCAACCTTTTAATGGAGAAGTTATTTTAATAATAAATATTGAATGTTTTATAAATTTTATCATTAAAAACTTTTTTATTTACATATGAATTCAATTTTTTTTAAAATGTTGAGGTATTTTTTTGAGAAGTTTCATTTTATTAGGAATATTGAATAATAATATTTTTTATTTAAAATTGACATTTCATAAAAATAATTTCTAATGTTAAATTATATTTTAAATTAAATTTCAACTAAAATTAGATCAATAATACAACTTTTAATATAGTTTAGTTCTATGGAATCATTTTCAAATTGAAATTCCATATAGAATAAATTCATTTTTTGAAAACTTTCACTTTAAAAAGCTACTTTCATATCAAGTACGTGGTACTGATTTTAATGGAAAATTTCCACTTATTTTATTTGAATTAAGAATAATGGATTCAATATTATGAACCTGGATATATTTTATCCTCAAATAAATTCAAATTAATTATTTATCTAATTGATTGTTGTAAATAATTAATATTATTTAAAATGATTAAGGTAAACGAGTTTACATAATGGTCAAACTTAGAACATAACGTGTAACAATGACACAAAAATTATCCAACAACCATTTAATAGACAAACATAGACCGTTATTATCATATGTCCTAAATTTATAACTGTTTGGGTCACTTATCTATGAATGTGAAACAAATAAATGTTATAAAAATAAAAAGACAAAAATGCCCCTATCTTATTTTTAAATTCTATAATTCTATGAGGATTGGAAAAAACCTCATAAGTTCTATTATAAATACGATTTTGAAATATAGATGATTTTTTTAATCATAATAATGTATCATTAGTTATTATATATTATATATTTACATTAAAGTCTTATGAAATTCTAGCTCATGGATTATATAGTTAATAAAAAATAGAATAAAAGATAGTAAAATTATTAAATGTTAGCCAAATATATGATTTTTTATTAAATTATTTTCATTGATTAATATATCCTGAAAAATTATGGTAAAATAATATATTTTAATTCAGTTATTTTTTTAAATTTCTAAATTGAAATAATAATGTCAAAATTTACATTTAGGTTATTTTATAACAAATGATATTTTTTATATTAATTTAAAAATAATACATTCCTATCATATATTATTTTATATTTAAATATTAATAAATTTACTTTATTTACCATTAATGGAAAAAAAATTCTTCCATAAAGAATATATAGACCCCTAACCATAAAAAAGTGTGCTTGTGTAGTTATGTTTAAAGTGGTGTTTTTGTACATTACATTCTCTTGTGTAAAAAATGTCGTTCCAACAAACCATATACATTATTTTGATATATTGTAATTTATTTTTTATAAAATGTTGGAATAAATTATACAAAAACGGTTTTTGTAATTTTTTCTTAATGAATAATTTACTACGGATAGTAAACTAGTTTCCATAATGAAGCACCAACATAGTAAAAAAAGGAAGACATGGATGTTATGGTTTTAAATATATAAAATAGATGTTATAATGTTTTGCATATGTTTTGATAGGAATTAAAATCCCTAAAACCAATTGATTGAATATATTCATGTCTCTTGATGTATGGTTGTCCTCCCAATATTTAATGTTTTTTAGAATTTACAAGAAGTCCACTTCACCTCAAATATAGAAGGGAACTCACACTACTAAATTATACACACATATTAATAATTTTGGGACACCAAAAACCTACAATAATATATTAAAAACTACCCACCACATTATATAAGAATTATATTTTCATAACTAAATCCTTTTATGGTTTTATTTTATTCTTGAGAAGGATAAACCATAAATAGGTAATATTATTTTAAAATCATTTTTATTTTATTTCCTTGTCATAGTCCTCCCATTCATTTTATATCATGTTAATATAGTGGCCTCACCTTATTCCATAAACTGATTTGTTTTAATGTTAACGTTAGGACCTAAAACAATACAACGTTCCATTATATGGGTTATGAAATCATTGTAGGATTTTATGATGGACTACCACCTCGCAAATCGATGTCCTTCGTTTTTACATTAAAAAATTTTACGGTTGTGAATAATGATGGTAATGATATTTATATTTAAAATATACTTCATTTATTATTAAATAATTATTATTTAAAACATTATTTCATGATTTTTTTGGGTATACAATAATCTCATCTGTTTGTATGGTGAACGACCACCTTTTGATGTGATGTTATTCTTTCATATTTTACATGGAATATACAAATATGGGTTTAATTATACTATGTATAAAATGTTAAATAAAAAAGATAAATTAATTTTTACATATTTTAATATTTTTTTATCAATTACTTTTTTTTCATTCAGTATGACAATGAAAATTGAAACATCGTTCATGCATATGAATGAACTAATGTCTTGATTAATGGTGTAAAACATTTCCTATCAATAATTAACATGGATTAACAAAAATACATACATATAAAATATATATTATATTTTTATAATGGTTTACATTTTTTAAATTATTAACTTTTTTAAATTATTTAGATAAAAAATATAATTTCAGAAAATATATAAAAAACAGTTTTTATTATCAGAAACATAACTTTTACATGGAATTCATAATAACCATGTGATAAAATTTCACAAGAAATAATCTAAGATATTAAAAAAATTATTATTGTACTCTAATAAGTTTATAACAACATTAAAACCACAATACAAGGAATTAAATTACATTAGTTTAAAATTATGTGTTATGTAGAAGGTTTATTGCCTCAATTTTATTTCTGTGAGATATATACCATATTAACCACTAATTCTAATTATGTGGTGTACATAAAACACATGAATGTAATTATTGTATAATATTCCTTAAATTAACGGGTATTACATATCCATTTAATGATTTATCTTTCTCGGGTTTTAATGTTTCGATGTTACCTATGCCATAATAGATTATTGTATCACTTTTCATTCTTTGAGATTTTTATTATGTTATACACCGATTTTGTTTTATGATGTGGATATATACTACCCCTTTTTAATATCATATAATTTTTCTAATTTTCATTATATAATGTTTTTCATTTAATTTTACACTTTAATGGAACTTACGATTCAGTGTTACCAAAGTGTTAAGAGTTTGATGATACAATTTCATTATTTATTGGGGGGACTTTGTGATTAGGTATCTAATGATTAAATCCTATGATCTAGATTTAAATAATTGTAATTAAATATATTATCCTCTATTTATGATAATATAAATACATTTTCCATCTTTTTTCTTCTCTTCATTTACTCAATAGTTACAAATAATATTTTTATCGAAAATAACATTTTTTATCGAAAATGATTTTTATTCCAAAACCATTTTTTCAAAAAAGTTATAATTACTATTTTAAAAACTATTTTTCATATTCCCATGGATATATTAATCCTGAAATATTTTAATTTATCTTATTATCTTCCATTATAATATTTCATGGATATATTCATATAAATAACATTTTTAAAATGACTTATGATTTAAAAATTTATTTTTTAACTAAAATGGGTATTTTACACAAATTTTCAATAATTATAATTTAATGGTATTCCCATTTATCAACCTTAGAATCCCTAAATATTAACTTTACTATAATGGGGATATTTTTAATTGATTCTAACACGATTATTTCTATCGATGGGTTATGATTTTTTAAGAAGATTGTTATTAAAATAGTTTCTTTTCCACTGCTAAACAAAGTTCCAATGATATTTTTAATGATCTAATATACCTTAATTATGGTAATCATGGTATAAAAATAATAAACGTTTTTTCAATGAGATATAATGAAATTAATTCTCAATGTTCATTATTGTTTGTTTGGTTATTGGATATAATAAATGATTGGTGCACCCAAATATTTCCAGGTAAGCCAATTATAGATGATATGATGGGTACACCCAGATAGTGCTCCAATTAATTTTTTAATGAATACTTTCTCTAGAAACTTGTATTGGAAATCAACCACATAGTTTTTAAAATTTATAGATGTTCTGTATGTGTTCTACCTATGTTAAACTAAATTTTGTTGTAAGATACCATTATATTCTATCTGTTCTTGATTTCCTTTTCAGAATTTTCATTTGATTATGATTTATATGAAATTCTACATTATTGTTAATTTTTATTTATTTTCCATTATTAAACCATTATTTAATTTTTTTATATATTATGATCCATGTATTCATGGGTATAACTGTTTTTATATTACAATCAAGAACATTGATTATGTCATCATACCCTTATTAACTTCATATGGTCACTAGTGTCATTTATTTGTTAATTATTACGTTTACTATTACATTCCATTTGAGATCACCCTAAATATGTATATATTTATCCATGTGTTATTTAATGATGTTTAATGAGATATATCTATAAGAGAATTCATTGGTGTGATAATAATGTATTATTGTGAAAAAGAAAAGATGGGTTAAGTGGGTGAAATTCTCTTTTAAAGTCATTTTTATGTACTTTTTTTAATTAATATTTATAGACATATATTACAAAACTATTTTTTAGAAATACCTCATTATGTGGTTTTAATAAAATATAATGGTGTGGAATTATGCACATCAGTAAAATTCTCAAAAAAATACACTTTTTCAAACCAAAAACAAAACTCATACTAAAATATTATATATAAAGTATACAATTGAAATTAATAGAAAGAAATATAACTAAGGTGCAATTAATTTTTAAAATATTATTCAATAAATAATTTTATTTGTAAATTAAATTATTTATTGAAAATTTATTTCATTTTCACACAAATCATTACATTTAACCATTGACTGAAATATTATTATTTTACAAAAAATCAAAAAACAATTCACCCTAATATAATATTGATATTCAAATATCTAAAATGAACTTCATTTTTTCATATACATTTCCTAAGATATATATTTATTAATTATAATATTTTCTCAATGAAATAATTTAATTTTGAAGAAATATTTTTTAGATGATTAAAATTACATTATGAAATATTTATTGATTTTTTACTAAACATTTATAAATGAATTAATATTAATATATATATATATATATTTGAAAAATTAATTAATATTATTCATTCATACCAACTTAAAAGACATTTTATAATCGTCATATATATTTTATGACATTTATGCTTGATGTTGTGTGTTAAAAATGATATGGAACAAAATGTTATTATTTTAAAATATAATTCTATTATATACATTCCCCCAAATAAATTTCATACTATCAATTTTAACAAGACAAATATTATTATATTTTATAAATTTTGATATAGTTTGGTTGAAAAATGATATTGTGTATAGGTTAAAAATGAAATACAACTGAAATAGAGAAAGGGATGTTTAACGTACAACACATAACTTGGATTCCATGTACAAAAAAATTAGTGCGATGTAAAGATATGAACAAAGAATAATGAAATAATTCTAATCTAACAATGGATATTGATAGAGGTTATTGATCAAAATAAATTTAATGATAATGATAATATCAACTGCCACAATACCATAAACTATGGTGGCATGAAAAAGAATATGATGTCATAAAAAATTATCATAAAATGACAAAATTTTCATTTCAAAGGAAATTTTCCTAGAGTGCGTGTAATATTTTTCCCTATTGAGAAGTAACATAAACCAAATTACTTAAATAAAATGTATAATTGTATCATTTGATCATTTTACACTTCAATAAAATCATTTATCTTCAATTGACGAGTATTGAAGATGAATTTCATTAATACATGAAGCACTAAAATCAACATAATATGGAATTGATAACCATAATAGTGATAATAATGATATTTTAACTATCTTTACGGATTAAAAAAAATGAAATGGTTACCAAAAGGTAGGATAATTCCCAAAACAATAAATCATTATATGATGAAATAATATATTAATCTATAAAATTCAATAGTATTACAACAAGTTTAACAAAATAATTCTAAATTTTTTTATCCAAAATGGCATCAATTACCTCAATATTAATTATTATTTTAACCCCATATGTTATCTCACACCTATTAGAATATATGTTCTAAAATATACAGATATTTTTCTGAAATAACATTGTTAACATAGTCACCAAATCACTTTTCAATCCCATGATTATCTATATTATTAATAGTTTTACCCATAATTAACTCAATATTCATGATCATACAAACCCTGAATGTTAGCAATTCTATAAATCAATTATCCAAAAAATTATATTCATACCTCATGTCATGTAATAGAATTACATATACTTCAACCAAATAAAATATCTAGTAAAATATCAATAATCACATTATGACATCATTAATGAAAACCTCAAACAGGTGTCATATAATTTAAACATTTGATCAACTTTAATATCATAAACTCTTTATTATATACATATCTATGAAGATAACCTCTCATGAAAAATTCTAAATCTACATTGTTTTTTACATCTTTCCATGATACTCACTATACAATCCAAAGTTATAAAGTTCATGATATAATTCTAAAATCATAAAAAATACATTTCTATCTTTGATACCAATAAATGTTAAAAAAAATCATCCAATCCATAAAGTATCATAAAGAAATATTGGATCAGTCACATACCCAACAACATTTTACAATTATTGTATTATTGAATTATGGTTAACTCTTGAATAAACTATACCCATAAATTAATGTTAGTGTTCCAAATAGATTTTACATTTTACATTATGTCATCATCATCATCAATATTAAATAATTATATATATAATTAATAAAGCATCATTCTTGGAATATTTGGGAAATTTAATATTTGGAAAGGTCACATGAAATTCATAGTAAGGGTAATGATAAGAACTAAAAATTTAAAATCATTAGTGGTCCTAATAAGAGCCTAATGGTATGTTTCATAATATATTTTAATTATCATTATATAATAAAAATCATTCCCATAAAACATGGATTGTTAAACATGTGTAATAACATAATGGATTAATATAATGTTTGTATTGTGTTTTAAATGTCATTTTATGTGGTTTATACTACCTCAAATATTTATGTGATGGTAATTTATATTGATAAAATTTTTGATCAGTCCAATTAAAAATGAAAGGGTCCAGAGAATCAATTATTATGATCCATATGATATTAATAATGATCAGAAGACACATTAAAAAATTAACCCATGAGTTATTCAGATTTTCATTGTATATCATCATCTTAATAACCAATTTTAAACATATGTTAGAGATTAATGGACTATAATTAAAACCATAAGATAATCAATTTTATAAATCCCTCGTTATTTCCTCTAAAAACAAATAATGTTACTCAATGAATTGAAGAGATATAATGGGAATCTTCCTTTGTATAAGATATATAAGGCTCTCTAATTTTTATAACTTATAACAGGGTTCAACATTTCTTAAAAGGGGACACTAATAAAACAGATTATATATAATGGGGATCAATAATTTGTATAAGTTATATAAGGCTCTCCCTTGTGCTATGGTGTATCGATACTATTCATATAATCTACATTTGGAACACCCATGAGATATAATAGGGCTCAAAAATTTGTAGAAGAAATATCATGATCATTCATTCATCATCAATAATGTCCAAGTAGTGTTTATGAATTAAAAAATTATATATTTTTTAATTTCAATCAAAATAATAATAAAAATATTTCAGAGATCAATTATCCTTTGGAAAGAAAATATGTTTCATGAAAATGACATAATATATCCACAAAAAATAGTGTCAATATAACATTTCTATAAATGGTCTGTTAGTAATATCAAGGGTTGTGTAATTGATTAATTTAAATTTAATTTATTGATCATGAAAACCATTTTTTATGGAAATAAACTTTTCTCTTCGAATATCAATTTTAAAAACTGAAAATCTCAATATATTTTGACAGTAATTTTCTTTTAGAACATCATTTGATATTTTTAAAAGAAACATTATGTATAATAATGGATATACTATTAGGAAGATATGTTAATGTTTTTAATGTTAAAAAATACCTTTATTATATTTTTAAATGGAGTCAATGGTTTACAATTTGAAAAAGTAAATAAATATACATTTAAATAAAATTTAAATAAAAATATATATATAGTAAAATAATTTTTTTAAAATATGTAATTGTTAAAAAAATACTTCAATTTTTTTAATCATTTATATAGAAGTTATATTTTTTTCAATCTTAAAGAAGGTTCAATAGCAATATCATATAAAAAAAATTATTGATTTTTCATAAGTAAATAAGGGATTAAATGGAATATAAATATGAAAATTAAATTCATAAACATCTGAGAATAAGTTAGATAGTTTTTCATTTACATAAGTTCATGTTATTTCCTCATAAATATCCTTCAAGATGACTAATCTCAAAAAATAATGGAGATTGAATCTTAAAGCCATTACCACTTCGATAACTCATTAATAGTAAAAACCATTCTAGAATAACATCAAATTTAATTTTAAATATCATGGAAATAAGTATATTAATTATATAAAATACTAAATGTGCATTAGATACATTATATAAATGAATATGGATTTATAAAAAAATATATATATCAAAGAAGAAAATCTAAGACAAGAAACCCTTATAGTGATAATAATGTTGACGTGATAATTAATCACTGAATCAATTATGTTCATTAAATTTAAATCCATATAAAACATGAGGAGAAAAAAAATAGATAATAAAATATATTTTCAAACATAATCATATAATTTCAAGGAAAATAATGATGTAATATATCCCAGAAAAATAAAATTTATTTATAAAATTAATTACCATAAAATAACTGCCATCAAAAATAAACATTTATGAAATTGTTCATATTTAATCTTAAAATAACTTAATCTATGATTCATTAATTGTTTTACTATTATATGGTATATTTTATACACTATATGAATTGAATTAGGATCAAAACATTAAAATATTTTTCAATTGATGAAACATGAGGTGGAATCACATAACTTGATTCCAGACATTGCATGTATCTAAATTAACTGATATATAAAATAATAATTAAAATTATTAGATTAATTAATAATTTTTTAGGTTTAATACCATATAAATAAATAATTTATTTCATTAATTTTTAACTTAATATTTAAAAGCATAATTCTTTATGCCCACACAACTATTTTGGGGATGTTTGGTTCATTATTATAATACCACATCAATGTGATAACTACGTTCAATGAGGTAATTGTTATATCATATATAGAGTAATAATTATGAAAAAAATTAAAAAGTTATCCAATATTTATAATTTTTATAAAAAATAATTAATGGTGGTTATGAAAAATGAACTACATTACAATCATGAATATGGTAGGTCATATATACGAAAGAGTAAAATTTCTATTTTTCAACAATACATATGAAAAAAGGTAAGTGTTATCTAATATATATATAAAATTAAACATATATTTATCAAAAAATTATTTGATTAAAAATTATTATATATATAATCCATGTTTTTTGGTGTTGAGAAAATAATCACATTGTTTTTTTGAGGCGGTTCCCAACACGTACACATGAATGACGTTATCGTTTCTCTGTGAATATAAAGGTAAAATTAACTTATTTATATTATAATTTTATAATGATAAATATTTACTTAATATATTAAATATTAAATTGATAATATATATATATATATATAATATAATTATCTTTATTACCATTCACGAAGAGTGCTTGTAAAATATGAATCACATCGCTTCCCGAGGTTGTAGATTAATATAGAAATGAGTGGGGTTACTGTATCCCCAACATAATGGAAATTGAAACAGAATATATGAAATTTTAAATCCAATAGTACAAATATATTAAAATTATAATATATATAATTTAAATCCAATATTATTGAAGTTGATGACTGTAAATCATGAAAAACAAGTCATATCAGTAAGCGAGGTGGTCATCTTCTTTACAAATTATTGATGGTTTTAGTTCCGATTTGATAGAAGATGATATAGAAATAAATGTGGAAAATATAATAATAACATATAAATTTATTATATAAATTTTTATTATAAAATTATAATAATTAAATAATATTTTATGTAGGTGATATAATTAATAAAATAAAAAGTCTTGGTTAAGCAGAATACCTATTTAGAAAACAAGTACCTTGGTTCTCACCGAAATCATTACAATAACAGATTTGTGATATTTCTAGAAGATATAGGCAATATTTATGTATTCAATGTTCGTTATTTTTTAATAAAGACAAAAAATTGATGGTTTTAATAGGATAGGTGATGGGGTGGGATTTTATAAATGATGTGAGTTCCCTAGATAAATATTTTGAAAAGAAAAATAATATCTATATTAGTTCATGAAAAAGTAACAAAAAAAGAAAATTACAGATCATTGCACACTATATTTTCTAAATATACCTATTTAATATATTATTGGATTGTTTTTAGGTCATCGTAATCATTATTATTCTCATTTAAGCTAGGTAAATCTATTTTTCCCATAACCATGGTAAAAGATATTAACTACTTAACTCTTAATTATGAGAAAATAATTAGGATTAAATTAGTAATTAAAATTAATTTTTAATATTTAAAATATAGAATAAATTTTAAAATATTAAATTCAAAAAATTGGTTGAAATTAATTTAAAATAAAAATAGTCGATGTAACCAAATATGTTTTTTGGAATATTTTTCTTTCCAGAAATGATGGTTTAATATTAATTCCAAGAGGAGTAATAATCATTTTATGAATTAGAATTCATTTATTTATATAATATAAATATTATTTAAAGCATTCCTCATTTAGTTTTGTGTTAATTAAATAAAATATAGAAATATTATACATATTAAAGTTGTTCAGAAAATGACTTTTTAACCTAGAAACCAATATACACTAAATAATATATAAATTGATTAAAATGTAATTACAAAGATTAAGTATGACTAGACATAATGTTATTACATGAAATCAAATTCAAAAAATTATTGGACCATCCAATAAACTAATTTATTTAAAATAATGACATTTTTATAAAAAACATTATATTTCACAACTCCCCGAAAAACAAATATTTTAAGGAAAATATAAAAATATCATAAGATGTTAATATTTAAAATTAATTATTAAAAAATTACATAATCTTAAATAATTAATTTTATATCATATATATAATTTAATTTTAATAATATCTACAAAAAATATCAACAGAAATTATTTTTGATGAAATAATATTTTTGGATTAAAAATTGTAATTTTGGGAAAATAGATTTATTATTTTGTAAGAATTTCTAAATAAATTCATACAGAGTTATATATATATATATATATATATATTAATTTAGGTATAATTATTAAAAAATTAAAATTTAATTCATATTTTAAAACTATTTAATATTTATTAGATCATTTATGTTCAATGTTCTATGTCCAATACACTATAGAAATTGTTTTCCAATTTAAAAAGGAATACTGATCTTCCCCCACATATCATCAATATAGACAATCCCTTTGGGATATTTTTTCAGATGATATTATAATATTTCACTAAGTAGTTATTTGTAAACGATTCATAATTTATTTCAACTAATGGATGAGGATATTTCTGTATCATTTTAAAATGAAAACATTAAAATCTGTTAGCCAATTTATGTTTCTTAGAAAAATTATCTCATATAATATTTTTTGGATTAAAATCATAATATTTTACACAAATAATGGGTTCCCTAGATTCATACTATTTATCCCATTAAATTATAACCAATTATCTTCGTGTGATATTGTAGGTATTGGATAAAGGGATACAACAATTAAACAATTCTAGAACTAAGTAAATTTCATTTTATACACATTTCAAATAAATCTAAATGGAATAATAAATGGAACCATATTTAATCTCCTCCTTGAAATTTGGTAATTTATATTATTCCCAATATAAAAAAATCCATTAAAGATTCAACTCACCTCCTAACCATAATTCCCATTCTGATTCCAATCCTTCATTTGGTTAGTGTACGAATTGTATTAGATGGAGGTTGGTAAATGTTCCAGAGGATATGATATATAAGACATTGTATATAGGTTATCCAGATTTTATTTCATCAATGATTATTCACAATTTCAATCCTAAATTATATAAGTTACTTTGGAATATATGTTAACCCAGGTTATGTTTGGGGGCCTAAAAATCTAAAAAATGTCATGTTGTTATGTGGGTTTCTAAATAATAAAATGAGTTAATATCACATGAATATTCAAAAAATAAGATATGTTTATGGATTCCCTTCAAATGGATTCTTCAAAAAACATTTAAGATAGATTAGAAATGAAACAAATTAAAGGACATGCCAATCTTTGATGGCCTCATCCATTTCAATGATTTCAGAAGTAGCCTAATCATCTTAATTGTTGATATCAATATATGATATTTTTGTAAAATATAAATAAGTTTATAATAATAAATATAAATAAATATTTAAATATAAATACACATTAAAGTATAAAAAAATATTATACTAAATATGTATAAATTTAATTCTGTAAATAAATGTTCCCACATGACCTTTTTCTAGACAATTTCCCATTTATATTTTGAATTTATTTAAAAAAACCTTATCCTCTATCTATAATGATGAATAAAATCACCTAAAACACATTCACAAGTATATTTCCCAATAGGATGGACTAGTCTAAGTGAATTTAGATAATATCAATATTCTGAAGGAAGTGTGAATAGACATGGAAATTCATATTCCATAAGAATCCTAAGTCACAAGGGTGAAAAATAACTATATTATATAACGTGTCTCACAAAAAAAGATAATTGAGGTGGTATAGTCTATCCACTATTTATAGACTTCATTTGATAGGAAGGTGTTTTATATAATTGTGTGAACTAGAGCTCATAGGGTGTTCATGATAATAACACATAACCTTCTATCATTAAAAAGAAAGTGTCTCCTTTCTAAAAACTTAATTAATGCTAGTGTCCCATTGACCACATTATTAAATTCTAATTGTTCCAATCATATCTAATATTGTTTGGTGGTCAATAATTTGACCGATTTATCATTTTGTTTAATAATTGACTCTTAAAGATAGATGAATTATTTAATTTTTTTTTGTAAAAATCATAGGGAATCCATCATGATTTTTCATTGAACAACTAACATTCACTATACCTAAGAACCCAATTAATCTTCTAATAATAACATGGGATAAAATTTTGAATGTATATTTCATTATACTCACCAACCCCATAGAAATATGTGTTACAATTGTTTTTAAATATGACCCTTGGTCTCCATATTTAAACATATAAAAAGACTAAAAGGTTGACAATTTTTTTCTATTCATAGTTTCTGAATACCATTATGTAATATTTTATGACTAAAAGAAAATGTAATTTACTATATGTGTGGTTAATAGGGTTTCCCAAATGTATATAGCATTCAGAAACTTCATAATATACAAAATTCTATATATTAATAAAAACATATACATAAAGAACCTTATAAGTGATATTATAGAGTGCCACTTATCCACTATCATTCATGGATCATCATAATAGATATATTCAAGCCACATCACTGACCATCCTCTAGGACACCACTTTATCCATGAACCAATAGAGAGAATAATTTCAAATGTTCCAAAATAAGAGAACCATTATTCAATTTTCCATCCCAAGGGGGCCACATTTTCTTAACCAGTTGAGTGAAACAACACCAATTTTCATTTACTATAACCCCACTTCATCCTAGAATAACTAGGGTACATCTTTATTCTAGAATCAATATTTCACTACGTCAATGTTTAATCACTATATAGAAGTTAACTCTTTATCACTCATAGATAGAAATATCATTTCTATCCCCCACTATTGTAATTACATGTTCTATCTCAAAACTAGTGTGAACAATCTTCTTATACTCCAACACCATTATTGTAAAAATAATGTTAAATAAATTTTAGTAAATCCCTTCACCCAATTATCTAACCAAGGTGTCCAATTATGAATGAATCCTCTAATTATATTTGACATACATGATTAACCAATTCATAATAGTCTGAACCCATTAATTCATGTGTTCACAATATAAAAGGATTATTTTAAAATTTCACCTAATATATGATAAACCCTAAATATATGAACACTCATTTCATCCCATACCAATGATGGTCCCTATAATGAGGAATGTATAGTGTTCTATTTATGAGAAATGTGGTTATCCTAATTTATAATTCAAAAAAATGTTTGGATTTATGCATTTAACCCGTAAATTTAAATCACAACGATGTTCCCATTTAATATTTCATAACAATAAATCATCAATTATTCAACAAAACCACTACTTATGAAGAAAAAAAACATGTGTAATCCCAACGTATTCTATCCCAAATCCGTACCAGAACAATGGTCCTATTATTTAGTGTAATATATAATCATGAAATCATTGAGGAAAATGACATTGGTCCACTAAATGATCCATGTTAATAATGTTCAACCCCATTGAATAATCCAAAATCAATCCCATGTTGTTTCTAATTTCTCAACATAGATGTTATAATCATATAATATAAAATTTTACAGTAACATCATTGTTGAAAGAAGTAAAACTAAATTACAATGTTTATTCCATGTAATTCTAAATAATATTTCATGGCCCAATAAAATGAACTTAAAATGATCTAATAAATAACATGGTAATTTATTTTTACTATCTATGTAACATATAATAACTCCTCAATGTCTAAACACATCATTTTGATCGTCTATATACTCTCGCAACAATCTGTGTTTCCCATGATCCTTGATGGATCATCATATTAGTCGATATCCATTATAATATCCAAATTTTACATTTACTAGTGCCATGTTCTATAAGGAACATTTGAAAATATGTCATACCCTTTATGAATATATATGTTTCTCGATGGTCTATAAGATAACCATCCAAACCATACAACCCACTAGGACAAATTCTTCCTGAAACCAACCCATCCAAAATTGGAAATTTTATTAGGACCCAAATATTTAATAAAAATATATTACCTATTATTAAATATATATTTATTATTTAAAAAATGATCCAAGGAAGAATATTATATATATATTATCGTTCAAAACATGGACACATAAATTACATGTTTATAGGTAGACTACATAATTACCAACTATGTTCATCATAACTATTCCCCGTCACAAAAATAAGAATCATAATACATTTCTACATAACGTGGAAAAGGTAATATAAGGAAGGGTGAGGTTAGATGATCAGTAAGGTTAAAAAATTGAGGTATTAATGCAAAAATAAATAGAGCATAATTATATTGTTAAGAAAACATGATCACGAAATCAAAAATCCATTACATTGAATAACAAATCATAATAATCATTCATGGAGTAAATCATGGATGTTTATAAGACATAAATTGTAATGGAATAAAAGAACATGATACATGAGAACATTACAATATCATAAAGAAATATTTTTTTGATACACATAATAATAGATAATAATTCCTATATAAGTCATGGATATCAATCAATACCTTTATAGTGGACAAGGTTCACTCCCCACACCATAATTGTTATTATGTTCACTCCCAAGACTATGATAATAGATATAATCCCATACTGAACAAGGATCACTCCAAACCATGTTCTCTTTATATCATCCTCTATCAATAATCACCGAATGCATTAAATGGTTATATAATTTCCAAACCCCATAATCCCGAACTCTGTTCATTATTTTATTACATTGGAATGATTACAAATAATAAAATTCCATAGGATCATTCAGTGTATTAGTCACTGAAATCCATATTACAAGCATGATACCTATAATACTATAGAAACAAAAAATGAAAACACTATTCATAATAATAATAAATAAAAATCATTCATGAATGGTTATTCAAATATTTCTTCTTCGTTACCTGGGGAAAGGAAAAATAATAAAGCTAAGCTCAATTGCTCAGTAAGGGTAATTAAATTAGAAAAAATAATGAATCAATTGAAATAAATTAATATAGAAATGTAAAAATTTGATAAAATGTTCCATTAAAATAAATATATTTGAAAACATAAATATAGCACAGTAGGAAACTGAAAATATATTTCATTAAATCAAAGAAATGAAAATAAAATGCATCAATTGATATATCGATGAAAAATATCATTGATAAAAAATAACAAAATTCTACATAATGTAAATGGTTATTTATTAGACACCATTTTTTTCAATAAATGATACCTTTACCATCAAGAGGTAGTTTTATTATTCTAATTTGTCCAACAAATTAATCACATGTGACTACTAATGCATCTATAGGATTGCATTAACAAGTCCCCAACCCATAGAGATTGAAATAAAATCCCCCAACCCATGTATTAAATTTATAAATCATTACTCCCATATTAAACAAACAATTTTCCATATAAAAATATATCTATATTGAATGAAATCTATATATTTATCAATAACTCATCAGTAATAAAATTAATTGTCAATGTGAACACCATATGTAAAATGATATATCATATCAGAAATTATATTATCCATTATGTGATAATATGGATATTAAATATAATTTTTATTTAAAACTGATTAATATAAATTTATTATTTTAAGATGATGTTAAAAATCAAAATATAATGTGAGAATTCAGAGATAACCAATAATTTTTTTAGGAAATTATTTTTAAACATCTTAATGTGTCCCATACCACTTGAAACATTTAAATAATAATTCATATTAATGAATGTTTTTATACCATAGATAAAAATTATTCATGATATAATATATCAAAAGGGGAAGAAAATACACTTTAAAAATGTTGAATGTTTTGTATATGTTCTATGCCTCACAGAATGAAAAGGAAGGAAAGAAACTCTTACATTTAATATGAATTTCTGGTAAACATCCTTTAGACTCCTACATAATAAAATTATGATAAATTTATACATGATTGAAATTTTTTTTCATAATTTATCATTAATCGTATTTTAGTAATTTTCTTTTTACATACCAATAGATAATCAATTATTTTTTTACATTAGGTTTTTCAAAAAAGTTGGTTTATATATCAAAAACAACATTGGTCGATATGCTACTGTCAAATGCATATTTATATTAATTCTTTATAATAATAATAATTAAATAATAATAATATGTATACAAAAAATATCGATAAATAATTAAATATGGTCATGAAAAATGAGTCAATTTTACAATCAATGAGATGATAGGCAGTACGTATGCAGGAATAACATTCTCATTTTTCAATGACCATTATGGAAATAAGCTATGTAGAATAATATATTTCTAGGATGGTAATTGTATCATTAATAATATACTATATAATAATATATACTTATATATATATAATTATTTTCGTGTAAAGGGAATCACATCTTGTCGAGGAGGTGGTATTGCACAAGTATGTAGACGACATTATAACATTTTAAGCATGTGTAGAAAAGTAATAATGAAAATGATATATATATATATATTTCAAAAAAGATAATAAGTTCATTAATATAATATAATTTATTTATGTCACACATTTTAAATTAAATCCATCCTTTCTACATTCCATGTATTGTGTGAACGAATCACATTGCTTTGAGGAGTTGGTAGTCCACACTCCCACAAATGATGTTTTCATATTTATAAAAAAAGCAAAGTATAAGGGTTTATGTTAAAAAATAAATATATAATAATAATTAAAAAATAAATATAATATATAACATATATGATTATATTTTCAGTTATAATGACCACCTTGAGAGATGGTAATGGAAAATGAACAATCATAATTATGTGAGGCAGTAGTTCTCCATACAAAAAAAATATTTTTTTATCCCTTAGATGGATGTGTGAGTAAGTGTAGGTCAAACCCTAATCATAATAGAATCATAATATATTTTTAATACTCTATTTTTTACTAGAATATTACAATAAGTGTTGAGGGGTTTGTGAGCAGAAATAAAACTAAAAATCTTAAAGATATATGTTACTTATTATTTGCGTAACTTCTTTTGGTTTATACCAAATTGATTCGACTAATGGATTTCATAAAAATGTAAATATTCTAGGATTAAAGGATTTATGTTGAGTATATATGTGGGAATATAACATTAAATACAAATTTTCTTGAGATGTGTTATGAAGTGGGAGGAGATGAGGCCTTTTATAGTGGGGGAAGAGTAGTACTCTTATAATATTTTCACAATGTACCTCCGTTCATGATATTATTATTTAATTTAACTCCAATAATGGACCAAATTAGAGAAAATAGATTATAGGGTCTAAATATGGCCATCTTATGGATCTTTAACTAGATTCTAGGTCATTTGTGCCCTTAAGATTATGGTTTAGTCCTTTATTAAGCTAAATTTTACTACAATCATTATAATTAATTTTAATTACTTTTACTAATAATTTTGGTTAAAATAATATGATCATATTTTAAATTATAAAATTTTATTATACCAAATAGTTAATCTAATTCTAAAAATTCCAATCATAAAGGTCGTATAAATTAGTATAATTTTAACCATGAAGATGGGATGACAATTCATCTTTTTAATGTAAAAACATTCCAAATTAGCTCTGTTTGTATAGTCAATATCAATGTGAAATTGATTAAAATGACCTAAATATGATTAATTGATAATGATATGATCTAATTAATCTTTAAAACCAATTTATAATAAAATTTTCCCATATAAATAAATTATTGGTAAAATTTGTTTTGAACTAAAATGTATTATTTTTCAGTATTCATTAAAAATGAAACTTCACAGAAAAATGCGATAAAATTACATTACCAAATATTTGTGTTTTTAATTCAATGATAAAGTTTATATTCACTTATTAGATTTATTTATGGGTCAAAATTTCAATGTAAAATGTTATTTTGATAAAAAAGAGTTAAAATGACTTAATAAAAATACTGTATTTTATGCATAAATGGGTCCTGATTGATAATAATATAAATAACTTCTAGTGTAAATATTTTTATATTAAATAATAATATTTTAGTATTATACTATTTTTTGGTTCAACTAGGTGATTCAGGCAATTCAATCTGTCAAATAATGTTTCTATTTCATCTAACACGTGATAACTCGGTGTGTCATGCCTTGAAATATATAGTATATATTAAATGTATTTAATATGGTAAATGTATTTCAATGTATTAGTGTATTTTATTCCATTACATGCTTGGTGTCATGTGTCATGAATTCTAAATAAAAATATGTTATTAATTTTAAAATTTCATGGATTTAAATTCTCCCCACATTAAATAAATAATTTACTTGAAATTTAAACTTTATATAAGTAATAGTAGAATTAAAAAGAAAATATTTTTTAAATAACCTCATTGTAAATGATTTAATATAAAAACTTCTTAATAAAAGGGAAATGAAAATAAAATGATCACCTAACTAGGTTCTCTATTAGGATAACATAGGAGGAAAATGGAATCATGGATACGAAAGAAAAATATAATAATAATGTTCTGATGGAGAGTGATAAAGAACATGTTCAACATAATGTTTTTGAATACAAAACCATAATCCTGAGGTGTAAATAATTGCCATTGTTATCCTAAAAAATGATGATAATAAGACAAAAATATTTTGTTTGTTGATCATATTTACTTGAGTTGAGGATTTCTTTACCTCACAAATAATATATGAGAACATACATATTGGTACATTTTTATAAGTACAATATTTTCATTTGTCCATTCCTCAAATTATTTCTACATTATATTTAGAACAAAATATTAACCATATATTGAGCTAATATATATATCTTCTAAACCAGATTTGAAGTTTTATATAAACCACTTCATTAATTGGTGACTCTTCCAAATTATTATGATACAACATTTTGAAAAAATTTACATAATTTCCAAAAATGAATTTACCATTATACTTCATTCTATATGATGTAGTTATTTATTCATAAAAAACTGAATATTTTAACACCGTCATAAACCATTCTTTGAAAATATTTTATAACATGAATTTCCATAAAAAATTATTTGTAATATGTATTATTAATAATTTAGTATGTAAAAAAACATTCTATAGATAGATTCCTTAAATCTAAAAGTTTTGTCATATCCATAAATGATATCATAAAAAACATGTTAAAAGTAATTAATTAGTACCAAGGTAGCCAGAACATATCCAAATATATCAGTTATTCAACATTATCTCAAAATCAAGAACATATTATGGGTTGTCTTTCCCTCAATATCTTTTTACCAAAAAAATTAACATCATACTGAATAAATTTTCTTGTTCTATTTAACATATGATCTCAAATCCTTAATGAAAATATAATATAGTACATTCTTTATGTATTTCATAAATTATATGATGAGAACATAAAAAAATAACTTTAAAAATACTTCTTATATCAAAATATAGAGGCAAATTAAGAATTCCACTTCGGTTGTGTCAATAATATATGTTTGAACTTTATCCCATATTTTCTTATATATATATAATCCAATGAATTTGCGGGTATTTAATTGTATATTACTCCGTCTCTTAAAATTTTTATCAATTAATAAATGTGTTTTTCTTCCACCTTGTGTAGTATCTTTCCTAGTGTCCCATTTATCCACACTTACAACAAAATTTCCAATCCATTCAAGCATTCACATAGGAGGTTCTTTCAAAAGTTATAACAAGTTTCAAAATCATTCATTCCCTTAATTTGTTTTTATACATTTCCTACTTCAGGTTTTCAAAAGACTTATTCTTCTCTTAGTATCACTTGAATACATAGAATATCAAGAAATAATTTTTTATTTTGATGGAACAAAAACCCATCTCTTCATATGATGAATAATTCTGAGAAATCACAGGCCCTTATTGATTTAGCTTAAATCCATCAAAAATGTTGTCAATATTTTACTTCATGTTTTATATATAATCTATATATACCTAGATGAAATTTTCAAAATATATTAATAATAAATAATAATATCTTCTTAATTTTTCATTAATCTAAGGAACTTCCTCATCAACATAGTTTGTTGATCACGAGTGAATTATTTATTGAAGAATGTATTGTTGAATGTTATCTATTCCACGAGTTCTATTTATTCTTACTCTCTTGTAATTTAGATTAGATACAACCATTTATTAGTTTTTTGTTGGAGATAATACAACAAAAGTGTATCTTTTATCATTTAATTACATCCCAAGGATGTAAATATCATTTCCAAATACTTAATCCATTTCTTAACTTCTGTTGGACAATTAGTCCCACTAAATAATTTGGGGCTTTAGAGTATAATTTGATCCAACATAGGATAATATCGTTGTAGAATATGATGCTCCATTTGGTAAAGGTTATTTTTCATAACCTGAATAATCTTCCCTAATATATTAATAACATTCTCCCTTATAATTCCATCAATATTTACTTTATAATTAGGCAAAACTCATGATATTCATGATTATTTAGACTATTCTTCCATCTAGAAATCATTTATAAACAATGGTATATAATATGTTATATTATAATGTTATGAAAATTGTATAACTCTAAATATGGTTTATCATATAAAATAACTTTATGCATCATGAATCCCTGAATCGTTAACATTGGTGACTTTGGGAAAATCATTTGTTTTAAATCCAACATAATTTTAGGTAAAGAAAATTTGAAATATCCAAAGCCTATCCCCTAAATGTGTCAATCAAACTGCATGGTAAGGACCACTCTCATGTACCAGGGTAAAAAAAGATAGTCTTGGGACTCCATGTTAGAGTTGTCACCCATAGGCACATCTATTCCAAAACTGCATAAACTTATAGTATCTAGATAGCAATGTATATCTAGGAACACACACCTAATCAATACCTTAAAAAAATTATAGGATGATCATATATACATATCCTCAAGTTCTATCTTAGGTTTTTGCTTCGTAATATATGTTTTTCAAATCTAGTATCAAATTTACTATTAAAACTCCCCTTAATACCAACAGTAACACCACAACACAAGAAGCGCACAGAAAGTGCATTATTTTATTAAATTTTCATGATTATAAGGAATCAAATACAAAAGTACCATTAAGTTTAGTAGTATTTGAAATAAATATTACATTAATAATACCCATAATATATTGTTAATAGAAAATAAAATCATTTTACATAATAAAAGTTAATAAACAGCATCCTTGAATGCTTATTCAATGATTTTGTCTCTATAACCTGGGGAAGGGAAACATTATAACAATGAGCTCTAATGCCGAGTAATTATATTAAAAGTGGAATAAATATCGAATAAATAAAAATAAGATAATATTTTATCATAAATATATGATAACACATTTCATTCAAATAACTAGAAACGGAAATATTAATAATGATATATAAGAAACTGAAAACTCATTTCTTTAAATCAATGAAATAAAAATTAAATTCGTCCAGGGGTATGTTGATGAAAAATCACATCAGTAAATAATAAATAGATTCTTAATAAATTAAATAATTTATAATTATACTTCTTGTTTCCTATGAACAATATTCCTTCTTCATCAAGAGAAATTTTAAATTATCTTGATTTTTCCAACTATTTCCTCTCATGATACCATAGATTCAATGAGGGGATGTCATTAACTGGCCCCCAACTTATAGGGATTTCCATAAATGGTTCCCAAAACATCTATTTCATGTCCCAATCAGTCCTCATATATTGAATAAAATATTTTTCTTATCAAAATATATCCATATTGAATAAAATATATTGATTTATCAATAATTCCTCCATTAGTCAAATAACTATCAAAGTGAAGATTGTATGAAATATGATATACATTTTAGTGAATAATAAGTTCAATTTTGTGAGAATATGAAAATTTATGGTACATTTTCAATGAAAATTTATTATAATTAATTTACTTATTTGAATAAAGTTATTAAATCACTAAATAAAGTGAGATTTCAAATATAATTATTAAAAAAATATCAATGAAAATAAATTTTAAACATTCCAAAGTGTGTCATACAACTCAAAAATTTATATCATAATTACCATTAATTAAAGTTTTTTATATCTTAAAGAATAAGGATTCATGATATAATTTTCAAAATGGGAATTATATACACAATACAAAATATGTAAGTGCTGTATATAGAGAATGACTCAAGGAAAAAAAGTACAACCAAAATCCATTACATTGCATTTCATTTTCGGCTGAAAATAATTTAACATTATATATAATAAAATTATGTAAATTATACTTTATTGATAATCATTTTCATGCATATAATTAATTTTACTTCACTTATTACGAAGTTATGTAAAATTACATAATCAGTTATATTTATTTTGGGATTTTTGACAAAATTAAATTTATGTGTCAAAAACAACATTAATAGGTCAACTATTTTCAAAAGGATCTTTCTATAAAAAATTCATAACAACTATTATCTTATAATTATTAGTTATATACTTTATTTATTCTTTTAAAACCAATTATTATATTTTTTCATGAATAATGAATCAACATTACAATCATGGATATGGTAGTCCGTATGTATACATGAGTAGCATCATCATTTTTCAATTCATGATTTAAATTAAGATAAAAAATATCTTGGAATAAAATAACAATTTTATATTTATAATGAATTGATTTATTTTTTACTAATTTTATTCAATTCAACGATTTATTAAATAATAATTTTATTTAAAAACATTTATATAAATCATTCGGGAGGAGTAAAATAGTTATATAAATAATGGAATATATCATCAATCCCAAAAAGCACCTTGTTCATATATGTAAATTTATGTTAGTTTCATGTTATAAGGTCCTTACATGTTTCAACTCGACGATCATGAAAAACTGTGTGTGAACATGTCCCTCATGTTCGAGCCAAATAGGAGTCATTAATATCCCTTTAGGGATAATTATGTTGAGCTATGTATTTGTGTGAGTTTTCATAGTTAATAAATATCTTGGGTATAATTATCCAAAAATGTTTATCATTAATATAATATAAACTACCAATATATCATTTTATTAATAAAACAATACTTAATGGTAAAATCATCTCAAAAAAAGTGAATCATCATTTATAATACTATTATAAAATATTCACTTCTAATATGACAATACAATTTCAAAACCAAAACATGGGTGTTTCATCCTTTAATTCATTTTAAATCCAAAACCGATAACAAGATATTATAAGTTCTATTTAATCAATCTTATAAAAAAGATAAAATTATTTCATCAATTCCATCATCAGTTAATTTAAAAAATAAATTAATACAAAATTCTAAAAATTCATCCCATCATTCAAGATCCATTGGATTTTTTTTCTCAAAATACATTCCATTTCAAATTTTATAATAAAATAATTCCAAATAGTTGTTTTATTAATAAATTTAAATCTATTTAAAAAATAAGGATTTTTTTTTCAATTTCAATGATAATGTCAAAAAGAAACATATAACTTTAATTACATAATCATATAATCAACACCCCCCAATAGGTTCCCCAATAACGATCTAATGTGAATAAAACCTATGAATTTAATACATAATCATGATCTATCATAAGTTATATTAGATAAATAAATAACATTGTTATATATTAATATATATGATGGAGAGAAGGAAGATTAGTAAAATACACATATGTGGATATCGACATCCTTGGGAGGGATGATATCTTCTACTAGCACTTGGATTCATCAAATTATGAGGCTGGAGGAGAAACTAAATTCTTCTTGAGGGCCTCCAAGGAAAATAATTAATATTAGGGATTAATGGGGGTCATTATACTATCAAACCAAGAGTTCAGGATTTTAATAATTAAATTTTCAGAAATAAAAACTTTAAAACATGATTTCATATATATAGTTACACATTTAGAAATAATGTTCACATGAAACATGATCCCATATTAGACTATTATTTGGGGTGAACCATTTGGAATTATGCATAGAATAACCATGATTCATTATTTAGTTTCCCCAATCTATTTGGTGCATATTTTAGTGTAATGGACACAATGTTAGGCAATCTATGTATCTTAACTGTGCGCCAAATTCTTGTGGCTTAGAAGAGGGAACACCATTTTAAATAAAAAATTGTATGATTTTCCCTCATCATGAAAAAACCTCACACAACCCAATAGAAATTAAAAAAAATTTAATATCACATAAAAAATCTTAAAAAAATACCCAACTTGAAGGAGATCACCAAATAGGTCAATTAATACCTGAACGAAGGTTATTTGATGTTATAATCTCCATATAAAAAAAACTTATCCTCAAAAAGCCTATTAATAATTTTCCATATCATTGTTAAAATTCCACATCTATATAATCAGTTCCCCCACATGCCCTTGTATCATGAGAATTAAAAACATGATACTATAACACAAGGGACAATATTTTCATCATTCGATGAATTACCTTTGACTAAATATCAATAATCATAACTAGATGCTTCACCATAGATATATCAAGACAAAATTCACGATATTCTCATTTCAGTACATGATAAGGGTTATAAAAATAATTTTTATAAAATGATACATGGAATGTGTTGTGGATGTATGCGAACTATGGTGCAAGTTATATATAGTAATAAAATTTCCTAATTAGAAAGAAAATCACAAGGAACCATAAAACATAGTGATGGATTTCCCTATATCCCAAGATTTAGGTAAACAAATGTGGTGAAACACAAAAGTACACAAACAAAACACTCATATAAATTTCAATTAATATCCTCATATGATTTATTTTGGCTCCATTGAATGTCTATTATCATATGAATCAGATGAATCATAGCCAACATATCATAAAAAAACATTGTCCAACCAAGGATGCTGAATTAATATCTAGCCAACACAGTGAAGGTTTACATGGGCATCCATAAAATTCGTAAATGGGACCGATAAAAATAGAACATTTATAAATATTGTTATAAAAACCTGGACCGGTCCATAGTTGTTATCCCATGATCTAGAAAAACAAAGGATGTTATCATGGATAATATCTTGCAAAAATCTACATAACCCATTATTTTTTCCCGTCCCTATATGGATGATATGTTGTTATTATAATCACATGATACAAAATCAAATCTTATATGAATCTCTAAAAAATATAAGTGAAATGTGAATACATATAATTAATTATTACTAATGGAACACGATGAAACCTAATAACAATTTTTACATATAAGATTATCATGTCCTCGACATTGGGTGTATCATAGATGGCTATAAAGTGAGTAGATGTTTCTATATGATTGATTAGAATCCATATCACATTCTTTTTATGATGTTGATGAGTAGAACCCACCATGAATTTCATATAAATCACTTGTCACTTCAACGTCAAAATTGGAAGGGGCTTGTAAAAACCCAACAGTTTATAGTGTTTCCCATTGAAATGTTTGAATATATAATAGTATAGTTTCAATGATAACAATGTCTTGTCTCATACTTGTACACCAAAAAACATCAAAAAATATAATATAACAACATATTGGTACTTTTCTTTCACATACAACTGAGGATAATTACTCTCTCCCACCACAAACATCCTCTTAGAAGAATCAACAATATTCCACTTATAGAAACATATCATACCTTTTATATAGAAATATAACTGAGTGTCTATCTCAAACCTCTAAATAGAGTCCCAATCACCATGTAACTCTTCATAATTATTAAAATTAATTTTAATCATCTTGAGTTGAGTTGATGTCTATTGAACACTAGTAAAAAATCCCTCAAACTCGTTATCATAGACTTAAATGAGGAACTAGTAAAATAGATCCATTGAATTCCACTCAACCAAAGATTCATTCAAAACATGTGTAATACATTTCAGGATCAAAACATCAGTGATTAAATCATCCCTTCAATGGAATAAAAAATTTATGAAATCCAATTACTGTAGGAACTCCACTAAATACTTCTGATGAAAATTCAAATATTTTTGAGATAATATATAACTGATGAAGTTTTTATGGGTAGAAATAATAATCCGTTATCAGAAAAAATAATTACACCATCCATTTTGATCATTCATCATGAATATATATTCTAGTCATATGTTGGATTATTAATTTAATGTATAAAAATATATCAAGAACCACAATACACAACGTGATCACACTGCATAAGAAATCTTTCCAAAACTGAAACTAATGCATCACAAAAGGCCACACAATGATGAACAGCCTCTGATCGAGTCAGCACTAGAACAAAAGTGAAAATAATTTTCATATAATTAGAAGAACTATGAAATATCCCATCAAACTACTAATTAATATCATTCTATTTTTGAGCGTTCATTTGTGACTACATCATTTATAAATATTTTACATACCAGAAATAATTCCACGCCAAACTATAGATGTTCTATATATCAAAAACATTACATGGTGATTCCTATTTCATATCAGTATTAACCATATTAACAATAATTGATGTAATGTGTTGTGATACTATGTGACCCCTGAAAATATCTTCCAGAATCAAAAGCAATATATTAAGAGCTTTTCAAAAAGTTTGGGGTTCTCCAAAATCTATAGCACAATCATTAGCTGAAAGAGAGGATTCTCGTTATTTTTATAGTATACTAGGATGTCATTAAAAAATACCCAAACAACCATGTTGAGGTGTTAATTTAATTTTATGTTTAAAAATTCAAAAAAAACATTACGAGCATTTCATAGACCAATGGTTATAATGAGATACTCATAGTGTCTATACCAACTTCTAATGGTGGTTTTTTTTAATTTAAGACTCTATAATTCGAAATATGTTTTAGCAAAACCATATAATAATATTCAAGAAAAAATTAAACCATATCAACTTCTCAAACATATAATCTATATGATGAAATTCATACATTTTCATTAATAAAACATTGTTGATATCTTGGTAATCAATATATTAGAGAAGAAAGACATTATATTTCATTACAAGGAGAGAAATATCTGACCATGTTGAAAAACATGGGGGTATTCAATTGTTCTAATAAAAATCATCCAAATGTGTCTTAAAAAAATTAATATATTCTAGATTCATATGGAATAAAATAATAGACAATGGTTAATATTAGGTAAAAAATGAATAGAAAAACAATTCACTCTTAACTATGGTAATCCTGATAAATAAGAAGTAAAAATGAGGATGAAATCAATGAAAACTAGAGGGAGGTATGTATTAAATGATTAAAACTCCTTTTGAAAAGAAAAAAAATGATATCACCATTCCCTAATTGAGAAAAGAAGCTCTGGCCCTACTCAATCTCAGGTCCCATTTTCCTTGAAAGGCGTGTACCAATACACAATTCATGAAAAAAGGAACCACGATTAAGATAACAATCAATTTATGCATGTTTTTTGATCATAAAATCCTTCTTGATAACAATGTAATGTGATTAAATGTTGTTGAAATGAAAAATCCTAGAATTTTTACTCTCTAAAAAAGAGAAAACAATAGAGGTGAACTAAAGACCTTTCTCCCTCTTCTTACAAATGGGTTTAGTAATATCCAAAATATAAGATAAAATCTACATAGTAACTGATATAAAATAAAAAATATATATTGTAATGAATGAATGATTTGAACTAGTATCAAATAAATCAATAACTAATTATGTGTATATAGTTATGGTACCTCTCTTAGTAACTCAATCCAAATTTATTTCTATTAGATACTCTTCCACTTCATGAAGAATCATCATTACAGATTCCTATAAAATGAAAACTTTTTTTTTCGTGAAACATATTATTTCACTAAATTATTTTTATGTGTGGACAAGCAATTTCCATTATGTGGTGAACAATATACAAAATAATTTTGATATATAACCTGATCATAAATAGGAACTGCATGTCATGGGTACCCCAATGAAAACCCATTTCGAAATCCCTAAATATCTAGACTAGAAAAATTCAATGATCTTATACCTAGAACAACAAGAGGTTTAGTAAACCCTTCTATCGGGATCTACTATGAGACTCATCAAGATACCCCATTCCATTAAAGAAACTCACAACACAAAAAATGATAAAAAATGAACTACAATCAACACTAATTGACGAACCATGTCAAGATCAACAATTAATACACTATCTAGTAAATCTATATAATATTTCTACATTATCATAAAAACATGGGATTTAATGTATACTGATGTCCCACTACAAATCATTACACCATCAGCTTCTTACTAGGAACAATCCCAGGAGAAATTTTTTCTACCTGAACAATAATATTTTTATATTGATTCAGTGAATTTTTTATTTTGTTGAGAATAATTAAAAACAATTTAATAGTTAAAACAATTAGTTTCAAATATATCGAATTGGTAAAATGGTTGGTAATGTCATTCCACTCTAATTTTTCATGCCTCTTCCTATTCTGAAAAAAATATCACAAAATTTTTAATGGACCCTCAAGATTGATGGATGATGAAATTAAATTTATTGAATCATGAATTTTTGGTAACTCAAAAATCATTTGAATTCCATTCATCCAATTTTTATCTGATTGAGGATCATTGGAGAATTGGAATAATAGATTCCTCTTGAGAGTAATATTTTTCACAAGATCTCTAGAGTCTTCTATTCTAGGTTCTATGACTGGATCATGATTCATAAAGGGTGTGGATTCATATTTGAGAGTATAATAAATAATCACCACCATATCAATGGTATTATGGTTAACAAAAGGGTTCTCCAACCATGGACCATCACTAAATCCCTTCTCAGATAGAATATATGATTTCATATACTATCAATATAAAATAAGAGAAATCCTTAACCATAGTACTCATATTAACAAATCAAATGAGAAATGTAGGCACATAAATTCCACCAACAGAGTTAAAATGTATGGGTTTCTGTAACACTATAATCAAATAGTTAAACCAATAGAAATATATCAAAATAATCATCAATATAATAAATCCCTGATACTATTGGTGACTTAAGGATTGTTATAACAAGATGTATCTCAGAAATAACTCATAATGACTACCCATGTCCCATAAATCGTACCTCATGTCTACCATGACATCCCATACCTCATTCCAACAACATGGAATGTTGATTATATAAAACCATTGATACCATTTTTTCATGACCTCCACATTTAAATCATGGAACCCTAATAATCAATATTTCACTAACATAGACCGAAGGGAATTTCAAATCTCCATGGGTCAGACACTAGAACCTAACATCGTACTATATCAAAATGAGAAATATTTTTCCAAAATAATTGGAAGAAAAATTGTATTAGTTTATATATCAAGTAAAAAATTTATATAAATAACTCAATGAAACATCAACCCTAAATAACCCCATGATGATTTGTGGAAAATCCTAAATGGCATTCACAATACATAATAAGATAAGGACTAGCACTTGGAATCATATCAGATCAATCTAAAAAATAGTTTTCCAAAATAACGTGGATGGTAATAGAGACAAGTTAGTATATAAACACTCTTGAAAGAGAAATTATGAGTGTTCAAATACGTAAAATAGTACCCAAGAAGAAAGATAATAATCTCAATAGAATATAATCCCATACTACCATCATAAAAAATTTTCAAAAACAAATTTAACAAGTGGGATTCAGCTCAACCTATCATCATCATGACTCCATGGTCCAAAAGATAATGAACATCCAGTTCCTCTAGGTTGTACATAAAAATATATATGGACTTGAAAAAGAAAATGTAAAAACACCCAATGTTAAATGTAGTGCGTGAGATATATTTCCCAGTAGGGTCTCACCCAGTGTTCCTTAATAGATTACATAAGAATGAACCAATAATGATTTAAATTTAGTTAATATATAGCATTACATAAATATCATTTGAAATGTAAAAACATAACATCTCTTCTTTTTATAGATTGTACACATTTGAAATTTTTATTTAATAGAGATTTAATATAATATAATGTAAGTAAATTATTCATTAGAATTAAAATAGTTTTATAATAAATTGAATATATAATAAAATGAATCATATAAAGAAACATGGTATTATCCCTTAATGTAAATTTGTATCTAGATATAGTTTCCTAATATTTCTAAAATTATTGATCACCAAAAAACATGGGTGCACATGGCCCTCATTCTCATGATAAATATAAATCATAAACATCCCATTAGTGGTAGTCATGCCGAAATTGGTTTTTATTAGATTTTTCAGGACCAATCCATGGTTAGGGAATCAACATCCAAGTGTTCATTTCCGAAATAAAATACTAACTACCAAGGATTTAATGATATCAATCAATTAATAAATAATTTTAAAATAATATCATTTTAAATCAATAAATATTTGTAATTCAATTTCCTATATTTTAGTTTCAATTTTCCAATTCAATTTTAAAACAAAACAAGGATTTATCAGCATTTCATGACTTTTAAATCCATAAAAATCATTTGATTTCAATATTTCATGTTAATACATTATCTAAACAAACTAAAGTCATGTTATTAATTACATTATGAATTCATGTTCTAAAAAATAAATACCATATATTCAAAATACACACCTCAATTAGAAATCCCTAAAATTGGATTGTTTTCTCAAAATATATGCTATTTATAATTCAATAAAAAATTAATTCCGAATAAATATTTTATAAGTCAATGAATTATATTTAAATATAATCTAGAAAATACTTTTTTGAATTTCATGGATAATCTCAAATGGAACAAAAATAATTATATACTAAAATATAATTATCGGCACAAAAAATGGATACATCAATGATGATAGCATGTGATGAAGTCAAAATAGTAAAATCAAGAATCGGGACCCAAAAAAGGGAGATTATATCCCTTAAAAATGTGATTATAAATATATATATATGAAATATATATGTTATACTTGATCAAGATGTGTAATGACCCACCTATTATCATTGGATTAAGAATACCACGAATCATTACTAGGCCTTAATTGACATTCCTAGGGGAAAAAATGATAAAAATAAATTATTATGTGCCTAAAATACATGTGGGGGTGATTTAAACTTTAATAATAAATAAAAAACCAAAAAAACACAGCCCATTATAATTATATGATGCATAATAAAAGGAAAAACAACTCAAAAATATTTATTATACCAAATTGGACCCAAAATTCGATATAGTGGAAGAAAAATAAAACACATAGAAAATAGTGGATGATTACAAAAAAAGACAACTAAAAAACCAAAACACACTATGATCCTCCAGCTTCATGCCCCATCATCAGTAAATAGCCCTACAACTCTTGAAGTAGTGCTAATAACATGTAGTAATCTACCTTTTCCCATGTTGTGGACTACGACATCTGCAAAAAACACAAATGTTCTAAAGAATGGATGATTATAAAACTCATTATATCTTCCACAATGACTTACCAACCCATTCCACTTGCATATAAAAATAATACATAATAAAATAAAATAAATTATACAATACAATTTCAAAAAATAGTTTATAAGCCAACATAAATAGTTCTAAAAATAGTTTATTACTAAATATAAAAAAAAACCACATTGACCAATTTTCCAAAATGTTATTTTCCTTTTTTTAAAAAAATTATTTAAAACCCATTTTAAATATCTATCTTAGAATAATCATATAATTCCATATATCTATAATTCTAACATCTCATGCTTCATTATGAACGATCCAATCTCATGAGTGGTTTCTCATTGATCTACCAAGTCATCAAAAGGTAATTTAATTCCATGCTACATTAAAACGAATTCACTCCTCAAAAGGTCCTATTTTAACCATGCCTTATAATTAAATATGAATTCTCACAAAAATTTCCCTAAAAACCCAAGCCAATTTCAAAAATTTCTTCCATTTAAATAAAAATATATAGTTTATTGAAATCGTCCAATGATCCAATTTATCAAAAAGTTCCTTTCAATAAAATAATACCATTATTAAAATAATTTAAATTAAATCAACTTACCAAAATTAAATAAAATACCCAATATAAAACCTCCATTTTAAAATCCATAACATAAGATAATTTCTAGAATTCCCAATTTCACAAAATTTCATAATTCCCCAAACCAACACTAAAGATGATTCCTGATAATATTTTATGGGAAAATTCCTAACTAATATATGAAAAAAACTAAATTTGATATCATTAATAACAGTTTTAGTAGGGGAGTTGATATTGAATCCACCTATATCGATCATTTCGATGAAAACTGAAAACAAATGAAGAACACTTAATAATGCAGGTCTTGATTCCATGAAACTGCCATAGATATCCACCCATATCATAAAAAGAAATATATATAATCATTTTTGGAGTAAAAAACATTATAATCAAACATAATTGATATAGATCTATGAAAATAAGGAGAAATGAGAAGTATATCTATGAAATTATGAGAAATACATTGATGAATGTGCACTTAAATCAAGAATCAACCATCTAATCACCAAGGAAAGCTTTTGTATCTCATCTAGGTTGATCGGAGAATCTTCATTGACCTTTGGAGAAGAAATAGTAACTGTTAGGGCCTTTCTAGGCTAAAAAGATCAGATCTAATTTGAAAAAGAACATGACACAATTTTTATTGAAGTGGTTTATGTCTATGCATGGTTTTGTCACACAGTTTGGGAAAACCATGTACAACCCATGCACTCACCATTTAAGCCACAACACACTCCAAAAGCACTAGAAAACTCTCCATCTTTAGAAAAAAATTTTATACACATTAAAGAAACAAATAAAGGGTTCCATACAACATACCAGGGGTTCTACGTTCTCCCCACCATTGGTCTTTCTGTCCTTGTAATGTAGAAAGTGATCACTACCCTGAAATAGTATTGGACATAGATCTTGCATTTCCTTCCCACGTTCCCAAGTCTCTTCTTAAATTTGACCATGTTTACATAAATCCCACAATGGAGTGATTCCTTTTCCATGGAAGAACTTCTCTTGACTAGCCACATTGCACATCAAGATATGCGCCAATAAAGAATCAGGCTCTAAGTCAACATGATTCAATTTGATCAGAAGTTCAGGATTAAGATGATATAATTAAAATGAGATACATAGAACACATTATGAACCGAACTGATCCCTAGTGTCAATGTCCCTAGTGTCAATGCCAACTAATATTCCACCTCCCCAGCCTATTATTGTATCTCAAAATGCTCAATGTATATTGGTGATAACATTCCCTATATCTCTAATTGATGATATCCAATCCTTAGAGAGATCCTCAAGAACCCATGATCACACACTAAAAATGAATACATGCTTTTTTGATGATCCTTATATGATTTTTGATGCCTATGAGCCGTCTCCATCCTCTTTTTGGTCAATTGGGTTATCTCTAGAATTTATTGGACAAGGCTTGGTCCAACTAATGAGTTCTCACCTATTTCTATCCAAAAATGTGGAGAATGACAAGGATGCCCAAACAAAACATTAAAAATAACCATCTATATGGAGGCTTGATAAGTTTTATTATAAGAGGACTCCACCAATGGAAGGTTCTCTTCCCCTGATCCACAAAATTCCATTAAACAAGCATGGAACATATCTTCCTATTTCTTTATTTTCCTTTGAGATTGACCATTAGTATGAGGATGATATATAGTATTCATAGTCTACTAAGTCCCAAGATATTTTCATAAGGATTTCTATAATTGAGATTTGATCCTCAGATCTCTGTCTATGACTATCGATATTAGTATTCCATGATTCTTTAAAACTTCTCAGGAATATATTTTTGATAGATCTTCAAAAGTATGAGTTTAAATAATAGGTATGTAATTATCCAACATTGTGAGAGAATCCACTATCCACCATATGGTATCTTGATTTTGAATGATACATGGTAGACTTGAAACCTAATCCATCTCTATCAGTTCCCATCTCCACAATATAATGGGTAAATACTATAACATACATTCAATTGTTTGATGCACTCCCTTAACTTGCTGAAAAGTTAAGCAATTTGAAAAGAAGTCATCCACATTACATTTCATAACATTCAACCAAAACTATGCCATAAATTCCCAATACATATTTGGTATTCTTAGATGTATAAACCATCTCGAATGGTGGTAGGCAAGAAGAACTTTTTTCAAACAAACCACGTGCATGACCATAAAATTCCAAAACCACAAAACCAAACTACCATCAGGTTTCCAGCCTCAATGGTCTCCCCACGACTGAGTTTTGAACTTATAACCATGATTTCCGTGTCAGTGGTTTGTGCCTCCTCTAACATCATTACCAAATTAGGAACCATAGAAACTAAAAAGAAAACTACAACATTACCTTGGTTTTCACATTCCATATGCATATTTTCTATGAATGAAATCAGCTACCACTCTTCTACATCTTATTTTCCAACTGATCATATGAATTCATGATTAATACATCATCCACCAAATTTCCTTTTCCCAGTGTATACATTAGTAAAAAAATCAATCTTATATAGATACTACATCCATCCCCTTTGCTATAGATTCAAAACTCACTATGATAAAATGTAATTCATGCTCTTATGAGGAATGAACACAATGAATTTCTCACCAAAGTAATAGTGTTACAAGGCCTTCAAAGAATGCATGACCACAAATAACTCCAAGTCATGTGTTGGGTAATTTTTCTAATGCACCCTAAACTCACTTGAACCCTAAAGAACATCATGGTCTCCTTTCATGATAATACAACCTAATCGAGATATTGAGGCATCATAATAGACCACATACCCTTGTCCTAATTCTATTAAAACCAACATTGGTGTTGTTGTAATAAAAAAAATCAGTTTTATAAAATAATTCAAGTATTTTTCGCTCCACTTCAAAGACACATTCTTCTTTTTCAAAACTGTCATAAGTGATGGTATTCATGAGATGTCATGAAATAAATGTAGATAATAACCATTGAGACCAAGGAAGATTCATATCTTGAAGATAATTTTCAGTGGTTTATAAGAGATAGTAGCATATATATTTTTAGGATATAATTAAACATATTTCTCAAAAATCACATGGCCAATAATGTGTATCACATGTATCCAAATATCACACTTAGACAATTTGGAACACAAACGATGATCTATCAACATTACCAACTCTATCTCCATGTATTTATCAAGATCATCCATTGTCCTTGTATACACTAATATTTCACCCAAAAAATAACACAACAAAAGAATCCATATATCTATGAAATATAAGATTCACAAATATCATAAAGGATGCTCGTGCATTTGTTTTACTGAGAGGAATAAATACATAAAGTAGTGTCCATATATTCTTCTAAAATCTTTCTTTGTAATATCATTTTTCTGAAATCTCAATTAGTGATATCCTGATCACAAGAAAATTTTAGAGAACCACTATATTCCCTCAATTTATTAAATAGATCATCAATGTAAGGAAGTGTATATCAATTATTTATCATATTTTGGTTAATCTTACGAAAATAAATGCACAGTCTCAGAGTTAAAACTTCATTTATCAAAAACAAGCTTGGTGATGAGCATGTATATGTTTTTGGTCGAATTAAAACTTTTCATTCCATCTCATCCAACTACACATTTATATATGTTAATTATATTGGTGGAATATTTTAAGATATAATAGAAATAATATTAGTCCTTGGCAAGAGATAAATTGGGAACACCACATCCATTATTTTTGGTAACCCTGAGATGTTTTTGGGAATTACATCTAGAAATTGATCAAAAAAATATGGAAAACTGATATCTTAGACCTCTTCCATCAATGAAAATGTAAACACCACCAGCAGATACATGATAATTCTGACAACTGGTGAACATTATCCAATTGGACCTGTCTTTACAACCCTTTTTCATATAAAGAGATGTTCGATGTTATATTTAGTTGTAAAAATAACCATTCTACTATAACTGTAGATGTTATCTTTGAATTTTGTCAACTAACCCATACCTAGGAGTTCATAAAATAAATACATCTCTGACACAGAGAAATACCATTTCTTCTTAGCTCTATCAATAGTTATGGAACAAGACCTATAAATAATGGCTCGACATTCCCTTTCGCTAAGATGGGTTTTAAATTTTATCATATATGGAATCATCTCAAGTTTCAAACTTATAAAATCAACATCATGAGAATGAATGAAGGAATGATACTCACCAATATCGAACATAAATTTCATAAGTGAATTATTCAATAGAATCATACCTCTCACTATAGATGGCCCATTCTAATCATACACAATCACCTTCTCAGCTCCATATAATTGTTTATTCATTTCATTTTTCTTTTTATTTCCTTATTAATATTTACCTTACTGAGGACTCATGGTGTTCCTATAATCAACATTTTTTTCTCTAGTATACATATGAGTCTTATTCCGCTATCCTCATCATATTGAATAATGTGATTCTTCGACACCTAAGAAGTGTCTCCATCACCCGACTGGAGAGATCTGCAACAATGACATTGAGGTTTTACCCTTTTATTATTGTTACGACACTCTCTAGGTTTTTTCATACCAATTCGCTTCATGTGGTCAAACAAAAAAGGTTAGAACTATCCCAGTTGGTTATTTTGTTCTGGAGGAGGATTCACTAATCTAGCTATTTGATTCTGATTCTTATTCCCACCTTATAAATAGTTTTAACTCTTCATATTTCTCCCAGAATTTACGTTCCCACCATTTCTTCTTGCTGTAAACATTATTCCACCTCCCATAGCTTATGATATATGCCATTAATCCACTATAACTCTATTCACTGTCTCTGTAAATTCTCTAATTCAGAGCACCACAATCTTTGAGAAACATTACAACCTTAGTCCATATTCAAATATGAGTACCTTCACAGACGCACTAGCCCCTAATTCTTGTGAAAATCACCCTAAATTAATTAATTTAGCCACATATTTTGTGTCATATTTTTTTTACAATATGATAAATTAGTTGATTTTTCCTTGCATTCTGTATATGCTAGGTTAATATTGTTTGTTGAATAATTCCTCAAAATCCTCCCAAGTAAGGCGTTGATTTAGTTTACATTGAAACTCTAAATCCCACCAACATCTTGAAGGGTCCTCATGAATATATGTTTTTAGTTTTAATTTTAGGACTTCTTGTGTTCTAATGAAATCAAATATTTTATTCATCCTATTCAGTCACAACTTTTCACTTTCTATGTCAGAGTCATCCCAAACGATGGGTGTATTTGTCTTATGGAACTAGATGGAATGATCCACATATCTTATATCATCCCCCAGTTCCTAGATTCCATAGATCAGAATGCTATGATGATACTGTTAACCAGCTCTTGGTTTACCTATAGCTCAGGTGATTCCACACACTCTGCAACATTCCCCAGTTGGTTTATACAACACTAACCAGTTTTCATTTAAAAATAAAAAATTATATATGTCTCACTATACAATAGATAATGTATTAGAATTTAAAATTCCATCAAATCATATATGACAAAATTTCTATCCAAAATTTACCAATTTATTTTAAAAAAAATGAGTTATTTTTTTTAAATCAAACCATTTTCAAAATACATTAATCATTCCATTTTAAAATTATTTCATTTGAAAATAGTTTTTTTATATGTTTAAAAAATAAAAATCATAATTCAAAGTCCTAATAATCCTTATCCGTTCAAGGAACAAAACCCAGGTAATAAACAAGAAGTATGTTGAAATCCAATAACAATAAAATTGAAGACTACTTCTTCCACAGAGAGTGGTCCAAGGTAATACTATTTGTAATGAACTTGTAATTTTCATTGGATTGAGTATACAATGAATCGTTTCTAGGCCGTAAGTGACATATACAAGGTGCAAAAGGCAGTAAATAATTGTTTTAGGGTTTCAAATACATTTGGGGGACAATTTTCCTTATAATAAAAAAATACAACCCAAGAAAACAACATCCCATAATAACTGTATGATGCATGATCAAAAGACTAGAAACTAGACAAATTTTTATAGAAATGTGACCCCAAAATTTTCTATAGTAGAAGACCACTAAAAATCAATGAAAAAAATAACCACCAAAACCAGGAGACTCAATTCTAAAAGAGCTCTAAGCTCCACCATCTCCAAACAGACCATCAACTCATGAAGTAGTGCTAAAAACATGCAGTAATCAACCATTGCCCACATCCTGAAATATGACATCTACAAAATCACCAAAGTTCCAAAGAAATGGTGAGTATCAATCCCAGTAGTTCTTCCCCATAGACTTCCCTACCTACTCTACTAGGATGGAAATTTTAGGAACAGATAAATAGAAAAAAATTATACAAAAAAGTTTCAAAAAATAGTTTATAATAAAATATAAACACTTTATAATAAGGCTTATAACTAACTATATACAAAAACATTGATAATTTTTAAAAAAAAGGATATTTTCCATTTAAAAATTCAAATGAATCTTTTATATTTTTTGAAATATCTATCGTGGAATTACCATTTAATTATACATATCTTCAATTCTAATAATGAATTCTTTGTTATGAAAGATCCCCACTCATTAGAAGTTTCTCACCGATGTACCATGTCTTCACAATGTAATTAAATCACAGGTACCATTACCCCTTTGGAACTAAGAAAATGGTACTATTTGAACCATCCATAATAATGGAATCTGAATTCCACACCAAAGATTCCAAAAAACCTTCCCGGTTTCAATAATTTCATCCTTTGCAATAAAAACCATCAGTTTGTTGAAACATTACAACAAGCCAATTTAAAAAAATAACATCAATAAAATAATAACTTTATTGGAAACATTAAAATTAAATACAATTAAAAAAATTACCAAAAATCCCCTACATAAAATCTCCAATTTAAAATCATGATCAAAAAACAATTTTAAGAACGCCCAATTTTCAGTTACCTTTCCAAAAAACACCAAATTTTCCAAAATTTTGTAATTCCACAAACATCCAATAAAGAGGGTACCAAATCATTTTTAATAAGAAATTAATAAATAATATCATAGAAAATTAGAAATTTTAAATCATTTCTAATATTTCCAACAATGGGAATTGAGGGTGAAGCCACCCACCATGATGATTTTGATGAAAAATGAAAACAGACGAATAACGCTCAAGAAGCATAGTCAAGATTCCAAGAAACTTTTTAGATATACTCCCATATCATGAAAAAAATATGTAACATTATTTGGCATTAAATAATTATATCTACTCATATATGGTTTATATCTATGAAATCCAGAATGAAGGACTAGTATATCTATGAAACCATGGCATAAACAATGATGAACATGTACTTAATGCAAGAATCGACATTTAAGTCTCCATATAAAGCCTTCAGATCACTTTCAGATCAATGGGAAAACCTTTTTGGCCCTTTAAGGAGAATAAGTTTGTTTTAGATACGTTTTAGGCTGAAAAACAGTACATATAACTAAACAATGAACCACATCGACTTTTTATGGAATTTGTTTTTAGCTACACACAATTTTGCCACACTATTTGGGAAAACTATGTCTAGACCGTGTGACAACATTTCCCCCCCAAAAAACTCCAAATTACTCCAAACACTCCCCATATTCACCCATAACATTAATATACATGAATATCACAAAGAATGGGTTACATAATAGACACCATGGGTGCTACAAAATGAACAAGAGAAAAGCCACTTACTTGGGAGGGATTATATCATTCTTCGATGCATGGAGACAATAAAGTATGCAGTTAGAGGAGAAAAAATTGTGTCTTTAAAAACTATAAGTATAAAGAAATTATATAATGTATTTATGGGGTGATTACAATCATAAAACAAGGGTTTGACATTTTTGTAATTAAATTAATATGAATTAAAAACCATAATGATAGTTTCTTGGGGAGGGTCACGCAGAAAGAGAAACCTCTCATCCCGACAACATTTTATTTTGGAGTTACAAATTTGAATACTCAATTAGACAAATCATGAATCCCCTAGTTTCTATGGGGTGGACTATTTTTAATGGTGTCCTAAAAGATAGAAAAATTGCGTTTATTATACATTTACCACCTTCTAGCGTCTTATAGCAAGGTGGACCATTTGTTATGCTAAACAAAATGGTTTTCTATAACCATACATAGTCATCCATAGTACGAAGGGAATATATAATCTTAAAATTTATACTAAATATTCCTTAAATAAAATTCATCCCTAAAATTTCTCCCCAAGTTTATTGAATACATGAAAGAGGGTAACATCAGGTAATAGTGATAAAAACACTTTTTTATAGAAACAAAGAATGATACGATGGATTCAATTTCCGTAGGATAATTATTTTTATCATATCACAAATAAATGATCATAGGATGGCTTGCAAGATGAAACATGAATTCCATTCCTTAGGATGATTTTTGGATTTATACATAGAAATCCAATCTATGCCTATAAAAAATCCAATTTATACTTGAGGTATAGTAACAATATTTTTAGAATGTGAATTCCCAAAAATATGATCTAGAGAGGAATCATAAAAATGAGATTACATCATCCTACCAAAAATGGTATTAATTTATTTTTAAATATCAACTTCTTTTGGAGTAATTATGGTACCCTTATAAAATTCTGTAGAAATTAAATATTAAATAGATCCAATGTAAAATAAGATATTATTAGTCCTAGAGTGCATGGTCTGTTTTCCATTCAAAATTTCATTATTATTTCCCTAATAAAAAACAATGATGAAATAATATTTTCAATTATAAATGGGATTAATATGTTTCTTATATCATTCATCTTCATTAATATTGAGCTTAATTATGTAGTTTTCATACTTCACATACTATATAAATTTGAAAAAAATGTAGTGTAGCTGTTGCATTTTGTGGAGAATTATATATATTATCATAATTAGTTATATTATTCTTATCACATTATCATTTTAAAGACTAAGGAAAAATCCTTCAATACCTAAAAAAATTACACATCCCATTAATTAAATTAACCCTATCTTTTATTCCACTCAATGAGTAGGATGAAATTATCATCGTTTTCTCTCTAATGTTTTCATAGCTACCTTAGAGTTACACTATTCTATTCTTATCAAAACAATGATATTGATGGGTAAACACAATAAATTCTTTAAACATTATAGGAAATTAAATTATTAATTCAAATAATCTAAATATTCATTTGTATAAAAACCATTCAACAATAGGTTTCATGAGACTAATTAATCAATCAACCTTGCTTCCATGTTTCATGATAATACATGTAGCGCACCTCACATGGATTTTGAAATTTTCCTCATAAGTACCAATTAGTTCATCATCCTTATACTTTTTTTAAAGAAATTACAATTTATTTTAATATTAATAACACAAGGATCATAATTATTGAAATAATAAATTCAAACTCAACCCGCTCTAACGAGCCAATTTGTTCACATAGTTTCATATTCTTGATTGAAGTCCACCAATGACCTTCTTTTACTTAAACATTTTTACAACCAAAATTCTATTTTCATCCTTGATGTATTAGAGAATATAAAATAACTTTTCTATGATAATTTTTCACTTCTCAAGAACTACTATATTAGTGGTCCATGTAAACGAAGGTGGATGTTTCCTCATGAAGAAGTCAATTGAAATTTTCCCCTAATTACCCATTCTTATGTTCACTAAAGTTTGTAGTTTTAATCATAGAAACAAAAATATTAAATATTTTTCCCTTGAAAAATGGTTACAGGTGATTAAAATCATTCAATTTTTCATTGCATTAATAATTGTAATTTTTTAAGGGTTATAACAATTTAATAAAAAGGAAGTATGAGGAACAATAATCACAAGGGTGAACCAAATGAGCCAAAAAGTGATTTATAATATATGTAATACTCAAAACGTTATTTTAAATATAGTAAACCATAGGTTTAACCTATGTCAATCATATTCAAAACTTACTCAAATACATCATGATGTTTTATATTAAGCTTATAAATTTTCAAGACAAATCCCCTAAGAGAATCAAATAATCTGTGTATCAAGGGTGGCTATCCTACACGGGGTGAGGCTTAAGTCCACAGAAAATTATATCTTTTTAGAGATATTATACCATGTTAAATCTATACTCGGGCCACATCCACATGGAGTATTCAGATATGGATGTATTTTCTTCTAAAACACAATCTCTTTTAATTTAAAATTTAATGGATATTTTCTAATAAATTTCTCTATCCATATGGTTATCAATAATTTAGTATCATCCTTATTTCTCACGGTTATATGAACCTTTCCCTAATACCAAATATAGATAAACATATATTTTATATGTTGACATTATATCTTATTAGATTAATATTCGTTACACAATATAGCTATCCACACCATAATCATATAGGTGTAGTAATTCTAGAAACATAGACACATAAACAGCCCATTCATAATTGAACCACATAATCACCCAGTATATTCATAATAAGTAAAAAATTCATATAAATATCATATATTAGAATTAATTTGATAACCTTGAAAATTAAAGATAAAAAAGGGTGATCTCATATTGTAAGTTTGGTTTTGGAAGGGTGTTATCAATGATCACTTATAAATTACATGTGAATATGAGAATGAGAACATGATCATAACTTTTTTAAACCTTAACCTGTATATCATTTATTAAAATATCATTCCATGGAATAAATGTGGACTGTTACTATGACTTGAATTTTAATGGATTAAAAGAAAATAGGCACGAAGAACATAATATTGTCAAAAGAGGGAGATTTTTTGTATATAGACAAGCATACTGAATCATTTCAATAATCGAAAAGTCTTAAATAATGATTATTAGAGTATCATTGGATCACTCCACAATCTATCATTTTATTCATCTTTCACACTAAATACTATCATAGTACAAATAGTCCTAAACATAACTAGGATCACTCCACATTTATGTATTATTTATCTAATTTAACATCAATTATCACCGAATGAATTAAATGGAAAAATATTTTCTAGTCCACGCATCATATGATTACATTTTGATATATGTGTTCCCCAATTTTAGAAAACATTTATCATATCATAACTTGTTAAATTGAAATTGGTTTTATAATCATTTAATCCATGAATAACCCATGGAAAGGGAATAAGTATCATAATAATTATACGAAATCATCATTACTGTATCCATAAAAAAGGAATGGGTTTCAAAAAAATCTTTTGATCATAATCCCAAACCATCCAGAATAAGAATTAATATTTCATATATAATGAACAAATTATATACATCACAAAAAAGTTCTTACATTACAATATTTTCATAAGTTAAAAGTTATGTCATCCTTATGCACCCAATATCTTAGTAGTCTTGGTAATCAAGATACATAATTGATTCATTCATCACATTTGAATACAAAAATGAAAATAATTTTTAGGGTATCATTATTCAATATATATATCATTAACAGTTAACTGCCTAGATTACATACAAAAGAAACATGAAATGGGAGGGGTTAAATGCTAAGTAATATTTTTTTTGTAAAAGATAAGCTTTTAAAAAATAATAATAAATAAGTTATAATGAATATGTAATTTTAAATAGTTAAACACATGTTATATCACATATATAACATTACAATAATGATTAAATGAGGTATAATAAATATGTTCTTGTAAATAACTGAAGAATCATACCATTTAATCAATAACATGATAAAAAAATTAATTATTTGATAATATCAATTAAATAATAACATGTGTAATAATAACTGAATTATAAATGAATTAAATGACTAACTATTGGACATCATGATACCTTTTCCATGAAGTCTATGTTCAATGTAGTTTAACTAATTGGTAGGTATACAATAAAAACCCATTTGAATAAGTTAATTAAACAAATTAATCACATTAGAGTAATGATGAATTATGAGGATTTTTATAAGAGATAGAACTCTTAATTACATGTCCTATTCATTTATCATATATCAAATTATAAATTTATTTATTTATCAATAATATTTATCATAAAATATCCATGTTGAGTAAATAATATGGATTTATCAATATTTACCACATAAATAAAATAATAATAAGAGTTGGAAACATATGTATAAGTGATATACAATTTAAAAAATAACCATATCATTGTAAAATAATTGGTATATATAAATTAGTTTATATTATAAAGGATAATTAATATAAACCATTAAATGAAAACAATATGGTATTCCTAAAGAATGTGATATTTTAAAAGTGATTCTTTACCATTTGGTATCATTCATATAATAAACCATTGAAATAAAAACACATCATGAAACATTAAACAAAAGTAATAAATTATTTTTCATTTTAAATACATCATTAGAGAAATATATATGATATATTAATTTGAATTACCACATATTTTTAAATATATCTCAATGAAATGGAAATTGTGATGCAATCCGTAGAAATAATCCTACAGATGAAGTGATCATAAATAAATTGATTAATTATTTCTATGTAATGTAAATACACATAAGTTTTTTAAAAAATTCAAAATTTTTAATCAAATTTCATTAAATACATAACCTATGAATATCATAAATAATGAATATGTAATAAAAAACCAATTAAAATATTTTTTTGAAATTCATTACGACTTGTTAATGTTCAATTTAAATCACATTGGAATAAATAATTAAAATAGGAACATAAAATAATAATAACTAAGAATGAAAAATGTTATTACATGTAAATGTTTCATTATATAAATAATATAAAATAAATTTGGGGAATTACAATACTATATTCTTAAATGAAAGGATATTGGGAAAGAATATATTACCTCACACTAAATTTATGTTGAACACTCATTGAAATCATATATTTTGTTTTAAAAATGTTATCAACTTAGAAAATATCCATACTAATTTTTATAATATCATTTTATACCATCATATAACCCTTTTTTCAATAATAATTTTTTATTTTCATAGACTCATGTGTTAATTTCATTTTTTATCTTTCATGTTTTTTCATAAAAATTTATATACCCATGTATGAAATATTGTTACCAATTTTCATTAATTATTTAAATGTTATAAATATAATCCTTTCATAATGTATTCATCATTTAATATATTCTGGGATGCTGTATGGGGAAAATGAATTAAATTGGTTCATGAAGATAGAATGTTTAACTAACACACGAGTGGTGATGTCATTTCATAATGGGTGGATAGTTTTAGACATGGGAGATCTATTAATTTTTAATAATAAAAACTATTTAATATATATCATAGGTATTCATTAAATATATCATTATTACCTTCCTTGTAATGCGTAAGTGAAAAACAAATCATATATTTTCATGAGGCTACAGTCCTCCTTTCACATAGGCGACACTATGAAATTCTAAATGGAATGAAATGTATGATGTAATATGTTGTTATAAAATTACATAATTATAATTATATGAAAAAAATTATATATATATTTAACAAAAACATCCTTATATCCAACCATGATAGGCTTCGATGGAAAACTAGACACATTTGGTTATGAGGTAGTAGACCACTGCACACATGATCGGTGATTAAATTTCTCATTCGATGGAAGTTAACATGGATATAAATAATTTCATAAAATAATAAAATTTATATATATTTTGGATAAATGTTTCAATATATATATTTTATTAATAAATATACCACTTTTATAATAGATGAAGGGAAAAAGAAGGGAATTATTAAGATGATAATATTTTATTAGAGAAACCCACTTTTCAATTTTTTATAGATACACTAGATTGGGTTATTTGGAATAAAAGTATCCCCTCATGTTTATCATGATTTTGGGATTATATTTTTTAATGTTTTGAAAGTGAAAAATGGATTGATATTATTGAATAAGTTAGGTGAGTAAGAGCCCTTTTATACTAGAGGAGGAGTCTATTTTTTGAAAATACCCAATAATATTCAATAATGTGATGTTTGGCACACCCCAAGTTCCTAGAAAATAAATAAATAAAAACTTTGATGGAGGTTTGTGATAATGAACATATAAAACACATAAATAAAAACATTTCCCAATCATGTGCTCCCAATATATTCAATGTTTACATACCATTACAATGTTTTCGGTAGGTTTATTAGTTTATGAGGCTATGTAATTAATTCATGAATCCTAAAATAAAATTATACTTAGTACATAATTTGGAAACCCAAATTATTAAAAATCAATAAAATTTACTAAATTAAAAATCTATAGTGTTGGAAAATTAATTTTTACAAAGGTTAACGCAACACACAATCCCTTATTTTAACCTTATCCATGTTAATTAACATATTATTATTTTTAGTAATTATTGTTATAAAAAAAATTGTAGATATTTATATATAATATTAAGTAATATTATTCCAAATATGTAATTAATTATATAATATTCAATTATCATATGTGGTATAGTTTATATTATTAGTAAACACACAATTCGTGGCAAAAAATAGAAATTTATGAAATGTATTTTTTAAGTATAAGATTATATTATATTAAATATATGAAGTGTAATAATTAAAAGTTGGAATTAAATTAATATATATATAAATATATAATAAATAAATATCTCTTAAATTATTTTTTATTCGTTGTTAATTTAATTAATTAAAATGGTGGAACACTATTTCCTTCAATCATTTAAAAAAAATCGGTTTTATGGAATAAAAATAAAATTATATTAAAATATTATAAAAATATTATATACATTTATTTTATTTTTAAAAATAGAAACAAAAATATATATTAAACACTGAAATCATATTACAATAACATTTAAATATTAAAATTAAATAATGTATCAGAATAATTATTATTTTATTAAGAATTTGTATTTTCACAATTCACTGAAAAATAAATATTTGTTTGAAAATTCTCAGAATATGAACCTATGTTAAAATATATTTGATTATATAAAAGATAAATCACATTTAAGAAAATTATATTTCTATATGTTCAAGAAAATTGATTATATTAATTTCCTTCAAAAATAAATAAAAATAATTTATGAAAGAATCATAATATATATTAAGTAACATATTATTAGTAAAATATTAGTGTTTATTTATTATAAATTTTCAATAAATTTTTGTTGTTGTAACTTTATATATATTTAATATTTTACTCAATATAATTCTCACCTACTAAATTAACTATTACATTATAATTTTCAAATTGAAATAATATATTTCACGGGTCAATTAAGATTATTGTGTTGTGTCATACATGCTTCAGAACACAGTGTTTTGAATTTATAAACTCATGGTTTTGTGTCATGACTTTTAGTAATGCGATTAAATTACAATAAAGGAAATAATAATTAAAATCTTATGTGTTACTTTCTCTAAAACATTAATTAATTGTGCTGTTTTAATTTTGACTTGAACATGGAAATAAAGGGTTTGATATTTAAAATATCTATTATTGAAAAATCAAATAATAGAAAGAGTCATTTAAAAACCTCTTTACAGAGTTAAGGGGTGTTATGATGGTTTTTAGTAATAACACATAACTATATTTCAATTTAAGATAATTTTTATAGAAGTGAACTTTTATATCAGGAAGGAAGATCCATTTACGATAAATTTTTTAATACTTTTTTGTGAGAGAAGAGAGAATTTATTTTATAATGAATGACTAAAATTTTTATTTCATGATAAATTTCGTATGGTTTAATAATTATTATTAAATAAAATATATAATTAAATATACTTCCATGATATATTTCTATTTTGTAAGAATAATTTTATTTTTTGGATGTGCTTTGATATATTTCAAAATTATATCTTACTCTAATAAACTAATTTTCTAAATGAATTATTTATATTTGTCAAACTAAAATTTACTATTAATGTTTCATAATATTTATAAATTTTTTTCATATAATTTCTTTCGTTTCAAAATATTTAGCAAAAAGAAAATGTGTTTCACAAGAGAATATAATACATTATTCTCTAAACCTGAAAACTAACAACAAAAGTTAAATATTAAATTTATCCATTAAATTGTTTATTTAAAATTATTTTCATACTAACAAAAAAATCATATAGGCTAGTGATTGGTGTTTCCCCCTTATCACCCTTCCAATGTAGGTTCAATCCCAATTTCCTATTATATGTGATGTGTTGTCACCCAAGATGGGGTTTTTACTTTTTTTAAATATAATTCCAACCAAATTCAATTAATCTAGATTAATATTAAAAGGAATATATTATAAATCAAATCACTAGTTTTACATCATGGGTTTTATATGAAACTTATGATCGTCCGAAAATAAAAAAATTATAATTATTAATACTTTGACATAAATTATATTATTAGACACAAATGTTAACAATGACATTAAAATTATTTCTATAAAATATTAATTCATTATTCCTTATATGACATTATTAACTAAAAATATATAGAACAATGAACAATTCAAATAATTGTTTCCAAAAAATATACATAATTATAAAATACTACCATCAAACAAAATTTAATTTTTTAATTTTATACTTTAATCATATGATCATCTATATACATACTATCCCCAGACACACTAGGTTTAAACACAATCATTCCTTATCATACTATATTGAAAACATATATTTATTTTTAATTAATATAATGTTAATTATCCAAAGAATATCCCATGGGTATATTATCCAAGTGCAATGTAATGAAAATTTTCTTATACTAGGTAATGATAAATTCCAATACTAATCCACCATTTTCAGCTTTATAACATATATGTAAAACTATTCCACAACCAAATCCACTTGTAGTACTTATAAAGGTATGTATATCAAGTAAAACCCACATAATCCCATCCTGATAATATATTTTGATGTTCTTCTATACATATCATCAATGTCTATCACATGGTTATGATCCTTAATATATGTTTAACTAAATCACTTCCAAATTCTCTATACTATTGATTATCTAATACAAATTTTACAGAACACAAATCTTTTATGCTAATTCATGTTGATACTTTACTAATTTTCCATAATATACAAGAGATATATTCAAAAATAAAAAATAGTATAGTTGTTATGTAAAACTAGATACATTCTCCAGTCTTACAATAGTTTTAAATAATAAAATTTAAAAAAAATATTGTAGAATATTTCTTCCCTCTAGAATATCCTTTCATATCATTGATTATACAGTTCTTGGATTACTAAAAATGAAAAAAATAAATTCCATGTCGATTTATCAATAAAAGTTTTTTAAAAAGGAAGATACCATGAATAACTAAGTAAAAATCAATATTGAGTAGTCAATAGGTAAATGTAAATATATAGACACAAATTACATTAAATTAGTAATTTTATTATCAAGTCTTTACAAGAAAAATCAAAATGATAAGGTATATAACTTAACCCACATTACATATAATTAATAACATGAACATAAAATAAATCCCCTGATAATATATGTGAAATAATCCTATGGTTTATAGTAACTAAAATCCAAAATATGCAAATTCATAAATATTAGACTTCATTATATCTGGAATCATTATTCTATTATAATCAAGAACTTATTCTCTAAAAGTTTCATTGATTGTTAAGTATAAATTGGAAACCCATTTAAATTAGGCTTTATAAATTATTCCTCTTAGGAGAGTACCAATTCATCAATGGGATATTTATAATTAGTCCCCACTCATCATTTATTTTCAAATTCATTAATTTAATATCGAATTACATAGATATTAAATAAACATTATTCCTTATAAAAAATATAACTATTGAGTCAAGAGTATGATATTATCATTATTTATCAAGTTAATCAAATAACATTTAAACTAAAACCCTTATGCTAAAATGATAAATGGGTTTTGAAATAAGAATATACACAAATAAATATATGGCTATTTAAATGATTAGAGATTATGAATGATAAATGACAATATTCTATCAATGAAAATTATAAGTATACCAAAATAATTATAGATTTTTCAATAGATTCTTAACTCGTTGGTAAAATTTAAATTATATCCCCTTGAATGAATAAACAATAATTAAGACATTAATCATAATGTATATGTTTATGTTCATATGTAATATATTTATAGGGTTGTACATACAACACATAAAATTTAATCGGTGAATATTAACAAATATATCTCAATTAAATTAAAATTGAGATGAAATCCAAATGAAAAATCATACGGTTACATTGACTATCAATCATGAGATTAATTATGTAGACCGAATTTAAATCTAATTTTTTTTTTAAATAAATCATATGTTATTCCAAATCAATTTAACACCTAATCTAGGAATATCAAAGCTATATATATATATATAATATTACGATTTGAAAATAAATCATGCTATGAAATTATTTACTACTAGGTAATTTTAATAGAAAACCCAATTAAATGAAATAATTCATATTGGCAAATAAAATAAAATGAAGTAAGATAGAATTATGATTTTAAATGAATAATGGGACTTATATACACTATATAAAATAAATTATATTTATAACATAACAATTACCTCAATGAAAAATAATTGAGACAATACCCACTACCTCACACTACTTTTTGAATAAAAATGATTTCAAATAATGTGAATTATTTTTTAATAGGTTAATAACTTATAATAAAATCATATAAATAATTATAATACCATATTTAATCATTTTATAATGACTTATCACCCATTGGTTTGGAAATATATAATTACTGTAATAGTTTTAAGTGTTAATTGCCTTATTTTATCATCCTTTTTTTCATAAAAGTTATGGTTCCCTGGTATATTACATAGTTCAACAATATCCCGAATTATATTAGTATTATAAATTTTATATTTTTAATGGTATTAATTTGTAGAATAATTGTGGAATAATGGGCATGGAAAGAAATCACATCACTTCGTGGATAAGGTATGTTGTATGTGCAACCGAGTAAGGATATCATTTTTAATGTTTCGAAGGCTAAGGATTTGGGTGATATATAAATTGAACACAATCAATTTCATATCATATATATCACATATATTGATTAGAATTTTCATTACCATTCAACTAATGGTAATTTGAAAACAAATTCCCATCACAACACAAGGTGATAGTTCGTCAAACAGATGAGTGACATTACTGTATATAAAAAAAGTTGAATGTATAAAGATATATTTTATATTAAAATTCCAAAAGTGTAATTATATCATATTATATATATATAGACACACAAATTAAATCTATCATTATATCCTTTTGTTAGTGGTGTTTATTCAAAATGGGTTATTTTACTTCATGAGGTAGTGGATTTTTGTACACAGGATAACAAATTTTTTGACCAATTTTTTGAAGATGAGAATGATATTGGTTATTCCCTAAAAATAATTAATTAATTGTAAATTATATATAATATTGTTATTATATTTTATTTTGATGAAATAATTGAATGGTGTAAAATAAAAAATAATAAAAAAGGTATTCGTTAAGACAATTCCCTTCTCTATGTAAAACTTCATTCGGTGCTCATATTGATGACACTAGGGTTGGATTTTTTGTAACATAAAAAGATCTAGATTGTGGTTGAAGGTGTTTTGGATATTCATTGATAGTTTTTGGTCGATCTATATGGATTTATAGTTTTATATAATAGATTATATGGTGTTCCCTTTTATAACTGAGGATAAGTGGAATTTTTATAAATACCCAAAACTATTCAATTATGGGAGGTCAATCTCACAAAAAGAGAAAAAATTGAAAAATAATAGATATTATTGAGAGTATAGGAAACCCAAATTTCCTCCATATATAATTAAAATATGTTTAAACATGATCTTCACTTTTCTTGTAACATTCAAAGTAAATAAAGTATAATAAATTTGAATATTTATTAATATTTGTGAATTAATTATTAATTTAACTTTAAATGGGATTCTTTGTTCGATAGAGTACCCGATACACAACAATGAGTTTATTTGAAATCTTATGTTTCACACAACGTTGGGTCATACAAGAAAATAATAATATAATATTATTATTTTAAATGATAGTTAACACATAGACGTTGTAACAACAATAATAAATTTAACTAACTACAATATGATTATTCACATTTGTTAAATGTTTTTAAATTTATCCAATAAAAATTTAAGGGCTTAAAATAAGATTGAAACCAATTTCAAGCATAAATAATCTAATATTCATTTAAAGGTCGATTTACCACCTTTTAATGGAGAAACCACAGTAAATCTAGTTTTGGTCACTTTTGTATGAAATATATGATAAAATGAAATTCTTTTTAGAATTAGGACATCTAAATTAACATTGGGAAATTTTTTTGTTTTGTTTTTGATAAAATTCATTGTTTAATGAATAGTGAAAATGCTTTTTTTAATTCAAAAATGCTTATTAATATAATTTTTTTTAGGGTTAGATTATACTTTTAATTTATTTTAATGTTTAATTTGATTATATTTTTTCAATTTCATCCAATGTTGGTCATTATAAGTAATTTTAGTTTTAAATTTTTCAAAAACATGTGTCAATCTTTTGATAGTTAATATTTCATAAAAAACACGTGTATTGTCTTGACAACATGAATTAGTTTTAAATTAAATAATCAAACTTCTATGTTTTTAATTTGTTAAAATAGATAAATTTTTTGAATTTTGAATATCAAATTTAGCTGAGGTTGAATTTTTGGTATTTTTCTGAAAAACATCAATTTTTGATGAATAATGATACAACTAAGTAGTAGTTAAAAATAAGAATTTTTCATTTAATTTTTTTACCACATCTGTGAAATGAGTTAAAAAAATTTGACTTACATGGTTGTTATTAGAATGTAAAATGTGATTAAATAAGATGAAAATAATTTTTACTGAATAGTAACTTTGGACTTTTATTAACCAAGATTAAAGGTAAATAGTGTAATTCTTGGTAAAAAGAATATGATAATAATAAAAAGTTACCTTAACACTTGTCCTAACCATATTGGATTAGTGATTTCCTACTATGGGAATCTTTGGGTCGATTTTTGGACCCCATGGATCAACTTATGAGTGATAATAACACTTTATTTTAATTAACTTAATGTAAAGGGAAAATGACATAAAAAAATATCTTTTATTAAATTACTTTTTACATAGGGTTATATAAGTTATATTTTTTACTATATATATTTTTTGGAAAGATAAAATTATTTCCTAAATCATGGTAAATTTTTTATAATTTTTAGACATTAGATAAATAAAATAATTAGTGACACAATAATGATGTAATGTTTACCTCATTAATAAATGATTTGAATAAATAAAACTGTAATGATTAAAACAATATCCAAAACCTATACAATTTTTATTGGATGATTTTATTTCGACCATGAGTCATCTTATCTTATAGTTTAATTAGTTTTTTATTTTTTTAAAAATAAAATCATAAAATCATAAGATAATATTTTCACACTTTCTTGAAGAGCCCCTCCTCCCCCATATAAAAACTGTCAGCTCTAACCCATTACTCACACCTCTCAATACCCTTTTCTCTTCCAAACATAGCCCAAATAAGCTGTAAAGTTCTCTATATTACTCTTAGAAGCCTTACCATAGGCATAAGGCACTATAAGAATTATTTTTGGTTCAAACAAAAGGGAGTTACCCGATTTAAAGGTAACATCTTCTCTTAAGTTCTTTAGTTTTATTTTACTTCACCAACCCCCTAAACACTTTTTATTATTATTTTTTATAACATAAATAGTATTATAAATATAATATGTTGTTTTTATGAGAATTATTCTAACTATACATTCACACACCTCCATCTAATGGGTAAATAACATACTCATTCTGTGGATAGAAAACTAACGCCTTAGGAAACGATGATTGTTCAATTATCTCTTACTGCATATCTTTGTGGCCTTTAAGATAGAATAGTATTAATATATGATATATATTATGTTTATGTTTTCTTTATGCTTGTGTAATTTTTATTTATAACATTTATTTATGGTTTCCATAATGGGTAAATTCAATAATTTCTTATGAGGTAGTGCACACTACCGCCCCTCAAAGTAATATGACTCGTTAATTCCATATGTGGGATGTATAAAGGACAGAGTGAATGATATTATATATGATATTATTATGTATTTATAATAATATAACTATGTATCATTATGATTTTATTACATTAAAATATAAAATATAAATTGAAGTAGCATTCATGTCACGACTCGTCCTCGGGTCCAATGCCGTGACTGCCCCAAGCCTGCCTTCCATAGGCCAGGGGCTGGTGACTAGAACCAAGGCATAATTCCAGATAAAAGAAGGGAAGGAATTGCCTTTGTAATGTAAAAAAAACACCACAGAGTAAGCAAGTAGAAGTAAACACTATGTAAAACTGGGTACAAAAGTAAGTGCGGAAAGTAAGTGGGCCAGAATACAAACTCAAACTGAAAGTAAAGTACAACTGGAAAGCGAAAAAATCAACTGAAAGTAAAACCGCAACATCGTGCCGTCCACTGGAAGTCCCACCCGAAGGGTGGGTATAGATAGTCTCCACGGCTCCATGGTCCAGCCATCCGCTCCGTGTACGTCTCACCCAGTGGTCCACCTCCAGGTACCGACTCGCACCACAAGCCTCAACCACGATCAGCGCTGTCCGCAGTCTACAACCAACAAAACGTAGTGCGGGCATAGCCTGTGCAGGGGTGAGTATACTCTACTCATTAGGGACCCCGAGACCCCTGAAGGTCTCCCAGAATCAACAATAGATAATCCACAAAGGAAAGATATAAACACGAAGTAACATCCGACTCTACATAGGTTTATGCCCATACATATACCTAAGTCATCAATTCTAGTTCGTCTCCAACATCCGAGTCCAAGTCCGATCGCATCAACACAGGATAACACAACATAATCCACATAGAAAAGAAAGTCAATCATATCGAAGATAATGAATAGAAGTCAAGATTCATCTCAGACAGGTATACTTATTCGTAAGATGATAAATATGATCAGATATAGCCACTGATTCATCTAAGACATCGAAACCACAAAGGATCGATAGGTACTAACCCCCACAATGACCCACAAAGGATCGATAGGTACTAACCCCCGCAATGACCCACACAGGATCTAACCCACACTGGATCGGTATGCGCTAGCCCACACAGGGCCGCTGAGCGCTGACCCACACAGGATCTGACCCACACATGATCGGTAGCACTGATCCACGTAGGATCGCTGAGTGTTGTAGTCGTCGCCGTCGAATCCACGTAGGATTTCTGTACAGTTGTCATCGTCATTGCAAACGCAGCCATCTCTAGGGTTCCTGCACATAGCAAGCTCGTTTGGAAGGGTCCGCTCCACGATCCAAGGGGAAAATACATAAATATACACGAAGTCCAGAGATGATGTATCCAAAAGTTCCGTGACATCAACAGGAACACAACGTCACAGACGCCGTGTCAATCAGACGCCCGGTCTGTGAGTTATTGACTTTTTCTTCCTAGGGGCCCAGTTGGTTTTTAAGACAAAACCAACCCAAATGTACTCCATCTGTGTCTAATCCTCGAGCGGAGTAAGCCAAAATGTCCGTCTCAATAAGAGGAATCCAACAAAGTCGACGGAACGTCAATCAAACATCCAGAGCTCAAGTTATAAGCGTTTCTGCTCCGAGGGCCCTTTTGGTTTGGTGTTCGAACCATCCCGGCTGAACCCCAAGTTCTCATAAACCTAGAGTGTAATATACCAAAACCACCATCTTGATCCAAGGATCGTATCACAGCTGACTGTGCATCTATCGGAGGTCCGCAACCCATGTTATGGGAAAAAGACCGAAATAGGTCCAGAAATAGGGTTTTTGGGCCCAGACCGACCCAGCCCGAGACCCGCTGGATCGGCCCAAACTGGGTCGGTCTGGGCCCCCCCCACCAAACCGCTCGGCCCGACCCGGCCTGGGCGCCCCGGCCCGGCGCGCTGGCGCCGCCAACGCGACCTGGTGGCACGACCAAAACGGCCGAGCGGTTTAGGGGGGGGGGGGGGGGGCGCTACCCACCTGTTGCGTAACCACGGGCCCCATGTGGGGGGCCGCTACTGTCCAGCTAGCTGGGGGTTACGACCCCCCGACTTCTCCTCTGACCGGACGGCCCGCTCCGGCTGGCCGACTACTGCCGCCACGGGACCGGCTGGTCCAGTCCCCTTGCTCCGATGCCGGCAGCCGGAAATCGGTAGCCACTCCCTACTCCGCTGCGGCCTAAGGCCGCGACCTTGGTTCGACCGGCGTGGCGCGAAGGCGCCGCGCATCCTTGCCGCGTGATCCCACGCGGTGCGACGACACCGCACCATCTCCGTTCCAAACCACAACAAGGTCAACAACAGAAATAAGGGAGGGGGGTCGGCTGTGTTTGTGCGTTTCAGCACCCTCCCGTTATTTGATAGCAAGCGGCTAAGATCATGTAGAACGATCAATTATTCACGAACAAAATCAATAAATCCCCTACCTAGAGCATTGTTGGAAGAAGACTCGTCAAGGAAAAGAACGTCGCAGAATTGATCGTCGTGGAAGAAGGCATCTCGGAAGGAACGTCGTTGGCGTCGCGGTACACGGCGTCGCGTAGTCAATCTCTGAGGATTCTGCGTTCTTCGTCGGAGATCGGTTCGTTCTTCGCGTTCTTCACGTTCTCCGACAATGAAGAAGAACTTTAGCGTTTCTTCCCCCAATCCACACTCAAGACGACAAGCTCCAAAAATAATAAAATAAGTGTTAGTCTTATTTTATTTCCCATGCCAAGTATTTGAATTTCAAACATTTTAATTAAGCCCACTTAATTAAATAACTTACGTTGTCTAACTAAATGGTAAGTTACGGGAGTTAGGGAATATGAAGGGGTGGGGTTTGTGTGGGCCCCCACAGACCTCATAACCTTCCTTGGGTAGTTTCCCAACTTCCACACAAAGGATATAACCACTTAAAAAGAAAATAAAATAAAATTGAAGTTTAATTTTATTTTACCTTCCAATATTTTTTACATCACCTCCCATGAAAACCCAACTCCTGGAAAGGTGTTCCTAAGAAAAAACCGGCGCTGCGATTCCATCGGTGCCCTCCGAATTTGATTCTGAGCACCGGTCCAAATGTTATTAAATCCCACTCATTCGTTCACTAAACGTACCCGAGCTTAACTTCGGATAAATATTCCGGGCACATCGAGCCTCGGAATTGGGTACCGTCAGAAACCACATTCTTGTAATATCCCAAAGAAAATTAAGAAAAAATTTCCCTTGAATTTTACAGTTCTTTATATTACTGCCACCTCAGGTCTTTACATCCCCATAAAGATACATCATAAACTAGCGGAACAAATGTGGGTACTGTGCACGCATCTGAGCCTCCCGCTCCCAAGTGCTCTTCTGGAGGTTCTTGTGCTGCCATCTGATGCACACTAGAGGAATCAACCGTCCACGTAGGACCGGCTCCTGTCGATCCTAAATCTCCACTGGGACCTCCACAAAAGTCACCCCATCGTCAATGTCCAGCTCCCCATGGTCAATGATATGCGTTGGGTCATGCACGTATCTCCTCAGCTGAGATATGTGGAAGACGTCGTGCACCCGGTGCAACTGAGGTGGTAGAGCCAGGCTATAAGCCACCTCACCAATCCTTCTGAGAACTGAGAATGGTCCGATGAAGTGCGGAGACAAATTTTCTCCTCAGCCAAATCTCCGTAATCAACATCAAGGTGAGACCCGCAAGAAGACGTGGTCACCATCCTGAAACTCCAGTGGCCTCAGCCTCCTGTCTGTATAAGACTTCTGCCGGCTCGGAGCTGTCCTCATCCGCTCCTGGATGACCTGGACTTTCTCTGTCGTGGCCTAGACCATCTCCAGTCCCACATGTACTAACTCCCCAGTGTTTGTCCAGCACAGAGGTGATCTTCATGGCCGGCCGTACAATGCCTCATATGGTGCCATCCCGATGGTGGATTGGTAGCTGTTGTTGTACGTGAACTCCACCAATGGTAGGTGATCCTCCCAGCTACGACCAATGTCAAGGAAACATGCACATAGAATGTCCTCGAGAGTCTGAATGGTCCTCTCTATCCGACCATCTGTCTGAGGGTAAAAAGCGGTTCTCAGACGAAGCTGTGTCCCGAATGCCTCCTGCAACCCCTTCCATAGCCGCGAATTAATGCGAGCATCTCGATCGGAGACGATGGACGATGTCACACCATGTAATCGTAAAATATCTTGAATGTAGAGGTGTCCCAAGCTTTCCACTGAGCCCTGATCTCTGATAGGTAAGATGTGTGCCAACTTGGTGAGTTGGTCGACAATCAACCATATGGAGTCGTGACCTCTGGAAGTGTGTCGAAGTCCAATCAGGAAGTCCATAGATATCCATTCCCACTTCCACTCCAGGACCTCCAAGGGGTGTACCATGCCTGCTGGTACCTGTTTCTCCGCCTTCACTTGCTGGCAGGTGAGCCATCGAGAAATGAACTCTGCTACAACCTTCTTCATACCTGGCCAACAGTGCGGTCGTCTGAGGTCCTGGTACATCTTCGCCACTCCTGGATGTACCGCTAGAGGGGAAGTGTGGAATTCCCTTAGCACCTCCTCCTACAAAGCAGCTGGTACCATGGTACGTCCTCTGAATGTATGACGTTCTCTCCTCCCACATAGAATCCATTACGTGCATGTCCAGAGGATATCTATGCACGCCGCGTCTCACAGACATCATCCCCACGCAGTGCCTCTCTGACCCACTGTAGAAGTGGAGGAGTTATTGTGAGTGACTGTATAAAGGATGCTCCATCACTATCAATGAAGCATATCTGCAAAGCGGCTAGCTGCTCTGTCGCCTCCCCAAGTAGCTGAATGCCCGTCCTCCTACTGAGAGCATCACCTACTACATTCCCCTTCCCAGGAGTATAGACTATCTCAAAGTCATAATCTTGGAGGAACTCGAGACATCACCGCTTTCTCAGGTTCAGGTCCTTCTGCGAGAAGATGTATCTGAGACTCTGGTGGTCAGAATAGACTGTAAAGCACTCTCCAATCAGATAGTGTCGCCACATCTTCAGAGCGAAGACCACTGGTTCTAACTCTAGGTCCGGGGTAGTATAGTTCTGCTCATGCTGCCTCAACTGATGTGATCCATAGGAGATCACAGCCCACACCTGCATCAGGACACATCCAAGTCTGGTCCCTGATGCATCGCAGTATACTACGTACCCTACTCCCTCCTCTGGTAGCCTCATGATAGGTGCTCTGGTCAATCTCTGTCTCAGCTCCTCGAAGTTCTGTTGACATCTGTTTGACCACTCAAAGGGTTTCCCCTTCTTCGTCAAATCCAAGAGTGGTGCCGCAACTCTGGAATAGTCTGGCACGAATCTCTGGTAGTATCCAGCTAGCCCCAAGAAACTCCGCACCTCTGTCACACTCCTGGGTGGATCCCAATCTAGTACTGCCTCGATCTTCGCAGGATCCACCACAAATCCCGCCTTAGAGATGACGTGTCCCAAGAAGTAGACCTCGCGTATCCAGAACTGACACTTTGAGGGCTTACCATAAAGCTGGTGCTCTCGGAGTGTGTCCAGTACAACCCATAAGTGGTAGGCGTGCTCCTCCTCAGTCATCGAGTATATCAAAAGTCGTCGATGAAGACCACGACAAATCGATCGAGGTATGGCTGAATGATACTTTTCATGAGGCCCATGAACACTGCTGGAGCATTGGTTACGCCGAATGGTATAACCAAGAACTCATAGTGGCCATAATGACACCTGAAGGTTGTCTTCTGCACGTCCTTGTCCCAAACTCCGAGCTCATGATAGCCTGACCTGAGGTCTATATTTGAGAACCACCGTGCTCCCTTGAGCTGATCAAAGAGGTCATCAATCCTCGGTAGTGGATACTTGTTTCTCACGATCACCGGGTTTAGGAGACGGTAATTGATACACAGTCACAAGCTCCCATCCGCCTTCTTGGAAAACAATATCGGGGATCCCTAGGGTGAAACACTGGGTCAGATGAATCCATTTCCCAGAAAGTCCTCCAGCTGTACTCGTAGCTCTCAAAGATCGGCATGTGCCATCCGATATGCTGGGGTGGATATCGGGGCTGTCCCGAGGTACAGGTCAATATAAAAGTCTACCTCTCTATGAGGAGGTAGTCCTAGAACGTCTTCGGGGAAAATGTCTGCATACTGATCCACCACTGTAGGTATGCTCGGACTCCGCATGTCAACTGCTCCAAGGATGAGGCTAGCCAACTGTTGAGTGATGGGATACCCTCTCCTCCGCGTGAGTCCATCATGTTTTGCATAGGTTCCCTTCTTGCCGGTGAAGGTGAACATGCTCCCATCTGTGCGAAAACAATGCACCTTGAGCCTAATGCAGTCTATCTGAGCATGAACTATAGGTAACCAATCCATGCCCAAGATGACATCGTAAGGCCTCAACGCCACTACAAGAAGATCCCAGCCGAAGCTCTCGCCTCCTAGAGTAATCTCACACTGCCGGAACCAGTGCGTAATCGTCGAGTCTGCTCTCGTAGGAGTCTCTAGCCGTAAGGATCGAGCCAACGGCTCTGTTGGAATCTCCAAGCTCCGAACTAGCGCAACGGCAATAAAGGAATGAATCTCTCCCGTGTCTATAAGAACATCAGAAAGGGTGGAGTACACACAGATCGTACCTCGAATCATGTCGGGCGCACCGTGGTTGTAGGCCTCCACTGCCTGATGTTGTGCCTGCCTCTACCTGCCTGCTCCCTGTGGTCGGGGTGGGCCTCCTGGTGGTGGTGGTGGTAAAGCCTCCAAGCGTCACCCACCACCTGCTGCTCGACCAACTCCTCTGCCTCATCCGCCTGCTCCATGCGGACCGCCACGGTCGACCCTCTGCCTCTGCCTGGGAGGTCCCTCAACCTTCTGCTGCTCCTCGGCACGACGGGTCGGGTAATCACAAGCCATGTGGCCCTAACCACCGCATGCGTAGCACTATCTGCCTCTCAAAAGACTAGATCAGCACTGAGTGCCCCGCACCTCTGAGCCAGTGTCCTGAGGTCGTCTGCCTGAGGGTCTGGTCTGCCTGGACCCATGTATCATCCGTCGACTGCCTACTGCAGAAGACTCTGCTACGTGCCACCCTATGGTAGGTCTCGCTGCTGATGTTGGCTCAGCAAGGAAGCTCTCGATGAGAAGGGCTCGCTCCAGTACCCCTTCCTGTGTTGGAATGTTGAGGGAGATCAGCGATTCCTTAATCTCATGCCTCAGTCCCTGCTCGATGGTCCGCGCCCGGAAGATTGGGTCTCGTACCATGTCTGTTGAGTAACGCTAGAGGTCCGTAAATCTCGTCGAGTACTGGGCGACTGTCAAGGTGCCCTTCCGTAGCTGTAGAAGCTCCTGGATGTGCACCGCACAGAGGTTGACCAGGACGAACTCTGAGAGGAAGAGGCTCTCAAAGTCTGTCCAGCGGAGAGATACCTCGTCGTACACCTGGAGCATCAAGCTCCACCATCTGCATGCTGCCGCATGCAGGAGACTAACTGCAAGAATCACCATGAGGTCTGTTGGTGTCCCTATGAAACGGAGAACTCATACAACTGCCTCCAGCCAATCCTCGGCTACCAGGGGGTCCTTCTCCCCGTGGAACCTGGGCGGTCGCTGACGCCGGAACTCATGCAGTTCACTAAGGTGACATGCACTCTCAGCGGCAGGGGCTAGTGGCATCAGTGGCTCGGCGGGTAGTGGTACCTCCAGTGCCTCTGTAGTAATAGGGCCCTGCACCGAGGCCTCGTCGCTCGGTGGGCTGTTGTCACGTACAAAACTCGAATCCCTAGCTGGCTGCCCTATTGGGGCCATCCTGAAAAGAGACAGGTGCGCCACGGTCAAACAGTATACCTAGTGAGCTGACATAAAGTAATCATAAGGAAAACTTTTAAACACACATGCAATCAATGATTCCGTGCGCAATGTCGGAAATCAGAAGTCAGGGTCCTGGTGTACGGATACGTCAGCCGCCGCACCAACACTGGAATCCCTGGACTGATAACCACACTCAATACTCTTAATACTATTGATTCACATAGAAAAAGATCAGAGTCCTGATTTCTATGGTAGAACCGAACTCCTTTGATACCAATTTATCACGAACCGTCCTCAAGGCCCATGTCATGACTACCCGAAGCCCGCCTTCCATAGGTCAGGGTCTGGCGACTAGCACCAAGGCATAATTCCCAATAAAATAAGGGAATTCATTTCCTTTGTAATGTAAAAAAACACCACAGAGTATGCATGCAGAAGTAAACACTAAGTAAAACTGGGTACAAAAGTAAGTGTGGAAAGTAATTGGGCCAGAATACAAACCCGAAATAAAAGTAAAGAACAACTGGAAAGGGAAAACAACAACTGAAAGTAAAACCGCAACGTCGTGCCATCCACTAGAAGTCCCACATGAAGGGTGGGTACAGGTAGTCTCCACTGATCTATGGTCAAGTCGTCCGCTCCGTGTATGTCTCGCCCAGTGGTCCACCTCCAGGTACCGACTCGATCCACAAGCCTCAACCATGATTAGCGATGTCTGTCGTCTTCAACCAACACATCGTGGTGCGGGCATAGCCTGTGTAGGGGTGAGTATACTCTACTCAGTAGGGACCCGAAGACCCCCAAAGGTCTCCCAGAATCCACAATGGATAATCCACAAAATAAAGATACAAACATGAAGTAACATCCGACTCTTCTTAGGTATATGCCCATACATATACCTAAGTCATCAATTCTAGTTCGGCTCCAACATCCGAGTCCAAGTCCGATCACATTCACACAGGATAGCACAACATAATCAACATAGGAAAGCAAGTCAATCATATCGAAGATAATGATTGGAATTCATGATTCAGATCACATAGGTATACTTATTCGTAAAACGATAAAGATGATCAGATATAGCCACTGATTCATCTAAGCCATCAGACTCACAAAGGATCGATAGGTACGAACCCCCGCAATGACCCACATAGGATCTGATCCATACAAGATCGGTTTGCACTGGCCCACACAGGACTGCTGAGCGCTGACCCACATAGGATCTGACCCACACAAGATCGATAGCACTGATCCACATAGGATTTCTGAGTGCTGTAGTCGTCGCCGTCGAATCCACTGAGGATTTCTGTATAGTCTTCATCGTCGTCGCAAACGTAGCCAGCTCTAGGGTTCCCGCACACAGCAAGCTCATTCGGAAGGGTACGCTCCCTGAGCCGAGGGGAAGATACATCAACTGACATGAAGTCTGGAGTTGATGAATGAAAACATTCTGTAACGTCAACAGAAAGACAACATCACAGACGGCGCGTCAATCAGACACCCGGTCTGTGAGTTATTGTCTTTTTCTTCCCAGTGGCCCGGTTGGTTTTTAAGTCAACCCCTATCCGAACATACTCCAACTATGTCCAAACCTCGAGAGGAGTAATCAAAAAGTCCCTTCTCACTTATAGGAATCCAACAAAGTCGATGGCATGTCAATCAGACGTCCGGAGCTCAAGTTATAAGCGTTTCCACTCTGAGGGCCCAGTTAGATTCGTGTTCGAACCAACCCGGCCAAACACCATGTTCTTTGTAACCTATAGTGTAATATAAAAAAACAACCGTCTCGATCCAAGGGTCGTATCATAGCTGATGGTGCGTCGATCGGAGGTCCGTAATCCAAGTTATGGGCAATAGACCAAAAGAGGTATGGAAATAGGGGTTTTGGGCCCGGACCGACCCGGACCGAGACCCCCTGGGTCAGCCCGAACCGGGTCGACCCGAACCAGGTCCGGGTCTTGCCCTGCCTAGGCTGGCCCGCTCTGGCCGACCGGCTGCTACCACCACAGGACCAGCTGGTCCCGTCCCCCTACTCTGACGCCGGTGGTCGGAAACCGGCCATTGCTCCCTGCTCCGCCGCGGCCTATGGCCGCGGCCTTGGACCTACCGGCGGGGCACGCAGCACCGCACCCCTCTGCCGCGGCCCCGATCCGGGCGTGGTGCCTTCGGGGTTCTCCGGCACAGCGCGACGACGCCACCCATTTGTTTGATTTCAACGGCGCGGCATGACGGCGCCACACATCCTTGCTGCGTGATCCCGCGTGGTGCGACGACACCGTGCCATCTCCGTTCCAAACCACAACAAGGTCAACAACAGAAATAAGGGAGGGGGGTCGGCCGTGTTTGTGCGGTTCGGCCCCCACCCGTTATTCGATAGCATGCAGTTAAGATCATGTAGAACGCTCAATTATTCATGAACAAAATCAATAAATCCCCTACCTCGAGCGTTGTTGGACGAAGAATCGTCACGGAAAAGAATGTCGCGGAATTGATCGTCATGGAAGAAGGCGTCTCAGAAGGAAGGTCATTGGCATCGCAGTATACGGTGTCGCGTGGTCGATCTCCGAGGATTCGGCGTTCTTCATCGGAGATCGGTGGGTTCTTCGCGTTCTTCAAAGATGAAGACGAACTTTAGAGTTTTTCCCCCAATCCACTCTCAACACGACAAGCTCCAACAATAATAAAATAAGTGTTGGTCTTATTTGATTTCCCATGCCAAGTAATTGAATTTAAAACATTTGAATTAAACCCACTTAATTAATTAACATAATTTGTATAATTAAATGGTAAGGTAAGGGAGTTAATGAATATGAAGGGGTGGGGTTCGTGTGGGCCCCAACACCCTCATAACATTCCTTGGGTAGTTCCCCATCTTCCAATCAAAGGATATAACCACTGAAAAAGAAAATAAAATAAAATTGAATCTCAATTTAATTTTACCTTCCACAATTTTTTACATCACCTCCCGAGCAAACGAAACTCCGGGAAAGGTGTTTCTAAGCAAAAACCGACGCTGCGATTCTATCGGTGCCCTCGGAATTCGATTCTGGACAGCGGTCCAAAATTTAGGAAATCCCGCTCGTTCATTCACTGAACGTACCCGAGCTAAAATTCGGAAAAATATTCCTGGCACACAGGGCCTCAGAATCGGGTGCCGTCAGAAACCACATTCTTGTAAAATTCCAAAGAAAATTAAGAAAAAATTTCCATCGAACTTTACAGGTCTTTACATTACTCCTATCTCAGGTATTTACATCCCCGTAAAGATACATCATAAATTAGGGGAACAAATGTGGGTACTGTGCACGCATCTGAGCCTCTCTCTCCCAAGTGCTCTCATAAAGGTTCCCGTGCTGCCATCTGATGCGCACTAGAGGAATCGACCATCCATGTAGGACCACTCCCGTCGATCCTCGATCTCCACTGGGACCTCCGCAAAAGTCACCCCGTCATCTATGTCCATATCCCCATGGTCAATGACATGCGTCAGGTCATGTATGTATCTCCTCTGCTGAGATACGTGGAAGACGTCGTGCACCCAGTGCAACTGAGGTGGTAGAGCTAGGCGATAGACCACTTCGCCAATCCTGCTAAGAACATGGAATGGTCCGATGAAGCACGGAGAGAACTTTCCGCCCTGGCCAAATCTCCGTAATCCATGTCGAGGTGATACCCACAAGAAGACGTGGTTGCCATCCTCGAACTCCAGTGGCCTCCACCTCCTGTCAGCATAAGACATCTTCCGGCTCTGAGCTGTCCTCATCTGCTCCTGGATGACCTGGACATTCTCTATCGTGGCCTAGACCATCTCCGGTCCCACAAGTGCTGACTCCCTAGGGTCTGTCCAGCACAAAGGTGATCTGCAAGGCCGGCCGTACAACACATTTTATGGTGCCATCCCGATGGTGGAGTGGTAGTTGTTGTTGTACACGAACTCCACCAAGGGTAGGTGATCCTCCCAGCTATGACCAAAGTCGAGGAAACTTGCACGGAGCATGTCCTCGAGAGTCTGAATGGTCCTCTCTGTCAGACCATCTGTCTGAGGGTGAAAGGCGGTGCTCAGATGTAGCTGTGTCCCGAATGCCTCCTGAAACTCCTTCCAAAGCCGTGAAGTAAAGTGAGCTTCTCGATCCGAGATGATGGAAGATGGCACACCATGTAATCGTACAACCTCCTAAACGTAGAGGCGTCCCAAGCTCTCCACTGAGCCCTGTTCTCTGATAGGTAAGAAGTGTTCCGACTTGGTGAGTCAGTCGACAATCACCCATATAGAGTCGTTACCTCTAGAAGTGTGTGGAAGTCTAGTCACGAAGTCTATAGATATCCCGTCCCACATCCACTCCGGGACCTCCAAGGGCTGTACCAATCCTGCTGGTACCTGGTGCTCCGCCTTCACCTGCTGGCAGGTGAGGCATCGAGAAACGAAATCTGCTACAAACTTCTTCATACCTGGCCACCAGTGCTGTCGTCTGAGGTCCTGGTACATCTTTGCTACTCCGGGATGTACCGCTTGAGGGGAAGTGTGGAACTCCCTCAGCACATCCTCATGCAAAGTAGCTGGTACCATGGTACGTCCTCTGAAAGGATGACGTTCTCTCCTCCCATAGAGAATCCATCAGGTGACTGTCCTAAGGATATCTGTGCACGCCGCGTCTCACAGTCTTCGTCCCCAGGCTGTGCCTCTCTGACCCGCTGTAGAAGTGGAGGAGTGACTTTGAGTGACTGTAGAAAGGCTACTCCATCACTATCCACGAAGGATATCTGCAAAGCGACTAGCTACTATGTCACCTCCCAAAGTAGCTGAATGCCCGTCCTCCTATTGAGAGCATCAGCTACTATGTTCCCCTTCCCAGAAGGATAAAATATCTCAAAGTCATAATCCTGGAGGAACTCGAGCAATCGCCGCTATCTCAGGTTCATGTTCTTTTGTGAGAAGATGTATCTGAGACTCTGGTGGTCAGAATAGACTGTAAAGCGCTCGCCCATCAGATATTGTCGCCACATCTTCAGAGTGAAGACCACTGCTACTAACTCCAGGTCATGGGTAGAATAGTTATACTCATGCTACCTCAACTGACGTGATCCATAGGCGATCACATCCCTCTCCTACATCAGGACACATCCGAGTTCGGTCCCTGATGCATCGTAGGAAACTACGTACCCTACTCTCTCCTCCGGTAACCTCAAGATAGGTGCACTGGTCAATCTCTGTCTCAGCTCCTGGAAGCTCTACATTCATCTGTCTAACCACTTAAAGGGTTTCCCCTTCTTCTTTAAAGCCGAGAGTGGTGCTGCAACTCTGGAAAAGTCTGGAACGAATCTCCGGTAGTATCCAGCTAGCCCCAAGAAACTCTGCACCTCTGTCACGCTCCTGGGTGGATCCCAAGATAGTACCGCCTTGATCTTCGCAGGATCCACTGCAACTCCCGCCTCATAAATTATGTGTCCCAAGAAGTGGACCTCACTTATCCAGAACTGACACTTTGAGAGCTTACCATAACGTTGGTGCTCTCGGAGTGTGTCCAGTAGAACCCGTATGTAGTAGGCGTTCTCCTCCTCGGTCGTCGAGTATATCAAAATGTCATCGATGAGGACCATGAAAAATCGTTTGAGGTATGGCTGAAATATCCTGTTCATGAGTCCCATGAACACTTCTGAAGCATTTGTTACACCAAATGGCTTAACCAAGAACTCATAGTGTCCATACCGACACCTGAAGGCCATCTTCTGCACATCCTCGTCTCGAACTCTGAGCTGATGATAGCATGACATGAGGTCTATCTTTGAGAAACACCATGCTCCCTTGAGCTGATCAAAGAGGTCTTAAATCCTTGGTAGTGGATACTTGTTCCTCACAGTCACCTGGTTCATGTGATGGTAATCGACACACAATCGCAATCTCCCATCCGCCTTCTTGGCAAACAATATCGGGGATGCCCTGGGTGAAACACTGGGTCGGATGAATCCCATGCCCTGTAAGTCCTCCAGCTGTACCCATAGCTCTCGAAGCTCAGAAAGTTCCATCTGATATGCTGGGGTGGATATCGGGGCTGTCCCTGGGTATAGGTCAATATAAAAGTCTACATCTCTGTGAGGAGGTAGTCCTAGAACGTTGTCGGGGAAAACGTCCGCATACTGATCCACTATTGCAGGTAAGCTCAGACTCTGCACGTCAACTGCCCCAAGGGCGAGGCTAGCCAACTAATGAGTAATGGTCTGACCTCTCCTCAGCATGAGTCCATCCTGTGTTGCATAGGTTCCCTTCTCACTGGTGAAGGTGAACCTGCTCCCATCGGTGCGAACACAACGCACCTTGTGCCTAATTTAGTCTATCTGAGCATGAACTGTAGATAACCAATCCATGCCCAAGATGACGTCGTAAGGCCTCGATGCCACTACAAGAAGATCCCAGCCGAAGATCTAGCCTCTTAGAGTAAGCTCACACTGCCGGCACCAGTGCGTAATCATCGAGTCTGCTCCCGTAGGAGTCTCTAGCCATAAGGATCAAGCCAACGGCTCGGTCGGAATCTCCGACCTCCGAACAAGGGCAGCGAAAATAAAGGAATGACTCACTATTATGTCTATAAGAACTGCAGCAAGGGTGGAGTAGACACAGATCTTACCTCAAATCATATCGGCCTTTCCGTGATCGTAGGCCTCCACTGCCTGAAGTAGTGCCTGCCCCTGCCCGCCAGCACCCTATGGTCTGGGTGGGCCTCCTGGTGGTGGTAGTGGTAAAGCCTCGGAGTGTCTCCCACCACTTGATGCTCGACCAAATCCTTTGCCTCGTCCTATTTCCCCCTACGGAGTGCCACGGTCGAACCTCTGCCTCTGCCTGGGTGGTCACTCAACCGTCTACTGCTCCTCGACACGGCGGGTCGGGCAGTCATGAGTCATGTGGGCCTGCCCGCCGCATGCATAGCACAGTCTGCCTCTTGAAAGACTGGCTCTGCGCTGAGTGCCCTGCACCTCTGAGCCAGTGTCCTGAGGTCGTCTGCCTGAGGGTCTGGTCTGCCTGGACCCATTTGTCATCCGTCGACTGCTTGCTGCAGAGGACTCTGCTACCTGCCACCCTGTGGTAGGTCTCGCTGCTGATGTAGGTTCAACAAAAAAGATCTCGATGAGAAGGGCTCGCTCTAGTACCCCTGCCTGTGTCGGAATACTGAGGGAGATCAGTGATTCTCTAATCTCATGCCTTAGTCCCTGCTCGAAGGTCTGGGCCCAGAATAATGGGTCCCGTACCATGTCCGTCGAGTAACGTGAGAGGTCTATAAATCTCACCGAGTACTGGGCGACCGTCAAGCTGCCCTTCCACAGTTGTAGAAGCTCTTGGGTGCGCACCTCACGGAGGGTGGCTGGGACGAACTCTGAGAGGAAGAGGCTCTAAAAGTCCGTCCAGAGGAGAGATGCCTCGTCGTGCACCTAAAGCATCAAGCCCCACCATCTGCCTGCTGCCGCATGCAGGAGACTCGCTGCAAGGATCACCATGATGTCTACTAGTGTACCTACCAAACGAAAAACTCATACAACTGCCTCCATCCAATCCTCGGCTTCCTGGGTGTCCATCTTCCCGCAGAACCTGGGCGGTTGCTGATGCTGGAACTCGTGCAGTGCACTAAGGCGACGTGCACTCTCAGAGGCTGGGGCTGGTGGAATCGGTGGCTCGGCGGGTAGTGGTACCGACAATGCCTCTTCAGTAATAGGGACCTGCACCGAGTCCTAGTCGCTCGGTGGGCTGTCATCATGTACAAAACTCGGAAACCAAGCTGGCTACCGTCGTGGGGCCATCCTGGAAAGAGACAGGTGCACCACAGTCAAATAGTATACCTGGGGAGCTGACATAAAGTAATCACATAGAAAACTTTTAAACACACATGCAATCAATTTTTTCGTGCACTAAGTCGGAAATCAGAAGTCAGGGTCCTGGTGTACGGATTTGTCGGCCGCCACACCAACACTGGACTCTCTGGACTGCTAACCACACTCAATACTCTTAACACTATTGATTCACATAGAAAAAGATCAGAGTGCTGAGTTCTATGGTAGAACCGAACTCCTTTGATAACAATTTGTCATGAACCGTCCTCGGGGCCCGTGCCGTGACTACCCCAAGTCCGCCTTCCCTAGGCCAGGGGCTGGAGACTAGCAGCAAGGCATAATTCCTGATAAAATAAGGGAAGGCATTGCCATTGTAATGTAAAATAACACCATTGTGTAAGCAAGCAGAAGTAAACACTAAGTAAAACTGGGTAAAAAAGTAAGTGCGGAAAGTAAGTGAGCCAGAATACAAACCCAAACTGAAAGTAAAGTACAACTGGAAAGAGAAAACAACAACTGAATGTAAAATCGCAACGTCGTACCATCCACTGGAAGTCCCACCTGAAGGGTGGGTACAGATAGTCTCCACAGCTCCATGGTCCAGCCGTCTGCTCCGTGTATGTCTCGGCCAGTGGTCCACCTCTAGGTACAGACTCGATCCCCAAGCCTCAACCATGATCAGCGCTATTCGTCGTCTGCAGCCAACACAACGTAGTGCGGGCATAGCCCGTGTAGGGGTGAGTGTACTCTACTCAGTAGGGATCCCGAGACATCCAAAGGTCTCCCAGAATCCACAATGGATAATCCACAAAGGATAGATACAAAAAATGAAGTAACATCCAACTCTACTTAGGTATATGCCCATACATATACCTAAGTCATCAATTCTAGTTCGACTCCAACATCCGAGTCCATGTCCGATCACATCCACACAGGATAACAGGACATAATCTACATAGGAAAGCAAGTCAATCATATCGAAGATAATTATTGGAAGTCAAGATTCAGCTCACATAGGTATATTTCTTCATAAGACGATAAAGATGATCAGATATAGCCACTGATTCATCTAAGCTGACGAAACCACAAAGGATCGATAGGTACTAAACCCTGCAATGACCCACAAAGGATTGATTGGTACTAACCCTCGTAATGACCCATAGAGGATCTAACCTACACAGGATCAGTATGTGCTGGCCCACAAAGGACCGCTGAGTGCTGACCCACATAGGATCTGACCCTCACAGGATCGGTATCACTGATCCACGTAGGATCACTGAGTTCTGTAGTCGTTTCCGTCGAATCCACGGAGGATTTCTGTAGAGTCGTCATCGTCGTCGCAAACGCAGCCAGCTCCAGGGTTCCTGCAAATAGCAAGCTCGTTCGGAAGGGTCCGCTCCACGAGCCGAGGGAAGGATACATCAACTGACAAAAATTCCGGAGTTGATGTATCCAAAAGTTCCGTAATGTCAACAGGAACACAACGTCACAAACGTCGAATCAATCGGACGCCCGGTCTGTGAGTTATCGGCTTTTAATCTTAGGGGCCCGGTTGGTTTTTAAGACAAAACCTACCTGACTGTACTCCAACTACGTCCAAAACTCAAGAGGAGTAATCCAAAAGGTCTATCTAACAAAGAGGAATCCAAAAAAGTCGACGACACATCAATCAGACATCCGGAGCTCAAGTTATAAGCATCTCCGCTCCGAGGGCCCGGTTGGTTTTGTGTTCGAAACAACCTGGCCGAACCCCAGTTTCTCAAAAACCAAGAGTTTAATATACCGAAACGACCGTCTTGATCCAAGGATCATATCCCAGCTGACGGTGCGTCATTCGGAGGTCCACAACCCATGTTATGGGCAAAAGACCGAAAGAGGTCTAGAAATAGGGGTTTTGGGCCCGGACTGACCCGGCCCGAGACCCCCTGGGTCGCCCCGAACCAGGTTGACCCAAACCAGATCCGGGTCAAGCCCACTTGGGCGCGGCCCGACGCACTAGCACGGGCATGTGGCTCGGCCAAAACGGCTGAGCAGTTTGGGGGGGGGGGCACTGCCCCCCTGTTTCGTAACCGCGACCCCCATGTGGGGGGCCGCTGCTGTTCGGCCAGCTGGGGGTTACGAACCCCATGATTCTCCTCTGACCAGTCGGCCCACTCCGGCCGGCCGGCTGCTGGCTCAACGGGATCGGCTGGTCCCGTCCCCCTGCTCCGACGCCGGCAGCCGGAAACCGGACGCCGCTCCCTGATCCGCCGCGGCCTTAGGCCCCGTCCTTGGACAGACGGGCACGGCGCGACGGCGTCGCGCCCCTCCTCCATGGCCCCACTCTGGCCGTGGTGCATTCTGGGTTCTCTAGCGCGGCATGACGGCGCCGCGCCTTTGTTCGATTTCAACGACGCGGTGCGACGACGCCGCGCTTCCTTGCCGCGTGATCCCGCGCGGTGCGACGACACCGCGCTATCTCCATTCCAAACCACAACAAGTTCAACAACCGAAATAAGGGAGGGGGTTGGCCATGTTTCTGCAGTTTGGCCCCCTCCCATTATTCAATAGCAAGCAGCTATGATCACATAGAACACTCAATTATTCACGAACAAAATCAATAAATCCCCTACCTCGAGCGATGTTGGATGAAGACTCGTCACAAAAAAGAACGTTGTGGAATTGATCGTCATGGAAGAAGGCGTCACGGAAGTAACGTCTTTGGCATTGTGGTACACAACGTCACATAGTCGATCTCCAAGAATTCGACGTTCTTCGTCGGAGATCGGTGCGTTTCTTCGCATTCTTTGCGTTCTTCACGTTCTTCTATGATGAAGGAGAACTTTAGAGTTTCTTCCCCCAATCCGCTCACAACACAACAAGCTCCAAAAATAATAAAATAAGTGTTGGTCTTATTTTATTTCCCCTGACAAGTATTTGAATTTCAAACATTTGAATTAAACCCACTTAATTAATTAACTTATGTTGTCTAATTAAATGGTAAGTTAAGGGAGTTAGGGAATATGAAGGGGTGGGGTTCGTGTGGGCCCCACCGCCCTCATAACCTTCCTTGGGTAGTTCCCCAACTTCCACTCAAAGGATATAACAACTTAAAATGAAAATTAAATAAAATTGAAGCTCAATTTTATTTTACCTTCCACAATTTTTTACATCACCTCCCGAGCAAACGCAACTCCGGGAAAGGTGTTCCTAAGAAAAATCCGGCGCTGCGATTCCATCGGTGCCCTCGAAATTTGATTCCTAGTACTGGTCCAAAAGTTAGGAAATCCCGCTCTTTCGTTCACTGAACGTACCTGAGCTAAACTTCTGATAAATATTCCGGGAAGGGCCTTGGAATTGGGTGCCATCAGAAACCGTGTTCTTGTAAAATCCCAATGAAAATTAAGAAAAAATTTCCCTTGAATTTTATTGGTCTTTACAATTCATGCGTCTGTACGACTTATCATCTCCATGAATGGTGCGTTTCATTTCTTACCACCAAATGTTATGTACTAATATAAATACATGTATATACTAGATATATATGATATATATGATATCTTAATCATTAATATCATTCAAGATATAATGAACTTTTGACTACATGAACAACTTGTAATTATATGATGTCCATTTTTATTCAAGTTCCAAATATCAACAAAACAACATTTATTAACATAAATGATTACATAATGTTTATAAAATAGTAATACAAGATCTAAAAGGAATGATAAAATTGAAAAAAGTTTCTTAAGCATGTAGAAATTAACATTACTTTATTATTCATGAGATTAAAGATCAAACGAGTCAATTCAGACACTGGGTAAGGGACTTCGTCTTGATCTCCATTCATTGAGGCATACTTTGTTTCATACATGACATTATTTTATACGCTGTATAATCACCTTTTAAATTTCATTTAATTTCATTCAAAGGGAATATTTTCTACAATGCATTTTACTAAAAGATAGAAAATAATGTTTCTTTTAATGTTTATGGTGACAAAAACCATTCAGCCACTACGAGTATTATTTGATATTTTGGATTCCTTAACAAGCTGTAATGTTTTTAAAAGGAAAATAAATACCATATACTCTATTACATATTTTGGTATTGAAAACGGTTTTGATAATGGATTTTTTATGTAAATATTTTTTAATGATATATTGTGACTGATATGTGGAAATGTTATCTTTCCTTTATATTTGTTTTATGTGTTATAAATAATTTATGGTTCTTGGGAATTGTTACGTATACCGGTGGTTCTGTGATAAACCTAGGGTGGGTGAGCCCGAGATAACTCTCCAATGTATTGGGTAATGTGACAGAGGTAAATGTGAATGTTTATCCTAAAAGATTTAGGGAATATATAGTGACGGGTATTACAAATGTAACTCCCTATGTATCTGTGGAAGCTACAATGTAATAATGTTATGGATGCCACAAGTTACCTTTATCATCATTGTTTACTATGTAAGTCTTATTATTTCATGAGGTATGGTAATGTTCTTATGTAATATATGTATGATGAACTAATGTCTTCTTTCTCTGTTTTATAACCTCTGCTGAGCTTTTTATGTTCATCCCATGTTTGGAAATGTTTTTCACTGAACATAAAACTAAATAGGGTCAAGGATGGGATAAAGGAAAAGTCATGCTGTAAAAAACATTGAATTAGATTTGACACTTTTTTTCAAGAGTTTTTATTTTGTTATAAAATTGAAACTGGGTAGAAGTGTCTACTTTGTATCTTTTGAGATTCAATGTAATAGTTATGACCTAATTCTCTAAAACTCTAAACCTGATAAGATCCTCAATTTGAATTATTCATTTAATTCCAGTTTATGTAATATTTTAAGGTTGAGTCCTTATATATATTCTAAAATTATTAAGATTTACAATTTTATTTTTTTCAATGGATATTTTTTAATATAATAAATTTAACAATTAAAACTAAACTATAATAATATTTATTAGATAATTTCTCCCACTAATTATTAATATTATATAAAATGTATAAAATAAAAATACTATATCTGTGGAATGTTAATTTTAACACAACCAGATGAAATGAACAAAACATCATTTTACAATTAAATACCCACATAACATTTCCAAATGCTTAAATGAAACTAAATTGAGATGAAGCCACTTTCTCACACCTCCTTTTAGTTGAACATCATTTAAAATACTATATAGTGATTTTAACAATTTTATTAACTTATAACATAACCATATTAATATTTACAATTTCACATATGATCCTTTTATAACACTTGATCACATGTCTATTAATAATAATTAATTATTGTCATTGTTTTGGGTGTTAATTTCCTTGTTTTCTAATTGAATCTTCTTCAGAAATGTTATAGTTATTGGGAATAATAAATAGTTCCAAATATATAGAATAAAAAATATGAAATAATTATGTTTTTTATTAATAAATTATATTATTATTACCAAAAATGAAATATGTTTTGGAGAAATAAACTATGTTCCAACTACTGAGACAGTTTTCCATATGTACACATGAGTAACAATTATCCTTTTAAAAAATCATTATGGAAATTAGATAAGTAATATTGATCATTCCCAAATGATAATAACATCAATAATACCAAACTACTTAATTAAATATACTAATATATTTCTTCCATATATTGTGGGGATGAAAATATTTTCACATTGCTTTATGAGGGTTGAAGCCCACACATACAAAAACAATGTTATCATATTCTATTGAGTGAAATGGTAATAAATGAAATGATATATTATATTTTAAGAATGATAAATTTTCATGAATATCATATTAATTTTATGTTTATCAAATATATTCATTAATTATATATTTATTACTATGAATGAAATTAGTTAGTAAAAAATGAATCACATCTCTTCGTGAGGTGGTAGTCCTTCGCATACACAAGCGATGTTATCATATTCCTCCTATGAAATATAGAGTAATATTTTATAGAGGATAAGATTAATACACAGGTAAAATTATAGAATAAATATTATATATAAAAATTAAATCTAGATTCACATCTGACCATGATTTGTGTCGATGGAAAAGGGGTCACATCGATTCATGTGGATGTGGTCCGTCATACACACTATTAAAATTATAATTTCCAATTTGTGGGAAGAATAGATGGATATGTGAAATCACCATAAATTAACAAAAAATATTTATAGGGTAATATATTTTATTTCTTTAGAATATATGATGAATATTTTCAATAGTTGTAAGAATATATTAAAAAAAGTAATAATGAGGTATGTTACATCTTCTCAGGAAACCTCTTTAATGCTTTATGAAAATATTGATAAATATGAAATAAATAAAAAATATAAAAAATGAACATGCACCAAAAATTAACTTCACAAAACTAGGTAGAGGCCCACAATTCAATAGTAAATATTATATGTTTTTTCATATAATTATAAGTGAAAATAATCACAAAATAAATAAAAACTAGAGAATAAAAAAATGATCCCTGACTCCAACTTGGGATACCTCATTCCGGGAGATTCCATGCCTAAATTGACAATTTAGAATAGGTACCTTACCCTTTCCCTAGCCTGTAATAATGATGTCCTCTCATGTTCCCAATACTTACTTGAGTAGGGTGTGACTACAACTAAGGAGGAAACCACCAATGAGGTCAATAAAATATCCATTAATAAATGATTTAGTATGACGATACCTAATAAATATAAATAAAAGTATAAGAGAAAACTATTTTCCATTAGTTAAAAATTCTCAATCTTGTCACATTATTAATTTGTTTAAATGGTTAGGATTTTTCATCAAATATACGTCGGCCTATTTTAGTAATATAAAGGACCAATACGGGGAAAATAATGCTCCCTACATCAATACAGAAAACATTACAAGAAAACAATACATAACACTTAAATTAAACCATTAGTTCAATTTTCATGATCCAGTCATTTGTTAGGTGCATAGAGACTTAGTAATACTACATAACCTATAAATTATTGGGACAGGGCTTAGAACCTCATTCTAATATAGCCTACGACCCTAAAGAATCAAGTAGAATACCCCCAAATATAACTAATCCATGTGAACATAATTATACAACGATTTCACAAATATAAAATTCCTAAACTAGAACCCATTAAAAATATTAATCATTAATAAAATTATTCCATTCAACAAATATTACATGTTCATACCTTAACCAATTTCTACATTCTCATTTACATTTCGAAACACAATAATGTAATTTATTATTTACATTCAACATCCCATTAAACTCATTTATTATTTAAATTCCTTATCCCATTTATCATATTTACCATTTTCAAATCATAATTCATTTATCACAATAAAATTATATCAAACACCACATTATATCATGTTATAAACTAAACATAATTAAAATTAATTTATCATTTCCATGAATGTTAACAGTCAAAACACATTGATCATTACATCCACTTTATAACTAATTTTTTCATAAAAATATTATTATAATGGGATCTATGTCATAACCGTTAAATTCTACCCTTGACATTTCATTCCATGTTCAATATTGAATCCACTCAATGGGTAGCCCTTATCCTAATATAATCAATATGAAGAATCCAAGGAGGATCTTGAGGGGTTCATTTCATGATTTAACCAACCGAGATTAAATTACAGACTAGGTACTTCAATGGAAGTTCATTAAAGAACCATATCTGAACCACAAACACATAAAACAAACATTTAGTCTATGAGATATAACTTGTAGACCACCTACCAGGATTATATAGAAAACCACAATCCTAACAATATCCTTTCACTTGAAATAGACCAAAATTTAATATAAAACCAAAAATAATATAGATAAATAGCTTCTTATAGCTTTAGAAAAATATTAACAATTCCACAATATATAATCTAGTAAACAAGGAAAATTAGATTGTTAGACTCACTTAATGCTTCAATCCTATCCCAATAACACTACCAACCACTCAAAAATACGGGACATCAATCCATGGGTTGTTTGAGAATAATATCTTATAACTCATGGATTCTAATGGAATAAAGGGGGTTGAAATTAGACAGGATTTCTAAAGGTGAGAGAGGGAAAATTCAAAATATCCACATTTTTAATGAGTCACACGATTTGGTCGCATGGTTGGTGAAACATATGAAGAATTTATAAAATGGATTATTTTTAATTTTCATAGATGTATTTTTCTTTAAACTACACCATGATTATCTTGTGCTATACGCAACACCATATTAGCTTGAAGTATACACAACACTATTCATGGCTTCTCTTGCACATAATTTCAAGTTACATCGATAAAATTCATTTTACGAAACACTGAGTATAGATTTATTTCAATGTTTAAATCAAATAATTTTAGATTATGTTATATGAAACCCCAAATTATTATTTCCCTACATTCCACACTGACTTGTCTTGAGTTACATGAAAGAGAGACCATCCTTGATAGCTTACGATGTACGCAATACCGAGATTCAGTAAACAATGATATATTATTAAAATATTTTATAACAAGCCTATATGATTATTATTAAACAAAATTTTAATTTTATACAACATTATAATTAATCTTACACATTTTATAGAACATTATATGAAAAAAAAAAATCAATTTTTGAATAAAAGAATTGTTTTTCAAAAAAATGCAGTTTTACTAAATTTTGATTGCGCACCAATTTTAAATATAGTTTCTCACACTTTTATAAGTTAAATTTGAAAAAATAATATTATTATATAGAATAATGACATAAAAATTTACTTATAATTGATTTGTGATATTTTTCTAATAAAATTAAAATTTTAATGAATAGTGAAAAATACTGAATTTTAATTCGAAACTGCCTTCTAATCTAAATTTTTATATAGTTAAATTATATTTTTATTTGGTTTTAAAGTGTAATTGTATTAAATTTTAATAATCTAATCCATTTTTTCTCATGTTAAGTAATTTTACATTGAAATTAGATATAAACAGATGTCTACTGTCTGATAGTTATTATTTCTTAAAAACTATTTTTTTTGGTTTTGACAACCTGAATTAATTTTAAAATAATTACTGCGACTTTTGTGTTTTGAATTTGGAATAATGGATTTCATAATTGAAATAAGAAGGTTCATATTGTGTAAATAAATACATTTAATTTTTTTGGAATTATAAATAATAACTTCACAAAATACTTTATTTACTATGGTTAAAGGAAAAAATTAGTTAATAACGGTAAAAAATAATATTATAATAATATTAAACAACTCTAACACATGTCTTGATCATTTTTTATGAAATATTTCTGAGCATGGTTATCCTTAGTATATTTTGGGATCCAATGCATTCACTTGGATGTGAAAATGACATTTTATAATAATGAATTTAAAGTGAAGATAATTATAACCTAAAGATATATATTTTACTAAATCGATTTTAATATATGGTTATATAACATAAATATTTGTCTATAAATAGTCATTAGAAAGATAAAAATATTTCCTAAATCATTTTACATTATTTATAATTTTTATAAGTTATATATATATATATATTTATATGACACATTTATGATGTACTGATTACTTCATTAATGAATGATTCAAATATATGAGTTAAAAAATCATAAAATAAATCTAATTTGAGAATTTATGATAACATCCACGGGGTTTATGGATGTAATTGAAATATTATGGATGAGTTAATTTTTTTTGTCTTAAAGAATCAGTTTGTGATTATGTTTTCAAAATGTCATGTATGAATAATGTCCAAAATTGATGCAATTTATAACCTAAAACATAAAATAGTTTATTAAGTGACATTAAATTTATAAAAATATAATATTTGGCCAAATGTTTAATATAAGTAAAAATATTTCATAAATAACTTTTTAGTGTCTTTGGACTTGATATGGTAATGAAATTAACTCACAATATCTAAATAACATGATATCACGGTAATATTTGAAAGTTTAAAATAAGGGACAAACAAAAAATATGAGGATAAAAAATATTCAAAACTTTTATAAAATTTATTGGATGATGTGTATTCAATCCAATGTCATATTATACTATAATCACTATGTTATGGACAATTTTATGTTGGAATTTAATTTATAATAAATTACTATTTTAGGACATTCATAATGGGAATCTCTCCACTCTTATAAAAAGAAACCTCCTCCCTCTCTTCTACACTTATTTTTAAGCCTTAAAACTCATCCAAACCTTACCAATTTATCTTATAAAATTTCTTAGTAATATTATATAGGTTCTTTTATTCCAAAAAAAACCTACTCTAGTGCCCTAAGAGTAAATTTAAAAGGAGCCACGTTGAGGAAGAGGTATTCTCTTTTACCGATTCTTCTAGATTTATTTCTTATTCCACTACTTATTATTTAGTTGTTTCATTATAATATAATAAAATATGTATCAATAATATAATTATATGTTATTATAAATATGAAACAACCCTATTTCACTTTCTATCCATCCTATGAGAAATAAAATCACAACGCGTGCGTACGTATGACTTACCGTATCCATGTTGTGGTGTAATCTGTTTTTCACCACTTCCTTACGTGGATGGGTATAATGGTGGAAATAATAACTATATATTATTATAATAACAATATTCAAATTTGAGATATTACAAAATTTCTAATTAAATACCATTCAACAATTATGGGAACAATATGTTCCCTCATGCATACGTATGACTTACCATCACCACGACACAATGAGATTCGTTCTCTGCATTGACCATTCAAGAATGAATATAAAGTATATATAATAAATAATAATGAAATATATGAAATAATAAAAATACTGGATTTGTGTATATATATATATGTCCTTTAGTTACTTCCATTCAATTGAGGAAGGAAACGAAAACAATGTTCATGCGTACGTACAACCTACTGTGTCCATAAACGGTGTATTCCATTTCTTTTATCTATCTATTATATATATCAATATAATAAATATATATAAAATATAATTATGGTTTTACATTATTGAATAATGTTAATCATGGTATATGAAATAATATCATGAATAAAAATTCAAAACATGTACGATAAATTAAACGATTATTACCCAAAATGCTTCTTTAACATGGAATTGACAAATGAAAGGGTAATATAAAGTCGAAAGTGAATCATATATGAAATCAGAAATATTATTATGGTTTAATTTTATCTGAGATTGATCATACATAAGTATATATAGTGGATATATTTATCATCCATGTCCATGTTTTCTAATAATGTTTTCATAAAATGCTTACTATTCATCTATGAATTTTTAAAGTCATTTTTACCCATTTTTTGACTTTTACTACATGGTTAGGATTGAATCTTTCTGTTTTTAACATAGGAGTTAGTTTTTAACTTTTTAAAAAAAAGTATGAGGAGAATGTTTTTTAACTTATACATCATGAAAATATTTTTACGCTTTTATAATGCATTATTTCCATGACTATTCCATTACAATATTTAAAGTTAATTTTCAATTAAATTAATTTCATCTAAAATTTCATGAAAAATTTAGGAAGGAAAACGTTTTTGAAGAAGATATTAATTTCTTTTTCAAGAATTATTTTCAATTGTTTTATCAAAATTATTTGACATCTAAGATGACATTGTCTTATCCCGATTACAACATTGACTATATTGTGTTTATTATAGAATTATTTTTATGAAATTCTTTAATTTTATATGGATTTTGATGGAATGATGTTTAAGAAACCCATTTTATTTCATGAATTATGCAATGATGAATGATTTATGGTTTTGAGGAACACCTAAAATGATTTAATTATGAGATGTGTGGGAATTATATCACCCTCTTATGAAATGGGTAAAGATTTATATCTCATGACATAGACATGAATGGAACAACAAGTAAATTTGGTTCAGTAATACATGGTTGGAAAAATATGTAAACCTGGTTCAGTAATGGAATTTGTCCACTATGATGGTCTTGGCAGTAATTCCTTGGCAACTATGATAATCATATTATGTACCTTTAGTTCTCCATAATTACATGTTTTATGCCAATTATATTCTATCATGGTTAATGTTCCATTATGATCTATGCCTTATGTAATTCCAAGATTTATGTCATCACTCGTGAATTGGATGTCTAAATGTTGTGTTAATGTTTTTACGTTCAAATGTTTATGGTTTTTTATATGTCCTCCACGTTTACCCTTACTGAGAATTCGAGGTCACGCTTTTTATGTTTTATTTTCCCTAGGATATAAATAATGTTTTTTATAGGAAATCAAAATGTGATGATTTTTAGGGGATTTTATGTAGTTTTTTCACCATTATTATATGTTTTTTCCATGTTTTCAATGACACTAAGATAATACGGTCATTGGGCGTATACTTGTGTCATGTATTATGTAATATGAAAATGAAATGTAATGTCTATGTATGTCAATATCAGTTCTCTATAGTTGGTATTAAATAAAAGGTTTAGTCAACCTTTGGAAACTAGTATGTGAAAAATTTTGTGAGATCCGTAGACATATTTGAAAGGAATGTCTAGGGATTTCCCTAATGGTATGTTTAACTATAGATTACATACCTAGAACTATGGTAACGACCATGAATAACCTAGTATTAAACCTAATATGTTATAGATTTAAAGTAATCCCCCATGATAATGTTGTTGTTTAGTATGAGTTTTGCTTCTTACACTATTCTTTTTGGGTTTTAGACAATGTATGGAACCCAAAAAAACCATATTATTGACCAATTCACTAGGAAATGAAACGATTGTCCTCCTAAACAACCAAATGGTATGGGATATGGAATAAAAAATATTGTTTCTATTATTAAACTAGATTTGAATCATTCTGTACATCCAAATGACTAGAGAAGGGAACAACATTTAATTGAGTCCACCATGAGGAAACATCCACCTTCTATCAAAGGGTCTTACGATCCACAAGTTGCTGAACAATGGATCAGAATAATTGAATAAATATTTAACATCCTTCACTGTTCGGAACATGAAAAGGTCATTTTGGATTGATATCATTTTGAAGGTGATGTATACCAATGGTGGATACTAATTATTAATACAAGGAAACAAGATTAAATTTAATCCATGGAATGGGGAGAGTTCCAGAACTTGTTTTTCAATAAGTATATCACTTAAATTCTTAGAAAAAATATGTTAAAGGAGTTACTTGACCTTATAAAAAAGGATGATAAATCTTATAGTACATACAAGGATAATTTTAGAAGTCCTACAAGGTATGCTTCTTGCTATATTTTCCAACCTGAAAATAAAGTTGATCAATTCTTCAGTGGATAATATCTGTATCATTTAAGGGAATTACGTATAATGGACATTAGTAGCCATGAAGAGATAATGGGTTGTGCTATCAAGTTAGAATTGTAAGTTGGTGGTACATATCCATCTCATGGTTTTGACGATAACAGAAAGACGAAGTTCAAGAAAAATTCTCAAAAAAATGGTTAGAAGAAGATGAATGTTTCGTTATGATCAAAGTGTGGAAAGAAGCATAGTGTATATTGTCTTAAAGGGACTAGAAAATTTTTCAAGTGTGAAAGAAAGTTCATTGAGCATTTGAGTACTGAAGTAATGGGAAAATGGTTTCTAATGATGTGAATAAAGAAAAGACTTAATAGAATTCATCATAAACACTTCAATGCTACATGTGGAAGGAAATAGTGCATTTTCCTAACCAATACCCTAATCAAAGGGTTAATGATGATCGAATTCTTAAACCTCTTAAGGTAAAATGACAATGGGAGGTCACATGCGGTCACTATTAGTTCTGTTAAGTATAAAAAAGAATTTGTGGAAAGATTAAGTATTTAGGTAATGGGATTCAAAAAAAAATTATTGTGGAATAAGATTTATAGTATTATGGAATATTGGAATATCTATGTATTGGTTTATTGTGGTTACCAATAGTTATATGGTATGGGTAACAATTAAAATGCATTTAAATATTTTTCAAAAGAACATGATATGAACATAATAAAGGGATAAGAAGATTAAAAGATGTTTGATAATACTAATGATCTCATGAGTTATATAAGGACCATGTGATATCATGGTTTTAATTTCTGGTATTTTTCGGTATGTCTAAAGAGTTAATTTTTACCAAATGCATGTTTTAACCAAGGTTATATGGAAAATAATTTTTATCATCTTTAAATAGAATCCATGTTTAATTATTCACATTTTTGGAATGTGACAACCAAGAACCAATAAAAAAGATATGTGAGATAAATGTTAAGTCAATTTAGTTCATCTACTTCTAAAGAATTATGTTTTCATTTTTTGAAGGAATGTAATGTTATCCATGTATGGATAGTATATGTTATATTCTTGATTAAGATTATTTGATTAATGTATTGTCTCACAACAATTGGAATTATGAATATCAGATTACCTGTTCTAACCTTTTATTTGAGGCAGATAGAATGAATTATCATTATATCAAATGATCTAAAAACACATTAAGAATGAAAAATTCAACATAATTATTTGGAAAACAGATGTTGTTGAAATTATTCAAGGAACCATCTATGGTACTGAAATCAAGTAAGTATTTCATCTCATGATTTTTTTTCAACATTAGAAAAATGATCTTGAAAACCAAAAACATTATCCTAGTAACTTTTTATCTGATGAATATGATAGTCCCTTAACTCATTATAAATTTATTGAGTTCTAGTAGTTAACTTTCTCCAAACCATATTCTCTATCACTATCCATCAGAACATGATGGCTATATTTATCGACCATATCCATGTTTTCGCTTCTACCTATGATCTCTTATGTGGAAACCTAGTGAATAGTTAATATGTGTAACCCTTATGTTTATAAATTTACATTTAGAAATGAAGAATTAGTATTCATTTTTACAATGTGGGTTTCTATGAAAGAAAATTTCATGTAGTAAACCATTTATAACCCCAAAGAATTATGATGGTGAAATTTATTTTGAAGGGGGGTAAAATGTAACACCCCAATAATTTATGAGATGATTTATTTTTAATTTCATTCACATATTGTGTTGTACACTACACCATGATTATATTGAGCTATATGAAACACCATATTAGCTTGCAGTATATGCAAAATTACTCATGGCTTGTGTTGCACACAATTTTATGTTCCTTAGATATAATTAATTTTAAGCAAACATTAGTATATATTTTCTATAATGTATAAATGAACTGATTTTGGATTATGTTATTTGAAACACCAAAGGAATTGTTCACTACAAGGAACACTAACATGGATTACATTAAATGCTAGAGCGACCTTCCTCGATAGCTTGCATTGTACGCAATACCTTGTTTCACTAAAAAGAGATATATTACTAAAATATAATATAACTAGCCATTATGAATAGTATTCACCACATTTTGATTTTTATAGAACATTATCAATCATCCTAAAATTTTCTAGAACATGATATGGGAACAAAATTAATTTTTGGGATAAAAGTTGTATTTTTTAAAAAAAACTGACGTTTTACCGCCTTTTGATGGAGAACCCATTTTAAATGATGTTTTGAGACATTTTTATGTTTTTTTTTCAGAAAATAAACATTTTCTTTGGATGCAGGACATAAAATTTTACTATTTTTCGAAATATTGATATATTTCAAATAGAATTAAAATTTTAATGAATAGTGAAAAATACTACATTTTAATTCCAATATAGAATTTATCTAATTTATTTATATAGTATGATTATATTATTAATTGGTTTTAAAGTTTTATTGGAATATATTTTTTCATTTTATCCAATGTTGGTCATTGGAAGTAATTCTATTTTTAATTTGGTCATTAACACATGTCAATCTTTGGATAGTTGTTACTTTTTAATACCATGTTTTTTAATTATTACAATGTTAATTAATATTAATTTAATTACTTTAACATCTATGTTTTGAATTTGAAAAAATGGACTCATTATTTGGAATCATAGGGTTCAAATTTTGTAAATAGGTACCTTATATGTTTGGTCATTATGAATAGTAACATTAGTAAATATTTTATTTACCATTATTAAAGGGTAATTCTAGTATATAAGTTTAAAAAATTATGTTATAATACTATTAAACTACCATAAAACATGACATAATCATAATTTATGAGATATTTCCAGCCATGAGAATCCTTGGGATGGTTTCTGGACACCATGAATTAACCTGGTTGTGAAAATGACATTTTATAATAATTAATTTCATGTAAAGATAATTATAACCTAAACATATATCTTTTACAAAATTGATTTTAATATATAATTATATGCCTGATATCTATGAATATAAATTTTCAGTAGAAAGGTAAAGATATTTATGGTATTTTATTTATAATTTTTATAAATTATATAAATATATTTATTTATTACATAATTATGATATATCAATTACCTCATTTATGAAATATTCAAATAAATAAATTTATAGAAGTTAAAATAAAATAAATTTGATCTTTTGAAGTGATCCATGACTTTTCTGAATGATATTGACATATTAGGGATGATTTCATGCCTTTGGTTTTATGGAATCAGGTTGTGATGATTTTAAAAAAAATTCATGTATAAATTGTATTCGAAATTGACATAATTCATAACTTAAAACATAAAATATTTTATTAAATAATATTAAATTAATAAACTACTAAAATTAGTCCAAATGGTTATCATAATTAAAAATATGCTATATATAACTTTTTGGGGCTCGTTTGACATGATATTGTAATTACATTAACCCACAATGTGTGAATAACATGATATCACTTTTAGATTTAAAAGGGTAATATAATCATTAAATAAAAAATAAATGTATAAAAGAATGTTCAAAACATGTATAAAATCCATTTGATGATTTTTATTAGATAAAAAATACTATTATCTTGTAATTAATTTTGTATTGGGCAATTTTAAATCTAAATTATATTTATATGAAATTAATACTTTAGGACTATCCTAATGTGATCCTCTCCTCTCTTATAAAAGGGAACCTCATCCCTATCATCTTAACTACATTTCAAGCATCAGATCTTGGAAAAACCCCTTAAATGTATCTTATAAAATTACCTAGTTATATTCTATGGGTTTGGGTCTTTTCAAAAGGCCAACTCTAGTTCCCTATGTGGAAATTTAAAATGAGGCACGTCGATGAAGAGGTAATATCATCTACTAATTCTTTCATATTTATTTCTTATTCTAATTATATATCATCAATTTTCACATTATATTGTAATGAAATAAGAATCAAGAATATTATTATATGTTATTATAAATATGAAACTGGCCTGTTTCACCTTATATTCTTGTTACAAAAAACGAAATCACGGCGTGGGCTTACGTATGACTTATCATCTCCATGTCGTGGTTTAATCTGTCTTTCACCACCCCTTACATGGAAGGGTATAATGGTGGAAATAATAACTATATATTATTATTATAACATTATTATAATTATGAGATATTTTACACCATCATATTCAATATCATTCATCAATTATTTGAATGAAATCGTCGCTCGTGCGTATGTACGACATACCGTCTCCACAACGCAATGATATTCATTCACCACGTTAACCATTAAAGAATGATTATAAATTATATATAAAAAATAATAATTAAATATAAGAAATAATAGTACTACTAGATTTATCTGTATATATATGTCGTTTACTTACTTCCATTCAATTTAATAAGGAAACAAAACCAGTTTTCATGTGTACGTACAACCTACCATCTCCATGAACAGTGTATTCCATTTATTTTATATATCAATAATATATATTTATATACTGAATATATATAACATATAAATAATTTTTTACAACATGGATCTATTTATATTTTTATTTATGTAATAATATCAAGAATAGCAATTCAAAACATGTACGATAAATAAAATGATTATTCCCCAAAACATTGCTTAAACATGGAATTGAAAAGTGAAAGGGTAATATAAAGACATAAGTGAATAAAATATGATATCATAAATATTAGTATCATTCTATTAAAAGTTAATAATATGTTTAAACCCACTATATAATAGTTTTTTATGCATACATAATAAATCAAATTTAATGTAAGAGATAATTTTTCAATATCATTTTTATCTGAGATTGATTATACATAATTATATAGTGGGAATATATTTATCATCAACATCCAAATTTTATAAATATTTTTTAATAAAAGGTTTAGTATTATTATATGAATTTTTAAAGTCATTTTTACCCATTTTTTTATTTTACTACATAGTATAGAAGAAATCATTCTTTTATTTACCACACGAGGTATTTTTTTTCTATTCTGACAAAAGCACGAGGAAAATGTTTTTTAAACTTATACTAAATGAATAAATTTTTATTATTTATTAAATCATTATTTATATTATAATTCCTTTACAGTATTTCATTTTTATTTTCAATTAAATTACTATTTTTAAAATTTCAAAACATTTTGAGAATAAATAATGTTTTTTAAAAATAAATGATATTTTCCTCCAAAATTAAGTTCAAGTATTTTATCAGTATTATTTTCCATATAAGATGAAATATGGTTATCCATGTTATTATTTTTCTTGTATATTGTTTTTTATGGATTTATTTTAATAAAATCCATTAATTTTATATGGATTTGGATGGAATGATTTTTAAGAAACCCATTTATTTTCAAGGGTTATGCTAGGTATCATTATTTATATTTTTGTGGAACACATAAGAATGGTTTAATTATGTGATGGGTGGGACCTATATATCCCTTCAATGCATTGGGTAAATATTTATATCTCATGATATAGAAATGACTTGAAGGGAATGTAAATCTGGTTCGGTAATACATGTCTATAACAACATGTAATCCCGGTTCAGTAATGAAATTTCTCCACTGTGATGGTCTTAGCAGAAATGCCTTAGCTAATATGGAAATCATATTGTGTGATTATTAGTTCACCAAAATTATATGTTTTATTCCAATGCTATTCTATTATGGTTAATATTCTATTATGATCTATGACTTATGTACAACAAAGATTTGTGTCATGACCTATGATTTTGTTGTTTAAAATTTATGTCAATGTTTTAACGTTCAAATATTTTGTGTTTGTTTTATGTTCTCCATGTTCACCCTTAATGAGTATTGGAGCTCACCCATTTTATGTTTTCTTTTCCTCAAGATATAAAGAACTGTTTTAGGTAGGAAAAAAGGGGAAGATCATTATGGGATATTTTTAAGATCATTCACCATGATTAGATGATTTTGTTCAAATTTTCCAAAGACACTAAACTAATATGATATTTGGGCTTCTGTTTGTGTCATTTTTTATATATTCTATAAATGAAATGTAATGTTCATGTATATCCAGCTTTTTTATCTACAGTTGGATAAAGTGTGCGCCAACCATGAACCCCCTCTGTCTAAAAGTGGGACTATGTCGCACAACCTCCTACAGAGCCTAAGATGTTTATGAAATTATGCAATAACCATGTGGGATGTATCTTCCCTTGCCAAAAAATTCCAAATGCATCCTTGAACGATTTCCCCAACCAAGTCCCACCACACAAAGAATGCATGGTTAAAAATCATAGTTACTACTAATTGTGCTATAATGATGTAAAATACACTTGATAGCCCCTTTTTTCCATTCCACCATGTCCTCAACCCTAGATACTCCCTCAAGACACCTTATAAATAAGAAAACATTTCATTTAACTAATATGTTTTCTTTAAAAAAACCTACACAAGAATATACCACATTTAATGTGTGGAATCATAAAACCCCCTATCTTATAATGGAATATCCTCGTGCTACACTCCCAATCATCTCTATATTTCAATTTTCATATTTTAAAGCTACTAGGCCTTAATATCTATCTCCCTACCCAATGTGTCATATTGAACCTTTCCATGCTACCAGAAACCCCAATCTAACAACACAGTATTTCCATGCATGAATTTTTCAATATGATCTGTGATATAAAACATATTATCCTTAATGGATCTACCAATATCAACATCAACCTCATAGAAAACAATCACATGTGATGATTCATGGTGATACTACCAATGATATTACACATTAAAAATTACTGGCATTCCACAATATCTCTTTTCAAGATCCAATTGGTAACCCCCTTGATTGATCCTCTATTAAATCTTAAACGGACCCACATTCCTGGGTTCCAACATACCCTACATCTAAATCTAATATTTCCTAAACCATGGTGACTCCCAAAGGAACACATGATCAGCAACAATAATCTCAAGAGGTCAATGATGAAACATAACATATGAATTATTCCAACTATGATACATATCCATATATTTATGAATAATGTAATCATGATCTAATGATCATGATAAAATCTAGTCATATCTGGATTCACATCCAAGTCATTGATGGAATCACATGCCACAAGTATTCCCACAAACTATCAGAAAAAACATAATGGTCACAGATATAAATGATCTCTTTCTCATCATTAGTAGAAATGTGACTCCCCACTATCGAGAATTTCCTTCAAGGCTAGACACAAAAGATCCTCATAATTCTCCCCTTTATCCGGCTTAGAAGTGGGGTATAAAATACATAGGATGAAAGAGTAATGTCCATCCCAATCCACTAAGTACATCATAGATAACAACACCACTATCTTCTAATTAGAATAAAACTATCAAACCATCTGATTTTGAGTATTTAGACTCAAATAATCATCTAATATATTTATCTCTCCATGCGAATAGGACATCTCAAAATCGATAGAATCTCTAATATGAAACCATTTTCACAAATAATTATTCAAATGAAAATGGTATAATATTTACATAAGGACCTTATGATCAATACACATAGTAAAACATTCTACCAACTTGTAATTCTTGTAACACATTAAATTTTAAACAACCACCTCTATCTCAAGATAACGAGTAGTTTAATTTACACTAATGATAATCACTCGTTAACATAAATAGTAAAAAGTCATTACCAGGGCTATAAAACCGTTGATAAATGGGTGATGATAAATGGTTTTCATTAATAGTTCTAGAAAAAAGAGGTAATAAAGGACCCCAAAAGGGGTAATAAAAAGATCCTATAATGGAGGCCTCATCCATAGATTTTTTTATAAAAATAGGATAAATGATTTCCCATAAACATTTGATCAGATAATTGCAACCCTCTCCCATTTATGACTGTTCTACCACCCTTTATCATTTCCCCCATTATCAGGGATTTATATTATTATGCCTTCCTACACACACCGCTACCACTAATGTGTTTCTGAATAAAGACTAGGATATCATATGTGAGCACCATTTCAACTCACCAATATTTTTTTCTTTTTCATTTTATGATGTATATATATAAATAGGTATCATTACATTTTTATCCGTATATTTATATATATGATTATATATATATAAACATATATAAATTTTTTTTTGCATGTGAATGTTTGTGTTTATAAATATAGTCATATATACATATATATGCATTTATAAATATAATTATACATATTTGAATTTATTTACATATATATTATATTAATATTTATATAAATTTAGTAGACTATATAGTAAAATATATATCTATTTAGTAATACACACACACACACACATATATATATATACATATATACATTATATATAAATTAATTCAATCTGAATATAAATATTCATACATTTTTATTTTTAATAAAAATGTATAATAATTTTTTAGAAATGATTTATATATCAAAAAATGTATTATATTTGTAATTTTTTTTAAATATTTATTTCTAAAATATAATTTTTATTAGTGAATATTAAAAATATATATATATATATAGTTATAATTTATTATTTAAAATAATAGTACATAGAGAAAAGTGATAAAATATCAGATCCATAAAATTTATATGAATCCAAAACCAAGGAATAAATTTAGCCCCTACTGAAAAAGAGAAAAAGAAACTCTTAACATACCATAAAACACATGAACTGAAAATAATTTAGGATACCAAGACTAGAAACTCAGTTTTGGATTCTGGTTCTGTCTTTTTTAGCCACGAAAAATGTGACTAGGGACTCTCTGATTGACATGAAATAGAGAACATTAGATGCATCAATTTTGTATCCTACAAATCCAAAACTGACACCCAGATCAAATTTTATCATCATTAGATGATCAAGTTATATATTCAATTTAGTTTTGATCTTTTATTAATTATATAATTTTTTAACTTTAATGTATTACTAAATGATTATTACACATTAATAATGAGAAAATTATTAATAAATATTTTTTTAATTATTTTATATGCCATTTTCAATAAATATCTAATATATTATATTTAAATTCTTATTAATCCTTATCTAAAACATATTTATGAAATTTATATTATATTTATATCAATATAAATATATTTATATATTAACATATTAATTTAATGATTTTTTTAAATACACCCTTTATCAATAATTTTTTACATGTTCTAGTAAAGACCACACTTTATCAGTGTTTTTTTACTAGCACTGAAAAAGTCCCCCCTTTATCATCACTTTTAAAGAGAACACATATTGGGGGGACCTTATCAATTATTTCATTAAAATTTCTGATAAAGTACCCTTTAATTGAACTTTTTCTAGTTCATAAAATGGGGGTTTTTAATAGTGTATTTATCTTGCACTGTTAAATCCATAACATTAGATAAACCCAGTTTTTTGGTTGTGTTCATTTATGAAGCCTCAACTCCAATACAAATTAACCCATACCAAATAAACTTTCTTAAAAAATAAACAAATCCCTACATCGAAAACATCCCAAAACAATTTATACTCCTTACCCTTCATATACTGTATCAAAATCAATGTCTTATTCGATAACTTCTATAACTCTTGCAAAGCATTACCACATGGCCCATAAAATTAAAACACGATTACCATATTTGTCAAGAAAAAATTGGGGCCTAAAAATTGGAAAATTCATTGATTAATCTATTATATTAGTCATCCAATACTAGAAACTATCAGATGTAAAAAACATTTTGGGCTTGATAAAAACATAAAATTGCATGAACTTATGTCGGGTCTACTAAAAGAGTTTCCTCATAGATGATGTGACCCATGAAATGTAACATGTCAATCCTGAAATAAACCATAGATCACATGGAATATATCATATTATCTCTAACTGTACCTAGTATGATGTCATGAGGATTTGAATCACCGTTAAGAGTCTTAGAGTACACCAAAATGTCATCGATAAAGGAAAATAAAAACTAATCCTAGTATGGGTGAAATGTTTAGTTCAGTTGGGCCCTAAACTGTATTGGTGTGTTTTTCAACATGTATAATATTACCAAAAACTAATTAAAACCACCATTAATCATGAATGAACCCTATGGTGTATAATTAGGTCCCACCATTCGTTAATGATACATTGATCTCAAATCAACTTTGGATAATACTAATATACCTCCCAACTATTAAAAATGGGATTGATTAATAGAAGAAAATATCAATTAGTATCCTTGATTGGACACATATTCTATCAATCAACAAACAGCTGAAACATCTGATCAAACATCTTAGAAAAAAACATGAGACACCCAAGGTGAAATATTCAGAAAAATAAACCATTTATTATCCAATTGTTCAAAATGAATTTTATGTTCTTGATATTATTTTAGTTCCAGTTTCTATAGATGAATATAATCTTGTTCTTCTTTAGGATGAAACTAAATAATTATCTCAATATCTCTCCTGTTTAGAATCCTCGAGATTTCCTCATAAAACACACCCTGAAACTAATCCAATTCATGAGGAAAAAATTACTCCACTACCCATAATATAGTTCATGACATTACACAAGGTTTGTGAACTCCACCAACTGCTAAAAAACAATCCCAGTATGGATTGAATGGATATCCTACTACCCATGGTGACTCTAACTACACCCTTCAATAGATGTTAATATTAACTTATATAAGTAATAGTCACTATGTTTCTAGTACCACCCAAGAAAATACCTCCCCAATACCATATCAAAACATGAGATTTCAAACATAAAATAATCCCACAGGAAATAGTATGCACTAACCATGAGGGAATATTACATACATTATTGGAAGTTTTGGATTGCTCTACTACTAGAAAATCAATCCACGTAACCACACACATATGTTCCACCACTAGACATATAAAATTCACAAACAAAGATAATATTAAATAATGTGATAGGGTTGTATCATCAGAAGAACTATAATGTTTGGAGGCTACTAGAATAATACCTTGAACTATATATGGTCCGACCTCACCACCACCAGGTGTAGGATAAACTCCATGAAGTAACCCTAGGTTCTAGTCTTTGTAAATGTTGATGATCATCCATGTGGATAAATACACCCTTTCCTTGGGATACAACCTCGACCACACCAACCAGTACATCCTATAAAACTCAACATTCTTACCAAATATATGGTTTCAAACCCTTGCATTCACTTGTAATCATTCTTTATCCTCCATCACCGACCACCAGACAGGGGTTATTGCTAAACCTCACCACATTCCCCATTAGGCATCATTCTTGACACTCAACTATTTTTCAGAAAAAATGATCACTCATGTGTTTCATTCTACCCAACTACAACAATAAACACTTGGTCACCAACCAAAGAGGTAAAAACTATTCCTTAAATAATTTTTATACAACATCTCTAGTGAAAATTCTCAAAATGGCGAATCCTACTATGTGAAGTCACCCTAATGTGTCTTCCGAATAGGACCACATGTCCAACACCATAAGATTTGTTTATACTACCTTTTAAAAAACGCCCTAATATAACACCTCAAAAAAACTTTTCAAATGGATGATTCACTTCGGACATGATCACATGTTTATGTCAATCCTGGAAACACCATGTTTTATATTCCTCAACCCATATTAATATATGAATAATTTGTTTCAAGTTAGTGAGTTGGCCAACATAATCATTCAATATCATATTACCTTGGGTCAACCACATAAACCATGCAGTCTAATCCTTAATGAAAATATATATATATAAATGTTATAGAAATAGTTTTATGAAATAATTCCACAAAATAACTTATTTTTTATTAGTCTAATCCAAAATATGCCACCAGTTCATTATTGGTCCTTATATCATATAATCCTCCAACATGACCCTCTTCTCAATATGAGTCTACATGTGATAAAAAATCTTATGGATGGACTCTGCATAGAACTTATCTTCCTCTCATGCATCCTCTCTAGAATTATTTAATTGGTTCTACAGGATGATATATATTGTTAGGTTAAACATACTAGGTACAACCAACCCTTGTTCACATTCTATCATCATTATAAAATGTGAAACATTATCATAGACCTCATCCTCCCATTCTTATCTATAGATCAATGGGATTTCCTTCTCCACTACTATATGGGTGTTCGATGTGACATCCTCCAATCACATAACTAAGACATGTCATTGTGGTCGAATATCTCTAAAAATGAAAGTATATACTTGAAAATATAGTACATAAAAATATGATAGTTTTCACAAAGTTAGGATCATTATGAAGCATAAATAATCTATTTTACATACACCATCACAAGACATATAGTTATACTTCAATAACTACCCTCATACATCTATAATAAGGGCTGTGGTAAATATGGTGTTTCCATCTTAAATAGTAAAAATTATTTCATTACACACCATTTTCCGATCATTTTACCTTTAAAATGTATATCTTTATCATTTTATAACCATTATATCATTTTAAACCATTAAAACCAAATTTTAATGTTATTTGTGATTCATCATTTTAGGAAATATTATTAAATCAATCATTTCCATTCATTCCATTCGTTCCATTTACACAATGGAATAATCATTATTAGATGCCATTTTCTTCGAATGTCAAGGGAAATAAAAATAATTTTATCACTAAACAGGTGCATCATCGAAGGTAGAATATTCATCAATTTTAAAAAAACATCATGAACTACAATCCCATAATGGATAATTGGGATTTCCCACATAAATGGGATAAATAATGCAATGGAAAAGATCATTTACAAGGATTGTAGAATTTGAACCTCCTATATACCCCAATAAAATTGTAAAATAATTATAGAATATAATTCCACTAAGATAAAACATTGTAACATCCTTGATCTAGGAGATTCAAACCCAATACCCATGTGTTCTGTTTCCACATGACCTCAAGCATGCCTCTAGGCTTTCTTTTGGCTTCCAACTCAAAAAATAGGTCCAATGAAGCCCTTGGGGTGACTATAGACTATTAATCCAAGTATTACAAAATATATAATAATCATCAATGTAAATTTTTTGTTTATGAAATAAGGAATGAAAAAAACAAGACATAGAAGGCCCTACTAAACCAAGGACATGAAGAACCTATGGTGGCCTGAAATAATAAAGACCTCGAGAATACACCTAACTAAATTGACCCCCTATGGTTGTAATATGTGCACATTATGTAAGAAAATAGAATTAGGACTAGGGAAATCAAGATATGCATGGTGCTCAGTGACTTTTTTTCCCTCACTCAATTTGGGAACATTGGTTTTGTTGTGGAACATACCCCGACACTTTTTGATAAAGAATAAAATCAACCAAAGAGTGAATCTAATACCAAGTGGGGGATTTTAAAGAATCATTGAGTCATATTCATCATCCAATAAATCTATCCTCCTCTAGTAATAAAAGACAAGATCATGAAGCAATGTATTTGATTCTTCCCAAAGGGATGAAAATTGACTAAGGCGAGCAAAAAATGCCAAGAAGAAAGATAAAGTGGTGTCGTAGATGACCCCACCTCCATGTATGACCCCCATATTGCAGATCCAGCTATATATTATTGGAGTCCCATGGAAAGAGGATTACACTAAATCTAGTGACCATTTATGTTGTTATTTCTGAGATTTCCATTGTGAGTATTCACTTGAATCTGTCGGATGGTGGGAGCCTCCCACCATTTAGAGATGAAGATGAATATATGAAGAGGAAGTTCATCATTTGGATAATGATAGAACTGCCTGAGGCTTGGAACCATTCATGCCTAATGATGTTCCTAGCCTTCCATAAGCACCATAAAACTACATGAAGAACCAAGGTGTGGTTAATTCTCTCCTGATCCCTCTCTGCCTCACTATGTAACCATTGTTCCAGTAACACAATATCAGTCATGTTATGAGCATTAATAGTAGTGAAATCAAAAAAGTAACCCCACCCCACTCTCAACTAGTTTCCCCCATAGAACATATGGATCACACTCTCCTCTAAATATGTTTTTTCAATAGGGAAATATTTAATCTAATGAGATTATACATTGTTTGATATTCTCATCTATTAGGATAACCTTGTTTCGTATAATCCATGTGAGAAATTTATACATCAGTGGGATTCCCTTGAAAAAAAAGGTCTTATTCCAAGTATCAGTCTACTCATTAAAGTCCAATGTGTGACAAAAATCTCATGTGGATAAGACCACTTAGGAAGATGAGGTGAAGAAACATATATCAGGATTATAGTGGATTTTTATGAGGTAAAATGTATCATGTTATTCTTCATTCAACAAAGACTTAATGAAGATTGTGTGGGAGCTAGCCTACCTAAAGTAAATAGAGATTCCAGGGTACACCAGAAGCCAGTGGTTTTCCCAACATAGTTTTTATGACAAAAATATATGTCACCCTTCCCAATTATCGACAGATAGTGGGGTTGAAGATAATAATAATTGGAGATACCATAGACCAGAGTAGTGAAGCATGACCATCAGCAAGGGAAATATTACCATAGTGAAAGTTATTAATGTTGATCCCTGATAGAGTACGCTATTCTCGGATTAAAATGTCATGTTTTTATGCATGCATGTGAGTGTTTAATTGACGCAATGAATATTCATACCACCTTCCATAGTGGGCCTTTCCGTAATATTCTACATTTCCCGGTGTCACTTCCCATATGAATGTGGGGTCCCAGATGAATCCATCTAGGACCTTATCAAAACTAGTCTTAATACCTTTTAAGAAATTTATGTATGTGATCAAATGGATGGGTTTATGAAGGAGGAAACAATTCAAAAAAAAATTTATTTATGTCCATCATCCATGCATATCACATGATCAAATAAACCATCTTGAATAGGTACATTTCCATTGTGTTATCTTGATATAATTAATTCATTTCATTTACCCAATAGAATCCTGAGAACGGTGTGAGTACAACTCAGTAGGCCACCACCAATAATGTTTAAAATATTCCCACTTGAAACAGAAAGCGTAAGAAGGTATATAAAAAACATTATAATATGATAGGTAATCAGGATCTATTAGTTAACAAAGTAATTTCAACAACTACCATTGTTTATTTCAATGTTTAGGCATTTACATAAAAATCCATTAAGTTTATTATGGACATATAATGTATGCATAAGGTGAGATCATATTCCATAAATCAGTCAGAAAAACAATAAAAAAAATTATACCAAACATTTACCTAATAAAAACAATCAATGATTCACATTTCATGAATTTTTTGGGTGAATAGAGATTCAATACAGCTCCCTAACCAATTAATTATTGGAGTGGTTATTAGAGTCTCAATATAACATTAAAATGGGTTATAGATCCTTAATTTCAATACCCCACCTACCACTAAGATATGTTTACGTTCTTCTTGAAACTTTGAAAAAATATAAAAATCACATAAAATTACTCATTAAATAGATTTATAATTTACTATAATAGTTCATTCAACATGAATTCCATCTTCATTGCTTGTACCATGTACACATTCCCATTTTCAATCATTATCCCACTAAAACTATTTATCATTTAAAATCCCTATCCCATTAAACTGAATTGTAAATTATATTACATATCTCATTAAAACATTTTCCATTTTAAAATCATAATTTATTTATCCCATTAATATATTACCAAACTCCCTACATGTCATGTTTCCAACAACACACAATTAAAAATTATTTCACCTTACCATCTATGTTAAAAAACTAAACAAAATCATCCTTAGTTCCAATTCAAAAATTAACATATAAAATATATTATCATGGGCTTTATCTCATAACTATTCAATTATAGACATATCATTTTAATTCCATGTTAATGATATCGTATAACCACATGGATGAACCATAACCTTATGTAATAAACCTCAAACATCACATGGATATTGTGAGGGGTAAAATTCTTCATTTAACCAAATTGTCAACATTAATTACTATGGACAAAAAAAGCACAATATGAGAGTACCATAAAAACAATAAACTCATAAATGAAAAATCAAGACCATGGGATATAAATTATATACCACCTAACTCTATATTGTAGAAACCCATATTCTTATAAATAAAATATTATTTAGGATCAAACGACCTTTCAGGAAAAAACATAGTTGATTCTAAAAAAGGTTGTTTTTACAGATTTGGGAGAATAATATTGACCCCACATGCCCCAATCCATAATAATTAAAAAAGTAGAGTGTTAGACTCTATTGGAGCTTTGATATGAACCCAAGGACACTCAATAGGGCTTAGTAATGATATGGATTGACGCTCAGTATGTTTTAGTAGAATATATTATAGGATATGGATGCTATAAGAATAATGGGGGGAAAGAATGATATGATTTTTTATAACTCAAAGGAGAAAATTGTTAAAAATTCCTATTTTAATGAGGTGTAAGGTATGGCGGCATGATGGTCCAAAACTTACACAATAATTCTATACCCTCTATCCATGTGGGGTCCAAGTTACACAATACCCTGGGGAGACTTCACAATTTATCAAAATGTTTGGTAACCATGTCGGGTGGCTTTGTCCAAGCGCACATGATTCCACATACCACTTTGAATAGTTTTACTAACCATAAACCACCTCACTAAAAAACATATTTAAAGAACATTATTAAATATAACCATTATCCAACCATTAAATATATAATATATGGGAAAATATTTCAATTATTTAATGTTCTAATCCCCATGTACACCCCATAAAAACTATAAAAACTCCGAAAAAATTTCCTTAACTAAATCAATTTGATTGAATCCAAAACATAAACAATAAACTGCCTCTTTCGATGTCTATAATCATATATTCATTTTTTAATATATAAAAATATACTTCTATGATAGTCAATAATGATGCAAAATTTATTTTCATGGTCTTATTAACATTTAAAATGCACTAAGATATCATCAATTAATACTACCATGAATTTATCAAAATGTTCCATGAATACACTTTTAAATGGACAATATAATATAATTCTATAGTACTCAACCCAAATAGAATTATAATAATCTCATAATTTCTATTCCACCTATAGATTTCGATCATCAAAATTTATTCCTTCCATTCTCACAATTGATGATACGAAAGAGAAATTTGATCATAGGAAAATATTATTCTATATGATATTTATATAGTACAATAACAATTAATGGAAGATGAAAATTTTTATATATGATGATAAAATTGACTTATGTATAATCAATACATAGCCTTGTGGTTATATATTTCCTCATATCAAAGATAATATGGCCACACCAATGTAAAAATACCAGGGAGAATAAAACCCTTATCAATAAAATTTGTATGTTTTTTCTTCAACTCCACAAATTATGTAGTGAAAATTTAATTGGAATTAATTTATATAGATCATTAATCAAGGATTAAATCAATGGAAAACTTTACTCCACACTCTAGTGGTTGTTAATATAATTCTGATTGAAATAGATCAATTTATTTTATAAAATAAGAACAAATTAAATTTGATAATGATATTGTCAATTAATTGGTTGTTTTTAATCATCCACAAGAATCATATTTATAATATGTTTTGGGTCTAGATTTAGAAATGATATAGAGGAGGAAATATATCCTCAATTAATATGGAATTATATATATCCATCAAGAATCCTAATTTAGATATTCTTACCATACATTTTTTAATCATATTTTGGAATCTAGTCCATAAAAAACATTATATCTAATTCAACAATAGGTATGATATTATTAGTTAAAAATAGTGTACATTTATTTTTCATAATATGAACTACTATAAATATACCTGTTATAGTGAGAATTCCATAACGTGTTTCAACTAAAAACAATATTATTATAGAACTATGGAAAATATATAACTTTCCATGAATAATTATAAGATATAAAAACAGTGACAATGCCCCGAAAAAAATCCATTAAAAAATACAAGGCTATAATTAATGTAATATTAACCAAATAATTTAGAACTACCACCTTAACAGAGTGATCCCATTGGGTTGACCTTATCCTCCTGAACAATTTAGCTGAATATTCGCTTGATGGATGTGGAATTTTTAAATAATTACACATTTCGTTATTGATAATGAAATTAATATAATTTATTTTTTATTCTTCTTACATAATTTACCTATATAACCATTATCATCACCATTGTAACAAACATTAATTCACATCAAACATTTTAATGATGTTTCATCCAACAATTATCTCATGGTGAAAAATGATTCATTTTATTCTTCTTATTTAATGAGTAACCTTTTTATAGTGTTAATATGAACTATTATTATCTTTTTTCCCATTAAATATATATTGGATCTAGAAAATTTCTTCTCTATTTTTATATGGCATAAAACTATTTCATCATTTGATGAAAACGTTAGGGAAACTAGTTCCCTTAGGATACTTTTAATATGACCTTAAAAGAAATGGAAAATCATTAATTTTCTATTGACTATATTATTTTTAACATTCTTCTCAATAATTTTAATGGTTTCCTCATACTACACAACACATTCCCCCTAAATTCTCATTTTTGGAGCATTATCTCCAGTTCAGTTTGTTTCTCATTTAGGAAATATTTTTTAATGAATGTAAATGTGAAATATCTTAATTTTATGTGTTCTATTTCATATTAATCCCCTGTATGTTCAATAATGAACATCTATTTATCCATATCATACTAGATTCAATATAAATTTAGAATAACCATTTGCATTTCATCACATCCTAGGGATACAATTATAAATCTTGGGACATAATTCATTGATAAAAAACAATGGTTTAGTATTCCAACAACAATATTGGACCACATAATTAAAAAAGGCAAATCAAAATGTTTAAATCCACTTTTATTCATTCAAGAAATTTTATTAATGAAACCTTCATTATGATACCCTAATATATCTATGATCTTCTGTAATTCCATACCTGCTGTATTGGCTTGTTCAAAGGAAATATATGTTTATTTTCCTTGAGTTTTGATACATAAATTTAACAAAAAACATCATATAAACAATGTTATATAATATATTAGTGCAAAATATTATGAATTTTGAATCATAATGTATAATTCAAAATATGGTGTAACACTTATCATAAATTGAAAATTTATTCTTTGATAATCTTGGAATCAAAAACATGGTTTCTTAGGGGATATCATTAAATAAAATAAGTATATTAATATACATTATAATGGTTTGTAAGGAAAATATTAAATATCGAAAGGATATCCCATGAGTGTTCTAGAATAGTTTAACAGTAGGGACCATTATCATAAAGATGGTGACGATTTATCCAAATCATAATGATCCCATTTTGGTGTTATGAAATCATGGTATAACAATGTTAGATCCATGTCCTCTTGTAGTATAGATATGTGGATGTATTTATGGAATACACACAAAATCTATAACTTGCAAAAAAATTATGATGTTCTATTATAATTATCCTAAAATTTTACCATTTGGTAATGTTAATTAATCATTATTTTACTCAATTATGTTTGCAATGTTACTATGAAACATACATTAATGCATACTGTTATAACCACAAATCAAATAACCCATATCTGTAGGTAACATTATTACACTAGCATATATATTAAGGTTAAAATCCTAAAAGACCAATCAATTTATTATTTTTGGAGATCATTATACCAACATTATACACTTTTTTCCATAGGGATTAAATATAAAACAAAATAATGGAAACCATTTGGAATTATTGAACTCATTAAAATAATTATTATCCATATCCTTGGGAATTAAATAAAAATAAAGGTGAGCTAAAATTTTCTTTACGGGATATGTATATCAGATTATATCATGAATTAATAAGGAATACCAAATATTTAAAAGTAAATAACCCAACCCACATTCCATTCATTCAATAAAATACCTCTCTAGTAACACCTATATATTTTTTCGAGATATATACATTTAATTTATTTTATTTCTTGTGGTGAATAATACACCAGTATTAGATTTCTCTATACTCAACACATGATTTGATTTTAGTATACACAACAGTATTCTTGGCTTGTGTTACACACAATTTCATGTTCTTTTGTTAGAATTTATTTTATGAAACACTGAGTATAGATTTTGCTAAATGTATATATGAAAAAAGTTTATATTGGGTAATAAAAAATACAAATGTATTCTTTCACTACATGCAACATTGACTTGGATTGCATTACACGAAAGAGTGACCTTCCTCGATAGCTTTCATTTTAGGCAATACCATGTTTCCCTAAACAATGATATATTATTAAAATATTATTATTTAATGGGAAATAAAATATAAATTACGAATTATACATACCATATTTTGAATTTTATATAATATTAACATTAACATAAGGTGTTTACTAGTACATATTATACAAACAAAGTAAATTGTTTTCAGATAAAATAAGTATTTTTCAAAAAAAAAAAATTAGTTTTACCACCTTTTGAAAGGTGAACCAATTTTAAATAATTTGTTTGAAACTTTTATAAGTTAAATTTGAAAAAATGATCTTCTTCTTTTCAAGTGGAACATAAAAATTTTCTGTTTTTTAATTTTTTGTATTTTTCTTATAAAATTCAAATTTCTATGAATAGTGAAAAAATGGGGAATTTTAATTCAAAACATCATTTTAATCAAATTTATTTATCTAGTTAAATTATCTTTTTTATTGGTTTTAAATATTAATTTTATTAATTTTTTATAATTAAATCCAATTTTGGGAATTCTGAAGTAATTTAACATTTAAAATTTACATAATCGAATAAAAATCTTTTATATATTTTTACATCTTAAAAACACACTTTTTTTGTTTTGACAACAGGAATTAATCTTATGTTAATTTATACCAATTATTTGTTTTAAATTATGAATAATGGATTCCATATTTGGAATAACTGGGTAAAAATAATGTTAATAGGTTACTTTTATTTTTGAATATTATGAATAGTAACTACAATAATGTTTTTACCATAGTTAATGGTAAATCAAGTAAATAAGGGTCACTAAAATTATGATAAGGATACTAAAATTATCCTAAAACTACCAACATAACATTATATGAATAAAAGTCTACCCTAAACATATTTGGTTCGAAATGTAGTCATTCAAGGGAAACATGACAATTAAAATGACATATATATTAATAAAACAAATGAAAGTGACAAAATGTCAAACTCACATTTCTTATAATTATAATAATTTAAATAATAGTATACCGTTGTGATATATTTATTCCTAAGTATTGATTGAAAATATAAAAGAATTACCCATATCATGGTGATTTATTTTTAATTCTTATAAAATTAATAATTACTTTAGTCTTATACTTTGATGTTGTAAAAAATTAATAAATTGAGGAGAAATCCATAAAACCAGTTTTATGGGAATACTGATAACCATAAAAGGCTTAAACACATGAACAAGTCATATTGGTAATTTTTATCTCAACCATAAGAATCCATGTTTTGAAAAAGGGACCATTTGGTTCTTTTTTTAAAAGAGACCTTGACATTTATTTTATTTTATTTAAAGTGATGTTAATGTTCTTACATTCATACAATAATTAGAATAACAATTTTAATGTTGTATTTCTTGTAAGATAAATTTGACTACATTTATTCTTATGAAATATAGTAAATTTATGTTCATTATAGTATTCAATTTTTAATTTTTATTTTAAAAATAAGTACATAAAATAATTACTCAATTTTTATGTAGTGATTATTTTAATAATGAATATATCAAATAAATGTTTCTAAAAATATTAAAATAAACAATTTATTTATAATAAATTTATCCAATGATTTTTATAGATGAACTTGACACAATAGGTATATAATAAAATATTTGGTTTGAGTATAGGGCTTTATTAATATATTTCTAAAAATCCCTGAAACGAATAGTGTCAAAATTGATGCAATTGATATTTTGTTAAAATAATGTTTTATAAAATTATTTAAAAATAATAAAACTATTTTAAAACAATATAATAATTATTATAATACTTTAAATGTTTTAAATTATTCATTTATATAATAATTGAAATCAAATAATTAAATACTTTACTATTTTAATATTGAAACATTTGTTATCTTAATTAAAATAAAATAAAATAAATAATTTTCAATTAAAAAGATAATATTTACATTGACATAAAAACATGCCTAAATTTTATTGGTTGATGAGATTACTATATTATAATATCTTAAATTTGAATATATATCATTTTAGAGGAATTTTTATTATTTTAAAATTTTAATAAATTAATATTTTGGAGGTTTCCAAAATATCCCCTAATCTCAACTTTAAAAGTGAACTTCCTCTATTAACTCTTCACTTCCTTTTGAGCCTTCAAGCTCGACCATACCCTGTCCATTTCCATTCTCTACTTCCCTATAAATATTTTAGAGGTCCTACTATTTATCAAATACTATCTATAGTTCCATACAAGGATATTTAGAGGAGGAACTTAAAATAAGTGGGTGTTCAGATACATACGAAGAATATTTGACCTAAAGTAAGCGATAATTTTGCAATCTCATTTTTATCTGAAATTATTTATACGTAATTATTGGGGATATATTTATCTTCCATGTCCATGTTTTCTAAAATTATTTTCATAATTTTTTACTATTATTCAATGTAACTTTAAATTCATTTTTACCCATTTTTTGAATTTTACTACATGGTACAAAAGGAATATTTTTTTTTACCATACGATGTGCTTTTTTACTTTTCCAAAAAAAATAATTCGAAGAATGATATTTTTAACTTATATAGAATTAATGGATTTTTATGGTTTCTTGAATACTTATTTGTATGAAGCTTCCTCTATAGTATTTCAAGATTATTTACAACTAAATTATTTTCTTTTGAAATTGCGCTCCATTTTGTGAAAAGAAATAATTTTTGAAGAAGAATGGATATATTTATTAAGAATTAAGTTCAAGTGTTTTATCAAAATTATTTTCCATCTAAGATAATGTTATTAAATAGAGTTATGTTTCAATACCTATTATTACTATGACTTTGTTTTTTTAATGGTGGAATGGTCTTTTATATGGATTATGTTATGAGGAAATGATGTTTAAGAAACCCATTTTATTTCCTAGGTTATGCTATGATCAATGATTTTTTATTCTATAACATGTATCAATTATTTCATTATGAGATATGTGAGACCTATATATTCATCAAATGAATTTGGAATATTCTTATATCTTATGAGATAAACATGTCTCGAAGGGAATGTAAATGTTGGTCAGTAACACAATGCTGGAATGACATGTAAAACCAATTAAGTAATGAACTTTGTCTACTATGATGGTATTGGAAGTAATGGTTTGGGTAGTATGAAAATCATATTATGAGCATAATTTTTTCCACAATTATATGTTTTATTCCAAGGCTATTTTCCCATGGTTAATGTTCATTTGTGATATATGCCATACGAACAACCAATTTTTATTTCACGAGACTTGGTTTGGATATTTAATCATTATATTCATGATTTTCCATTCATATGATTATGGTTGGTTTTATGTTCTCAATTGATAGCATTACTAAGCATTTGAGATCACACTTTTTGTATTTACTTTTCCTTAGGATACTTAGAATGGTTTTAGGTAGGAATGCAAAAGGGGAAGATATTAATGGGAAATGATGAAATTATTTCCCCAAGTTAGAAGTTTATGATCAATGTTTCCAAAGACACATAACTAATATGGTATTTTGGTTTCTTTTTGTGTCATGTATTATGTATTCCAAAATTGTAATGTAATTTAAATGTACATAAATATTGGGTCTCAATAGTTGGTATTAGAGAAAAGCTTTAGTTAGCCTTTGGAAACTATGATGCGGAAACTATAGTGAGAACCCTACAGATATTTCTATGGTATGTTTAGGGTTGTACCTAAGGATAAGTCTAAATATAGCCTACGATCCTATAATAATTGTAATAATTATGACTATTTTAGGATTAAGCCTGAGATGATATAGATTTAATATACCCCCTTGATAATTTTTTTCCCAGTATTCTCTTTTCCTTCTCACAGTATTAATTTTTGGGTTTTAGAAAATGACCAGAACCCCAAAGAATCATGTTAATGATTGATGCACTAGAAAATTCAATGATTTTATTCTTGATAAAACAAATATTATGGGATATGGAATGAAAAATCTTATTTCTATAACTACAAAATATTTGAATCATTTTGGATATCCAACTGAGCAGAGAAGGGAAGAATATTCTTTTGAGTATTTCAAAAGGAAACATCCAACTTATTTTAGTGGGTCATCTGATCCAACTATTTTAGAACAATGGATAAGTACCATTGATAAGATAATTTCCATAAATCTTCGTTCAAAATATGAAAAATTAATTTTGGATATCTATCGTTTCAAAGGTGAAGCCGAATAGTGGTAGACTCTAATCAAGAATACAACACAACATGATAAAATTTAATCAATGGAATGGGATGAGTTCAAGAACTTATTTTTCAATAATTAATTCCCTTATATTCTTTGACCAATGATAGAAAATAATTTCATTGAGCATAATAAAAAGGATGACGAATCCATTGGTATATAAATTTTTTTTACAAGACTTTCATGGTATTCCTTTGGAATTATCATTCAACTAGAAAGAAAAATTGATTAATTATCTGTTGTCTTAAAAAATTGTGTTCGAAGGGAATTAACTATAAGAAACATCAGTAGATATGAAGATATTTTTTTATATCAAGGTAGAAATAGAAGTTTTTATTACATATCAATCTCATGTTTTTTACATGAAACGGAATATGGAGTTCAAACGATAATCTCAAAACAATAGTAAAAAGACGTTGATTGTTTCCTTATGCTCAAAGTGTAGAAAGAATTATGGTGTAGGTTGTTTTAATGGGACTAGAAAAAGTTTTAAGTGTGGATTTTTTTTATAATGTGGTTAAGTGATGAAGTAAAAAGAAAAAGGTTTCTAATTTTTGGTCTGAGTGGATAATCAAGAGGGGGGGGGGTGAATTTAGTTCCAATTAAAATTTTTGTTTAAAAAATTATGATAAGAATTCACATATCCTAAATAGCCTAGTAGATTAAGTTAGTAGGGATATAAATTTTTAATTGATCAACAAGTTTCTATAATATTGAGTAGTCCTCAGTTGAATCAATGAAATCACAAATTCAACTTTTGAAATAGATTTACTGAATTAAGCATATATACACACTAACCTAAAGTAACTATCATAGTGAATGTAAAAACAGTTTTTTGTCTTTGAAAAATAAAAGAAATGGATAACATAAAAAAGAGTATATGAGGATTAACACAACAATATAAACAAGAGTGAAAATCTCAAGACAAGGCCTAATACTCTCCACTTTGTGATAACCTGTCCCCAAGTAGTTTATATTAGAAATAAACATGATACAAAACCTATATCGTGCATTACAACAGTTTTCACAAACTGTCTAGGGTTCACACACTCTAATACTATTCTTCATGGGAATGAGAAACAACACAGACCACACACAGTCTCTTCCACAGCTTTATGTGGGAAGAAAATGTAAGTGAGGTTTGATATAAGGATATTAAATATCCTCCAGTTCAAGCATAGGAGACAGTGTGTGAAGCAAGAAGACACACTTCTTAGAAATGTAAAACATAAGAAACTCAAAAGAGAAATTATGATGAGATTGAGTTTAGAGGGCTCTATGTGTTTATAGTTCAGCTATTGACTCCTTAAAGAATTTGAATCTTGAGTCTATCTCTGGAAGTTTTCTTCCAAACAGAGTGTCGAAACTCCATATACTGGCTTTCAGAAATTGAGTTTTCTGCTTCTTGAGTTGAATTAATGTTTATGAAACATAGTAGGCAACCACAAGTTATTTTTCCTGAAATTATATTCTTGTAGTTCTATATATTCTCATTGAAGGTGCTATAAAAAGGTTCTTCCTTATTCTTCAGTTGTTTCTTCCTTATGAATTCGACTTTTGTGCTTTACATTGTATTATTAATTTTCTTTCTTCTTCTATATATATCTTCACTTTATTCGGTCTTATTATTTCATGGAAAACAAGAGTACGTACATAGCGTACAATCTTTCTCATACCTCATAATTTCAAGATATGGTCTCCAGATATGTCTACAACAAATATTAATTATGTCAGAAGCATTGAAGTTAGAAAATATGACCGTGAAAAAAATATCAGGAATATGACAAAGGGTATTGGTAGACTAGTAACGGTAGCCTTCACATCATTAGGCTTCAGCAGTAGGTGCACATTGGAAACCTACAATTGTAACCCACCATCGGTAACCTTCAGCAGTGACCTTCAATAGTAGGCTTTCTATAGTGAACATGTAATGGTGACTATGTATCAGTTACCTTGTATATGTGAAATTGGTATTAGTGACCATGTATTGGTGACCTTTGTACCATTGTCCTTGTATTGGTGACCTTTGTATCAGTGAACTTGTACTAGTGACCTTGTATCAGTGACCTTTGTATCGGTGACTATGTATCAGTGACCTTTATACCGGTGACCTTTGTACTTAGATAAATTCAACACTGTAAGATTAACCAATCAAGTAGTGAGATTGAGAGTATATGAAAATTACTCTGTAGAAACAAGTATCATAAATGAAACATAATTACCATCGAATGAAAACATGGTTCTCACTTAATTAAAAAAGATTTGGGATTATCAAAACATGATTTGGGATTATCGAAATAGGCGAGTCCAACAATCTCCCCCTTTTGATAATAACAAATTATGTCATTGAATCATTAGATTTATGAGTTTTGAATCAAGGTTAAACACATCTACTGATTTCATCAGTGATGTGAGAATTCAAATATATTATGAAGAACACAACATTTAGGTCAGAACATATACAAACACATATAAACACTTCTCACCTGGAGATAATTCATGTTTTGAATATTGTCTCCCCCTTGAATATCTTCTCCCCCATTGTTATTAAAAAAAGAATGTTGAACAAAAAATGAAAAGAGAGGGATTTTATTAATAAAAAAGTTGTATAGTATACAAAAGGAGATACACGATTCACTATCATGTAAGACATTCCACACCCAATCCACATCAGAGATGTTCATTAGAGCTTTGGACATGGACACTGAGGAGGCAAGTTCTAAAGGTGGAGGGATATGTCGAGGGATGGTAGTAAGTAGTGTAGGAGTAGTAGACACTGAGGCATCAGTAGACCATTAGTGAGTAGATATATGAGGAATCATTGGGGTCAAACATCTAATGGTCTGGGTAGGATTCATCAAAGGAGAAATACTGGTGGCACATGAGGCCGCTGAAGAAGCAGACAAAGTAGGAGGAACAATGATGGCAGTGCATTCCACATAGAGGAAAGGCAAGAGAAGATTCCTGAAGTCCATAATAATGCTTCCCCATCATTCCATACCAGAAATAACAGCATCCTCATTCTCCATGAATTTTTCCAAAGAAGGAGTCTACTCCCAAAGCTTGGTCACATGATCTTTAAATGCTTGAGTGACAGGTGTAATCCTCAAGTTCCCCAATAGCAACTTGATGTGGCCATTCATTTGATTCTTAGTGTAAACCCATTTGTAATATAAGTCAACTATATCCGTGATGGCTTTATGATCTTGAGAAGCTTTCCTTAAATAATTTCCTACATGGTTATGAATATACCTGGTGATGGAAATGATCTAAGATTCTGAAGTATTAGCACTAGACAAATTTTCCACTTTTTCTCTAACAATGATCTTGAAACCTTCAATGTCAACTGGAGGAGAGGATGACGTGGAAGAAGATTAACCTAAGGGTTCCACAGAGATAGCCATAGTCTATATAAATGACTTGGTAAGCCCACTGATCATCCTTTTTACATCATCATCTTGGCCTCTCAGATGTGTTTCCATAGACTTCTTAAAATCCTCAAACAATATGACCATTTTCTGAACAATAACATATTTAAGGCCTCTATCCACCTGGGATTTTGAACCCATATATGAATCTAAGATGGAAATAGACCATTTAATTGATTCCATAGACTCTTAAAAATATCTTACCTGATTATAACATTCCATGACCTCATGTAACATAGCTGAGTGAGAGGTAGAGACTATCCTTTCCACTGCAGATGTCATGATTTCTTGATTGTGATATATTATTCTCATTATCTCATTGTTTTTATAATATATATACCTCTTCAGTTAGGATTTCAAAAAATCCAATTCATCTTTCTTTACATAGTCACAAGGTAAAAAAACCACCGGCTACACAATGGTAGTTTTTGAGACAATAGGAATCGGAGGGCTTTTGATAGGCTGGTCATCTTCAGAGTCTCCATAATCTTGTCCCAGAACGACAAATCCAGGAGCTTCAGTCCACTCCTATAGCTCATGAGAAACAAAAACTAATCCTATAGAAATAGGTTCCTCCACCTCACATGGAGATTTCTCCTAAACAACCACATATATCACCATCTGACCTCCTTGATCAACATCATCAATAGGAAGGTTCACTGCCACATTCTCCACAGAATCTTCAACAACTTCCAGAACAAGTCCAGCTTCGACTAAATCAGTAACATCTTCATCTCTACATTATACCATTTCTGTATGTCCTTTTAAAGGACAAAGAATTAGACATTCCTATTCATTTTCAGCAGCATCTATCTCAATGTCAGCATGACTTGATTCATAGTCTTCATCCTCATCTGAGGTATCTCTATCTTCTATTAAGACAATTTCATCCCCTTCTTCTTCACTAGTTTCCTTATCACTATCCCTTAGGACAACCTCCCTTATAAGAAATCTCATTGGTGGGCTAGTATCACCAAAGGATATAGTATTCACACGAGGATTGAAGGGAAGGTCAGGGTAACTCTTGTCATCTATAGGATAATCCTCTCATTCTTGCACAACAACAACTTCTTCTCATTATTCATCTAAATAAGCAGGCTCTACTTCATCAGGATTAAGACTGTGGTCTCTCTTATTCTTAGGCCTAGAAAGATGAGTCATAGGATTAAACACTTCATACAAATTAGCCTCATCCTTCACCCATCTCCTCATCCATGGTTTCAAGTTAATCATTATCATCATATAGATCACTTTGGTGATGCAATGGTTATCTTACAAAACAACATCTTCCTATTTATCTCCATCAACTCCTTTCACTTTCAACATAAGGGATATCAAATTTTCATGGAATAGGGCATTGGATTTGGAACTAGGTTTGGTAATATCTTCTAGTTGAATCATAAATAGCCTACCTAAGATGATATGATGTTCATACTTAAAAAGATACAAGAGAAAGACATCCTGATATATTAAAGTTGCAAAGTCCCCTCTCCTAGTACTTAACACATGTTTAATAAACTTGAAAATAAGCTTATCAAATCTTACCATTTTAGTAGTAATGAATTTCCTTGTAATTCCATTCCTTGTCAATTCAGCTAGTTCTTCTTCATATAAGAATAACTCTCTAGTGGGAGGAACCACTTTTGAGTAAAAATAAAAAATCCATTCATGTGGAACTCTAAAGCATTCAACCTATTCAGTAGAGGAGAAGCTCACACTTACTCAATTTACACTGGAAATCATTCCATGCTCATCCTATGAATGCTCAATCTTGAGGTACTCATAAAATACCCATACTAACTTTGGGTAATAGGGTCCATTATTTTTTTCACAACAATCAACCCAGACCTAAGCTTCCAGTTTCTTATGTACTAATGACCGGCTCGACATCAACCACTATGAAAATAAATCCTTCTCAACTCCTATTAAAATCATTGAAAAATTAGGGTTCATCACCTTTTCTACTGTCTGGGTTCTGCTACTCGACTCGGCACTAGGGCTCTTAGGATTAGGCGTGTCTCCTTCATCAGCAATCGGCATCCTTTTGACTATTGCCATCGATCTGGATAGGTTCAAGGTGTCAGTAGAGGTTTAATTTCTGAAAATGGGGAGGAAATGGTTTGGGAGAGTGTTTGATTTGTATTGAGAAGTGATCCGTGTTTTAATTTTCTCATTTAGGGGTTGAAAAATAAAACTGATAAAATGAATAAGCAATATGTAGAAAACATTTTAGATTCAAGCAGAGAGCACAAAAAGGTAAAGTACCATATTGAAGTCGTCTATCAGTAAAGAGGTATCGATATGGTCTAACGAAGAGGTCTTATCAGTAAGGTCTGATGGTGAGGTCCTATTAGTAAGGTCTAACGGTGATTTCATATCGGTAATGTCTAACGGTGAGGTCTTATCGGTAAGGTCTGACAGTGAGGTCTTATCGGTAAGGTCTAACAGTGATGTATTATCAGTAATGTCTAACTGCGAGGTCTTATTGGTAAGGTCTAACTGTGACGTATTATTTGTAAGGTCTAATGGTGAGGTTCTAACAATGAGGTTCAACGCTGGGGTTCCAACAGTGAGGTTCAATAGTGAGGTTTTAACATTGAGGTTCGACAATGAGGTTCTAACAGTGAGGTTCAACATCGAGGTTCTAACAGTGAGGTTCTATGGCGAGGTTCTAATAGTGGGGTTCAAAGGTGAGGTTCTAACAGTGAGGTTCACTGGTGAGGTTTCCTATACAGAAATTAATCATCCCTAATTCATGATTGATGTAGTTTAACCTCTCTAAATTCAAAGGCTTTGTGAATATATCATCCAATTGATGTTTAGTGCCAATGATTTCAAGAGTGATATCACCTCGTTGATAATGATATCTCAAGAAGTGAGGTCTTACATAAATATTATTTGTCCTAGCATGATATACTAGATTTTAAGAAATTTTAATAGCACTTGTGTTGTCGCAGTTTATAGATACATGTTTGAATTGATATCCATTGTCTAGTAAAGTGTGTTTCATCAAAAGAATTAGAGCACAATAAAAACCAGTAGCTATATAATTAGCTTCGGTAGTAGATAATGCTACATAATTCTATTTCTTACTACCCATGATACTAGTGACTTACCTAAAATGTGACATGTTACAGAGGATATTTTTCTGTCTAACTTGCAACCAGCAAAGTCATCATTCGAATAACTTATTAAATCAAACGGTTGTACTCTAGGACAAAATAGTCCCCAATATATAGTATACTTGAGATATATAAATATTCATTTTAACATCATTTAAATGAGACTCTTTGGGATTGGTTTGAAAAGGGGAACACATTCATATACTGAACATAATATCAGGTCAGCTAGTAGTAAGATAGAGGAGACTCCCAATCATACCTCGGTAATTGGTTTGATCCCAAAATTCACCATTTTCATCAACATCCAACTTTAAAGAGGTAATCATAGGTGTATCACTACCTTTACTAAAATCCAATCCAAAACGTTTCAAAATATCCTTAACATATTTACTTTTATTTAAAACAATAAAATCTTTATTTTGAAAAATCTGAAATCCAAGGAAACATTTACGTTCTCCCATTAAACTCATTTCAAATTCACATCGCATTATTTTTGAAAAAGAAATATATACATATTTTTTAGAATATCTAAAAAATATATCATCTACATAAACTTGTACTATCAAAACATATTTGAAAAATTTTTTACTGAAGAGATTAGGGTCAACTATTGCTTTAGTAAAACTTTTTGAAATATGAAAAGAGCTGAGCCTATCATACCAAGCTCTTGGCACGGTGGGAAATAATTTTTTTAATCATTTCATAATTCTGATTTAAGGTGCCCGATGCCCCACATCCAATGCCAAAGAAAGACAATCAAGCAGAAATAACAAGAGGAAATCAAAGAGTTACATATCATAGTACCCATAGTCTTCCCCACATCCCATATAGGATTATTCTTCCCCAATAGCCGATTCCCACTCTAGGTGTCTCCAAAAACCTGTACATTGTACTTGATTCCTATGATTATCAAGAACATGCATATCCGGGGGTGCCTTCTTAACTCTGCTTCCCTTCTTGACTGCAAGAACCACTCCACCATTCCATTTGGAGGCAGACCTTGTATGCATCGGCCGCAGAAGATAGGAATAATCCTTCCTTGGCCTCCTTCCCAGCATTGTAGATAATGATTTTCCACCAGCAGACATCTTCTGAGTCCCACTTTGAACAATTTCACTGAATGAACGATTGAAAGGACTCAATTTTTCCTTTCCTCCACCCAAACTGCTCCCTTCCTTCCCCGACCTGCTCTCTCAAAGGAGACCCAATGCCCTACGAAATATGCCTCGGCCTCTGATCAGTAGAGATATCATCTTCCCCATCCATAAAATCTGGATCCATCCGCTTACCCTCAGCTACAGAACCCTCTATGTCAATACCACTAACAATTCCTTTCTGCACTTGACCATCTTGAAGCAAAGGTACATAGAAATTCTTACTGCGTCAATCTCCCAGCCTCTGGTCAATACCTTCCAATAATAGAAGAGGCCTTGCAAGATTATTTGTGACTTCCCCATGGCATGAAACAGGATCCTGCTCCAGGAAAACAGTCTGCCGGTCTTCCAAGGTCTCTGCCTCCCCATCATCTCATGTACAGTTCTCCTCCTCTCGGCCCTCAATTAGCCGGTCCACAACAAGCCCTTGAAACATATTACATATGGGAACAAAATGTCTGGCTAGAGAATCAAGACGATTAACATCCTTAGCCCTATCCTTGTTAGAGACATCCACAAATTTAGATCCTAGAATAGCACCCACCTGTTTTGATTCCAAAGAAATAACGGGCCCAACATTCTTCTACTTCTCCCGAGACCTACCAATGCAAGAAGATCCAGCAACTAAACCCTCATCAAAGGAGACCTTCCGAGGTCTAGGTGCAGAGGCCTCCCCATCTGATACAACCATCCAAGGGCCTCACCCTCCAGTAGCAGGTCCTTCAGATGTCTGAGCCAGATCCCACTTCACACACTGGTCCAGCGCCTTGCTCTCTGAACCTTACACATCACTCACAATAGTGTCCTTCCCACTACTACGAACCATCCTCGATTGGAAACGAAATCTGCCTTGACAGGACTCATAGGTGTGACTCAACCTCTTGCAAGAACCACAGAAGTCGGTCCAGTTCTCATACACAACCCACTGTTTGCAATGGTACTCCTCAACCGTGATACAAATGAACTCAAAGGGAATGCGAGATGCATACTGTTCAACACGCACCTGAGGATTAATAGGATGAAAAAACCTCGGTACGACTATTAGAAAAAAGTTATATACCAACCATATTACCCAACATGCATATAATCGACGGATTCTGAAAGGTTAAGGGGAGTTTAGGGAAGCTTAACCAAACCGCCATAGAAGGCGGATCCCAGTTCATATGTAGATTGAAGGACCAACGCTGGAGCATGAAGCGAGATCCGTTGAAGTTGCACGATGCCCTTGCCCAATCTTGAATAAAATCAGCCTCCGATTCAAACCTAATCAAGAATTTCTTACTGTCTAGCAACCCCACCACCGCACGTTCCTGAAGGTCCCAAGCGCCGAAGACAAATCGGTCGAAATCGTCAACTGGGGGCCTTCTGTATTTGAACCGCTGCACCAAGGTGAGATTCAACAATGCCGAAGATTCCGCAAACTCAGATAACAAACGAGGAAGATTCAGTAAACCATCGACTGTATCAGGTACTTTAGGGCTATGAAATATTTTCGGGAAAGAAGGAAGGAAATCCGGGTTAGAGAAAGGCTTGAAGGATCTCACTCTACCATGAGACGACGATTCCACCTCCCCTCCAAGGGGGGAGGGATCAGTGTAAGAGCTGTCGTCATCACCGGCAGGGAAGGGGAATCAGAAAGTCGAGGTCTCAGCCTTTCACCATCCCTCCCAAGATCTGGGAGGTTTCTTTAAACCATATTCATATTTTGAAAGTTTAAAAACATGATTTGGAAAAGGGGGATTTGTAAAACAAGGGGGTTTTTCAAAAAACACATCCTCAACTATGTAACCATTTAGAAAATAACTTTTAACATCCATTTGATGAAGTTTAAACTTCAGATAAGCTGCATAAGCAAGTATGATCCTAATGTCCCCTAAACTAGCTACAAGTTAAATGGTCCCCTCATAGTCTATTCCTTCCTCTTGAATATATCCTTGTGATACTAACCTAGCTTTATTTCTCACTATATTTCCTGAATCATCACCATTGTTCCTAAAAAACCATTTAGTACCTATTGCCAAAGTGTCCTTAGGTCATTCAACTAGTTCATAGAATTTTTTTTATTTCAAATTAATTTAATTATTCTTTCATAGCCGTCACAAGAAAATTCATCAATTATATCATCATTAATATTTTTGGGTTCAAGCTGTGAAAGAAAAGTTGATGTTCAACCTGGTTTCTCAGAGAATCTCTAGTTTGTGTACCTCTATTTAAATCACCTACTACAGTATCTGAAGGATGATTATTGAGAGTTTTAATACCTCAAGAAAGAGTTGAACTGGACTCCTCATGGTTGTTTATATGTTCAGACTCAATAGGTGCAGATTCAAAAAAATTCCCCGAACTGGTTACCTTTACAAGGGATTCACTATCATTATCAATAAGGTCCAGAATTGACATATATTCCTGAATATATTCAAGAGAGGTTTTGGGTTAATGTGGATCAGTATCATCAAATATGACATGAAATGTATCTTCTAATAATTCAGTATTTTATTGAATACTCTATAAGCATTACTCAATATAGAGTAACCTCATAAAATTCATTCATCAATTTTTCAGGCAAACTTGTCAAGATTGTCCATAGTGTTAAGAATAAAGACTCTGAAGCCAAAAACTCTAAAGTAGTTAACCTTAGGCGTACTATTATTCTAGAGTTCATAAGAGGTCTTCTTAAGAACAGGTCTAATCAAGACTCTATTTATGGTATAACAAGATGTATTTACAGCTTCAGCCCAAAAATAAATAGGTAGATTATACTCTGTAAGCATAGTTTGGGAATCCTTTTGAAGTGTCTTATTTTTTCTTTCTACGACTCCATTATGTTGAGTTGTTCTAGGAGAAGATAAATTTTTACTATAGCCATTGTGTGAGAAATAAGATTCAAATTCATAATTTTCAAACTCACGGCCATGATCACTTCTCGATTTTTTAATTCAATGTCCACTAATATTTTCTACAGACTTGGAGTATTTGATAAAATAAGAACATGCTTCACTTTTTTTATCCATAAGGTATAACCAAGTGTACTTAGAAAAATAATCTACAAGAAAAAAAGCATAATTCTTCCCATTCAAACTTGAAACTCTTGATGGTCTAAATATGTCCATGTGAACCAACTCATGTGGGTGAGAAGTGGAAACTTATTTCTTTGGTTTGAAAGAAACATTATGTTGTTTTCCCATTTGAGAAGGATTACACTCTTTGTTTATAGGAATATCTAATTTATGTAGGTATCTAACCAAACCTTTCATAATAAGTTTCCTAAGTGAGTGAACTTTCCAATGTCTAAGATTTATGTTCCAAAACAAGGATTCCTTATGAAAATCATTTAAACAAGAAACATTTTTTCGCTAAATAATCTAAATCAATAGCATATTCATTCTCATTTATAAGAGTAATAAATATTTAATAATTTTAAGAATTAAAAACATTAAATGCATCATTTTCAAACATTACATTAAAAAAATCATCACATAACTGAGAGATACTCAACAGATAGTATTTTAACCAATCAACGAAAAGTACTTTTGAAATTAATACATCATTAAGGTTACCATTTTGGCCTAAGCTGACTATCTTCCCTTTAGCATTATAACCAAACGTTACATGTCCCCCATCAACATTGATTAGTCTCCTAAATCATGATTAGTCTACTATAATATGTCATGAACATACACTCTCTAACTACCATAGAGTTTTACAGGATCTCTTTAGACATTTTTCCTAGAAAAACGATTTTGTGCATTGTAACTTTGGTACTAAGATTTTCTTCATTACTGAGAGGTTAGCAAGTACAACTTTGGGAGCCCATAGATATCTCATAGATTTCCTATTATCAGAATATATATTTTGAGACATAAAAAACTTTTTTTGGTTCTTTAGAGAATTGTTTTCCAAGAAATGGTCCAGAACATTAACTAGTTGTGAATTGTCTAGATTTTGGAATATATTTAGTTTTAATGATACTTCCCTATCCTGGTTGATATACTAGATTAGTTGTTTATTTTGGGTAAATATGTTTCCCTATTAACTAAGTCAAGGTATCTCTACCAGAAATAAACATCTCATGATATCTCTTTAATTGATCATTTGATAATTTGAGTTCAGTATTTTCTTTTAACAGCTGGGCTCATTTTTCATTTTCAATATCCAAATCGAACATATAATATGAATTTAAATCACGATGTCTCTTTAATGATTTATATTTTTCTTTGAGAACATTAAAGGTATCCTCAAGCATTTCACAGTATTCAAACAATTCATCCATAGGCGTATCTTCATCATTATCTTACTCACTCTTATTCCCAGAATAATAGGCATTATGTATTAGAGAATTAAGTGTTACCTCAGATGTTTCTGTCATGAAACATAAGTTGATATGACTGTTCTATTCACTATCAGAAGCATCAAATCCACTGGAGCTGTCTTTTGAAACACTCCAAGTAGCTTTCATAGCCTTTTTGTAACCCATGCCCTTATCTTTATATTTCTTCTTAAATTTTAGCATGGGGAATTCTTCCTTCACATGGACTTTTAGGGTGCACTCATAGTAGATTATTTCCTTTGAGGTGTCATTCCATTTTCTATCCTTCTTCCATTTTCCTTTAACATCATACTTTACCTTTTAGTTTGACTTTTTAAAGAATTTATTCATTCAGTAGAACTTTTTTAACCTTATAGCAAGATGAGCCTTCTCCTCATCTCCATCTGAATCTGACTCTTCACTAGTGGAACTGTCTACAGGAACTTGAACTTTTTCAATGCCTTTTCTCTTTGACTTTGAAGTCTTGAATTTTGTAGAATTCTTCATTACTTTTTCTCCTACTTCTTGATTCAATTTATGTTCTTCGTCATACATCATAAGCTTTCCAATTAGTTCCTTTTCTGGTATCTTGCTCATGTCACAAGATTATCGAATAGAAACAGAAGTTCCCCTCCATCTGTCAGGTAGGCAACGAAGCAGTCTCATTATTTTGTCCTTACTTTCCACTGGTCTTCCAAACAGACTCATGGTGTTCACTATTTCATTGAGCCTAAGATAAATTTTAGATATAGTTTTATCAGAATACATTTTATAATTATCATATTTAATAGTGTATGTATTTAATCTCATTTATTTAACATTGGTTGTTCCCTCATGAGAAACAAATAAAGTATCCAAAATTTCATATGCAGTTTTACAAGAAGATATTCTATTGAATAAATCATCACCTAAAGAACAGTACAAGGCATTTATTACTTTATAGGTATTATTATATGTGGCTTCAGTCAACTGAGACCATGTATCCCTAGTAGTAGCAGGCAGTACATGTTGTTCTTCAATTGTATCCCAGATTCCAAGTCCCATGATCTCTAGATACATTTTCATTTTTAATTTCCACTAAGCATAATTATTACTATTAATGAAAGGTGGTACCTTAGTATCAACACCCTCAACTCTAGTTTCCATAGTAACTGATATTTTAAAGAACTAAAAATTTAGATTTGACAGAAATATTAATATATTTAATTTAATACTAAAATAAGAATTGAAAATAATTTTAAAACTTAAAAATTAGGTCCTCTAATACCAAATGTTGGTATGAGTGGATACTCAAGAGGGGGGGGGGGGTGAATTGAGTTCAAATTAAAATTACTGTTAAAAAACTTTATGATAAAAATCCCCAAATTCAAAACAGCCCAGTCAATTAAGGTAGTAGAGATATAAATGTTTAATTTCTCAACAAGTTTATCTAAGGTTTACTAGTCCTCAGTTGAATCAATTCAATCACTAATTCATCTTTATAAACATGTTTACTAAATTAATCATATATACACACTAACCAAAACTAACTATTAGGGTGAATGTAAAAGCAGTTTTCTATATTTGTAAAATAAAAGCAGTGGATAACATAAAACAGAGTATATGAGGATTATCACAACAATATTAACAAGAGGTTCAGTCTTAAGCTGAGACGTAATCCTCTCCAATTGGTGATCACCTGCCACCAAGCAGTTTATAATAGCAATAAATTTTATACACAACCTATATCAGGCTTTAAAACTGTTTCAACAACTGTCTAGGGTTCTGACCCTCTACCACTATTCTTCGTGGGAAAGACAAACAACAAAGACCACATATGGTCTCTTGCACAGTTTTACATGGGAATAAATGTAAGTGAGGTTTGATGTAAGGATTTTCAATATCCTCTTGTTCTAGCACAAGAGATAGTGTGTGAAGCAGGAAGACACACTTCTTAGTAATGTAAAAAATAAGAAACACAATAGAGAAATTATGATGAGTTAGTGTTTAGAAGTCTCTATGTGTTTGAAGTTCAACTCTAGACTCCATGAAAAATTTTAATCTTTAGTCTATCTCTGGAATTTTTCTTTAAAACAGAGTTTCGCAACACTAGGTACTGGCTTTTAGAAATTGAGTGTTCTGCTTCTTGAGTTGATTGAATGTTTATGAAACATAGAAGGCATCATCAAGATGTTTTTCACGAAATGAGATTCTTGTAGTTATAGGGATTCATAGTGAAGGTGATTGAAAACGTTTTTTCATTGTTCTTCAGTAGTTTCTTCCTTATGCATTCTACTTGTGAACTTCACATTGTATTTTTGTTTTTCATTGTGCCTCTATATATATCTTCATTTTCTTCGGTCTTTTTCTTCCGTATTTGATATATGAAAATAGGAGTACGTACATCACGTTAAATATTTACCGCACCTCATACTTTCTAGTTATGGTCTCCAGATATGTATACAACAAATATTAATTAATTAAGAAGCATTAATGTTAGAAAATATGACCGTTATAAAAATATTATGAATTTGGAAAAGGGTATCATTAGACTGATAATAGTAGACTTCACATTGGTAGGCTTCAACAATAGGTGCACATCAGCAACCTAAAAATGTAACCTTCCATTGGTAACCTTTAGTGGTGACCTTCAAAAGTTGGCTTGCATCAGTGACCTTGTAATGGTGACCATGTATCAGTAACATTGTATCCGTGACCTTTGTATAAGGGACCTTGTATCAGAGACCTTTGTACCGGTGACCTTGTATTAGTTACCTTTGTATTGGTGAACATGTACTAGTGACCTTGTATCGATGACCTTTGTATTGGTGACTCTATATCGGTGACCTTTTTACCAGTGACATTTGTACTTAGATAAATTCTGCACTATCAGCTTAACCAATAAAGCAGTAAGATTGAGAGTATATGAATACTACTCCATAGCAATAGGAAACATTAATGAAACATAATTAACATATAATGAAAACATGGTACTCACTAAAATGAAAACACGATTTGGGATTATCAAAACACGATTTGGGATTATAAAAAAAGGTGATTCCAACACTAATGATATGAATTGAGAAAAGACTACGTATGATCCACCACCCACAATTCAATGGTATAAGTGTAAGGACATATTCCCTCATGGTAACCAATGAAAAAATATAAGGGATATTGATGATGATTGACATAAAAAACCTCTAAAAGACAAATATAATGTAAGATCACATGCGATCACTATTGGTGATGTTGAGTATGAGAATGAAGTTGTGGAATGATTATGTGATTATGTAACATGATTCCAAAGTTGTGTTGTAGAATCTATTTTATGGTATTATGGAATATTTTAATATCTATGTATTGTTCCATTGTGATTTTCAATAATTATATGGTATCGGTCACCATGAAAATTGGTTAAAATCTATTTGGAAGGCACATGATATGCACATAACTAATGGATAATGAGATAATAATATGTTTGATAATATTAATGACCTCATGACTGATATAAGGAAAAAGTGATATCTAGGTTTGAGAATATAGAATTATTGGAATTTTATGTGTGTGTGAAGAGTTAATTTTTAACAAATGTGTGTCTTAATTTGTGTTCTATTGTAAGTCATGTCATTACCAAGTTACCAATGAATAAATGAGTAAGGTATCTACATGTTTCGAATGCGAAAACCAATAACTACCATATGAGATATGGGAGATAAATTCCTTGTCGATTTAGTTAACCTCTTACTAAAGTTTTTTATTTTTAGTTTATAGAAGTATTGTAATGTTATACATTTATGGATAGTATATGTTATATTCTGGTTGATGATTGTAAGATTAATATATTATCTCACTATTTATAGCCTTATACATATTTGATTACCCATGATTACATTTTTTTTGAAACCGATGGAATGACATATAACTCCATTACGTGATCTACTAACACTTCAAGAAAGACACATTGAATTGAATTTCATTTAATAATGGATGAAGTGGAAATTATTCACGGAATGACCAAAGGAGATATTTTAATGAAATCTAGTATGTATTTCTCATCATGAAAAAATTCATCAACTTTAAGAAAAGGATGTTGAAACCTAATTTTTATTCCTAGAACATTCTTATTTGAAGAATTAGATGGTCCCTTAAATCATCATATAAATATGGATTTCTATTAGTTACCATTCTTTAATCCTTATTCTCAATCACTATCCATCATAACATGATTGTAACATTTCTTTTCAATATCTAGGTTTTCACTTCACACCTTTGAGGAAACCCAATGATGAGTTACTTTATGTAACCATTATGAATCTGACTTTCCTTTTTTAAAATGATGTTCTATTATTCCTTTTTTATAATGTGTATTTCCATGATTGAAAATTTCAAGTTTATAACCATTTATAACCCCGACAAATTTTGAGGGATAAATTATTTTTAAAGGGGTTATAATATAACACACCATGATTTTATGAGATAGATTATTTTAATTTCATTTATAAATTGTGTTGTAATCAACATAAATATTAGACTGCACTTTGTGAAACACTGTATTAACATGCAGTATACAGAACACTATTTTTGGCTTGTGTTACAAACAATTTTATGATATATTGATAAAATTCATTTCACACAACAATGAGTATAGATTATCATAAATTTATAAATGAACTATGTTTGTATTATGTTATACACAATATCATAGGAATATTTCACTACACACAACACTGACTTCCCTTAGGTTACACGAATGAGTGACCTTCCTCGATAACATGCATTGTATGAAAAAACGAGTTTCATTAATAAAAAATTTGTTATTAAAATATTTTTATTTATTGGGACATAAAATAGTAGTTATGAATATTATTGACCACGTTTAATTTTTATATAACATTTTAATTCATCATACATTTTTTCTAGAATATGATATAAGAATATATTCAATGTTTTCAGAGAAAATATGTTTTTAAAAAAATGATGTTTTACCACCTAATGATGGCACAAATATTTTAAATATTGTTTTTTTGATACGTTTATAAAATCAATGCGATAAGATAAACTTCTTATTTGGAATGTGAACATAAAAATTTACTTTTATTTAATTTTTGGTATTTATCTGATAAAATTCAAATTTTAATAAATAGAGAAAAATAATTCTTGTTAATTCAAAACTGCATTTTCATCTTAATTAATTACCTAGTTAGGTAATATTTTTAACTGGATTTAATGTATTATTTTATTATGTTTTTATTATTTAATCCCATGTTTTTAAATAGAAATAATTTCAAAATTAAATTTTAAATAAAGATTTCACAATCTTTTGAAAAGTTTTTAATTCTTAAAATCTCAATTTTTTATTTTGACAACAAGAATTAATCATAAATTTATTTATACAAATTCAGTGTATTGAATTATAAAAAATGGATTCCATATTTTCGATCATTAGTTAAAAATTATTTTAATAGGTTACTTTTAATTTGTTGTATTATATACAGTATCTAAGGTAATTTTTATGTAACACAATTAAATGTAAATCTTGTAAATTAGGGATACTAATAATACAATAAGGATAATAAAATTATATTAAAACTGCCAAAATCCCATTAGATAAATTAAATTATACCCTTAATAAATTTTGATCCGAACATAGTCATTTAAGGGCCACTATAAAATGACAATGATTTAAATATTAATAAAACCAATGAAACTAACAAAAGGTAAAACTCACATTTCTTATTAGTATAATAATCTTAATAAATAGATAACCAAGTTATATATTTGAACATAAGTAGTCCATGGAAATATACACGATTTACCAACATCATGAAAATATAATTTTAATTTTTAGGAAATTAATAATTACCTAAGAATTTTATACATTGATGATGTTAAAAGTTAATTAATTGATGATAAATCCTTAAAACAATTTTTTGTTAAAATACTAATAACAATAAAATGGAGTAAACAACAGAAAAAAATATAATTTTTAGAGATTATCTTGACTATAAAAATCCATGTTCCGATAAAATTACCATTTGATCTTGATAGTAGAGATTTTGAAATTTACATTATTTTATTTAATGAGATGTTAATGTTGTACCATTTATACTTTAATAAGTATAACATTTTTAATGTTGGATTTTGAAGAAAATAAATTTGATTACATATATTCAAAGAAAATCTAGTAAATTTTTTATCACCATTGTATTATAGATAAAAATTTTAGCCTAAATATAATCTTATTGAATAATTACACAATATTGATGTACTTATTATTTTAATAATTAATATATTACGTAATAGTTATTAAAATATTAAAATAAATATAATTTTGGAATTTTTTTTCCAATGAGTTTTATATATTACCTTGAAGCATTAGGGATATAATAAAATATTTTTTTAGGGATAAAACCTTATGTTGATATTTCAAATAATCTATGAAACGAACAGGTTCAAAATTGACATAATTGAAACTTTTTTCAAATAATGTTTTATAAAATTATTTAAAAATCATACAACCACTTTATAAATTTAGAATTATTATGACATAGCCTAAAATATTCTAAAATATTTATTTATGGTATAATTGAAATCAAATAAGTAAATATTTCCATCTTTTTATACTGAACCATTTGTTATCTTAATTAAAATTAAATATAGTTACTAATTTTCAATTAAAATGATAATTTTTAAATTGACCTCAAAACATGTCTAAATTTTAATGGATGAAAATATTTAAATACTAACAAATCTTATCTTCGAATATATCTCATTTTTTATGTGCTTGGATTGATATTAAAATTTATATAAATTAATATTTTTGATATTTCCAAAAGGGCTTTGCCCCTCAACTATAAAAGAGCACTTTCTCCCTCAATAAATCACGTCATTTTGAGTTTTCAAGCATGAAAATACCCTTCCCATTTCACTTCTCACATTCCATATCAACATTCTAGAGGTCCTGGTATTCATATAATACCAAATCAAGTTATTTACTAGAATCTTTAGAGGAGGCACATCGAAGAGGATCAGGTTTGAATACATATGAAGCATATTGGGCCTAAGGTAAGGGATAATTTTGGAATCTCATTTTTATCTGAGATTGTTTATATATAATTATTTACTAGGTATATATTTATCATCCATGTCTATGATTTGTTAAAATATTTTCATATAATATTTACTATATTTCTAGGTATGTTTAATTTAATTTGAACCCATTTTGACTTTTACTACATGGTATGAAAAAAATAATTCTTTTGTTTACCATTAACGGTAATTTTTTAGTATTCTAGAAAATGTATGAGAAGATTGTTTTTTACTTATAAGACTCCAATGTATTATTATGGTTTCATGATACTTCATTTTCATGTCACTTACTATAAAAAATTTCATGTTTATTTTCAATTAAATTATTTTCTTTTGAAATTGGGTGATATTTTGAGAAATAAAAACAATTTTTAAGAAAAAAGATATTTTCCTTGGGTATTAAGTTTAAGTGTTTTATCAAAATTATTTTCCATCTAAGAAGATGATTATAAATAGGTTTATTTTTCTATCCATATTGTTACTATGATTTTTTTAATGAATGAATGATATTTTATATGGAATATCTTATGATGGAATGATGTTTAAGAAACCAATTTTATTTCTTGGGTTATGATATGATTAATGATTTCAGTTTTTGTAGCACATTTATTAATGATTTAATTAAGATATGGGTAGGGACTATATTTATAAACAATGAATTGGGTAACGATTTATATCACATGAGATAAACATGTATGGAACGACAAATAAATTTTGTTCAGTATCCCATGTCTGGAACAACAAGTAATCCTGATTAAGTAATGAATGTTGTCCACTATGATGGTTTTGGATGAAAGGACTTGACAACTACAGAATTCATATTATGATCATACGCTTATTCCACAAATCCATGTTTTATGACAATTCTATTTTATCATGGTGTATCTTCCTTTATGATCTTTGCCTTACAAACTTCCAATATTTATTCATGACTCATGATTTTGATATTTAAACATTATGTCCATATTTTTTACATTCTTATGTTTATAATTTGTGTTATATTCTCAATTTTTACCCTTACCAAGCATTTTACCTATCCATTTTTTGGTTTCTTTTCCCTAGGATATACGTAATTGTTTTTGGTGTGAAAAAGGGGAATATATTTATCGGATATGTTTCAATATGTTAGAAGATTATGTTTTAAGTATCCAAAGACAATAAACTAATATGTTCTTTGGGTGTCTTTTTGTGTCACACATTAAGTATTCCATAAAATTATTGTAACGTCCACACATTTCAAGATTGGTTTGTTATATCTCCTGATTAGATATGGCAAAAAATATATAAATTTAAATAAATGAAGAGATATTCCATTTCATTAATAACATGAGAAAAAAATATATTCACGGATAACATTAATACAGTTATATCATGGATAATAATAATTAAATTCACAATGACAAAAATTATTAACATTGTATTATAGGATCTCATACGTCTTGATATCTATAACATTAAGATCATGCACCCATATTTTTAAAAATATGGGTAAATCCCCATTTAATTGGTCTACTAATTTCTTTCCTAAAAATTATTGATGCGTAATTGGTATTTAAAATTTTGGGGCCAAGACATAATATATTTTAAATAAAATACTTAACATATTGAATACATTATTTAATTCAATTAAAAACCATATATTAACAGATATTAATATTGAGTAAATAATACATATTTAATAAAATTTTTGTAGTTAATATAATAACATTCTATATAAAAAACCATATATTGAGAGACAATATTATTTGAGATATTATAATATCTATTATAATGAATATGAATATTTATGGTAAGTATAATTCTAAATTATCTCATTAAGGTGATTTTATTCAAGATAATATTAACAACCTCAAAATAATTGAGAGCTAATATAGATTTTGAGGAGAATTAATGTAATTTTAGAGAATTATTGGAATGTATTGGAAACTCTAAAATAAGATTTTGTAGAATATTATTATTTGTAGAACCATTCAAAAAATATAAATTGAGATAAATTTTATAAAATGGTTATGGAATTGATGAATTTTATTATCCTAGTATAGGTTAAAACATAACATTTGAATTTTTTTACTAAATGATGAAAATATATCTTTAATAAAATCACATAAATATCATATTAAATTTTTTTTAGATATAAATGATATCCTAAAAGTTCCTTTACATATAAATTTTACTAAATAAATTGACTATTATTATATATAAATATATATTATAACATGTGAAAATAAGAAAAATATATCTGATTAGAAGGTGGATAATTATTTTTCTCATTAAAACTTTTATATTCAGGATTTATGTGCCAAATATCAGTTAATATGGAAGAAAATATGTATAATTCATCAATTTACAATGGATATGAAATATTATTGGATCTTAAGAAGGAAAACTGTTAATATTTCTTTAATGAAAATAACAAAAATCCCAAAAGAAAATGATAGTGTGAAATAGTTTTTCACATATTCAGTATCATTAAAATTATTTACCATTGAATAAGTAGAATTGAATTTAAATATTATTCATCATGATTTAATATTCCATAATTCTAAATATATCAAATTTTATGTATATAAACAACATAATATTGAGTAGGATCATATTAAAAAATAAGTCTCAATGGAATGTAAAAGAAGATAAAAACACATAACTCATTCTTCTAATTAGTGTATTATTCTTTAAACTCCTTTATAATGGTTATAAAAATATTATGTATTTATATAAAATGATATTCACATTTATAATATAATATATCATCATTTCATAACCTCTAATGACATGTTATTTGATAATATTTTATTATTACAAATATTTAGGGAGTTAATTGCCTTGATTTTTCATGACTGTTTTATCATCGAAGTTACAATTTTTGTGAATATAATATAGATTATTTATATAAATAATAACAATAACAATAATAATATAAATATTAATTTTATTCATTATATATTTTTTAATGATAATTTAATGATAGAGAAGGAAAATAAATCACCCCACTTTGTGGTGATTGTATATTGTATGTATGCACAAGTGATGACATCATCACCTTAATAGGTAAAATAGTAAATAAGTTAACGGAATATTTGTTTTAAAGAACTAATATCATGTCATATATATCATATATATTCATTATTTTCATTCATTATTAATCCTCATGTGAGTTTGTGATGGAAAAAAATTACATCGTTTCGTGAGGGGGTAGTAATCCATACACAAAAGAGATTTAATTTTGTCCCATTGGATAAAGATGAGTATGTATAATTTATGAACCTAAAAAAGATTTCACTGAAAGATCGAATGTGTTGGATGGTCAAATTTTCTCATGTAAGTATCCCTTAACTCTAGAGGCTTCTAATGAGAATAAAAAAACTAGGGTCTGTCTGTGGGAATAAAATGCCTTCACGTAAGAGTGTAACACATTAGAATAATAATTAAAACCAAATAGTAGAAGAAGTAAGTCATTCAGAGAAAGGAAAATAACTACGAAATTTATATATAAAAATAATTAAATAATTAATCACATATAAAATGATGACTAGGTGATGTGTCTACAATGACTAAAAAACATGAATTTTATAATCAAAGGAATACATGTATCAAAATACCAAAAAAGACCAAAAAGTACTATCTCTAGATATAATCATGAGATTAAGATTGTTCTTATGATTCCCTCCTCCTATATATGGCTAATGTTCATGCATTTTACAGTGGGAGCCTTCCACATACCCCACCGAAATCCATACAGTTTTTCTGGGTTACAAACATTTCCTTTAACAACACATGATATACTATCCCAATAGGTCACCACCCATGGTGTTTATTAAAAGACCTAACTATTAAATATAATATAAATAATGGTGAAAAGTAAATAACACATACGAAGGCAATAAAATAAAATTCTCACAGAAATCATAATATCTGTATGTAACAATTTCAATCCACAAAGGTTCCTTGAATTTTTTTAACCTCATATAACAAGTAATCATTAAAGAAAAAATAAATAAACACCCAAACCATTATGTATTAAAAATAAATCATAACACCCACATATACACTATAAAACATGTAAGGGTGTATCAACCACTTATGAGACCTATAAAAAAGATTATCATAAGTCCCTGATCGATACATATAATTAGAAATTTCAGACCTCACATGTAGAGATAGAAGGTGTAATGATCCATTGAATCTTTGTCGAGTTCCATATGAATCACTATGAAAACTTGATTAGACATGGTTTGAGGTCGAAGGATCAGGTCAAAATACCATGTCCATTACAAGCCCAAATAATGCAGATCCAATAGGTACTAAAGCCCATGGAATCCCATGGAATCCTAACTCAAGGAGGAATCTCATCAAATACATCTACTACTTGTATCATGATCTATAAAATAACATCAAAGAAATAAAGTGCAATCATTAATAAGTTGTTCCATTTATAAATTCATAAGATTTCCAATTCCATTACTTTACCCATCCATATACAAATTCAAATTCAGTTTCATTCAATAAATGTGTTTACCATGTAATATAAAATATCACCATCAAAAAGATAAAAAATCAACCTAATATATCACATTAAAAAGGATAAAAATATATATTAATTAATCAATTCTATTCAAATAATATAAAAATGGGATTACTAAAACAGTTTAATCTCAAAGAGACACCCCATGGTTGGTATAATAAGGGGAAATCTCAAAGACACGCCCCATGGGATACTTTGGATGTGGAAAACCATCCAACAAGTTTTAAGGAAGTAGTGGGAATCCCTATTAGGTTTCAATGAGTTCAAATTATACATATGATTAATTTTAGGTAATATTCTAGAAAGACTAGTGTGACTCACTATTTAAACATGCTCTATAAAACATCAATCCACTTTGAGTAATTGTACATAACCTACCATAAGTCAACAATACAGTACTTTTCTCATATCACTGATTTAACTCTGATTAAGAGAGAAACAAATAATGGATGAATAAACTGAGAATTGGGAATAATAAAATGCTTCTATAAACTATATTTATAACTAAAACAATGAATAAAGAAATAAAATGAATGTAGTAATCACCAGCATGAATCAAATTAGACCGATGACTCTCAACTCTGAGCACTTATATAGAATCGGTGGAAATCCATGAAATTGGCATCACGTGAAGATATTGAATGGGTGTAATTTTGTCCATAGATGAGAATGAATATAGAAATTACCTTATAACATATTTTAATATAATTATTCAATTTTGATCATAATAATAGGCCCAATGGTTTTACTACACAGATAGAGAAACTGTGTACGTACCGTGTACCCTCTATTGTGCTATGGGGACACTAGCATGGTTACTAGACATAGTTACACAAACATTTTTAAAAGCCATGCGTTTTTTTCCTCTAATAAAAATTGAATAATCCCTCACGGGTGTATGCCTCCATCAACATGGTTTCCTCAAAATATGGGGGATCATATTTCCCTTTTTTTCATTCCCTATACGGTTCGCGGGACTATGGGTCCTGCCCCACATGATTCGTACTAACTATGTAACATGTATGATTTAAAAAAGATAGGCTTCGGGTTTTGAAAAATTCATAGACACCCCAAATACCCCAATGAACTCAATTTTTATTTACTTTAAACCATAAAAATCAATAAAATATAAATAAATTCAAGGGTGGTCAAGATTCATTATAGAAAAACTATGGCTATTGAGCATGTACATCATACACCCAATCCCATGTCTCATCCTATATATTTCCATGCTTTTATAGAAACCATACTAGTGGAACACATTTTCTTCATAGAAGCATCATGATCATATCAATGATATTAATATTATAATCCTTAAATGATTCATCTATGTATAACTATACCTTTTTAGTCTAAAAATCATTAGATAAATTCAAATGATAATGATGCGACTAAAATATGTTGAAGAGTTCTTGTATGACTCGATACATATGAGGTAACTGAAACCCATATGATACTATTTAATCTATCTCTAGAATCATGAATGACCTGAAATATAGTGGTGAAATCCTTCCCATTCTCATGATACATTGGTGTCCCTACCACAATGAGAAAAAAAAGATAAGATCCCCAAAATTGAACTCTATAGGTCATCTACGGTGATAATAGTAATATTTTTTTCAACAATTTCTTGTATCAATACACTTTATAATAAATTATATTTTCTTACAAGTATCCTGTATGAGACATGGCCAAAGTAATGCTAGCTCACATACCTTTAACCATCACAAGGGTGATCAGAATTGTCTACTATACAATGCTTCATCAGTTTCCATCTATTATGTATCCTGATAACTATTATTGAAGGTAAACTAAACAAGGGTTATATTCCTCTCCCAAGAACCCCAAAAAACATTAATGCATAATCTTAGCATGTCCTAAAGAACTTATTTCCATATTCACTGATTTCTCATCAATCTAAAGATTTTTTGGTATTCGTAGAAGCACATGTGTAAACAGTTACATCTGTAAGATATTCTCGAAATGAAAATTAAACTAGGAATATCTATCTGAAAATATTGTTGAAGGGTCCCCATGATGTCATACTATATCATGGATATAAAAATTCTCATGATTATCCTTGCTTATGGTGTCATTTATTGAAATTTAATATTCAACATTTTTGAGCCTTTCCACAACAATCCATATAGTTTCACTACCTTGAGATGAACTCATAAAAAACATTAAAAATAAATTACAACATCATCTCATTTAAAATATATAATTGGTAAAATCATCAAAATTATGGGTGGTAACTCATATTCCGCATTCACCCATGAATAGGTGGGACACCTCTTAATAAAACCAGACACATCACATTTCATTCATTTCCTACAATACTGGTGACATAAATCATGATTCATCTTGGTAACATTGGGATGCATTCCAATATAGAGGCATGAAACTATTGCATCTTCTAATCATGTATGTACCCTAAAACCCAAATTATTCCATGGATAAACATGATTTCATTCTCAACTTTTGTCTTACTAGGCGACATGTCCTCACCTTCCCCATTGAACCAAATGACTTGTCCCTCTAAATATGATAGTTTCCTTATATTCCCTCAATCATGTTGCGTAGAGGTGATGACAATGGATCAATAAAATATAAATTCTTGTATTTAATTCACTCAAAGTGTATTTTAGAGAACGATAACATCATAATCTACATGCAGTTGGCCTCTTGAACTATCCTTATTTGGGGCCACCTACACAATGCATAGGCCAACATATTGGCTTTACTAGGTGTACATGAATTCCTAAATTAGAAATATACAGGTGATCAATCAACCTTAATTTCCATATATTTATATTATTATATGTAAATATGAACATGATTATTATTTGGACAATGTACAGACCAAAATTCTTTACCAGTAAAGAATGAATCCAACATTTCAAAGCATGAACAACTACAATGAACTAGATATCGTGCATCGTGTATTTCCAATCATGTAGACAAAACATCTAAGAAATTCAATCCATTTATCTATCCCCATGAATCATAAATACTCCATGTAGGATACCAATTACATCATAAGAGACAATTTAGCTCATGTCTTGCTTTAGTAGAATATGGACTGATGAAAATTTCAATATCCCATTTAGCTCCTAAAAGACAATATCTCTGGTATCTGACCGAAAACTATTAGACCCTTCCTGCTCTATCTTGTATACAACACATCAAGGCAGGATAATTCCCACATAAAATTCATATAATAAACATTTACTACCATGAAACGTTATATATCAAAGACGTTCTATCGATTCTCCCATGAAACTTCATATCTCACCTTATATGGTTTAAATGATACTCCAATATCTATGATAATATGAACTAGGATGTGAATATTATCCATCCAAAATTGGCATATTATGTTCTACCATATAACATATTCTCTCTTATGGAATAAAAAAGTATCACAATATGCATGTAATGTTTATGTTTAAAATGATAATACACCAATATATAATCCACCAATACCAAAAAAATTAATATAATTAAGGATGGAATTCACGAATCATCAGTTACATGAAAAAGAAAGATATATTAGTCTGTCCAAACAACATAAGAAAATACCCATATAGACCATACTTATTATAAAATTTGGGAGAGTTGAGTCTACATGTTGAACATGTACCTGATCATGTGCAGATCTCAAATAATTTTCTGATAAAAACCATGCTCCTCAAAGCTCATAAAAATTTCATCTATGTATGGAAAATGATACATGTTTTTGACCAATAACTTATATCATTTTAGGTCATCCACAATTATAATGAAGTTAATATTATTATTTTCACAAAAAGGACCAAAAAACCCAAAAAAATTACTTTGTATAATAATCAATTTTTCAAATAAATCCTGAAGATCCCTCTTGATCTCCTTCAACTCCATAATTGTCATCTTATATGTAGGAATGAATATAGCTGAATCTCTTAGTTCTTAGATAATGGAGAACTCCAGGTCTCTCATATTAAGTAAAAAAATGACTTTTGTAAGATGTCAATAAGGAATTCTAAAACTAGTGGTAACTTCTCTTGACTCCATCCCTGATAATAAAAAAAATAGAAAATTGTGATGCAATTCTGCACATCCCAATATTTTTTGGTTCAACTTGACTATCCAGGGAAATATATTCAACCATTTGAGTCAATATTTTTAACTCTAGTGATGTAAAGGTCATCATCTGGGTATATATGTTAATAAATGGATTGTAAGACTCAAGTTAGTCTATACCTAGTATGAAATCAATCTGGGTCATCTTGAGTATAAAAATATTCCATATTAAGTGTCTCCCTCCAACCTCAAGGGGTAACTCCCTGAACATAATTACATCCTCAGTTATGAGCCATAATAGTATGTAATGAATCAAATCTCCCTTAGAAAACTGAATTACGAGCCAAAGGATCTACACAATACGAACATTCATAATACAATGCAACAGAAATGTGTGAAAATGTGAAAATTCAAGAGTATAATCTACTAGAATCATACATCTTGTTATAGGAGGGCCATGACATGCTCCACGTGGGTAGCCTATACATAATATTTTTGGCCAATATAACAGAAATTTTACACAACCTCACTATCACAAGTAGCCCCATTCAGTTGTTTCATTACAATATGTGTATGTCTGCATAGTTAATGACCACCACCAAATCTTGATCGACAAATACTACTCTAGCTCTATGACTCATATGGAGAAGAGAAAGCTTCTCTTGAACCAAGAGTTATAGATGACCCATAACACTCACGTCTAGAGTGAAGGTCTTGCTAAAAAGCTACACATGGGCCATACATTAATAATCTCGACTCTCTCTTGGGTCCTAATCACACTGATTCTTAATTTCACCAAATACCATAATGATGGAAGAAAGATGCATTACTCGATCTAGAAGAATTGGTAGAACTAAAATCATAGTAAGCCTTATCATTTCACTTTTTTACACTAGAATTTTACAACTAGGTAGAGAGACTACAATTCTCTACTCTGCATCCCCATCATTCTTCAGTGTCCAGTCTATAATTAGGTCATGATTTACTATTTCAATAATCTTCTTGAAACTATACACATTTACCTAAGATCAAAAAACATGACAAAAATTCCTCAAATCATATATCCCTTGATAGCTCAACATCAGGGTACGATAAACCAAAATGATGAAGCATTGTAAGGAGTTATGAATATTCTATGACTACAATAGATTGTTATTCCAAATTAATGAACTAACTAGCCTACTCTACCAATAGTGTCTTTGGGAAAAATTAATCAGAGAAACAAGTTTGGAAATCCTTCCAAAAAATGTCTCATATCCTATTAACTTTTTTCAAAACATCAAACCAATACTTTTATTATCCTCAAAGAATATACTTTGTGAGATAGACTCTTCACTCAAGAGGTGTCTCTAGATTATCAAGGATTGAAAATGCATTTTCAATCCACAACTCATGTAACATCCCAAGTAAATAATGAATAAAACATTTTCATATTTATTTATATTTGCGAATTAAATATTAATTTTACTTTAAAGTGGTTTCTATGTTCGATAGCGTACCCGATACGCAACAAAGAGTTTCTTTGAAATCATACGTTGCACACTAGTAATAAAATTATATTATTTTAAATGTTAGTTAACACGTATCCATTGTACTGGTGGGAATGGATAGAAATAACTAAAATATGATTATATATGTTTGTTAAATGTTTTTACATTTATCTAATAAAGGATAAAGGCTTAAAATACAAAAAGAATTCAATTTTAAGCTTATATACTCTAATTTTCACGAAAGGTCCACTTATCAACATTTGATGGAGAACCGTCATTAAATATAGTTTTGGTAACTCTTGTACATTCTATTGGACCAAATAAAACTCTTCTTTAGAATCGGGACATCAAAATTTACTTTGTGTAATTTTTTGGTATTTTTTTGATAAAGTTCATTTTTTAATGAATAGTGAAAAATGTTGTATTTTAATTCAAAACCGCTTTTTAATCTAATTTATTAAGATGATTAGATAATCTTTTTATGTGGCTTTAAAGTTAAATTATAATATATTTTTACCATTTAATCCAATAGTGGTTGTTGGAATTAATTTCACTTTGAAATTGGACTTAAACTAGTGTCAATCTTTTGATACTTATTGTTTTAAAAAAACACGCTATTTGCTCTGACAGTGGGAATTGATTATTAAATTAATTAATTCAACTTATATGTTTTGAATTTTGTAAAATAGACATCATTTTTTAATTCGGAATATCAAATATAGCTTAGGGTGAGGTTTTGTTATTTTTCTGAAAAACATCAATTTTTGATGAATAGTGAAACCACTAAGTGGTACTTAAAAAACTGATTTTTCATTTAAATGAAATTTTACCACCTCTGTGTTTTGAATTTCAAAAATCCTACATACATGGTTGTCATTAAGAAGTAAAATATGGTTCAATGGGATTAAAATAATTTTTTGGTGAATAGTAACTTATTAAGTTTTTAATCGCGATTAGAGATATTTAGTGTAGTTTAAGGTAAAAATAATGTTGTAATAATATGAAATGATCTTGACACATGTCCTAACCTCATTGGATGTGTCATGGCCGAACAGAAAAATCCATGGGTCAACTTGGGGACCCCATGAAGCCACTTCGGTTGGAAAATGACATTAATAACTTTTTATTTAAACCTAAAATTAAAATGTCACAAACATGAGTTGTTTTACTAAAACAATTTTTACATGGGGTTATACAAATAATATGTTTGACAAAAAATATTCATTGAAAAGGTAAAACGTGTTCCTACATCATAGTGTTTTTTTTATAATTTTTAGACATTAAATAAATTAAATTATTTATGACACCATGATGATGCAGTGATTACCACATTATTTAACGATTTAAATAAAATGGAAAGATAATGTAAACTATAAGACCTATACATGTCAAAAACCTATTTTATGGGTGTAGTTCGAACCCTTATCACCTTATCCTCGAAACAAATCAATGTGGGACCATTAAAACCCGAAAATCATTCTAAAATAAAGTAACATTTCCTTACTCTCCAAGAGTACCCCTCCTCTCCACTTATAAATGGCCCCCACCTCTACCAACTTAACCACACTTACAAAGACTTTGTCTCGGCCAACCCCTACCCATTTTGTCTCTCCAAATCCCTCTCTTACTCCTTGAAGCCTCAATTTTGGCAGAAGTATTCCCAAGGAATCCTTTGAGCTCAAATCTAAGAGAGTTACCCGATTTTACGGTGATGTCTTCACTTGTGTTCTTTTGTATTATTTTGAATCTCCAACCCCTAAACTCTTTTTATTCATTACTTTTGTAACAACTCCAGTATCTTTAATATACTATTATGTTTTTATAAAAAGCTTTCGAGCTACACTTACACACATCTACATCTAATGGTTAAAGAACATACGGTTTCTGTTGTTGGCGAATTTATGCCTCACGAAACGATGATTGTTCAATGATCATTTAAACACCTTTAATGGTGGCCATTACGATGTCACCCTATTTATATATGATATATATTATGTTTATGTTTTCCTTATGCTTCTTTATTTTTCATTTGTGTTATACCTTTATGGTTTCCATTGTGGGTAAACATGATAATTTCATGTTAGGAAGTGCGGACTACCACCCCCTCAAAGTGATGTGATTTGTTAATGCCATATGTGGGATGCATATAGGATGGATTTAAAGTTATTACATATGATGTTATACTGGAATTATAATATACCTCTATATCATTATTATTTCTTTCCATTAATGTATGAGATAGAAATGAAAGTAGCATTCATGCGTACGTACGGCTTACCATCTCCATGAATGGTGCATTTCATTTCTTATCCCCAAATGTAATGTACTATTATAAGTACATATATATAATGGATATATATGATGTATGTTACATCTAAATGATTAATATAATTCTTTAATTAAAATATACATACCTCTCATTTAGTTTTAATTCCATTAATATGACATAGAAATGAAAGTAGCGTTCATGCGTATGTACGGCTTACCGTCTCCATGAACGGTGCATTTCATTTCTTACCTCTAAATGATTATGTGATATTATAAATACATGTATATGATAGATATATATGATATATAAGATATCCAAATCAGGAATGTCATTCTGGATATAATGAACCTTTGACCACATGAACAATATGTAATTTTAAGAAGTCCACTTTCGACTTAAGAACCAAATATCGACAAAACAAACATTATTAACGTAAATGATTACATAATGTTTATAACATGGAAATTATTGATATAAAAGGAATAATGAACTTGAAAAAGGTTCTTATGAAAATAGAAATTAACTCAAGTTTATTATTCAGGACGTTAAAGAACGATCGAGTCAAGTCGGACCCGAGGTAAGGGACTTCGTCTCAATCTCCATTCATTGAGGAATATTTCGTTTTATACACAAATTTCTTTTATAGGGTGTATAAACCCCTTTGAATTTTACTTTTATATAAAATAAATCTTTTTCTATGAAGCGTTTTACAAAACGACAAAAAGTAATGTTTCTTTTAACGTACGCGGTTACAAGGACCTTTTCTCCCGCTGCGAGAATTATTTGGGTCTTTGGCTTCCTGAACTAGCCGTAATGTTTTTTTAAAATGAAATAAATACCATATACTCTTTTATGTATTTTGGTATTGAAAATGGTTTTTATAATGGATTTGTTATGTCAATATATTTATGTGATATATTGTGATCAAAGTGTGGAAATGTTTTCTTTCCATTATATTTGATTTATGTCTTATGATTTTTATAATGGTACTTGGACATTTGACGGGTGGTTACGTGATAAACCATATAACAGGTGGTGCCGTGAATACCAGGATGGGTGGTTACGTTATAACCTCCAATGCATTGGGTATGGAAGTCGGCCGTATGGCTATTTCATTAAGTATATATGGAAGTTGGCCGTATGGCTATTCCATTAAGTGATATGTGTGGAAGTCGACCGTATGGTTATTCCACTTAAGTATGTTTATGTCCCAATTTACCTTTATATGTTATGTGTTCTTTATATGGGTTTTATGGTAATTATTTGGTTACAAAAGGGTAAGTCATGATATTTTATTCAGTGAAGAGTTATTACTACTTCATGAAGGTGAAGGTATTACTTTGATAAAGTATTCATGGTTTACTTGATGTTTGAAAATCTAACAGTTTTCATTCTTTGTATATACCTTACTGATCTTTTTTATGCTCAGCCCAATTTTTTTTTGAAATGTTTTTCATAGGACTTAATGTGGAATATGGTCAAGGATGGGATCAAGGGAAAGTCATGCTATATAAAACATGGAACTAGACATGTTTCTTTTTAAGAGTTTTTTTTATTCTATGGAAACATAGTAGAAGTGTCTACTTTGTAACCTTTTGAGATGTAACAGTTATGTCCAAATTCTCTAAAACTCTAAACCTGAAAAGATCCTCAATGTGAATTATTCATTTTATTCAATAATATGAAATGTTTAAGGCCAAGCCCTTATAGTTGGTATCAGAGGTCAGTTTAGACAACTTTAGGAGTTAGAAAATTGTTAAATTATAAATTAATTTATGGTATGATTGAAATGATATAGCATTTGAAGATTACCATGTTGCTTTGCCTAAGATATTTCTGCGTTAAGAATTGTTTTTTATATAGGAAACAAAACAGATTTTCTGGGAAGGCATACAGAGGGAAATGACATTTCAAATTAGTATCCTGAGATGGTCAGAATCAGAACTAAATAGTTTGTTACAGTGAGGGCTCAGTTGACTCAGGTAAAAAATGTTGGTAGTTTTCATTGATGATATTTTGGTGTTTTATAAAATGAAATAGGAGCATGAAAGTCATTTAAGGGTTTTCTTGCAAACCTTAAAATAAATGAAACTGTATGGAAAATTTAGCAAGTGTGAGTTTTGGTTACAAAAAATTTCCTTACTGGGCCACATTGTTTCAAAAGATGGTATAACTGTTGATCCTGCTAAAACAAAAGTTGTTAAAGAATGGCCAAGACCAACAAATGTAACATAGATCCGTAGTTTTCTTGGTTTGGAAGGTTACTACCGAAGGTTTGTTGAATATTTTTCACGGTTATCTAGTCGAATGACTAAGCTAACTCGTAAGGGTGTTAAGTTCATCTGGAAAAAGAATGTGATGATTGTTTTCAGGAGTTGAAAAGAAGATTGGTGAATGCTCCAATTTTGGCACTTCTTTCAAGGAATGGTGAGTTTGTTATATATAGTGATGCTTCGTTAAAGGGACTTGACTGTGTCCTTATGTAGAATGATCAGGTAATTTCTTATGCTTCACGTCAGTTGAAAACTCATGAGGTAAATCACCCTACACATGATTTGGAATTAGCTGCTGTTGTTTTTGCTTTAAAAATTTGGAGGCATCATTTGTATGGAGTAAAGTGTGAAATATATACTGATCACAAAAGTTTAAAGAATATATTCACTAAGAAAGAATTGAACATGAGACAGAGGAGATGGATGGAATTAATCAAGGATTATGATTGTACAATTCATTACCATCCGGGAAAAGTAAATAAAGTGCCCGATGCTTTGAGTCGAAAAAGTAATGCTTCATTAACCATGATACGTTTGGAACGAGATCCTTTGGTTATTGATTTGATGAACTTTTTCATATATGTTGTTGGTGCAGGAAGTTCTTCTCTTTTGTTTCAGGTATCAGTGATATCATCCCTATCAGACAGAATTAAGCAAGCACAGAGGGAAGACAGTGAGTTGTAGAAAAAGGTAGAGCTGGTTCAGAAGGGTAAGTTTCCTGAATTCAACATTGATAATGACTATGTTTTGAGGTTTGGGAAGAGGTTATTTGTCCCTAGTGATTCACAGTTGAAGAATGAGTTGTTATGTGAGGCTTATAGTTCCCCATTTTCAGTTCATCCTGGTAGTACTAAGATGTACATAGATCTGTGGGAGTATTACTGGTGGGATGGAATGAAAAGAGATATTGTTGATTTTACTATGAAGTGTTTGACTTGATAGTAGGTTAAAGCATAGCAGAAATTACCAAAAGGGATGCTTCAGCCTTTACCAGTGCCAGAGTGGAAATGGGAAAATATACCCATGGACTTTGTTGTGGGATTACCGAGGACATCTCGAGGTAATAATACAATATGAGTTATTGTTGATCGATTGACTAAATCTGCTAATTTGTTTGCCATACGAGATAATTTCTCTCTAGATCACCATTCTCAATTGTATCTTAAAGAGATAGTCAGGTTGCATGGAGTTACCCTCTCCATTGTATCTGATCGTGATCCCAGGTTTACTTCTATCTTTTGGAAAGGCCTTTAGAATTCATTGGGTACTGAATTAAATTTTAGTACAACTTTTCATCCGCAATCAGATGGGCAGTCCGAACGAACAATTCAGACCATGGAGGATTTGCTACGAGCTTTTTCGATAGATTACAAGGGATGTTAGGACCAAAATCTTTCTTCCGTTGAGTTTTCTTATAATAACAGTTTTCATTCCAGTATACATATGGCACCATTTGAGGCATTATATGGGAAGCGGTGTCGAAATCCAGCATTATGGGATAAAGTGGGTGAAAGAAAGCTGATGGGACCAGAATTGGTAGAAGAGATGGAAGAAAAAGTTCAGTTGATTCAGAAACACATGAGAACAGCTCAGAGCAGGCAGAAGAGTTATGCAGATAACCAGAGGAATGATCTATCTTTCGAGTTAGGTGATCATGTTTTTCTCAAGGTTTCTCCATGGAAAAGTTTTATGAGATTTGGTAAGAAAGGAAAGCTGAGTCCAAGGTTCATTGGACCATATCAAATTCTGGAGAAAGTTGGATCAGTTGCTTATCGAGTGGCTTTTCCTCCGAGTTTATCTCTGGTACACAATGTTTTTCATGTTTCGATGTTGAGAAAGTATATTCCATATCCATCTCATGTTTTGAGTCCAGAGGTAGTTCAGCTGGAGGAGAACCTATATTATGAAGAACAACCAGTCCAGATTCTTAACCGAAGAGAGCAAGTGTTGCGAAATAAGGTAATTCACCAGGTAAAGGTTTTGTGGGAAAACTATATTGTTGAAGAGGCAACATGGGAATCTGAAAATGCTATGAGGGATAAATACCCCCAATTGTTTTGATAAGTGAATAAAATTGCGAGGACGCAATTCCCAAAAGAGGGGAAGGATGTAACATCCCAGGTAAATAATGAATAAAACATTTTTATATTTATTAATATTTTCGAATTAAATATTAATTTTACTTTAAAGGGGTTTTAATGTTCGATAGCGTACCCGATACGCAACAAAGAGTTTCTTTGAAATCGTACGTTGCACACTAGTAATAAAATAATATTATTTTAAATGTTAGTTAACACGTATCCGTTGTAATGGCGGTAATGGAAATAAATAACTAAAATATGATTATATATGTTTGTTAAATGTTTTTACATTTATCTAATAAAAGATAAAGGCTTAAAATATGAAAAGAATTCAATTTTAGGCTTATATACTCTTATTTTCATGAAAGGTCCACTTATCAACATTTGATGGTGAACCATCATTAAATATAGTGTTGGTCACTCTTTTAAATTATATTGGACCAAATAAAAATATTCTTTAGAACCGGGACATCAAAATTTACTTTGTGTAATTTTTTTGTATTTTTCCGATAAAGTTCATTTTTTTATGAATAGTGAAAAATGTTGTATTTTAATTCATAACCACTTTTTAATATAATTTATTAAGATTATTAGATAAAATTTTGAAGTGGTTTTAATGTGAAATTAGAATATATTTTTACCATTTAATCCAATAGTAGTTATTGGAATTAATTTCACATTGAAATTGGACTTAAACTAGTGTCAATCTTTTGATACTTATTGTTTTAAAAAAACACGCTATTTTCTCTGACAGCGGGAATTGATTATTAAATTAATCAATTTAACTTATATGTTTTGAATCTTGTAAAATAGACATCATTTTTGAATTCGGAATATCAAATATAGATTAGGGTAAATTTTCGGTATTTTTCTAAAAAACTTCAATTTTTTATGAATAGTGAAACCACTAAGTGGTACTTGAAAAACTGATTTTTCGTTTAAATGAAATTTTACCACCTCTGTATTTTGAATTTCTAAAATATGACATACATGGTTTTCATTAAGATGTTAAACGTGGTTCAATGGGATTAAAATAATTTTTTTGGTGAACAGTATCTTATAAAGTTTTTAATCGCTATTAGAGGTAATTAGTGTAATTTAAGTTAAAAATAATGTTGTAATAATATGAAATGATTTTGACACATGTCCTAACCTCATTGGATGTGTCATGGCAGACCAAGAAAATCCATGGGTCATCTTGGGGACCCCATGAAGCCACTTTGGTTGGAAAATGACATTAATAACTTTTTCTTTAAAGTTAAAATAAAAATGTCACAAACATGAGTTGTTTTACTAAAACAATTTTTACATGGGGTTATAGAATCATATTTTTTACTATAAATATTAATTGGAAAGGTAAAAATATTTCCTACATCATAGTAGTTTTTTTATAATTTTTAGACATTAAATAAATTAAATTATTTATGACACCATGATTATGCAGCGATTACCTCATCATTTAACGATTTAAATAAAATGGAATGATAATGTAAAATATAAGACCTAAACATGTCAAAAAACTATTGTATGGGGGGATTTTTAACCCTTATCACCTTATCCTCAAAACACATCAATGTGAGACCATTAAAATCCGAATCTCATTCTAATATAAAGTAACATTTACTTACATTCCAAGAGTGGCCCTCCTCTCCTCTTATAAAAGGCCCCCACCTCTACCAACTTACCGACACTTCCAAAGCCTTTGGATCAGCCAGCCCATGACCATTTTGTCTCCCCACATATCTCTATTACTCCTTGAAGCCTCACATTGTGTATAAGTCTTCCCAAGGAAGCCTTTGAGCTCAAATCTAAGAGAGTTACCCGATTTTAAGGCGATGTCTTCACTTGTGTTCTTTTGGTTTATTTTTCTTCTCCAACCCCTTAAACTCTTTTTATTCATTTATTTTGTAACAACTCCAGTATCGTAAATATACTAGGATGTTTTTATAAGAATATTTCTAGCTACACATACACACATCTACATCTAATGGTTAAAGAACATACTGTTTCTGTGGTTGGAGAATTTCTGCCTCACGAAACGATGATTGTTCAATCTTCTTTTAAACACCTTTAATGGTGGACATTAAGATGTCACCCTATTTATATATGATATATATTTATTTTATGTTTTCCTTATGCTTCTTTATTTTTCATTTGTGGTATACCTTTATGGTTTCCACTGTGGGTAAACACGATAATTTCATTTTAGGAAGTGCGGACTACCGCCCCTCAAAGTGATGTGATTCGTTAATGCCATATGTGGGATGTATAAAGGATGGATTTAAAGTTATTATATATGATGTTATACTGGAATTATAATATACCTATATATCATTATTATTTCTTTCCATTAATGTATGAGATAGAAATGAAAGTAGAGTTCATGCGTACGTACGACTTACCATCTCCATGAACGGTGCATTTCATTTCTTATCCCCAAATATAATTTACTATTATAAGTACATATATATAATGGATATATATGATGTATGTTACATATAAATGATTAATATAATTCTGGAATTAAAATATACATACCTCTCACTTAGTTTTAATTCAATTAATATGATATAGAAATGAAAGTAGCGTTCATGCGTACGTACGGCTTACCATCTCCATGAACGGTGCATTTCATTTCTTACCTCTAAAGTATTAGGTGATATTATAAATACATGTATATGCTAGATATATATTATATATATGATATCAAAATCAGTAATGTCAATCTGGATAAAAAGAACCTTTGACCATATGAACAACATGTAATTGTAAGAAGTCCACTTTCGACTTAAGAACAAAATATCGAAAAAACAAACATTATTAACCTAAATGATTACATAATGTTTATAACATGTCAATAAGTGATATAAAAGGAATAATGAACTTGAAAAGGTTCTTAAGAAAATAGAAATTAACTGAAGTTTATTATTTAGGACATTAAAGAATGATCGAGTCAAGTCTGACCCGAGGTAAGGGACATCATCTCAATCTCCTTTCATTGAGGCATATTTCGTTTTATACACAACTTTCATTTATACGGTGTATAAACCCCTTTGAATTTTAATTTTATACAAAAGGAATCTTTTTCTACTAAGCGTTTTACAAAATGACAAAAAGGAATGTTTCTTTTAACGTACGCGGTAACAACGACCTTTTCTGCCGCCGTGAGTATTATTTGGGTCTTTGGCTTCCTGAACAAGCTGTAATGTTTTTTTTAAATGAAATAAATACCATATACTCTTTTATGTATTTTGGTATTGAAAATGGTTTTTATAATGGATTTGTTGTGTCAATATATTTAAGTGATAAATTGTGATCAAAGTGTGGAAATGTTTTCTTCCGATTATATTTGTTTTATGTCTAATGATTTTTATAATGGTACTTGGACATTTTACGGGTGGTTACATGATAAACTATATGACGAGTGGTGCCGTGAATACCAGGATGGGTGGTTACGTTATAACCTCCAAAGCATTTGGTATGGAAGTCGGCCGTATGGCTATTCCATTAAGTATGTATGGAAGTTGGCCGTATGGCTACTCCATTAAGTGATATGTGTGGAAGTCGACCGTATGGTTATTCCACTTAAGTATGCTTATGTCCTAAGTTACCTTTATATGTTATGTGTTCTTTATATCTGTTTTATGTTAATCCTTTGGTTACAAAAGGGTATGTAATGATATTTTATTCAGTGAAGAGTTTTTACTACTTCATGAAGGTGAAGGTATTACTTTGATAAAGTATTCATGGTTAACTTGATGTCTGAAAAACTAACAGTTTTCATTCTTTGTGTATCCCTTACTGAGCTTTTTATGCTCACCCCAAGTTTTTTTGAAATGTTTTTCACATGACTTAATGTGGAATATGGTCAAGGATGGGATCAAGTGAAAGTCATGCTATATAAAACATGGAACTAGACATGTTTCTTTTTAAGAGTTTTTTTATTCTATGGAAACTTAGTAGAAGTGTCTACTTTGTAACCTTTTGAGATGTAACTGTTATGTCCTAATTCTCTAAAACTCTAAACCTGAAAAGATCCTCAATGTGAAATATTCATTTAATTCTATATTAAGTAATGTTTAAGGCCAGGGCCTTATAACTCAGTAGTATGTGGACCACAATATCTACAAATCTTGTGAGGATATTTCTGATGAGAAACTTGTGTCATCTAACCCATAGATAATTTTGGTTGTTGTGTTCCTAGAAAAGTATGCATAAAGCTAAAAAAACCCCTTTTGGTATTGTGCATCGAATCCTTTTTGGTGAACCTGATGGTTCCTCATGTGGTATGATAGAAGGATCTACTGGTTTCCCAATGATCACCAACTATAGATAATTTTCATAACTATCCTCAAGGCATAAGACTCTTGTTATTCATGGTGAAACTTATCTGTAATTCAAAACACAGACCTCATAAAATATCCATATCAAATTTTTCGGTTAAAAGTATATGGTAGGTCAAAAAAAACTATAAATAATTTACACCAGATAGCGTACTCCCAAATCTTGACTGCTGAAAATAAATTATCACAAATATCATAAGATACACTTCCCTAATACAACTAAAAATATAGGTCAAGGTTATGTCCCTATTTCTTAGATTTCATTTTTATTTTATTTAATATTCATTTCACATTCCATTTCAAATGCGTAAACCGAATGGTTCACCACTTATGATCCATAATTTCACATACACCTCATGAACCAATATTTGGTGTCCACATAATTGACCTCCCAACATATTCCAGTCCATTAGAATCATGGTCCATTAATCAGTGTCCCATAATTAACTAGTTAGTGTGTATTTTATAGACTAATCAAGAAAATACTTCTTAGGATACAAAAGAAATTAAAACTAGAAACTAGGTTTTCCAATATAATTAACAAAAAATAAATCAAAATAGTATGTATATCTGTCATTGAACATATCTCAATATCTTGAAAATAAGGAATTCATCCTATATGAAATGACATGATTCATGAAATGTTAATCCTAAAAGGGTCCTACAATAATTCATGCAATGGGATACCATTATCTCATTTACTTGAAATTAAATAAAACTGAAAATTATATAATTGACATCATCACAATTCATGTTCATCGCATAATTGTTGAATCAATTGAACTGTAATAGTCAAAATTCTGAAAACAAAAATTCCTACACAAGGAAATTTTGTTATTATCATAAATGAGTTAGCTACTCCGAGACACAACTAATCTCCAATTAAAATTCATTCCATGAAATTTATATTTCCTCCCAATAGTAATGAATAAAATAAAATCATCTAGTAATAATTCATATTTTTCCGACCTAGAAGCCAATAAAAGATTCCCCAAGATAGTGGGTCACATGGAATCAAACAGATAACCCTAAATGCTAGAGGCTTCCTATTAGTAGAAAGGGTGTAGGGTGTGTCAGTGGTGAGACTATCCCCTCATGTCATAGTGTAACACAAAATAATAATAATAACATTCAAATATATAGAATAATAAATCTCATAGATAAAATGAAATAAGAATTAACAGTATATATAACTATAATTCTTAAAGTAATTTAATACATAATTATCATCATCTATTGTGTCTAAAAGTCATCCCAAACAGTTATTCATGCATCAATAAAATTCAAGTATAAAAAACACAAAAACATATATCTATAGATAGAATCACGATCCTCAGCTCTGTCTCATTCTCCCACCTTTATAATCATGGAACAATGTCAAAAATGTTAAAATGGCCACTTTACTATGTCCCCTACCACCTCTATATTTTCTGTCTGGGTACAGAATAGCATCTTGAAATGGTAATGAGATACAATACCAATATCTTAACACCATGGGATTATATAAAATGTGATATATGTGAAATATAATCTACTATAGAGGGATTGGTATATAACATATAGGACTGTAGTACCAGTATATTCACTTGGAAAATGTAATGACATTATGCGATACAATCAATACAAACAAGGAACCCTAAAATCATGTGTAAAGCTCCTACACCAAGGTGGAAGTAATGTAGAAATAAATTAACACCATGAAAAACCATCTAATAAAAATATCATAACACCCATGACCACACTATATAACGTATATTTTCATTTCATCCAAAATCATGTTGTATAATAAGGTGTATCAAAGAGACAATTTCTGATCCATATAATTTGTAATGTCAGAACACACAAGTTTCTCCATGGTGTAGTGTAGTAATTCGTCCTTATTATATCCCAAGATCATCGTGATGGAAACATAGTTATACATGAGTTGGGGTCCAAGGAGCATGTGAACAGACCATGTCCACTGTGATCCTAAACAATCCATATCCAATGAGTATCAAGACTAAATGTATCCCATGGAATCAAGGCCAAAAGATAAATCTCATCCAAGTAATCCACTACCACATTCAATATATAAGGACTAACATCCATTGAATCACAAGTAATCATTCATCGTTTGTTCATTTTATCAATTCCAAAGCCTTTGAATTCCTTAAGTACACCACTCATATACCAATTCACATTCTATTACATTCAAAAAATGAGTTTTTATACTCATATAATAATTAAACGTCATGATGTTAAGAAAGTAGAAAAAATTTATTACATGTACAAGAATGAATAACTTCTCACAATTAATCAATTCAATCTAGTTCAACAATTAATGGAAATCCTCTAACTATGAAAGCTACAAAACACATAGACCAAAAATGGTATATTAATGAAGAAACTAAAAGTCACACCCCCAAGAGTGTACGTGGTAGGGACTAAAACCACCAACAAGTATCAAATAACTACTGTGAGTACCTAATGGTATCTAATATATTGATATTAAATGTCCAAATCATTTTAGGGGTGAAACTGAAAAGTTATTCATGCCTAAATATAGAAATTAGATATATAAAGAATCAAACACCTAGAGTAAAGTATATACAAACTATAGAAGGTCTATAGTAGAATGATCATCCTGTGTCTGAATCTGATTTGACATAGATTGAGGTAAAAATGAATTATGGAAGAAGAACCTGGAAATATGTCATGTTATCTTATATCTAAATAACTATGTTGACTTCAAGAATAACAATTAATGTTATGAAATTAACTGATCACTCACCGAAACAAATCCAATGTAATTTATGGATCCTGATGCCAAGATTAGATGGAGAATTAGTGGAATAAACTATAAATTATATATAATGTCTCAGATTTTCCATGTATTATTTTCAAATATTATATGGCTTTATTCTAATACAATAATTGTTGACAGTGTGTGATTCCGTGGCTCGGAGTGTCCAGAATAAATGTTTGAAATAAATTAATCTTTTAAACATCACATGCGAGATGTTTTTATGAAAAAGTGGGATAACATTTAAATGGTTGTTCGGATCAAAAATCTTAGGGTCTCATTGCCTTTAGAGCAGTGACCTTACCTTAGGCAGGGCCTAACATTGGCAGACAAGGGTCAACTGCAAAAGATATCTTTTGGTCTTTTTAATGAAAATAAAATGAATTATTAATTTAATTTATCTTAAATGTCTCCATAACCCAAAGGAGCTTATTTTATATTAATAAGAAAAAGCCTAGTTTTAGAAACATAATCCTGGAGAACTCCCAGAATCCTCTGGTTCATTGGAGAGGATCCATCCTTGGAGCATTCTTGACAGACGCTGATGAACGAAAATGTGCAGATCATTACACAACGAGATTGAAACCTGAGAAAGGAACAATATCTATCTTCATGGATGACCATGGTATGGGTTGATATTTCAATTCTTGTTTTCCCTATTCTAGGATTATGAAGAGAACACAGATCAACCAATAAATAGGTTGACATGTGGATCGTGCGTTCTTGCAGGATGGTGTAAACTTCTGTTTCTTATTGGGTTTTTAATTTGATAATTGATATCATGTTAATTGCTGAGTTGTTTTAGATTTTCCTGTTAATCCTATTAATTGGAGAGGATCAAATCTAGGAAGAATGAATAAGGATGTGTGTTCCTCCTTTGTTCATTTAATCTATTCCCTCTTTTTAACAACACGTTCTTTGCATTCTTCATGGGGTTATGAACAACAGATTATTGTGCATCCGTTTCACAATTCATAGATTCCATATTGAGATTTGACATCCTAATGAATAAAAGGTGGTGGGACAACGATGGTGATAGAAGAATCGACATAGTTCAGAAGAAATATTTCATTGACCACTCATTGTATGGATAATAAAATATAGTTTTTAGGGACGATCAAATCCCTGAAACCTCCCAGAACATCGATAAGAAGTCGGGGTGACCATAACATTCGAGATAGATGGAAAATGAATCATCAGATCGAAGATCAGAACATCACCAAGGTGAGGCAGAGTAGGTTCATGATTCTTTATATTTTCATAAAACACGGCGTGTATCACAAATAAATCGTCGTGTGGTACCGATGATGGCATATAGGGTTTGTACACTGCACGTGATGAAGAACACGACATACCTCCCATGAGACATGGCATGTGGGACCCATCCATCGGTAACTGGAGTTCTGTGTAACATGAAGCACTAACACTGTGTGTGACCTTTTCATAAGGCGTGTTGGTCCTTACACATACTAGGCGTGTATCTCAGAAGATATACAGACACGGGGTGGGTAAATGTTCATGTACTCGACAACACGACTAGAACAAGCCAAATTCATGGGATAACCGATGTACTAGTTACACGGGATCGAACACACAAGTTGAAATTGTGTATGGGGACACAACCATGCACACTAATGGAAACTCAGTTACACAGACGTGTAATGTAGTCCTTACTACATTTTGTGTACTTACATGTCTACACGTGAAGTTCTTCTAACTCGGGCTATTTCACACGTGTAGTACCCAGAGTCGAGAGACACGCAGTGTGACCCTTATTGATTCCATGTATTTCCTGGAATGTAGCTTGATTATCTTGTCCACCATATCTTGGACATGTTTTCTTTTGGGATAACACCCCATTTTCTCTTTCCCTTGAAGGTCATGTATCATTTCCTTCAATAGGAGTATGATTCCTTTAGCTGGACTTCCTGAGGTAGACTCAGGTATCCCTCTGAGAGGCCTGGAGAGAGATCATCTCTCTATTATTTACCCTCGGTGGAGTTAGGTAACAATGTCAATACTCTTACATGATGTTTATCCTCTACATAGAAGGTTAATCTGAATGAGTCATGGTATCCACCAAGTTCTTGGCAGTGATCCTCATCTGAGTATAGTGATCTCTCCGAACATAGGAGTGTGTTCTCATGGAATGAGTCTTCTTATCTATCACGACCTTTCCCGATGAATGGTACTTATCGAATGGATGTAATCAGGGCTATAAGAAATGTCGAGTGAGTTCGCCCAGACGAGTACATTCTATAACCTTTAAACTGAGTCCCTAGCGGTGGTATGCTGTTGTGGGAATTGTCTCTAGACTACGAGTTTTAGTTTTGAGTATATCTAGATTGTGTTACTCTTGCTATATGCTCAGTATAAAAATTCAATGTAGAGATGACTATAAATTTACCTTGGTAATTTCATTGTGGTTTTCAGGGTACCCTATGGAGTATTGTTATTCTCACCCCGACATGGGATTTTCCTACATGTGTCGTGTTTTGTGCATATTGGTGGAATTTTGATGGAGTCTCGGGTGGACCGGGACCTTAATGATCTTTCTGAGTTCCCTATAGGCCAAGGTGTTCCTACAGCTATGACCAGCAGTCCCAATACCTCTTTGTGTATACATGTTGGAATTTGTTGTTTTCTTTGAACAAGGTGACATGAACTGAAAACCATTCCATGCCTCAGGAATTTATTAAATCAAAATGTTAAAATGGAAACACGGGGTGTAATACGCTTACACGATCACCAAGTTGTAGAGACAAATAGGTTAGACAATGAGGAATAGAGGAGAAAAAAAGGACTTTCCAGACCTTCTCTTTATTTCATTAGAAAATTCTTATTTTCCATAAAGAGACCATCCAAGCTCAAACTGTACTACAGACCACATCAAACCAGTGGAACAAAAATGTGGTTCTAGAAACTCCATCAAAACCCAGAAAAAGTGTTGGTAATAATGACCACATTCATTCCCCACATCAGAAATGAATCCCGTGACTATGTTTCCTACACAAGAGCAGTATAAACTGTGGGTCTAAATAAGTGCAATGTTAATTAAGAAACAAGAATATAAGGATAGAAAGCTCCATACCCAATCAACTCCCAGTCAACTAAGCAGACCAGACCCGAGGAGTCAAGTAGAATCTGCTTCATGTTGCTGAACCACACATCCAGAAGTGAGAAAAAAAAAGTAATGCTCCATATGTCTCTGAGAGCATCTGGGAAGTCTGATAAACGACAGACAAAAGGCTACCAACAAAGAGAAATCCAGGAATACAATCTTCTATGACATACGTTCAAAATGGAGATAGAAACTGAAAAGAGTCCTCAAAGTCCATGCAAGATCGATGCAAGTCAGAGTCTGAAAATCAAATCATAAAGGATTGCTTGCAAACAACTATTATTACCAAGCAATAACATTGAAATAAAAATGGCGATTCCTTTTAAATTCATCAACCACTCTAAGGAACATTCTCTTCCCGAGTTGTAAATAGTTGTTAGCCGTTATTTCCCCATTCTTGTATTGTCGGAATGCATGTCCGTCATTTTCATCCATCCATGCTCCGAGTTCCTCATAGATATAGAAATTATTATCAATTTTAATAGAATCCAAAAAGGCCGAGTCAGTTTCAGGATCACTTTCAGAGCAATCTGAGTAATATGATTGAGAGGAAAATGCGGATTTTTGTTTTCATACTCTCATTTTTGTGGGATCGTATTCTGAACCAGTTTTATTTTTTTCACTTTACTTCTATTGTACTCATTTGGTTGGGTTTAGTTGAATGAATGCATTTTTTTCCATATTGGTTTCATCATTTCTGAATTTGTGTTCTTGGAGATGTGTGTGTGTGTAAAGGTACATAGGAAATTCCTCCCGTGTTAGTGATATGCCAACTCGGTGCTAGTCACCAACCACTAGCCTATTAGAGGCATGCTAGGGGAGTTGCGGCTCAGGGCCCACATGGATGTGTGGGGACAGAGTGGTATCAAATATGGTCAGTTCTACCATATGGATAAGAGTTTTTGAGATTGGTTTGGGGAAATAGTGTTATGTGTTTCGAGCTTGGATTTCAAGCCAATGAATCCAGTGTCGGTGTGGGCGGCTAACATATCCATACACCAGGACTCTGATAAACTTATTTTCGACTCGGTACATGAAAAAACTAGTTGAGGGGATGTAAATGAATGGTACCTACATCATATATGAATGTGTTTTGTTTTCCATGTCATTTGTGTCAGCTATCCAGATATACCCATTGACCATTGTACATATCGGTTCCTTATAGAATGCCTTCATGATGCATACCCGCTAGGATTCGACATCACTATCACAAGGATCACCCCCTTAGTGGCGAGGCTTTGATAAAAGGACCAGTTACCCATGTGTTTCTTCCAGGTGATGTACTTGCTATACCACCACCAGTGGAGCTGCATGTGGTACCAGTAGTACCGACCGTCAAGGGGCGCAGGCTGAACGCGGTGCTTGAGTTCCATAGATAGAGACCCATTAGGTTCTGAGCCAAGATGGACCCTTAGGTAGCTGAGGATAGGCATGAGGTGGTGACTAGTGTTTTCCATCTAGTGAGGACACATGGAGACCAGATGGTGATCCTAGGAGCGATCCATCTTCATCATTTAGCAGGATGATGGTGGATTATGATCACAAAGACTCATGATGAGGAGAATTTTTCATAAATAGAGTTTCAACAACTTTTTAGGGAAGTGTTATCTCTAGTTGTGCTGAGAGAAGTTCTTATACAAGATCTTATTCAGCTCTAGCAGGGTACTTTAATGGTGGCTAAATGTTTATCGAGGTTCAAAAACCTCTCCAGGTACTCGATGGATATGGTCAGGTACTAGTACTTAGAGCTCGGACCTTCGAGAAAGGTTTACTATGGGATATCTAAGATATTGTTGTTCTTTTATGCATTTTATTTTATATGTTATTGCACGAGCGAGCCTTGGTGATTGAGAGATTCTTGGCATAGCAGAGACAACCAACGATAGTTAGAAGCATGGAGATAGGTGTAGAGTCCTAAAGAGTAGGGATCCAATGTTAGGAAAAAGGATCAGGATGTGGGAGACATCCCAGGAGGACCCAGGATAGGAATTGGCAGTCTAGGACTCTGAGGATTGATCCAATCATCCTATGGAGAGGTGATTTACTCGATTGACGGTAAGAGACATATCTCTAGAGACTGTCTGACTCGTCAAGCTACTGAGAGAGAGGCGGTTGATGGACCACCGAATTAGAGGCAGCGAGTCGAAAAACAGACCCTCCAATTGGTAGATGAGGTAGAGGATATGTGATACCTATAGGTGGTGGAAGAATCTTTGATTTACTTCCACCACCACCCCTAGGAGGTCCGCACCGAGCTCATGGAGATGGAGGACAAGGGTGGGGACAACTGCATGCAATCGAGTTGTACGACCCAGTGCCTCTAGGGATGATCCATGGTATGATCTGTGTTTTTTATACCATATCTAATGTACTTATAAACACAAGTTCTAGTCATTCCTTAATCGCCACATGTCATGTATAGAACTGTGAGATTTTGGTAGAGTCATTGACTTGACCCATATGCTTGGAGACACCTACAGGAGGAGACTCGATGATCACACACCTTTTCAGAAAGTGTGATGTAAAGACCCTAAGCATAATGTATATTGACATTACATTACTTTTTCGGAATACTTAGTACATAACAAACACACACACATAAGGACCGTAATAGTTTAGTGTCTTTGGAAACTCAGAATATAATCTTTTAATCGTGGTGAAAGATCTTCAACATCTCCCATAAAGATCTTCCTTTTTTTACCTAAAACCTTTCTTTATATCCCAGGGAAAAGAAAACATAAAATGGTGAGCTCAAATGCTCAGTAAGGGTAAAAAAAAAGAAATATCAATCACATCATATACATAAGAACATAACTTTTGAAAATATTAACCTGCAAAAGAAATCATAATTTCATAACATGGGATAAATCATAGTAGTGAAATGTAATCCCAATAATCATAACTTAAAAAATGAAAATTTTTGGCATACACACATAATCATAGAGAATAATTTATTATTAGTCAAGACTCATTGTGAAGACTATCTTAGCGGACAAAGTCCATTTCTGAACCGAGTTCACTCCTCGTTTCAGTCCTGTTTCACTGAACCGGTTTAACCTGCCGTTCCAGCCATGTCTATCTCATGAGATATAAAATCTTTACCCAATGCATTGGAGGGGGATATAGGTCCCACCGATCTCATAATGATACCATTCTTATGTGTGCCAGAAAATCATAAACCATACATCATAGCATAACCCATGTAATAAAAATGTGAATCTTAAACATCGTGACATTATAAAAAAATTCATATAAGATAAAGGAATTCAGAAAAATAATTCCATCACAACATAATCAAATCAATTTAATAATAGGGATAGAGATAGAACCCTTTATTATCTTAGATGGAAAATAATTTTGATAAAACACTTGAACACCATTCTTGAGGAAAATATCTTTTCTACATCAAAAACACTTTTCCTTTCTTAACATGTCATACAATTTGAAACTAAAAGAACATGATTAAAAATAAACTTGAAAACTTTTAAAGGAAGATTCTTGGAAATAATGTTTTAATAATACATTCATGCCGTATAAGTTAAAAAACATTCTTCTCAGACTTTTGTCAGAAAAGTCAAAAAGTATCTCGTACGAAAAGCGACAAAAGATTCCTTTCAAATCTTTTACTAAAAACTCACCGAAGGGTAAAATTGGATTTAAACAATTGTAGGTGGATGTAAATAATATTAAATATTGAAGAAACATGGATGTGGATGATAAAATACACCCTAGAAAATTCCAAAGTATAAACAATCTTAGATAAAAATGAGATTGTGATATTTCCCTTACCTTAGGTCTGATTTGCTTCGTAAGTGTCCGAACCTCCTCTTCTTTGAAGTGCCTCTTTGAGATGTCCTTTTAGGGCACTAAAATTGGTCTTTGAGGAAGACCAGAACCTCTAGGATGTTGATATGGAAGTGGAGAAGAGAATTTGGCAGGGGTTGTCCGAGCATGAAGGCTCAAAGTGGTGTGAGGAAGAGAGGGCGGATGTGCCCTTTTATAAGGGAGGAGAGGGGCACCTTTGGAATAACTAAATATATTATTTTATTATAAAGCCAAATTCGGTTTTAAATAGCTCCAAATTGATTTATTTAGAAGCTAAGGTGGGTAGGGGTCGAAATACTCTCATATAATAGAATTTAGACAAGTTTAGGTTCCTATTTTAACCATATCATTTATATTTAACTTTATGTTAGATAATTTTACTTTTACCATGTCTTTTTGTGTTCTTATACTATAAGGTTAATAAACTTACTATAAAATGTCAAACGAACCTCAAGTTGTTTATTAATAATATATATAACCATATCTTAGTCATTTGGCTGAACCTTAGATTTTTAGGAATAAAATAACAATTAATAATATAATATTTAAAAAAAACTATTTTATGTCAATTTTGACACTATTTTGAAATTTATTTTTTTAAAAATCATATCAGAATGATCAGTTCGAAAAAAGTTAATTAAATCAATACTTCCACGTCATATTAACCTAGAAAATTATTGGAATGCATAAAAAGTCTCAAATTACATTTATTTGGGTATTTATAACATCAATTATGTCAATATTTCATTAATAAGATAATTACTGCATCATCTTTGTGTCATAAATAAATTAAATTATTTACAGTCTAAAAATTACAAATAAAATACCATTATGTAGTAAATCTTTTTATCTTTCTAATGAATATTTATAGTCTAATTTATCTTATATATAACCCTATATTAAAAATGATTTCCTTATTAAACTTTTATTTTAACTATTTTAACCCTTCTTTAAATAAATTAATAATAAATGTCCTAATCTAATCCAAGTGGGCTTAAATGGTCATATTTTATTCCTAAGGTTGTTTCTGGATGAATTACACTTATCCAATAGAATTAGGACATGTGTTAGTGTAATAATAATATCATTTTTACATTTAATTACCATATTTACTTTTAACCGTGGTAAAAAAAGTAAAAAGTTACTATTCACCAAAAAATTATTTTCATCTCATTGAACCACATTTTACTTACTGACATCAACCGTGTCTCTCAGATTTTTTAAATTTCACTCACAGAAGCGATAAAATTAATTTTTATGAAAAAATCATTTTTTTAACTACCACTTAGAGGTTTCACTATTCATCAAAAAATGAAAGTTTCTAGAAAAATAACAAAAATTAGGCCTAATCTATATTTGATATTATGAATTAAAAAATGATGTCTATTTTACCAAATTCAAAATATCATTTTCATTAATTAATTTAAAAATTAATTCCTGTCGTCAAAACAAATAGCGTGTTCTTAAGAGATAATAACTATCAAAAGATTTACAGTTGTTTATGTCTGGTTTAAATATGAAATTATATCAAATAACCAACATTGTATTAAATTGTAAAAATATATTCTAAATATACTTTAAAACCACTCAAGTTAATAATTTATCACTATTAATTATTTCTATTAAAAAGGTTGTTTTTAATTAAAATTTAGTAATTTTCACTATTCATCAGAAAATGAAAGTTTTCTGAAAAGTACCAAAATATCACCCTAAGATAATTTCGATATTCCGAATCCAAAAATGAAGTCCATTCTGAAAATAAAATTTACAAAATTTCAAAAATGGTTATTACTCTTCATAACGGCTAGTTTTAATAATATTTTAATAGCATATCGTTGTTTAGTGAAACTCGGTATTGCGTACTACACACGCTATCGAGGAACGTCGCGATTGCATGTAATGCAAGGCAAGTCAAGGATGCGTGTTGTGAAAGATTCTTTTGGTGTAGCATACAACACAAGACATTAATGAAATTAAAAAGAATATTTTTCATAAAATCTCGGGGTGTTACATTCTACCCCCCTTAAAATGAATTTCGCCCTCGAAATTCGTCGGGGTTAATAATGGTTTACTACTCGAAAGTTTCTTTAATAGAAACCCACATCATAAAAAGGAATAACAAAAACAATCTTTAAAAACAAAAGTATGAAACGTAACGGTTACCCAAATAAACTAATCACTGGGTTTCCACATAGGTGAAAATATGGATATGGGATAGAAATCTAATCGTCATGTTCTGATGGAGAGTGGTAGAGAACATGGCTATGGAAAATCCAGCAATCACAAGCCATAAATTTGTGATGATCTAGGGTACCATCTGATTCATCGGATATAAGGGCACTAGGACAACATTTTTTGGTTTTCAAGATCATTTCCCTAAAGTTGAAGATTTTGAATTAGAATAAATACTTACTTTATTTTGGTACAATCTCACAGTTATTCGTGCTTTGAACAATTTCCACTTCATCTCTTAAAGAGATGACGTTGAATTTGTTATTCATGAAGTGTTAATAGATCATGTGATAGAATGATGGGTCATTCCATCTGTTTCCAACAAAAGGTTAGCAAAAGATATCAAATATACATAAGTCCATCTATGGAAAGGTTAATTGTTTAAGATTCCAAAAATAAACTGATACTTCATATATCATACCGTGTAATAAAATAAAACTAGTTTCTACTAACCAGTGACTTCCTGTAGGCCAGTGGTAGGCGATAAAGGCCAGTCGCACTTCGGTTGTGGGTTCGATTCCCACAGCCTTGTCCGACGTGATGGGATGTCGCCCGTCCTGTAGGCTGTCCTTTTTCTAAAGCTATATTACTATAACATCCCATCAATAATATCGAAAAAATTTCTATCCTAACATATATCCAACATAATCCATTCCAGTCTTTAGGCTTATCTAAAATAATTCGGTCCAAGCTCATAGTATAAATAAAATGATTACTTGAAATGTCACATAACAATCACGTGAATGCCATCATTTATCCCCCATATATCATAAGATATATCTCGTTGGTCAAATTACAAACATGTGAATACCTTAATCATGTAATATCTTGAAGAATGAATACCCATTAATTGAACCATAGCGAAAACATGAATGCAGTCAAAAGTTAACTCTTTCCACATACCAAAATCCAAAAATTCTATATACTCAAACAATGATATAACCTTATCCTTATATCAGTCATGAGCTCATTAATACGGTCAAACATTTCATTTTCTCATTTTCCTTTCATTATGTGCATATCATCTTTTTTTCCAAAAATATCTTAATCACATTCTATGGTTACCGATACCATTGAAAACCACAGTATACCAATACATACATATTCCAATATTCCACGATACTATATACAACATTATTTTGGAATCCCATTACATAAACACTTAATCATTCCACCACATCGTTGTCATATTCAACATCGCCAATAGTGATCGCATGTGACTTCCATTTGCCCTTTTCCTTAAGTGGTTTCTCATGTCGATCATCCCTAACCCTTGGATTAGGGAATTTATTAGCATAATGCCCCATTTCCTTGCACTTGAAGAATTGAAGTTTTGGTGGTGCGTTCTCTGCAGTCTTTTCTTTATTCACATCATTAGAAACCCTTTTTCCATTACATTGACAATCAGCTGCTCGATGACCTTCTTTTCCACACTTAAAACATGTTCTATTCCCTTTAAGACAATCTCCACCAGGATTCATTCCACACTTTGAGCATAAAGAAACATTTATCTTCTTTTCACCATTATTCTGAGATTTCTCCTTGAACTCCATCTTTTATTTCTTGTCAAAACTTTGAGATGGATATGTAACACCAACTTCCATTTCTACCTTGATAGTACAACGCTCAATTTCTTCATAGCTACTGAAGTCTCTTATAGCTAATGCCCTTCGAAGATTTTGTTTTAAGCCACTGAAGAATCGATCAACTTTACTTTTAGGTTGGATGATAAATCCAGATGCATACCTTGCAAGGCTTTTAAAATTATCTTCGTAAATACTAATAGATTCATCATCCTTTTGATTTAGTTCAAGAAACTCCTTCTCCATCTTTGTTCGAAGAATACGAGGGAAGTACTTATTGAAAAATAAGTTCTTGAAGTCGTCCTATTCCATGGACTCAATTTCATATATTGGCCTCGTATTCTTGATAAGATTCCACCATTGATCAGCATCACCTTCCAAATGATACACTGCTAAGATGAATTTATCATGTTTAGAACATTGAAGAACTGAAAATATCTTTTCAATAGTACTGGTCCATTGTTCAGCAACAAGTGGATCAAAAGACCCGCTGAAAGATGGTGGGCGTTGCCTCATGAAGGACTCAATAGAATATTGTTCCCTTTTCTGCTCATTTGGAAGTCCAGAATGATTCATAGCCGGTGTAAGTATATCAATAAGATTTTTCACTCCATCTCCAATAACATTTGTTTGTTTAAGGGGACAATCATTGCATTGTCCATTACATTGATCGACACGGTTCCTTCGGGTTCCATCCATCGTCTAAAACCCAAAAAGAAAAGTGTGAGAGGAAAAAATCACGCTAGGGAAAACAATATAATAAAAGAGGAGTAACTTCAATATCTAACATCTAGGGTTACTGTAATTCTAGTACTATAACCTATAATTATACTTATCCTTTGGTACATCCCTAGACATACCTTAGAAATATCTCTAGGGATCTCACTAAAGTTCTCACATCCTAGTTTCCAAAGGTTGACTAAACCTCCCTCTGATACCAACTGTAGAGACCCTAAGAATAACGTACATGGACATTATATTACTTTTTCAGAATACTTAGTACATAACAAACACACACACACACAAGGACCGTAATAGTTTAGTGTCTCTGGAAACTCGGAGTATAATCTTCTAATCATGGTGAAAGATCTTCAACATCTCCCATAAAGATCTTCCTTTTTTTACCTAAAACCTTTCTTTATATCCTGGGGAAAAGAAAACATAAAATGGTGAGCTCAAATGCTCAGTAAGGGTAAACAAAAGAAATATCAATCAAATAATATACATAAGAACATAACTTTTGGAAATCTTAACCTGAAAAACAAATCATAATTTCATAACATGTGATAAACCATAGTAGTGAAATGTAATCCCAATAGTCATAACATAAAACATGAAACTTTATGGAATACACACATAATCATAGAGAATCATTTCATATTAGTCAAGACTCATTTCAAGACTATCTTAGTGGACAAAGTCCATTTCTGAACCGAGTTCACTCCTCGTTTCAGTCCTGTTTCACTGAACTGGTTTAACCTGCCGTTCCAGCCATGTCTATCTAATGAGATATAAAATCATTACCGAATGCATTGGAGGGAGATATAGGTCCCACCCATCTCATAATGATACCATTATTATGTGTTCCAAAAAATCATAAACCATACATCATAGCATAACCCATGTAATAAAAATGGGAGTCTTAAACATTGTGACATCATAATACAATTCATATAAGATAAAGGAATTCATAAAAATAATTCCATCACAACATAATCAAATAAATTTAACAATTGGGATAGAAACAGAACCTTTTATTATCTTAGATGGAAAATAATTTTTATAAAACACTTGAACTCCATTCTTGAGGAAAATATCCTTTCTACTTGAAAAACACTTTTCCTTTCTTAACATGTCATACAATTCTAAACTAAAAGAAGTTGATTAAAAATAAACATGAAAACTTGTAAAGGAAGCTTCTTTGAAATAATATTTTAAAACTCCATTCATTCGATATAAGTTAAAAAAACATTCATCTCAGACTTTTGTCAGAAAATTCAAAAAGTACCTCGTACGAAAAGCGACAAAAGATTCCTTTCATATCTTTTACTAAAAACTCACTGAAGGGTAAAATTGGATTTAAACAATTGTAGGTGGATGTAAATAATATTACATATTGAGGAAACATGGATGTGGATGATAAAATGCACCCTAGAAAATTCCAAAGTATATACAATCTCGGATAAAAATGATATTGTGATATTTCCTTTACCTTAGGTCCGATTTGCTTCGTAATTGTCCGAACCTCCTCTTCTTTGAAGCGCCTCTTTGAGATCTCCTTTTAGGGCACTAGAATTGGTCTTTGAGGAAGACCAGAACCTCTAGGATGTTTCCAGGGAAGTGTAGAAGTGAATTTGGAAGGGGTTGGCCGAGCTTGAAGGCTCAAAGTGGTGTGAGGAAGAGAGGGAGGAGGTGCCCTTTTATAAGGGAGGAGAGGGGCACCTTTGGAATAACTAAAAATATTATTTTATTATAAAGCGAAATTCGGTTTTATATAGCTCCAAATTGATTTATTTCTAAGCTAAGGTGGGGAGGGGTCGAAATCCTCTCATCCAATAGAATTTAGACAAGTTTAGGTTCCTATTTTAACCATATCATTTATATTTAACTTTAAGTTAGATAATTTTACTTTTACCGTGTCTTTTTGTGTTCTTACACTATAAAGTTAATAAACTTACTATAACAAGTCAAACGAACCCCAAGTTGTTTATTATTAATATATATAACATTATATAAGTCATTTGGATGAAGCGTAGATTTTTAATAATATAATAACAATTAATAATATAACATTTGTTTTAAAAACTATTTTATGTCAATTTTGACTCTATTTAGTAATTGATTTTTGTAAAAATCATAATAGATTGACTAGTTCTAATAAAGTTAATTAAATCAATATTACCATGTCATATTGACCTAGAAAATTAGTGGAATTTATAAAAAGTCTCAAATTACATTTATTTGGGTATTTATAACATCAATTATGTCAATATTTCATTAATAAGATAATTACTACATCATCTTTGTGTCATAAATAAATAAAATTATTTAATGTCTAAAAATTACAAATAAAATACCATTATGTAGGAAATATTATTATATTTCTAATTAATATTTATAGTTGAATTTATCTTTTGTATAACCCAATATTAAAAATGATTTTCTTATTAAACGTTGATTTTAACCATTTTAACCCTTCTTTAAATAAATTAATAATAAATGTCCTAGTCTAATACAAGTGGTCCTAAATGGTCATATTTTAATCCTAAGGTTGTTTTTGGTCGAATTACACTTATCCAATAGAATTAGGACATGTGTTAGGGTAATAATGATATCATTTTTACACTTAATTACCCTATTTACTTTTAAGTGTGGGAAAAAAAGTAAAAAAGTTACTATTCACCAAAAATTATTTTCATCTCATTGAACAACATTTTACTTACTGACATCAACGGTGTCTCACTGATTTTTAAAATACCACTCACAGAAGCGGTAAAATTAAGTTTTATGAAAAATTCATTTTTTTAACTACCACTTAGTGGTTTCACTATTCATCAAAAAATGAAAGTTTCCAGAAAAATACCAAAAATTAGGTCAAAGATATATATGTTATTTTGAATTCAAAAATGATGTCTATTTTACCAAATTCAAAACATATCAGCTGCATTAATTAATTTAAAAATTAATTCCCGTCGTCAAAACAAATAGCGTGTTCTTAAGAGATAATAACTATGAAAAGATTAACAGTTGTTTATGACTGGTTTAAATGTGAAATTACATCAAATAACCAACATTGTATTAAATTGTTAAAATATATTCTAAATATACTTTAAAACCACTCAAATTAATAATTTATCACTATTATTTATTTCTATTAAAAAGGTTGTTTTTAATTAAAATTTAGTAATTTTCACTATTCATTAGAAAATGAAAGTTATCCGAAAAGTACCAAAATTTCACCCTAAGCTAATTTTGATATTCCAAATAAAAAAATGAAGTCCATTTTGAATATAAAATTTACAAAATTTCAAAAAAGTGGTTATTGTTATTCATAACAGCTAGTTTTAATAATATTTTAATAGCATATCGTTGTTTAGTGAAACTCGATATTGCATACTACACACGCTATCGAGGAACGCCGTGATTGCGTGTAATGTAAGGAAAGTCAAGGATGCGTGTTGTGCAAGCTTCTTTTGGTGTAGCATACAACACAAGACATTAATGAAATTAAAAAGAATATTTTTCATAAAATCTCGGGGTGTTACATGTGATCTTAAACTTGGAGGTGAGAGTTTTTGTTGGAACCTCCTGGAGGTAGCGTCAAGCCCTTACGATGTCATTCACAGTATAGACTGGCTATCTTTAGTCCATTCCTAGATTGACATATTTAGGTGAGGATGGTGGTGTGTCTGCAGCAACGGGACGAGGTTATCCTTTAGTGGTGAATAGGAGACCTAGGAATCACAGAATGGGCTCATGAATAAAAGGGTGAAGCCGATCACTCGGGAGTTGGCTCACCTTACCATCACAGTAGAAGATTTTGTGAGCTTCCAGTTTCTAGAAGTAATGGTGGAGTGCATGGATTCCTTTCTTGAAGATGTTTTAGGACTACCTCCCCACCAGGAGATTGACATCTGCCTTGACTAGCATCCTGGGACGACACCAATATCCTCACCAACATATTGTAGGATCCCACAGAGCTGTGTGAGATGAGGGTAGAAATAGAGGATTTATAGAGAAAGGGTTTTGTAAGACCAAGTGTTTCACCCTGGATGATCCCAATTTTTTTTACCAAGAATGAAGACGGATGTTTGAGATTGTGCGTGGATTAATGGCGCCCGAACCATGTGATGATGAAGAACGAGTATCCAATGCTGAGGATCGACGACCTCTTCGACCATATAAGAAGAGAAAAATGGTTCTTGAAGGTTGACCTTCAGTTTGGTTACCACCAGTTATGAGTACGGGATGAGGATATACTGAAGACAACATTCAGATGTGTCTACAGTCACAATGAGTACTTTGTGATTTCATTAAGCATAATGAATTACCCTATAGTGTATATGTGACTTATGAACCAGATATTCCAACTATTTTTAGACCAGTTCATTGTAGTCTTCATCGAAAACATCCTTGTGTAATAATCATCAGAGGAGGGGCATGTGTGACACCTGTGGATGGTTCTAGACTTACTATGATAGCACTATCATTATGATAAGCTCTCAAAGTGACATTTCTATATTTATGAGGTTTACATTATGGAGAGTTTCATCTCAGTAGATGGAGTAACTGTAGACCCAACCATAGGGGAGGCAGTGTTAGCACGGGGGCCACCTTGGTGCATGACGGAGGTACGAAGATTCCATATATTGGTAGGATATTACAAGGGATTCATTCTTTATGTTTCCTGGATATTATAACCAATTACATTCTTGACCATAAAGGGGCAACAATACATGTGTATGGAGATGTGGCAGGAGGATTTCGAGCATTTTGTGGCAAAGTTTGCTGAGCACCGATATTTTGAGATTTCCAGAGGAGGGGGTCACGTACATAATTTTTGGCAATGCATTAGGGACCAGGCTTGGTTGTTTCCTGATGAAGAGATAGGAAGTTATTTCTTATGTTTCACTCCATCTTAGGCCACATGAACAGAACTATGAAACCCGCGAACTCAAGTTGGCAGTGGTAGTATTTTCATTGTAGATGGGTCAAAACTACCTTATATGTGAGTGGTTTATCATCTACTAAGAACACAAGAGCCTCAAATACATCTTATCATATAAGGATATTAACCTGAGGTAGACGATATGGATATTGATCCTCTAGGATTTTGTCTTTGAAATCGTTTCTACTCTTATAAAGGGGAACGTTGTGTCAGATGCCCTCATCATGAGGTCCAGCTCACAGCTGTTGAGGGAGGAGACATAGTAGTTACCCTCGTTAGAATTATCCTTCATGGATAGAGAGGATTCAAATTACCTTTAGTTTATGGTTGTCACCCCTATACTCATACAGTGATTTAGGAAGGCATAGCTTTGGGATGTCGATTATGAGGCTTTACATGATATGTTATCCACATGACATGCTCTTGATGGATATTCGCAATGTGGGGAGCACATTGTTTTTTCAAATGAATCATTGATGTACAATTGGAGTTGTGGGAGGAGGTCGTGATGGAGTTTCATACATCCCACTTAGAGGTGCACCCTGTTATGGTGATGATGTTCCATGATCTACGACGGCAGTTCTGGTGGTTAGGTATGGAGAATGTTGTAGAAGAGTTCTTTTCCCGATGGCATACGGGCTAACAGATGTAGCCTGAGCACCAGGTTCCAATAGTGTTAACTCACACATAGAAGTTCCCCAGTGGAATTGGGGTTGAATACAAATGGACTTCGTCATGGGTTTATAATGGACATCCAAGTGGCATGATTTCATATCAGTGATCGTTGACCCACTCACCATGTCATCCGAATTCCTAGCTATTAGGGAGAATAGTTCTATAGAGACCATGATATGCCTCTACATGCAGGAGATAGTTCAGATTCATGAAGTCCCGTAGATGATGGGATCGTATTGAGATGCCTGCTTCACATCCTGGTTGTGGAAGGGATGGAAGGTTGATTTTGGGACCCAGCTACACTTTAGAACAAAGTTTCTTCCCCAGAAAGATGGTCATAAAGAGAGGACCATTCTAGTTATAGAGGTTATGTTGTAGGAATGTATCATGGAAATTGGAAAATGAGGGGAGGACCAAGTTCCGTTTGTTTAGTTTTCATACAATTACAACTACAACTCCACATTTGGCATGGCACTGTTTGAGGCCTTACACAGGAGACCGTGTCGATCATCAATTTGTTGGATAGAACACAACTAATGGGTCCATAGTGGGTGTGAGCTACCACCGAGAAGCTCCAGATCATCGTGGAGTAGATGAGGAATACACAAAGTTGGCATAAGTCTTATGTAGACAAGAGACAGAGACATATGGAGTTTAAGGAGTAAGACCATATATTCCTTCAGGTCTCACCTTGATGAGGGTTACATAGATTTGGCTGGGGCGGAAAGTTATCTCTGAGGTTCATTGGACCTTTCCAGTTACTACGTAGAGTTGGTGTGGTGGTGTAACAATTAGCTCTATAGACACTAAAGCACCGAGTACATAATATCTTCCACAAGTCATAGCTGAGGGGGTACGTGCATGGACCATCGCACGTCATCGACTATGGTGAACTGGACATCGAGGATTGAGAGACCATTGCTATGTACCCAGTAGAGATCTAGGATCAATTGGAGAGGATACTTCATGGGAGATCGATTCACTTGGTGAACATTTGGTGGCAGCATGAGAATCATTAAGAGAGCACATGGGTGTGGGAGGCCTAGATTCGTGCCCAATAGCCACATCTGTTTGAGTAGACTTTTGTTCTAGCATTTTGAGGAAAAAAATCCCTAAGGTGGGTAAAATGTAATGTATGAAATTTTTCCTATATTTTTTTTAAATATTATAGGGAATTATTTTAAGACTATAATTTTTGACGACATGATATTCCTAGGCCCGGAGTGCCCCGAATAAATGATTGAAATTAATTAAACATTTAAACATCGTGCACGAGTGCTTTTCATGAAAATGTATAATAACAGTTAAAAAATTGTCCAGATTAGAAATCCAAGGGCACCGTTGTATTCATAACATCGATTTTACCTTAGAAAGGGACTGATATTGACCGGTATGGGTCAACTGATGAAGTTAATTTTTTGAATTTTTAAAGAGAATAAAATAAAAAAATAAATTATTTTATTTTAAATGTTTCCATAACATAATGGTGATTATTTTTTTTAATTTGAGGGAGCCCAGGGATATAATCATAACCCTATAGAACTCCCTACAATCCTCTAGAGATTTTTTGAGGAGCCAGCCTTAGAAGATTCTTGACAAACGTCGATGAACGACGACGTCTGGATCATTTCACACCGAGATCAAATCCCAACCAACAACCAATCTCCCTCTTCATCGATGATGGAGGTAGGGGTTGTTATTTTGATTCTTATTTTCCCCATTATTGGATTAAAGAAAACACAGATTAACCCACAAATAGGTTGACCCACATATCATCCGTTCTTAGTGGTGGGTGTTAATTTACGTTTCTTATTGGGGTTTTAATTCGGGAATTGATATCATGTTCATTGTCGAATTGTTTTTGATATTATTGTTAATACTATTAATGGGGGCTGATTAACACCATGAAAAATGATGGTAGAGGTGTGTTCGTCTTTTGTTCATTGAATCTATTTCATATTTTTAACCCCACGTTCTTCACGTTCCTCCTTGAGTTATGATCAAAGGATCGTTGCGCGTCAGTTTTACGATACAACAATCTCAAATTTGAGATTCAACATCATGAAGACTCAACAGATGTGCTACGACGACGACAGTAGATGAATAGAAATGGTTTAGAACAAATCCTACTTCAACCTTTCTTTTTGCTAATGATCAATTCGAGTATTCGAGGTCGATCGAACCCCTGAAACATCCCTAAACATAGATAAAATGGAGAGTGACCTTAAAATTCATGTTTCGTGTAAAATAGTTTATTAGATAGAAGATCAGAGCATAAAAGAGTTGTCGTAGAGTAGGTAGGGATTTCTGTATGTTTATAGAATACATGACATGTATCACGAAGAATGTGTCATGTGATACTGTCAGTAGAGGATAGGGTTTGTGCGCTGCAAGTGATGAAGAACCCGGAGTGCCTCCGGGGAGACACGGCGTGTGGGACCCATCCTACGACAGCTGGAGTTTTGGGCAATGAGAATCACTAAATTTTTTTGTTACCATTGTCACATTACATGTGGGTCCTTACATGAAATAGATATGTATCTCAAAAGATACACATACATAGGGTGGGTACACGGTCGTGTACTCCACTACATGGCTTGACCATACCACATACAAGGGATAACCCATGTACTGTTTAAACAGGATGGAAAACATGGGTTGAAACTGGGTAATGGCACATAGCCAGATACACAAATGGATCCACGATTACTCAGACACAGCGTGTGGTCCATACGACACGTCGTGTACTTACTTCTCTACATGATGTGTTATTCTGAGTTGGGCCATTTTACATGGGTAGTAACCAGAGTTGAGAGACCTGGCGTGTAACCCTTATAAATGATATTTATATCCTAGATCATGGCTTGAACATCTTGTCCACCATATCTTGGACATATTTCCTTTGGGTTATCACCCCTTTTTCTCTTTCCCCAGAAGTTGAGATATCGTTTCCATCAAATGGAGTAAGATCCCTTCAGTAGGACTTTCAAAGGTAGAGCCAGGTATCCCTATAAGAGGACTGAAGTGAGATCCTCTCTATATTCATGACCCTAGTCAGAGTCAGGTATTGAAGTAACTACTCTTACAGAACACTGATCCTCTACAGAGAAGATGGATCTGTATGAGTCACGGTATCCGCCAAGGCCATGGTAGTGATTCTCATTAGAGTATCATGATCTTTCCCCACATAAGAGTGTGTTATCCCAAAATGAGTGTACGTATAATTCACAACCTTTCCTGTTTAACATTAGTTCTCAAAAGGACATTATCAGAGCTATCAGACTCATGGATTGAGTTATCCTAGGTGAGTCCTACACGAAGCCTTCAAACTGAGTCCCTAGAAGCGGTATGCGGTTGTGTGACTTTCCTCTAGACTACGAGTCTTAGTTTTGAATATATCTAGATTTTTTTAACATTCAATATGTTTAGAAGACATATAATGTGTAATGTTGATGGTACCATTACACTGTGTATTGATCTGTGGTTTTCAGGGTCATATACTTACTATTGTAATACTCACCCCTGCATGGGATTTTCCCGTACGTGTCTTGTATTATTCATAGGAGCATCCTTTTAACGGATTCTAGTGGAGTCTAGGGCCAGACCATGATTTTTGAGTTCCCTATAGGCTACGATGTTCCTACTTCTATGAGAATCAGTCCCAGTTCCTCTTAGTCCATACAGGCTGGACTATGTAGATTGCCGACTGTTGTTTTTGTGGGCCTGTATTCTGGCCCAGTTTTACTTTATGCACATTTACTTCCATTGTAATATGTTGATTGGGTTTAGTTGTATGTATGAATTTTATTTCCATAGTGGTTTTTACATTTCTGCATTTGTGGGATTGGATATGAGTGTTTGTGTACATGTAATAAGGCAATGCCTCCCATGCCAGTGATATGCGTACTAGGTGCTAGTCATAATCCCCTAGCCTATTGGAGGTAGATTTGGGGTGTTTTGGCTTGGGCCCCGCTAGGATGGGTCATGAAATTATCTTTACAAGGATCAATTTAATCGGTTTAATGTTGTCTATGGAGGTGAATGAAAATAAAAAATTAGATTTTTCATATTTTATGGATAATTTGGTTAAATTTCTTGAAGTATACTAGGCCACATGGTTTGAATTCATGGTTGGAAACAAAATTCCCCAACTGTGTTCCCAATACTATACTCCGAGGAAACTGATATGGTTACTGAGAATTGTTTTACTGACCATTATCTTCACATGCATTTTTTCTCTGATTGAAAATTTAATGTCCCCCTCCATGGTGTGTTCCTCGATATATAGTGTATCTGCAAACTGTGTGGGCTCATGTTTCCCTCCACATAGGTCTCATATGGATAGTTAGATCAGGCAGCCTTTGAAACATTGTTTCTACTAAATATGCCACCTACATGATTTTTCCAAAAAAATATGCACTCATAACAAGTCCAAAAGAAACCTGATACCACCATTACCTAAAATGGTATTCACATTAGTACATAAACAATCATTTAAAATGAAATAAAAGGGATCCCTAACTCTTAGGAATTCCCATTATAGTAAAAATATTTTTTTTTGAAATCAAGAAAAAAATATCTTAGTATATCATAGATGCATGTGTTATTTTATTATAAGTGTTAATACATATTTTAATTATGTAAAATTGGAATTAAGAAATAATGCTTATAGTGAACACTATTTTCATTTCCTTGTAGAACCTAAATTGTGTCTCTAATTTATGACCCTAGGTATTGGTATTTTGGGATTTAAAACCACTTGAATATGGATAAGTATGTTAGAGGGATATTTAGAATGGGTTTGGATTATATAAATTGATAAATGTGTTGAAATATTTTTTTTGAAATAAGAATCATATTATTAATGGTAGTGTGATCCTTCATGTAAACTACATGGAAATTTCCCAAATGAATAAAAAATGAGAAATTAATTCAAAAAAAACATAAAAATGAACATATATTTTATGATTGGATAAATATGGTCGAAATATATAAATTTAATAAGATATGGAAAATTTTTAATGGAAAAAATACATGGGTCTTTCCTTTTATGACCCATGGTAAACATAATATATCCTTACCAAGTAATGGTTTGTTTTCATTTTCAATCAAATTATATATTAAAACATAGAAATAAAAAAAGACTACAGAATAATAATACAATAGGTTCATTATTGATCTGAGACATAGCCCCTTTACTTGGATATCACTAGGTAAAAAGAATATTTCCTAAAATTAAACATTGATGAGAAACATAGATGGGGTATATTTTAGCACGATGGTTATTACAACACACATGGACCTATTCCATAGTAATTTAGGGTGTAAAGATAAAACATGACACAAACAAACCTCTAACACAATCCTAATTATATAGATGAAAAAAGGTTATCGAGAAGATATCAAATATCTTCCAGTTTAAAGAAGAAGAATGTTAATGTGTAATAAATAGAGTATAAAAATATTTCTGGGAATGTAATGATAAAATCAAATAATCAAGAAACTAAATTATGTAGAAGTAATAATGTTTATCTGTATGATATGATCTGAAACTCGTGACTCATGAATTTATATTGAGTGATATTTAGATTTTAGTTTTAGATATTTCCTAAAGAAAATGACGATGAAAACTCATTTCTATATTCTCATGATATAATTTAAATGATTGTTATTTTCCACCCTCAGATTCATATATATGAAACTTGTAGAAAGAAAAATTTTCTAACTATTTCAATGGGATCCATCTCACTTCATGTGAGATTCTCTTTGTGTATTAGTATGTTCTAACTCTAAAACTCATCATGCACAAGGGAGTGTGCTTCCAAATTTATCACCACCCACACCAAATTCATCCACATGATATGAAATCAAGATATCTTCTATCCTTATACACAAGAATGACACATTTCATTAATTCAACTTTGTTAAAAAATAAATAACAATCTATAAAATCAGTTTGAAAATTAAATTTAATATTTTAGTATTTATATATATTTAATTCAAAATAAATTGAAATAATAGCATTGATTATATAGAATAGTGACACATTCTAGAATGGTTTTGAACATGTAGTGACTGATTCTTGCAGTGAATCCTTGGAATAATGATAGGATTTAGTGGTGATACACTTGGGAGGTGTCTGATTTAGATGGTGAGACACACAATTTTTTTTCTTGATCTAGATGTTAGTCATGTTAAAACTGACTCGGGATGTATTGAGACATTCTGACACTTATCCACTTTTTTTTTCTAGTGGCGACTCAAAGGAACATTCAATGTATCCTATTCCTAGTCAATTTTGGAACCTAGTAGTTAGATATCCATGATAGTGACTCATCACTAGATGTGATACTTCATTTGTAGTTAGACATCCTTGGTGGTGAGATATTTCTTATGGTGACTCAACCTCAATGGTTAGTATTTATAGACATAACTATATTCTCAAAAATCTGGTTTAAAATGATATTTGATAATATATAATATAATGAACATTTTTATAATTAAAAAAATAACATTTTATTATTAAAATAAGGATCTCATCATTCTCCCCCTTTTGATGATCACAAATCAAAAAAAAATTATGTACTTGTCATCAATGGTAAATCATGAAATTTGAGACATATGGTTTCAAGGATCAATAATGGACATTGGGAATCAATGGTTATATGTAGAATGCGTCCTGTAATGAAATTTAAACACACTCTAATAAAGGAAAATGTTTACACATATAAATAATTTATCATAGGAAAAAAAGTATATCACATAGTCTCATTGGAATGTATAGACATATATTATAGAAAATAAATATCACTCATAAAGAAATTTCAAAATATATCTCTCTTCATTTTGAGATTATCAAAAAGATTATGATAAAATAGTAAAAGAAAAGAAAAATTAAATATAAATAAAAAACATATGAGGGATATGTGAATTATCATATAAAATTTATTGAGGTAAAAATCCAACTGTTCCATTAAAAAGTTACACAAAAACTTTCCTATAAAAAATAATGTATAATGATCAATGCATCTTAATTTAGGTTGAATGTATCAAAATAGATTTTCCATTTTATTTGTTTTTGGGTGAAGCTATCGAAAAGGAGGCTGGGGTTTCAATATGATCAGTTGAAGGAACATCTCTCAGAGAACATGGCTCTCCAAGGTTGATGGATTTAAGGTGTTGTATAACATAAATTAGAGATATGAGAATTGCAAGAATTTGTATTGTAAGAATGAAAGTGTATCTCTATTCAGACCAATTCTAAAGAACTATTGAGCAGTAGAAAAATGTTTTATATGGGCTATACCTGGTGTGGCATCATGAGCTATAATTACAGTTCTATGCCCCAGAATAAATTATTTCATATGTCTTATGGGATCCATGATAAGGTTTCCATATCTCTCTATATCACTAAATAAGTCATTCTCTTCAATAAAAAAAATAAAAAGTGAGTCATGAACTTTCACAAAAATTCTTGTTTCTTGAATGAATGGTATACTAAGTGAATTCGGAAAATTTCATCAAAAAAAATTAAATGTGCATTCAACTCATGCTTGTTATAAATTATTGACAAATAGTGCATTATATCCTTGGTTATGGTCTTTTAATATGTTCTCGTTTTTTTCATGTACTCCATGATCATCTTGTGGGAATGATCATTGTTATGCTCAATATTCATCAATGTTTCATTTGGCATAGAATGTGCATCATCTGAAGGACTACAAGAAAGACAATTGAGTTCTTCTAAAACAACATATCTGATTAACTTTATATAAAGAGAGGGAGGTAATGTAGAGTTTGAAGTAACTTCATTAAGAATATCTACATTCTCATGTACGAAATCCATACTAGATGCAACAACTACCTTAATCCCTTTATGAATAGAATTCATATACTACACCTCATTGGCGAGTCTCCTATTCTAATTTTACACTTCATAAATATGGTGAATCCTCATTAGATTAATATGATATATCACTAGATTGAACAAAAATCATGCATCCTGTTCACTATATATAGTGAAAAAATTAAGATGTATTATCAACATAAGATCAATTATAGAAAGATATTTTCATTAAATGAATCTATGTTCCCTTATCGACTACATCAACTGGAACTATAGGGAAACCTATAAGAGAAATAGTGTAGCATGCTCTGAATACAAACATTGTAACTACACAGAATCGTCAATCTAAAAAAAATGATCCCTCAAGGTTCTATTTTTCGCCAATATTAGGTCCACCATTCTTTGTGGACTACCAATCTTAACAGAATAATTCTCTCATTCTTCATGCATAAGGTATGTCTAGTTATCAGAAGTGTTACTCATATTCTCAAAAACTATATGCACTGTAGCTTTAGATTGAACCAATGATTGTACATCAACATAGGTTTCAGTAGTTATATGAACATCAATAATAAAATGATCAATATTCTCAAATTCAATATGCTCATAAAAAAATATGCAATATTAGAACCAACGTTCATCTTATCGATAACAATGTGATTTGACATTGTCTGATCATCATCACTACAAAAACTGTCTCCATCAATAAGAGCATAACACATGGTGAATCTATAAACCCATGAATTTACCTTCTTCCAATGATACTTCATTATCTTCTATAATTGATGTTTCTATAGGACAAGGAAATTCCATTGATTTATAAATATATTCATGTGTAGAAGAAACATGATTCAATGGAATTTCCAAAATATTCATTCTAATTCTTCCACTATGACGATCTGGGTATGATCGTATATCATCATCATCATCATTATCTCCATTAGAATACCTATATACATCCTTATTTCCATCCACATCTTCTTCACCATCATCATCTCCATTCTCATAATAATATTTAGAACAACTATTGAACTATTCTTCTCAAGACACAATTTTTACATCTTCATAAATTACTTCTCTTAATAATTTCTCTATTTTAGGTATTGTTATCGGAGTGTTGTGATCTATATTTCTGATAGAAGGTGAGTGATGAGGTATATTTAGGCCACTGTTCTCATAAAAAGATAATTCCTTCTACTCTTCCTCTATAGAGGTAGTAGCCACTTCTTCATTATCAGAGTATTACATTACATCATCATCATTCAAAACATGTTCAAATATATATATATATATATATATATATATGTGAGAGGCTAACTGGATTGAACACATCATATATCTTTTCATTATTACCTAAAAATTTCATTTTCCATGGGTTTAAACAAATTTTCATCCTTTTATAAAATAATATTCTGATGAAAAATCCATCATAGTCTACAAAATATTCTTTTTCTTTAGCATCTAAACCTTTTTATTTTAAGACAAAAAGAAAACGTATTGGTTTAGATTAAATAGTTTTACCTAGATGTTTCCTTAAATATTTCCATCATTTTAAGAATATTGTGTCTAAAAAGGAATATTTTCATTCCACTATTGATATGACATATCAAGTGGACATCATGATACATTAATGTAGAAAATTTACCCTTACTCTAGACTTCATTTGAAAGATGAACCTAAAGTGAACCATACATTCTCTATATAACTATATGCAATGGGTATCCTAAAATTATCATATCCTATTAAATCATCTAATAAATGTTCATAAACAAATGTTTCAGTAGAATCTATAATAGTTCCTAGATTATCATTGAAAACACCTTTATATTGAACTGTCAAACAATCAACCCACTACTTCAATGAAAATGAAATCCTATGACCATTAACATGGATTTTTATCCCATCTTCATTTTCTTATTGAAGAAAGACTCCAATTACTATTTAAATTCATATACCAATCTATGATAGAATGGTATCCCTTATTAGAAGATACATTTGATCCAACCTTGGTTTTGGAGTACTATTTTTTAATAATGACATGATGGATATAAACTACTCTTCTTGAACTTCTTTCTCAGGAAATCAACAACCTCTTCGCAAGAAAGTCCTTCACTATTTTTCTGAATCTGTACGACTCAGATCCCCTTTAAACTTCATTAAATAGTGTAACATGTCTAGAAATTATTTAGAAAGTCACTTCACCCTAGTCATTGAGGAATTCTTGGTTGTCTCGGTCAATGTCAAAATGAAGGTGCCATGGTCACGAGAAAATTTGTCGAAATAGTTATCGTGGGAAAATTCATGAGAGAGAGGTGAATATAAGAATTTTATAATTCACTTATTTGAACCATATTTATTTAGTGTTTAAATAAATGATAATACGAAAAAAATTTGAATCGTAATAAAAAAATTAAATTAACCATAAAGAAATTATATTTTTTGTTTCAAGAACTAAAAAAATTACGTTTTGAAAAATAAATGGGAAATTGTTTCCAACAGTGTGACATTTCACAATAACAATTATGATATGTTAAATGGGGATATGTATAAATAATGATGAGTGTCTACAATGAGAAGTATCAATGTAAAGAAGTATCAATGGTGATAAATTTACAATGGTGATACATTCAATATGGTTAAATATTTACACTGGTTAGACATCCATAATAGTGAGACATTCATTGGTGATAAGTATTCAATGATGAGTAAAATAAGATTAAAATCAATTTCAATTTGTCATACGAAATAAAGTTTTTATGTAATTGAATATCACCCAATTGAAATGTTAACTAATGATATCATCATGTTTTTTATCTATACATATATCTTAAATAGTGATATCAACATTTTTATAATTATCTCTCAAAAAGAGATGTCTTAAATAAATTTGTTTTTTTCTAGAATGTGATACATGATTATTATATATATTTATAAGAAATTTATTATCAATATTTAATGGGACATTTCAGAATTTATATCCATAGTCTATTGAGATGTGTTTTATCAACAAAATTGTTCACAACAACTACCTACACCTATGTATTCAGCATTATTAGTTGAAAATGCAATAGAATCTTGATTCTTGATACTAAAATGAACTGGATAAATTCTTAAAAGGATACATGTTATAAATGTGAATTTTTATAGAAAATAAATCCACCAAAATATTCAACTAAACATATTAATAAATCAAATTATTGTCCTCTTGTATTATACGATCAAAAAATTAAAGTATATTTTAGTTATTTGAAAAATTTATTACAAAATTTTAGAGTGGATGTAAGATTTTCTAAATAGCGATCACACATACACACACTAAACATAATATCATGTCATCTTGAAATTAAATAGATATGACTTCAAACCATACCATTGTAGATGTTTTCATATAGTAGATTCCTATCTTCATCATAATCCAATGTGCATGTGGTTCTAAAGGAAGTTTCACAACTCTATGTTATATCCACGTTAAATTGATTTAAAATATCAATACTATATAAAATTTAATTTAAATATTCCCTTCATTATTTTTAAAAATATAAAAATAAATATATAATTTACGTACACTCATTAACCTCATTTCAAATTCATTTTGAATAATTTTAAAATAATAAGTACATAAATAATTTATTAACGATCCAAAAATAGTATCATCTCTAAAAATATATTCATCTAAAACAACGTTTGAAATTCTTTTTATAAAAATGGTAGCATCCACTATACCTTTGAAAATACTTTTAAAATAAGAAAATAGTTTTTCCTATCATACCAATATCTATGTGCCTTTTTCAAACCATGTAATTATTTTGTTAATTTGAAAACATTATTTGAAAAATGGTTATTTTAAAAACAAGAGGTTATTCATCAAAAACATCATCAAATATTTACCGATATTTTATTTCACTTTTTATATCCATTAAAAATAACATGAAATCTATATGAACAACCTAGGAAATATGTATTCTAATGGGATCAATTATGGATACTTGTGATAGAGCACTCTTCATAGTATATAACTTTTTTTTAATACATTTATTTTTCAACTATTCTAGCATTGATTTTTAATAACATTCCTAATTCATCTACATTGATTCTAAAAAATCATTTAGTTCATATAGTCAAGGTTTCCATGGGGATATCCTCAATTTATAAATCATTATTTATTTAAAAAACTAGTTCTTATTTCATATTAATTACCAATAATTCTTCATTTATAACATTATTTATGTTCTTTGGTTCATGCTGAGACAAGAATGCTCAATATTCAACCTAATTTCATATATAATATCTAGTCTATGTACTTATAATTATTTATCAAACTACCAAATCTATATGACAATATTTAAGGGTCTGAAAAAATCTATATTATGTAGGTTTGGTGACATTAGGATCCTTTATAGGTTCTCATTATGGATGTTCCAGATATTCTTCATAAGTTCATGATTTTTCTTCTTATTTCATAATAAAACCATAATGATTCTTGTTTATTTTCAGAGAAGATTCATCATCCTTGTGGTTATCTAATGAGGTCCCACACTCGTCCAGATCTATCTCATAAAATTTGAGATGATCATATTATTCCAAAATTAAATTTATTTTAATAAAAATACTATAATATTTTCTATAGCATGATTGATCCAGGAATATTAATTTATCACTTTTAGATGAGTGTTTTTACAAATTATCCTTAGTGTTAAGAAGAATTACTTTTCATCCAAAAACTCTAAGGTAGCTAACCTTGGGATTTTAATATTGTAAATATCATATGGGGTCTTCTTTATGATAAATCTAATTTAAAAAAATTGATATTATAACATGTTGAATTCACAGCCTCTTCTTAAAAGTGAATACATCGGTTATATTAATTTAATATAGTCTATGATATCTATGAATTTGTTCAATTTATTCTCTATATAAATCCATTCTGATGAGGTTTTCATGGAGCAGAGAAGTTATGAGTATAATAATTTATTGATTAAAAATTTTAGTTTTCATTAATTTAAAAAATCAAAGCCACTTTAACTTTTATTTATTTATTAACTCTATATCCACATGTATTTTCTAGAGATATTGAATACATGGTGAAGTAAGAACATGATTTACTTTTGAGAACTAGACAGAAGACCAATGTATACATAGAAAATTCATTATCTGGTACATAAAAATATTTCTTCCAATTAAGAATATAATCTCTAGATGGTCCAAATAAATCCATGTGAACCAAAAAAGGGGTTCAGAAGTCTAATCTTATTCTGTTAATTTTAAATATATCTTGGGATGTTTTCTTTTTTGATAGGGGTTACAAAATGTGTTATTCGAGAACTCAGGTTTTTGTAGATTTTGAACTGACCATTTCCCAGTAAGCTCTTAATGTGAGTTTATTATATGGGAATTCCCTCATATTCCAATGAAAATTATGTTTATGAGAGGATCCGAAATAAGAAATATATTAATAAATTTATTAATTAATATCAACAATATAAAAAATTTCATTCATTAAATAAGTACAAACTAAATAATATTTAGAATAAAATAAAAAACATGAATTATTTTAAAATTTATCATGAATACATAATAAAATAATTGTGAGAAGTATGGAAAATTACACATCAAAACATCCAAAAATATCTCATTAGAAATTCAAACCGAATTGATGTCACCAATTTGGGAAGGATAATAATTTTCCCATTAGCATTGTCACTAGTTGAAATTCCCACAATTTAAATTTATTAGGCTATAGAAATATGGGTAGTCACCTATCATATTCCTTTTGCATAAAAATTTTATGTACCATAGAATTATTCCATAAATGATCAATAATATTTCATTCATAAACAAATTTTTTTACAAGAGATGATTTTGGTACCTTGATTTTCTTGTGTCCATATGCGTTAGTAATAAGGGAATTTGGAACCAATAATTTTTAATAGGCGTATCATAAATAGATTATTATATGTTTGAATTTATAACATTGTTTGGTCCTCTAAAATAATAACTATGGTAAAAAGTTCATATTATATTTAAGTAAAAAAATGATCATAACAGTTCCTCTCTATCCAGGATGATATCCAAGACTTGTAATAAAAATTTGAGCATTATGTATATCTATAATATTGGAATATTTTCAATTTATTTTTGAAAAAATTTCTAAATTAATCCCCATTTGTTCATTACATAATTTATGTTCTGTATTTTCCTTAAAAAACTAAGAATTCATATAATTTTCTATAGTTGGATCTATTTTAATATTTGTAGATCAACCATGCTATCATTTATGAAAATAATACATATCCATAATTTTAGTTAAAGTATTATCATGTATTATAAACTATTAAAACAATTTGACCTGGTACATTTCTATATCATTATTTTCATTATTGGATTTATATTAATTAAGCACAAATTATGTTGTAGTTACCTTAGATACTTTTCTTATATAGAAAATATTGGATCTGTCCAACTTCTCTTCATGAGTAGAGTCAGAATCACTGGGACTTTTCTCATAGGCACTTCAATTTTCCTTCATTGATTTCATGAATTTTTTTCTTATCCTCATATTTCATTTTTTATTTTATTTTCAGACAGTCTAATTTTATATGTCATTTATGCTTGCATTCATAGTTGGTTATCTCATTTTTATTATCATCCTTCCACCAATATTTCTTTATGTTTCCTTTAATATTATGCATTCCTTTATAATATTTCATTATGAATAATTTATTATTCATATAGATATTTTTATTTCTTCATGAAAAATAGGCCATATCTTTATCACTATTAGGTTGTGACTCACTATCACTCGAATTCTTAACTGGTATCATTTACTTTTCTCATTGTTTGGGTGTTATAGATTTGAAATCTATTGAATTTATTTTTAGATCCATTACTTATTAACTATTTAATTGTAGTTATTTTTGTCCATTATTACCATACTAATTATCACCACAACTAATAGTTTTAAAATACCATTGAATTCTTATATTGACACTAATGCCCATCTCTGTCTTTCAGGAAGACATCTGAGGAGTCTCAAAATATCATCCTTCTCATACACCTGATTTACCAGGGTGTTTTTATTCTTCATAATTTCATTTAACTTGAGAAATATACCATAAATTAATTCAATAGGATTCAGGTAAAAGTAATCATAAATAACAGTATATGTATTCATTATAATCTCTTAGAATTTTTTATTCATCTTGAATAACATCGAATGTGGTCCAAATTTTAAAATTATTTTTTAATGCTGATATTATATTGAATTATATATATAATAAATCCAAAAAAAGGAATTTATATAAATATAATTATTGTTATAAGGATTCTTCATAACTTAAAACCATATACTTCATGAAATTTCATTGAATTCAAACTTATCCGTAGTAGAATAATAAAGCTCAAAATGCATACTTTCTATATAAATTTTCATATTGGTCTTCCACATAGAAAAATTATTAACATTGATAAAATGATTCCAATAAGTGGTATAAATGGGCCATCTATAATTTAATTGATGAATAAAATTTATAAATAACAGAAATTTAAGATCTTAAAAGGACAACGAAAATCATTGTTTAAATTTTTTAAATTACATAGAAACCAATGATAAAACCATTCAAATAAAATCATATGTAGAGTGAGTATCTCAAGAGTGTGGGTGAATTGAGAAATCAATAAATTTTTATGTTAGAAATATATTTAAAGAAAATCCCACAATTTATTAAAATATGACCAAGATATCCAAAATACCATATTATTAAAATGTTTAAACTTTTAAGGATATATCAAAAAAATTATTAGGAGTCAGTTAAAATTATTAAGAAAATATCATATACTTTTGATACCAATTTACATCAAAAAATCATATAAAAAAAATTGTTAAGGTTTTTCATCAAATTAATGGTATTTAAAAAAAAATTAGTTTGAAATATTAGAAATATATCAGACAAAACACACAACGGAAAATGATTACCAGAGGTTCATCATCACAATGATATTTTTTTCCTCTGAAATTATAAATGACCCATTTTAACCATTCATATAATAATAAATTTTAATCCACACCTTGGATTATGAATAAAACAACACAACAACATTCCTAGACATAGAGAGACCTCTTCCAGATTAATCACGAGAGTATATATAAAACATGTTTCAACCAGACCTCAACCCCAAAAAATTAAAACAGATGTAAAAACATGTTTGAGAAAATATCTTAGTATAATCCATTTTAAAAAAGGAGATAATATGTTTGAAATAAAACTATTATATACACAATTCTAATAATTAAATGATAAATGAAAAAATATTTTATGTAAAATATATAAAAATAATAGTGTTTATCTATCTGAATACTTATACATCTTGTGATTCTTGATTATAACATCAATGATAGATTAATTAATGATTATGATATTTTCTGTATAATATAGTGTCACAATATTTTGTTCTCTGTTGTAACTATAGGATATGAATGATCATTATTATCCTCTCTCATTTTTATGTTCACGAAAGATGCAGCAAGAATGCTCATCTAATTCATACAGTGAAATTAAAATCACTTTATGTATAAAACTCTTTGGGTGTGTTTATCTTCCAAATTTATACCTCTGTAAAAATGAGGGAGTAGTCATCATCATTTTTCATTAGAAGTAGAAAAATCATCATTGATAGAATAAATTCAGACATCATACATCCTCATACTACAGGATGAAATAATATTTAATGAATATAAGTAAATAAATTAATAAGAATAATTAAAATATGATTCAGTATTAAATTAGATAATTTAGTCAATATATGTATATATATTTCATTCAAAAAAATCTATAGTAGTGAGTATTTAGAATGACGTCACATTATGGAGGAGTCTTCAACTAGTAGTGAAACATTGGTACATTGAAACTTTCTATTGCTGAGACACACTAGAGGAATCTAATTCTGACTGTGAGACATGCTCATCAGGTGTCCTGGTCGGGTGGTGATTAATGAAAATAGTGAATATGGTTATACATGAGTCATTCTGACACATATCCATATTTTTGTTCTAGTGATAACTCAAAGCCTATAGTGAGTTCCTCCCATACTTAGCCGATTTATGTATCCCATCGGTGAGTCATCTTGGGCTACGACTCATCCATGGTTATGAGACTTATTTGGCAGTGAAAATTTTGTGGAAGTGAGTTGTTGCCTCTAATGACTCAACCTAAATGGTGAGACTTTCAAAAAATAACCATATATTAACCAATCATCATTAATATTTAAAAGCAAAATTGAAAACATAAATCTAATTAATACCATAATAAACACATTTTATTTGATCATTTATCTTTACTTGAAAAACTATATTTATGATGGCCATTACATATCAAATTTGTGACCTTACCCTAGAGAATTTTCCAAATTCACAAAAGGTCACAGAAACATAAAATATAGGTAAAATTCCTTAAAATTATACTCGAAATTATAATCAAGTAATTAAAAAATTCCTCTATAATTATATTTTAATAAAAATTACTGCAAAAATTCACTTACAACATTTAATATTCATTTGAAAACAGCATGTAGTATTATTTTATGATGTCTAACATTAGACCTGTCAAACTAGAAAGATTCACTCATGTCCTGCACTAATTCCCCTATTTTTTTTGTATAAATTGTCATTATAAGTCAATGTATTAACACAAATTTCAATTCCTAAATATCCATGAAATTATGTGGATCTTTTCATCATTTTATATTTCTTTTTATTGGTGGATAATTTAAAAATCCTATGTAGTTCACGGAGACCCATGTTGTGATGGAGGGGAGCAAGGATGTAGCTTATTAGTTAGAATTCCTAATTTAGATTAACCATTGTCATGGTAAATTTTATAGATCAAAACATATTATATATCATCATAATGTCACTCATATAGTTGATTGTAATCATTTGGATGTTTAGTGGGAGATTTTTTTATTAAATAAACCACATAAATGTGAAATATTCATGGAATTATTATGTGAATACATTTCATACTATTGATGTGGGGCATAAGGATACATTACAGGTTTGATGAACGAATGTGTGAACACAATTTGATAATGTGATATTAATAATTATAGTGAAAGATAAAATTGATTCAATAAAAAAATATATATTTTAAGGAGGATAAATAAATGGCGTGTTCAAATAATTTCTATATTATTTTTATGAATTCCAATGAATAGTTTTCAATTTTAATGATATTTCATTGAATATTAATGTTTTATTTGTTTTTTAAAATTCATCTTAGATATTATTTATTTTCATAAATGATGTTAATTTGACACATATTGAATATAAATACTTATAATTTCACATTATTTAATATTTTAACTTTTTATGTTTTTTTTAATATTGGGGGATCTTGGTAAGGGTTTAAAAATACGTTAAATTTCCCAAAAAATGGTAAGGTAGAAATTTTTTCCATTACACAATGATTTTATCCATTGTCATATATTTTTTCAAGTGTTATTATAAGTGGATAATTTTCATCACATGACATTATAGCATGGAAATTATTTTTTTGAATATATATTTATTTATTGATGGCCCAAATTATTTCATGATGGATGAAGTATCAATATAATTACATGTGTAGAATAATATTCATATTATGTATAGTCAATATAAGAGGAAACTTAAGTCTTGATATTAGATTATAATTATATTACAGGATATTAATATCATAGTGTTATGTCCTAATCTATATGTAATATAAATTGAATAGTAAAATAATGTTTTATAGAATAAATCACACAAACCCTCTCTAAACCCATGTACTAGAGAGATTAGTGTCTTATATATTATCCATTTAAACATATTATTTTACAATATTTAAAAACTTCTACTACATAATCATGCTCCTATAAAAACTTTTAGACATATCATTTGATATTATTGTCTTCATATCCTAGATTATGGAAAAACATTATAGGTGAACTAAAAGTATTGTAAATGGAAAAACATTACATTCAATTTTACATCATAATCATGAAGAAGAGAAATTGGATAAAATAAATAACCTAGAAAAATATCGAAAAAACATTTAATATAATCTTAAAATTTAACATAGTTACATGATTTTATAAATAGATTATTAGGTATGTATAAAATATAATACATGGATGAAAAAACATCACAAAAATTAAAAAAAGTATTATATTTTTAAAAAAACTATTCAATACATAAAAAATAAAGCATAATTATGAAAATGTGGTATTTTATTGAAAGGAAATGCATCTTTATTTTTTATTAATTTATAAAAAACATTGAAATTTAGAAATTCAATAAGAATAGAATTTATTGTGAAAAATTATTCCACATCACAATATGAAAAACAAATTATTGATAATGTTATTTATAACACATTTAGAATATTAAATTGGGAACAAATTTTACTGCATATCATTCCCCAAATAATAATTGAATAAATTTTATTGCTTAATTTTTTCCCAACAATATATTATCTCATTTGATATTATCCCATTAACAATATATTTAATGGTGATATTGGATCCAAAATACAATTATCATTGTATTTGGGATCTATATAAAATGAAAAATTTATCATATCATAGAGATCCCAAAAAAAAGAGTGGTTTTCTTAAGAAGCATCACATAACAGGACATTACAAAATCATTGAATCAAAAAATTATATTTTTTAAAAAGACATAACATATTTATATAAAATATATGTCAATTAAAATAAAATTTCAAGAATTTTAAACAATCAAGGGAGAATGGAATAAATGTTACATAATTTATCTCTAAACCTTATAAAAATAACTAAGTAATAATTACTCATAAGGAAAATTTTTTAGAAAGGAAATAGAGGAAATCCAAAAAAAAATATTAATTTTTTTTCAATTAACTATAATTTATAAATTTTCATTTTTTAATAATTATTATGGAGTTTATGATTGAAAAATTTGATTATTAAAGGATAGAAGACCCATGTTTTTATTATTTGTAAATAACATTTCTTGGAATTCCACATCAAAAAAAGTATTAAATGTTCTTATGTATAAGGTGTAATGATCATAATGAAAAGTAGAAATATAATATATATTAAATTTCCTAAAAAAGAGGATAATTTTTTCTTGATTGAAAGAATGTACATTGATGAAAAAAATGAGATAACCTTAATGGGAGTTATATAAACCATATTACACTTTTAATTCAGAAGGCATTTTTTTAGTGATGTATTTACTGATGAGAAGAAGTAATACCCCCAGTGTTGTAAAAGGAAAAATTAAACAAAATATTTTCAATAATGTATTAAGTAAATGTTAAAAATTATATTCATATATGTTATTTTATGACCAAATGAATAATAAATTGAGTCACTCAAACATTAACCATGAATTCATTTTTACCTGATTACACTCTATCCCCCAATTTAACAAAAAACAATTATTATTTATGTATATCATTAAAATTTTCATATAAATAAACATAATAATTTTATTATTTATAAATACTAGAGAATGATATTATATTTGGTTATTCCCATTATTAATACTATAACTCCATGAATAATTTCTATAGCATTATAAGAATTCTAAAAAATTATGGAATGGGATTAATGAGGGGGATATATAGTATAAAATTATGATTAAATAACATTATTTGTAAAATATTTACTATTAAAATATATTTCAATACTTAAAATAAAGTAAAAAAGATTTTAAAATAAGAAATGAATGAATTGAAAAGTGGGTGGGGATATTTAATGAGTGTTTTCCAAAACATGAGTTTTATATGAATTTATTATAGAAATGGTATAATAAGATATAAAGGTAGTATGTCATAATTATATTGAAATAAAAAATAGTTCATAATAAAGGTAAGTATATCCTACTGAGGTGGAAAAATGATGCCTTGGTAACTAGAATAATAATTTTTTGGAAGACTCTATAGAATCCTATCTTCTAAATAGGAGTAGTGTATAATAGGATGGCACAGAGTCCCATGTTTTTGAACTGGGATAGAAAACAAATGTTTTTGAAATTTTTATTTTACTAGATGGGTTGGTTAAAAAACCATTATTTGGATTTATGATTAACAAGTTGGGATAACTTAATGTGATGATATTAGGCTTGGGTAAAGGCTCTAGAATTTTCATGGGTGGTTCGATGGATTTTGAGAGCATCATACTGGGAAAAGGAAGGTTTTTGAGGACCTATAAGGGGCTCAAATTTGGTTCATGAACCGTTAAATAGTGTGGAATATTCTAGGTGATTGTGTGACTTAATTATATGGAAATAGTCCTTCGAACCACTTGTGCATGATTAGGAAAACTATGTGTAATAGACAATGTGATGTGGATTTGATAGACATAGGGATCGGCGTTGTTGGTGCACAGTTTTCCAAACTATGAAGGTTAAATAGGATGAATATGTCTTTTTATAAAATTAAATTTATTTTAAATGATTATTAAATTTAGGATTTATTTAATTAAATTTAATTCAAATGAATTTAATTATATGAGGACTAAATGAGGAGTTTGGGGAGTATCATATTTGTGTCTTAGTTAAATAAAACTAATAATAATAATATTATTATTATTATTATTTTTACTATTAGAGAAAAAGAGATGTTATTTTTTTTAGGATTAATGAATACCAAACAATGATTTCACCCCTTGTTCTGCCTAGCAGGCGAGCGTGACCCCCTACTCCCATGGTGTGGCAAATCATCTTCCTCTCACTCTCCCTTTTCATGCTATGGATCGTGGTGGTTTCTTCACAGATATTTTCAATGTCAACAAGGTTATTCAATATCCCTTCATTTCATCTTTCTCAATAGCCATTTTAGTTTCCTCATTGCCTTATCTGCGCGGATGATACCCTATGGTGCTATATTGATTTGGTTTTCTCGTTTTCCTCCAGTTTAAGGTTAGGAAAATGATATCTCGAGATTTGTTAGTTCATATTCCGACGACTGCCCCCAAGGTCAAGGCATTTTGGCTTTATTCAGTTAACCACCATAAATTTTGTGAAAGGTTATACAACTATTAATAGGGTTCTCACCCCCTGAATTATATTGTAATGGTTTATATGAGTTGCAGTTAATTAATTGGGTGTGTGTTGGTCCTCACCACACTAATTTTGGGAACATATTTTTTTGTAGGGTGTTGCGGTCGATTCCATGTGCATGGATAGTCTTGTTGATGTGTGTGTATGTAAGAAGATAGTAGTTTGACTAAGATATCATTGGCACAACCAATTCATTGAGGTATGGTTCACATAATTTTTTAATTGATAACATGCAGTAGTTGATTATTCCTAACCATTACGTATCAAAATTATATCCTTACACTAGATAATTTTCCAAATTCGCAAAAGATAACATAAAAATAAAATATAAATTTGATTCACTTGAATTATACAAGAAATTATAATCAAGTAATTACTAAATTCCTCCAAATATTTATTTAAATATAAATTAATGCCAAAATTAACATACAACTTTTAGTATTCTTATTTAAACAACATAGAGTATAACTTCAATAATCTAACATGAGACCTATCTAAATAGAAATATTCACTCAACGACCTATACAAATTCCCCTATAACAATTTTATTAGTATAAATTGACAATGTAAATCAATGAATTAACATGAAATTTTAATTACTAAATAGCAATTAAATTATATGGAACATTTCTTCATCATAGATTGTATTTTGTTAGTGGATGATGTAAGATTCCAATATATTTCTTGGGGACCGTTGTTGTGATGGAGGGGAGAAATGAGGTAGCATTTCGGTTGGAATTCCTACATCTTATTAACCATGAACATAGTGAATTTTATATATTAAAACATAATATATAATATCATGATGTCACTCATATAGTCGATTATGATGATTTGAATGTTTAGTGAGAGAGAAGTTTATTAACTAAACCACATAAATGTGAAACATTAATTGAATTTTTATGTGAAAATATTTGATACCATTTTCATGGGCCATAAGGAAACATTACAGGTTTGATGAAGGATTGTGTGAACATGATTTAATTATGAGATCTCAGTTATTATAGTTATATTTAAAATTGACTCTAAAAAATATATAGATTTGATAGGAGTTTAAATCAATGATGTGTTCCTATAATTTTTATATTCTTTATAAGCATTTTAATGAATAGTTTAATATTTTAATTATATGTTAGTGAATGATATTAATTTCTATGTTTGTTCAAATTCATTTTAGATATCATTTCATTTCATGAATGGTGATCATTTGACCCATATTTAATATAAACACATATAATTTCACATTATACCATATTTTTATTTATATCATTTTTTATGTCCGGGGAACATGGTAAGGGGTTCAAATTATTTTTAATTTCCACAAAAAAGGTTAAAGTAGAAATATTTTCAATTATACAATGATTTTATCTATTGTAGTATATTTTTACAAGAGTTCTTATAGGTGGAAAATTATCATGCCATTACATTATAACATGTAAATTATTTTGTGGACTATATATTAATTTTTAATGGGTCAAATTATTCCATGATGGATAAAATGTCATTATAATTAGATGTGTGGAATAATATTAATTTCATGTATAGTCAATAAAAATTACACTAATGTCTTGATATTAGATTATATTTTTTTACGATATGTATTTCATAGTGTTGTACCCAAAAATATACGTAGAATAAATTTTATAATAAAATAATGGTTAATAGAATAAATCACACAAACACTCACTCAACACATGGACCAAATGGATTATTTTTTTAGATATTATATTTATAAACAAATTATTTTATAATATATAAAAACTTCTACTCCATAATCATTTCCCACTACACACTTTTTGAAAAGTCTCTATATATAATTATCTTAATATCCTAGATTATGGAAACAAATTAAGGGTGAACTATAAATCTAAGTAAGGGAAAAATCATGGAATAAGAATTTAGCTCATAATAATGGAGGAGAAAAATTGGTATAAATAAATATCACAGTAAAATATTGAAAACCATTTTTATATAATTTTAAAATTAATAATAGTAACATGATTTTATGAATAGATTATTGTGGAAATATAATACATATTACTTAGAGGGAAAACATAACAAAAATCACAAAACACATTATTTTTAAAAAAACTATACAATAATTTAAAAATAATTCATAGTTATGAAAATGTTATATTTCATTGAAATGAAATGCATCTGGAATTTTTTTTATTACATGATAAACACCATAGAAATGTAGAAAAACAATAATAATATAATGTATTTTGAAACATCATTTCACATCACTATCATATAAAAATTTCAAGACAATGATTATTATAACTCATTTAAATAATTAAATTGTGAACAAATATTCCCACATCTCATTCACCCAATAAAAATTGATTAAATATTATTTCATCAATTTTCCAAAACAATAAATTATATCATGTGATACTAAACTATGAAAAATAAATTTAATGGTGTTATAGGATTCATACTATAATTATACTTGTATTTGGGATCTATATAATAAAAACATTCATCATATCATCGAGATCCCACTAAAAAATGAACGGTTATATTGAGAAGAATCACATAATATGACATTATAAAATCATTGAATATAAAAATTTTATTTTACAAAAAGAAATGATATATTTATATCAAATAAATGTCTATTGAGAGAACTTCATGAAATTTGAATAATCAAGGAAAAACAGAATAAAAAATATACAAGTCATCCTTAAACAATATTAAAATAAATAATAATTAATTAATCATAAGATTAATTTTTGAGAAAGGAAATACCAAAAATCTAAAAAAATATTATCAGAATTCCAAAATTAACTATAAATTATAAAATTTCATGTCTATATTAACTATAATAGAGTTTAATATAAAAGATAATATTTTAAAAGGTTTGAAGACAAATGTTTTTAATATTTTTAAATAACATTGATCAGAATTATATATGATAAAAAATTATTAAATGTTACTATTTAAAAAGGGTAATTGAAATAATGAAATATAGAAAAATAATATAGATTAAATTTCTTAAAAATGATTTTAATATTTTCTATAATGAAAACATGTATATTGAGGGAAAAAATGAAATATCATAAATGGGTGTTATATTAAACATATTAAACTTTTAATTAATATGACATTTTTTCAATGATGTTGTTATTGATGATGAGAAATAATTTCCCCATAGTTGAAAAATGAAAAATCATATAAAATGTTTCAAATAATTTATTATGTAAATTTTTGAAAATTATATTCATATATGTTGTTTTATGACCAAATGAATTATAAACATAGTCAACGAAACCCTGACCATGGATTCCTTTATAGCTGATCACACTCTAACCTCCTATATAACAAAAAACTATTATTCGCCTGAATCATATTCATTTTAAAATAAATAAACATAATAACATTAATTTTTATATATACCATATAATGATATTATATTTTGTTATTCAGTTTATTAAGATTGAAAATCAATGAATAATTTCAGTAGCATTATGAGCATTCTAAAGGATTATGGAATGAGCATAGGGAGTGGGCAATATAGTCTACAATTATTATAAATAACTAGTTTAGTAAATTATTGAATATTAAAATATTTATGAATAATAAAATTGAAATCAAAAGGATTTTAAAATAAGAATTTTTTAAATTGAAAAGTGGATGGGGATATTATCATAGTGCTTTCCACATCATGAGGGCTATATGGATTGTTCATGGAAATAAAATAATGAGATAGAATTGTAGTATCTTATAATTATATTGAAACCAAAATGGGTCATAATAAAGGTAAATGTATCCCAATGAGGCGGAAAACCATTCCATGATAACTAGAATCATAATTATTTGGATGGATCTATAAAATCTCATCAACAAATTGGGAGGTATTAATTGTAGGATGGTGTAGAGTCATGTTTTTTTGAACATGGATAGAAAATGAATGTTTTTTTTAGATTTTTTTATTACTGGATTGGTTAGTTTTAAAAGCATGATTTGGGATTATGATCTATGTGTTGGGACCATTTAATGAGTTGATATCGGTCTTGGGTGAAGTCTCAAGGAGATTACTTAGGGGATAGATGGATTTTATGAGCATCATAATAGAAAAAGGTATGGTTTTATGGACCTATTGAAGGAATACAGTTGGTGCACAACATGTTAAATAGTGAGGCATGCTGTAGGTAATTTTTTGACTTAATTATGGGGGACATAGGCCTTTGCACCTCCGGCGCACTGTTAGGCAGATCGTGCAGGATAGACAGTGCAAGGTAGACTTCATCAACATAGGATTCTACATTGTAGACGCACATTTTTCCAAACCGTGAAGGTTATAAAGGAAGAAAAATTTTGTTTATATATTTAAAATTATTTAAAATTATTATTAAATGGAGGATATATCTAATTAAATTTATTTGAAATCAATTTAATTAAATGATGGCTAAATCGTGAGTTTGGGGTTTATCAAAGAGGTGTCTTAAGTAACTAATAATTATTATAATAAGAATAAAAATAAGAATAATATTATTATTTTTAGATTAAACAGTTTTTTTAGGTTTGATGACAACCAATGAGGGGTTCAACCCCGATGTTATATCTACCAAGAATTCCCCCCTTAGCGAGGCACACCATCTTCCTCTTAGGATCCCTCTTCATGCCCTAGATAGTGTTGGTTTCTTCCATATCTTGTCCGTATCCACTATGTATTCCCTTTATACATGCATTTTATCATTCGAATCATCCATTTCAGCATCCTCATTTCCTTATATTTTCAGCTGAAACCCTAAGGTGGAAGGTTTATTCGGATTTGTTATTTTCCCCAGCTTTGAGTTGGAAAATGATGCATCGGGACCTGTGGGTCCATATTATAAAGACCACCGCCAAATTTGAGGAAGTTCATCTAGATTAGGTTCTCCAGTATAAATTTTTGGTAAGGTTATACACCTATTAATTGGGTTCACACCCCTTTAATTATATTTTTAGAGTTTATATGTGTTCCAATTAATTAATTGGGTGTGTGTTGGACCTCACTCCACAAATTTTGGGTACTGATTTTTTTGTAGGGTGTTTCGAACGATTCCAAGTGTGTTCACACTTTTGTTGATGTGTGTGTATTTAAGAAGATATAATTTTGGCTTAGATTTCATTTTCATATCCATTTTATAGAGGTAGGGTTCACGTCATTGCTTAATTGATGAAATGAAGTAGTTGGTTATTTATTATAGTCAATAAATTTGATTTTAATTTCTAGAATGAATATATAGCAATGTAAAATAGTTTTTTATATTTAAAAGTAATGTTTTTGTAATAAAACCCACACTATGTATGTGGCCACCCTTCAAGACAAAAACATAATGATTAGACCAATATCTTTTCTTAGCTTACTAATAAGTGTTTTCTTATTCTTTCTTAGTTATAAGAAGCAATATAAAATATAGTAATGTGGTTACCATAGCTAGGAGTTGTGTTTAATCTATTACATGTATAATCACTTATGATAAATTGTAATTATGAATTATTGAGTGGGATATATTGAGATAAATTGTTGTGAATTAACTATTTTCTTTGATATTATAATGTGGATCATTAATCAAGGAATTAATTAGGAGTTTTTAAGTCTAATGAGTTGAGGTAATTATTTGTGGATTAATTATATTATTTGATATTTGAAAATAGATAATTAATCTGGGGATTAATTATTAGATATTGAATTTGTTAAGTTGAGATAATTTATTCGAATTAATTATAATCCTTTCATAGTAAAATATACGAAATTAACAATGTGATTAATTAAAGGGATTTCTTATTTATAAGGAGATAATTTTCTCTAGGAAATTAATTATATGATTCCAGTAGTGTTGTTGGTTAATTAGTTGATGAATTTATTAATGGAAATTGTGTACTTAGTTAAATTTTAAAACACATATTGGATTTGATGTGTTTAACAAATTTTTGAATTAGTATTAATATTGATGATTAAAAAATAATTTTAAATTAATTATTCATGATATAATGGGAACATGGTCATTCAATTTATAGGTATACAAAGTAACATGGTTATTCTAATTTTGAGTGAAGATAATGGGAACATGGACATTCAGTTAAGAAGTAAACATTATAACATGGCAATTATGATTATGAGTAAATAGAATGGGAACACAATCATTCTATTTAGAATTATAAATGGAAACATAGTCGTTATGATAATGAGTAACAATAATGGGAACATGGTCATTCATTTGAAGAGTATGAGTGGAAACAATGTCATATTAATTACATTTTTTATAATGGTAACATTGGATTTAATTTGTGAATTTGAAGAATATAAATAATGATACTCCAAGATATTTACTCACTTGAGAATATTTTAATATCCAAAATGAGTTGAAATAGGTATTGAGATATGATATCACCTTTGAATACTTAAGACTATAACATGAATTGAATAATGCATTAAGATATGAAATCATATTTAAATATTTCAGACATTGGCTAGGGCTGAAGCAGGTATTGAGATATGATATCCCCGTAAATATTTCAGACTCCTACATGATCCGAAGTAGGTATTAAGATAACATATTACCTAAAGAATTACTATTTTCATGGTTTGAGAAGAAGATAGTATTGAGGTAATAGTATCCACAAGAACAATGGAGTTATGAAATGAGTAAATAAAGAATAATAAATAATGTGATAAATATTTCATTAAATATTATTTAAAATATATAGACCCTGTATAGAATTTTATTCTAGATATGAGTCGATGTAGGTATCGTCGTCAACAGTCCCTTTGGAACCTGGATGCGTTATTGGTTATTTATTCAATTCTCTTATTTCATCGATATACATGCACTCTATTTTTTATAATTTGTTTTCATGATTGAGGTAGACAACCGGTGGTCTATTACTACTGATATTTATATCTGGCACACTGTTTGGGCCACCAATTCATTGGGTTACCTGAATAGAATTTCATGTTCATAGGACCTTTGACATTTGTGTTGCTATTTGATGTTCTTGGGAGTTAGAAGAAAATGACCGAGTGGATTCTCAAGTTGCTCATGGAGATTCCCATTTGGGTTTTTAGTCTATTATTTTTTTTACGGATATGTAAATCATGTTGTTTTATTTACTGCTTTCATATATGTATCACCATGACATGCATGCCATTTATAAACTCTTGTTGTCCATATTCTTCATTCAGTTGATATTGAAATTATCTTCTCCAGTTTTCACCTATTTATATAATGTTATACTACAGTGAGAACTATGATATGAGGGTATAGTCTCCCCACTAAATATCTTTACACACATACTATAAGTCTATACCCAATTGTATATGGGGAGAGGTGATTAAGGTCATCTAGAAACTGGAATGTCTACCGGTTTGATGATAACCCTGGTCGGGACATGAAAAATTTGTATCAGATGTTCAATTTTCTTTCTTTCTTTTTCTGTTTCCTTCCTATTTTGGGTTGGTATATAGGATACAAGGAAATTTTCAGTAGTAGTTTAATAGGTATGCTTGGGCATGATCATCTCATGTATTGGAAATGACAATGTGGCAAGGGTGGGGAGTTTGTGTTTATGCTATTTTCTTTAACAATTAATGTGATTTCACCTTGGCTGACTAGTGTATTTTCTACATCTGATTGAATTTGGATATTTTATTATTTTACCCTTTTGAAAAATTGAATTTGGAAACATTAAATAACATTCATCATATTAGTATATAATAGGAAATTATAAATTCAAATTCCATGCATACGATATTCCATATAGGTTCATTTGTAGGATGCCTGCAAATTTTGATTGTACTCATTCGATGAAATGTCATGTTTTGATTTGATTTTGCATGCCTCTATATATATAATTTTTTTGGATATATATTTAACATTCTTGGGAATTTATGTTCCATGATGTCTATGTTTTTATCATGTCTTACGATTATTTCATGATTCAATGTTATGAAAAGTTTCTATGTTACTTCTTATGATAACAAGATAGAGTTGTTTTGATGTGTAAATGGATGCAAGAGTGGATATTGATTGGTAGTGTTTATTATGGAAAAATCATTTAGTTATAATGTTTATGGGTCTCTTTTGATTAGAAAAAGGGTAACTAGGTTGTTTGAACCATTCAAAAAAAGGTTGATAAAGATAAAATTTTAAATGGAATTATATTTCAATAAATGTGAGCTAAATTCCACCTGTAAAGATTATGAGGGATTTATGGATTTTTATATAGACTCTAATATGACTTCTAGGTTTGTTTTTTTGAGGAATCTGGATTAAATAAATAGAACCATTGGAGTTTTCCAATTTAGTTTGAAAGAATTTAGATGCCAAATTTCCTATTTGCAATGAAATGACACTAAATGTTAAATATTAAAGAGGTAGTGTGATATACCATGCATATTTTTTCTGTGGGAGTTGTTTGAAAACCAAATAACTTGTTGTGAAATATTAAATGTGTTTTTGTTAAAATTATTGATAATATTTAGAGGTTTAAATGATTAAAAAACGACTTTAAATTAGAACCTCTAGTGGGTTCCTTTGATTTATCCCTCGTAGAACAGTAGTTTTGAATGTTTTGATGATATTCCCTGGGACAAAAGTCATGTGTTTTTATCTGTAGGTTTTTTCTTATTAGAAATGGATAAATTAAAATGGGCTCTTTATCCTAGTGAAATTTTTATTGCACAACCATGATATAGGGTCGAAGATTAGGCTTCGTAATGGACTAGACTGTGGTAGGTAGCACCCACAGATATTGTGATTCAGTTTTTCTGCTGTGAACCTTTGTCACTAATTCCATTTGGGTGCCTTTATCTATAGTTGGATTTTTTGGTTTTAAAAGTCACCCTTCTCTGGATGGGTGGTTATTGTATGTTGTGTTTTAAAATGGGAATAAGCATAGATGAATGCTTAGTTCAACATGTTATAAATTCCTAAAGCATGGTCAATAGCTTTATATGACTTGTAAAACTATACCTTATTTATGGATGGATAACTCAGTATGTATTCATCTGAGTAATTATTGTATGAGATGATGTGCTGTTGGTTTTTGTGAACACGGTGTTATATATCTTTACATAAGAGAAAACGTCATGTGTTTAGTGATGTAATGAACTAGTTGGGTTCAGTTTGATCATATAATCATGTGATGATGAATATGTTATTTGGTAAACTATATCGTAGAGTAAATGAGGTATTGGGGGTATGTTCGTCGCACCACTCAGGAGGAATTTTTGGTACATTGGTGTTTTGACATGACTTTCTGTTTAGATTTCCGTCTTTCCTTCCAGATGTGTTGACATGGAGATCATGGTTCGTGGAAATCACATGTGTGTCTAATGTGTTTATGAACTAGTATACTTGTGAGAGTCTGGTATTTCCATTATATTACATGGACACTCCTAAGGTGAGTAGTGTCACATCAGTTCTGGAATATGTGTTTGTGCTTTTTTAGCAGCACGATATTGATGTGTTTGGAGGTGTGCATAAATATTTGGACAGAAAATTAGCTTTTGGAAGAGTTTTAATGGTATTATTTGAATGAAAAAGCATGCCTGGGTTGATTAGAAATATCATGTTTTGGATGAGGATGTATCAATAGGTTAAGGGGATATTTTTTTAAATAGTCGACCGGTGATAGTTCAAATGATATATTTGGTGAAATCGGTTTACTCTTACTCTACTATTTTGTATGAGATGAGCATGTCCCCTATTTTGAACTCAACCAGGAAACCTTATTATTTTTATGGTATTATGCCATGGAAATGTTTTAATTGTTGTTTTTTTTATATGTGGATGTTATCTTGGTTTTACGTGGGATGTGTGGTTATTTGGGCTATACTTTTATTCATGATGCGGCCCAGTTGTTTTGAAATAGCCTTGAGATGGATTCACTAAAGAATTTCACTGAACATAATGTAAGGATATTGGTGTACATGGGTTTTCTGATTGAATCATTTTAATGGAATGTCACTGGTTTAAGGGAATATGTGGGTTTATGGTTCAATAATGTTTTTCAAGGAAAGTGTCATGGTTTAGGAGTTTTACCGTTAATTGTTAAGATTATTTTTTAGAAACCACCAGTGAGTGGGTGGTTGAAGAAATAATGAATGGATAATGTAACTAATTGTGTGGGATCATTTATTTTATGTTATGATGTTTTTGGTTGGATTTTGGGTTCTATTTTGGGATTTAGTGGAATAATATATTGGGATTATGAAATGGTTAGAGGTAATTTTAACATTTTGGAATGCAACATGATCATTCAAATGAGAATTCGAGACCTCAGTGGGATGGTTAATATTGTGTTAGTTCTCGATGGCATCTCAGGGATGAGAAGTTTTATTTTTGGTCGATTTTAAAGTCCCATGTTTTTTAATTAAGATAAAATACGAATATTTTTTATCATTTTATTTTACCGAGCATGTCAGTTTTAAAACCAAAATTTGGGTTGATGATCAAAGATTTTGGACCTTTTATAGTGTTGATTTTTAGAATGGGTAAAATATGAGGTGTTTAACGGGTGGTTTGATAGGTTTAAGGGGCCTCAGACCAGAAAAATGTAGGAATTTAAGGACATATATTGGTATCATGATTGGACCATAGAATGTTTAAGCATGTGTCATGCTGCAGGTAATCATGAGAATTAATTAGGAGGGATAGAGGTGATTGCGCAGTTTTTACATGGTTAGGAAAACCGTGTGTGAAAATCCATGCATGGTTGATTTCTACAAAAAAACTTTCCACATAGCTAGCACACAGTTCGCCAAACCGTGGGTAAAAGTTTATATAGTGAATTAAATTTATTTTAAATGATTATTAAATAGATGATTTATTTTAATTAAATTATGTTGAGAAGAATTTAATTAAAGGAGGAGTAAATGTGGAGTTTGATGTTTATCAAATAAGTGTCCTAATTAAATGATGATAATAATAATATAATAATAATTATTATTATTACAAAATTTTGATTAATTAGTTTCATATTTTTTAGATTTAAATAAAACCAAAGTGGGAGGCCACCCATTTTTCTCCCTACCAGGAAAGTGTGACCACCCCTCCCATGGTGTGACACACTAGCCTCCTCTCAGGATCCCTCTCCCCATTCTGGATTGTGCTGGTTTTTTCATTGAACTTGTCCTTCTTGAAATTTTATGTCCATATCCTTGTTTATCGTCCATTTAATCGAAAATTTTAGATTCCTTGTTTCCTTATCCACACAGTTGAAACCCTAAGGTGCGGTATTAATTTAGTTTTCTCGTTTTTTTCCAGTTTTAGGTGTAGAAAATGATGTGTCGGGACTCATTACTCCATATTCCAAAGACAGTGGATGAAGGAAAGGTGGTTTGGCTTGATTCAGTTCAATTCCATCAATTTCAGGTACGGTTATACAAATATTAATTTGATTCACTACCCATGAATTAGATGATTCTATTTAATTTGAGTTGAGGATAATTAATTGAGTGTGCATTGGTCGTCACCACACTAATTGTTTGTGTGGATATTATAATTAGGTATTACAAACAATTACATGTGTGTTTGAACTTTTTTTGAAGTGTATGTACGTAAGAAGATAAAGGATTGAGTTATAAAGAATTTGAATGAACAATTCTATGAGGTATGGTCCTCAAAATTTCATAATTGACAAAATTCAATAGTTTGTTTTTCATTGTTGATAAATTTGACTTCAATTTCTGTAGTGAATTGATAGTTGTGTTAAATGGTTTGTTAAATTTGTAAATCATGTTTTGTAATAAACCCCATCCAATGGTGGTGTGTAGGCTTCTATTTAAAAACATAGTCATCAAAACGATATGTTTTCTTAGCTTAATAATATGTGTTTTCCTATTCATTCCTTGATAGAAGAGGTAGTTTAAATTATGGTAATATGGTTTACATATCTTGGAGAATAATTAATTCCTTTACTTGTTGACAGACATTGTCTAATGGGTAATTATGAGTCATTATGGGGGATATATTGAGGTAATTAATTATGAATTAAGGATGTACATTGATATTTTAATGTATATAATTAATTTGGGAATTGATAATGAGTTATTAAGTGGGATGAGTTGAGGTAATTAGTTTTGAATTAATTATGTTCATTGATATTTTAATATATATAATTAATTAGAAGATTAATTATGATATATTGAATTGACTATATATAGATAATTATGTGTGACTTAATTACATTCCAAATATTATATGATAAAGATAATTAATTTTGGGACTCATTATGTATTTTTTAGATTTACATTGATATAATAAATTATAGAAAATTAATTGTGGGAGGTGGATTGTGTTTTTGATTAATTAATTGATTAATTAATTAAGGGAATTTTTTTACATAGATAATTATTAAGTTAACTAATTAATTTGATGTGTTTCTCAAATGGTTGAATAATCAATGAGATTGATAATGAGTTATTAGGTGTGAATTAATTATATGTGAAAGAATAGGAACATGGAAATTCAATTAAGAAGTATATATTGTGACATGGTCATTTTGCTTTTGAGTAAACAGAACGACAACATGGTCATTCAGTTAAGATGTATAATTTGTAACATGTTCTATCTATTTATAATAAAATAGAATGAGAACATACTCATACTATTAAGAAGTACTAATAATACCACGATCATTACAATTTTGAGTAAATAGAATGGAAACATGATCATTTTATTGAGGTGTAATCATGGTAACATTGTTATATTATTTACGTTTTTGACAATGGTGATTTTGGAATTAATGTGTGAATTTAATGAATGAAAATAAATGTACTCTGAGATATGGCCTAACTTTAGAATATTAAAATCTCCAGTAAGATTCAAAATATGGATTGAGATATGATATCACATTTTAGTTCGTCAGACTCAAACATGACAAGAATAAGGAATTAAGACAAAATATCATCATTACATAATTTAGACTCAGGAATGAGATGGAGAAAGAATTATTATATGATATCACCCACAGTATTTTAGACTCTTACCTTAGCTGACGTAGGTACTATGATATCATATTACCTAGGGAACGCTCTAGGCTCGGGTATGAAAACAAGTTAGTATTGAGATACTGGTATCCAAAGGAGCCCTGGAGTTAAGAAATTATTAAATAAAGAAGTTTAAATAATGTGATACACATTTCATCATACACTATTTAAATATATATAGTAACAGTATAGACTTATATTTCAATTATGATCCCAAGAAGGTATCGTCGTCCGGTGTCCCATTGGAACCTGAATGGGTTGTTGGTATTTATTCAATTATGAATTTTCTTTGATATACATGCACACTATTTTGTTATATTGAATTATATATATTTAGATACACAACTGATAACATGTGTTATCTAGAATTATATCTCACACCCTATTCGGACAATCAATGGACTAGGGTACTCGAGTAGAATTTCTTGTTCATATGACCTTGGACTCTACAGTTGCTATTAGTTGTACCGAGGAGTTATGAGAAAAGGATGGAGTTGAATTTTGGGATGTTTGGGAAGATTTCCCGTGGGTCTTTCATTCTTACAATTATTTCTGTATTGAGATGTAAATAATGCTATTTTTTTTACTGATTTCATATTTATATAACACTAACATTCATGCATTCAATAAACGTTCCTTTGAAATTTTATTTACTTTGTTGATTTTACAATTATGTTCCACTATTATCATCTATTTACATATTTTTATAATTCTAGGAGAACTCTGATATGATGATATGATCTCCATCACTGACTATCCTTACATCCCCACTGCTATTCCATAACCTATTATGTGTAAAAAATCACTCATGTACATTGCGGATGTAGTACAATATATTATTTCTACATTCTTTTCAACTGTGATTTTATAGGTTCAATAAGTTGAATTGAGAACACCAGTAAATCATATATCTATATCATAAAGATTAATGAAATAATCAATTAAATATCAGCCCATTTTATTGAATAAAAATTATAGAAGGTTTAATAACCACATTATCTAGTAGTGAAATGAGTTTAAACTAATTATCATCCTTGAAGAGGAATATAAAGAGTCATGTATTCCAAAAGGAAGATGAGATTGGGAGTAGGGTTTTAATAAAAATGTAGGTTGATTCATTCTCATTGTTTCATTCAATAGTATTGTTTCAATGATATAACAGTGTGTTAGAATAATATTGATAATAAAATAGGTGTTTTTTATGGTTGAGATAACGTACACTAAACACCATGAGTTTTTATCCAAATTCATGATGAAAAAGTTCTCAAATCCAGTTGTGACTTGGTTTTTGGTTTCTGAATTATCATTTAATGCATACAAACCTAGTGAATATTAAGTTGATTAAAACCCATTCACTAAATTGGTGAAGTGGTTGGAGAGGTAAATACATTTGTTTCTCTAAATTTATATGATAGATATTTTTCCATCAATGTGGATTCATTAATCCCAGATTAACAACAAATGGCATTTTTGTATAGAGTCACCTCGGTTTGGATGTTATATTATTTAATTTTTTATTTTTTATTTTTTTCCATATAAAATAATAATTATTCTTAGAATTATAATGTAATTTTCATCCCTGGATTAAAAAATATTAGCTTAATAAATATAGGGAATATAATTTAGAAGGGGAGAAAAAGGTTGAATAGTTAATCCCTCTAATAAAATGTTGATGAAAATATAACTTTTCATTTTTTCAATCAAAATGATAATTTTGGTTTCATGAATATTCAAAATTGGGTGAATCAATAAAATAAAATATAAAATAAAATAATTATATATTCAGATATTGAAATCCATCACATGTAGGTGAGGATGTTGTAATCAATTTTCTTGATTTTCTTGTGATGATAAATGTATTTGTGGAAAATATGACATTACCATAGCATAAAAATAATATACAATGTATTTTTTAAATTACAACAATTATTAAATAACCAAATAAAGAAACATTTTCTTAGGGATGGTCTTGAAACATATAGATGAACTTTACCGATATTAAAAATAATATGAAAATTTATATATATTATTATATGATTTATTCATGATTTGGGTAAATCTATCCAAAAAAATAAGATAAAGAAGTAATTTTTTTTATAAATATTAAAATGGATGCGTAGATTTTGAAATATGTGGATTAAATATATCCAATGAAATTTTAATTTGATGAATTTTTTTGAAGACATGATGCTTTCATTTTAAGAATAATGTGTGATCGAGGATTCTTAATTTAAAATAAAATATAATAAAATTAATCCTCATGGAAATATTTATTCAATGTGAAAATCTATAATAATGAATATAATATTGAAAAAGGTTGGTTTTATGGGTAGACGTGAAAAAAGAAATATGAAAAATATTTCCACAACATTATGTGTCTAGAGAAAATGTTAAATTAACAAAGATTGAAAACACCCATTTTGAATCCATAATAGGCGAAGATAATACAATTACTAATAATAATATTTATAAAGATGATATTTATTTCCTTATATAGATAAAATATATAACAAATATCCAATGACGATTTATGGATAAACCTAAAATATTATAAAACTAAATATTAATATTAATTCTAGAAAACATTATTTTCCATAAATCTCATATCATGAATAGTGCATGAAAAAATTCAATTTTTTTTCAAAATGTATTTCATCATAATTTTTTTTATAAACCTAATGAATCATTAGTTCTGGATTAGTGAAATATTTTAAAATTATTTGTTTGAAATGAATCCAAATTATATGAAAAATATCATAAAAACATTTATTTCATCTAGGAAATATTATACAAATGTGTATGAAATTTAAATTTTTTGGAGACAACCACTATTGTGGAAGGTTCAACTATATGGATAATGATTTTTATGATAATATATTAATATTTTAATACTAGATTAATAGTTTATTAGTTTTTAGAAATGTGGAGTTAATTAAAATAGTATAAGTAAAAGGGAAATAAAGTGTTCTACAATATATATGGATTATTAGAAAATTATTTTTTTCATTTTGAATCAATGTTGTCATTATAGTGAATAATATTGGTTTAAAGAAACCAATAATGTTCCAAAATAACACAGGTAAAGAAAATCAAAAAACATTTTTGGGACTGATGATAAGGTGATTCATCCTTTATAAAGAATCAAAATTCATGTGATGGGTTGAATATTACCAATAACTCAATGATGGGTAATTTAATAAATTAGAAAAGTATTTACATATTTCGTGGAAAAATAGGTCACACATGGACCATTTAAAATATATGATGAACATATGTGGCTATAAAATACGGAGAAACAATTAAATAATTTAATCAATCCATGAAAGAGATAATATTATTGAATTAATTTAAGAAATCATTGAAAACAAAATTTAAGAATCAAGAAACATTTCCCATTGTATGTAAGATAAGGATTCATGTGAATAATGTAGATGAACCATTGAATATACATGATATATTTAATAAATAAATTCAATTTGTTAAATATATTTACATTCTTGGGAGACTATATAAAATTATAACCGATTGATTCTAGGATATTTTTTAAATAGTGTAAGCTATTGACGGATAGATAAAATAAATTTTCCCTTATATTTACATATTACGAATAGTTTTTTACATTATTAATTAATTCACCAAAAGTATCATGTTATTAAATAGAGATAATAAATGAGAAAATTAAAAAAACTAATATTCCTGAAAAAGGAATGAAATTAGTGATGTCCAATATTTTGACTTGGAATAGTAATGAAGTAATCCTGATGATTGATCACAAAAATATAGACATAAAGAGGGAATTTTTTTATTAGGGTCAATATATAATCATTTATTCACATAGTAATAAGGTATAAATATTCTACCATATTCCCATATATATATATTTATAATCATTACACAATGGGATTTAATTAGTGCTCATGTTTTTTGGGTGTATGATATAAAGATGAGGATATTGTAAATTTTATAAAACTTTTTAGAAGTCTGCATCTTGTATGTGACATAAAAACAATAATCATAGTTCATTATTTATTAAGACATTAGTTATGATGATGTAATCTTAAAATTTATTCATTTATGGTGAACTATGCCAAACATAAAACAAATATTTACCATAAATAAATATGAAACATTTGATGAATTCCCCATGAAATAAAATTTCACACTTATATTTTCATATTCAATATTTTTTTTTGAATAAATGAATTATATTATTCTGTAAAATATTGTTATTTACTTAATGACATATTAGTGAAAAATATTGATTTACGTTCTAAAACAAATCGAGTTAGCTAAACACAGTGATTCAAATATATTTATAAGAGTAATAAAAATGTCATATTGAAAATAATATGAGATATATTTAATAACAATATTTTCCTGAAAATTCACTTGAGTAGAACATGAAGAAATATTTTCCAGTTGGTATCATATCATTTTTTGGTCATGAATTTTTCTTTTATCAAAATTAAATTCTTTTAATTATATACATTTTACATTTAACATAATCAATTATAGTGGAATAATTGATGAAACAAAAATATACATTAATTGATACCAACCATTCACAGTATATTTTGTATTAAATATCTATAAAAGAGAGACATAAGTAATTAAAAAATTTATATTGACATGAAGTTTCTAAATGATTATTGGAAATTTGTCCAAAGGGGGACGCTGTTGAAATTAGGTAGTATTAGGATGTATTTATTTTTAGTAATAATTAATTGAATAAGATTTATGCCACTATTTGTTGTGATGTTAATCCTAGATGTTTTATTATGGACCAATGTTTATTGATGAAAATAATGTTAGATTTCTTATAAATTGTATCTTTATATGTTTTTCTATCATCTATGAATGCTGATTGAAACATCCCCTTGTTGTATGAAAGAGATTTACTGACCTTATTTGTATAAATGTAAAAGATCTACCATTTTATTTTTCAATATATCCATTCATATAATGAAAATATTGATGAAGATATTAATTTTACTCCAATATTTCTTTAAACTATTTCTCTTTAACAAGATGGAAAAGATAATTTAATTTTTAACTGATTTCTTGTATGTTCATGTGTTATATCAACTTATGTATATTTGAGTATTTTTATGGCGTTGAGTTCCCTAGAGTGTAATGATTAATTGATATTACATCATCATTGTATAATTGATAAACCTTGACATCATGTTTCATCCAATATACCAAAATATAATGATGAATTGTGTTTTAGTAACAATATACTTGAATTTTGTTTAATGAAAGGTTAGAGTTATTTGAGTTAGAGGAAAATCCAATGGATTAATATAAATAGTATTTATATATAGAATTATCAAAGGAATAATTTTAGTGAGGATTGATTATTATTTAATTAATGCTTATTTAATTTTTTATATTTGATATTATCTTAACGATGTTCAAATAAGGTTTGGGAAATTTAGAGTCACACATGTATAAGAATATGTAAAACACCTCCATAAATAAGATTTTCCATAAATAGATAAAGGAAATATATAAGAGTCATCTATGTTTTATAAATTTAAAATAAAAATAAAAATGAAAGAATGTGTAAATTCAATTATATAAAAGTTTTTACAGACATTTCATTCCATGATTCGGTAATGTATACAATCACCCATTGATATTTAATAGTTCCCAAAATCATACATAATGTAAATCATTGATATATAAAATTAATTAATATAATAATATATTCTAGAAAATTATATGTATGGGTTATAGGGTTTATATATTAGGGTTTTTAGAAACCTAAAATTTTTAAATTACGAGTGAATTATCGATACAATGTGTATAATATTAAAGAATGCGTAAATTGTGAAAAAGAAAAAAAACTATTATAAAAAGAATATTTTTTATTATACGTATAGTTTTAAATTCATTAAATCATAATACATAAGATGTTTCTCAAATAAAAGAAATTAAAAATACCAAATCATTATGTAGTTTTCTAAAATTTAATTTGTTATTAGGTAAGATGATACAACTAGGACAATGAGATATTTTTTTGAATCAAAATAATTATATTTTTGGAATTAAGATAAATTTTGATGTTAAATATTAATAAATGTGATTTGGCTGATAAATTTGTCATATTTTGACAATCATGATACATTTATATTAATATATGATTTATGGATCAAGTATTATACATGATGACTGAAGATAATGAATTTAATATGGTTTATGGAAATTAATTACTTATTGCATTGAAATGTTTCATTGAAAATGTATATGTAAATTGTTATGAAAAGTGAGATACAATCACTCCATATAAAGAAATCCAAAAAATAGTTCCTAGTTATAAGAGTTTTTCCAGAAATAGTATTTTCATTGTATATATTCATTAATGTTAAAAACTATACCAAAAAGAAATAAGTGAATGAATAACTCCACCACTATAGATTATAAGGCATAACATTGATAAATTCAAAAGAATCATACATTGTGAGAAATTCATAAACACAATAGTAGTGTTTTTGTAATTTATCATATAGATATGGAATCATAAATATTTATATTTTATGAAAATGAAAAGTATTTAAAATCATAGACATCACATGAATATTAAATAAAAAATCCTATATATATATTTTATATTTAATTAATTTAATTAAATTTTGATGATGGTAACATGGGATAATTGAAGAGTCGTGACAAAAGGGTTTTCTTATTGAATGCATGAAAAAACTATCATTGTTGTTTTTTTAGTATACATGAATATAACAAGTATATATATAAAAATTTATCAAAAAATATTATGATGATACTTAATAATCCAAGATTTTATAATACAGGGTGAACCAATAATTTATGAATACATCATTCATATAAATTAAATTGGGAGGAGAAGACATAGTAGTCATCATTTGTTTCCTTATGATATTATATCCAAAAGAAGAGTAATATATAAAGATTTTATAAAAAATACATAAATATTATTTTAATGTATTGAGACAATAAAAATAAACCGTATTGATTTTTTAATATTTGAGGAAGGATATTAAACAAACTATTTTCAAAAGTGAAAGGAGTCAAAAATTATTATGAAACATTTTTAGATAATTCTGAATCCATTATATGATGTGGTGGACCTAGTTGGTTATAGTGTATAAAGTAGTATTTTCATTCTTGAAAAGTAATTATTTAGTCTTTGGAGTATAGGTTTAATTAGGTTCCCTATCTTGATTATCATCATGATTATAAAAGGGGTTCTATGCATGTGGCATAAAAACCCACACAATGGGGGCATAATATATCACATTTTTAGTGATGTTCACTAAAAAAAATAAAAATATGTCTAATTATTCGATATCCTAAAACTCATGTATAACAGAAAATATTGTGATGAAAAATAAGTTTAATATCCATTCACTGAATAAGTGTATCGTTATGATATGTTCTTATGTTAGATAGTTGATATGTTTATATTAGTAAAATGAATGTAAAAATTATTTACCCCAATCTTATTTCTGTTGTTTCAAATATCCTTAAGAATAATATAATTTATTATCACTTAATTTAGAAATCAAGGAGCTATTAGTTCTATTGTTTTCCCTATATGAATGAAATGAATAATGAAAAGAATAAAAATAGTTTCTTCAATCATATATTTTCCATGTATGTTATGGGGATTGTTAATTTTAGTATATGTTGTAGTTTGTAAATTTAGTGAAACAAAATATGTAATATGGCAGATAACATAAATCAATGAAATATATCTAGCTTTATGAATTAACACAACATGACATGGAGTACTATTTTATATATGGTATATATGATATTTAGAGTGATAAAATATGATTAAACATCTATTGTTATTGTCAATAGATAAAGAGGGTTGAAATGTTTTGGTTATAAATTAAATGTTACAAATTTTTCCATTAGTATATTAATAGGATATATAGAACACAATTTTAAATATTCATTAAATAATATTATATTACTATAGAATTATTTATTATGAATAGAAATTATATATAATACATGAGTTAAATGATGTAATAGAGCTGTACTCCCATTAGGTTACACTGTTTTCAAATAGAGTTATTGAGTTGATTATGTCACACACCAGCCCAAGTCAACACTAAACAAGGCTAGCCCACAACAAGTACTGAGAGGTATTTTGGATCCTATCAAGATTGAAACAAGCACCAAGGGAATTAATAGAGTTCACAAGAGAACAGTTTCTCTCAAATATAATTAATAAAACAAACAGCTGAATTAATGGACATCCCTATATATATACTTATAAAAAATGAACTGAACATTATTTTTACATGAATGTGAAAATAACATTGAACCAAAATCTCAAATATCCAAACCTAACAACAAAATAACTCCCTGGTACCCCATTGTACACTCTCCGACACAAATATCACACATCACCCAAGGTGATTGAAATCAAGTTGAAACCCACACAAGGGATAAAAATAGAAGAAAACTATAGGAGTGTGTATTAAAACTCAGCAGTCTATCCCAATAATCTATTCCCAATTAAATTTCATTAAAATTAAATAATCAAAAATTCAATTTTTGAAATAAAATATAAAAATTTATGTTTTCCAAACATGGTTCATGGCTATAAAAATTACCAGACAAAAATATTCAAGATTTATAAAAAAGAAATCTAATATCAATTTTCCAAATAGGTGATACTTCAAAATAGAATTTAGTTTTCAAAGGGGGATGATTTAAATAATGTACACATTTAAATAAATCACACTTGATTCTGAGATTACCATCCAATCACACTGTATACCAACGGTGAGTACCAAAATAGCCATTGAGCAGAAGTCATAGGAACACCCATAGGCAGTAGTTCATTATGGTCCCCAGTACCTCATATCTCGATGAATAGTAACAATAAACAATATTTTCTCTCACGAAAATGAAAAAATTGTAAGACAATCATCCATAACATATAGGTCCCCAACATCATCATCATCATAGTTTAGTTGGAATTTTCATCATCAAAAATTCTATGTGAAACAGGGATCGAGCACCTCCAGATCACTAATATACTAGTACACGTCCGCACAACTAGATACCTGGGGTTTCCCTTTTTGTACTCAAACTAGTTACACATAAATATTATACAATTTTATCCTGAATATTCCATTTAAAAACCATACACACATAAAACAACCTTCACACATTTCTCACATTTATTTCATAGATCAATAAACCAAATAAATTCTCATAAAATAATTTCATTAAGTATAATAAGTCCTTGCTCATAGAATACGTTAAAAAAATTTCTATAAAGGTCAAACACCCACCAATAACATATCACACCATATTTTTAAGAAGAAATACCATTTATTAAATCAATTTCTATGATTATAAAAGGTCCCCAAATGATACGACATGAAATAAATAAGGAAAACAATTATAAAAGATAAATGCAAAATGAATGTTTAATAATTTCTCAAAACATTCATTTTCCAATTTTATAAATTTATATTTTAATAACATGGTGTATAATAACCATTTATTTTATAAAAAAACATTCATGAATCACTTTAAACAGTCACTTTACACATCCAAAGAATGACCATGTTTATAAAGAATCCAAATGGGACATTTTCCAACAACTAGAGCCAAGACATGTTTTCGACCGAAAAACCATTTCTTTATAATAAAAAAATATATTTTTATTTCAAAAGGACCACAAAATACCATTTTTCATTCTTCCAATTTATTTATAAATAAAAAAACATTTTAAATCTCACTATGCCCATAAATGCCAACCTGTCAATTTACCGAACACATTATATGCACTTTTAAACAAAAAACTTAGTTTAACCACTTGAAAAGGGATAAACTACAATTTTCCTGCAATAAATTTATTCAAGCTATTGAACCATGTATAAAATACCATAAACTAGGTTATTATGATAATGTAACATTTATGTAAGCTAGGGGTGTCCACATTTATAACAAAAGAACACCAATTTTTACAAAACAAGACATAAATAACCATATTAGCCACAAAACAAATTATCCAAAGGGAGAAAAACAATACTAAACATATATATTAAGAGATAAAATCTATAAAACAATGAAACATAAACGATAAAGGCATGTTAAAGGGATATCTGACCTCAGAACCTTGGCAGAAATGAACTGCACACCCTATATCACCCACCGTGGTTCTCAACACCCATGATATTTGAAGACCATCCCTAAAAGAACAACAAACCCATAGAAAATAATGTTATAACATTAAAATCGGTCTTTCAGGACAGGGTATAAGAGGAAACCAAAATAAAGTGGATGGAGAAGGAAGAGGGAGGAGAAATGAGAAGGAATCTCACATTGAAAATTAGAGAACTCTACATCTTCCCCTATATCTTCACTATTTGTGTAAAGGGGATGTAATCGAACTTCTTGGTGAGGCTACATAGATCTAGAAGAACAAGGAAAATATATTTGGGGGAATATAGAAAAAAATAAACGATTCATGAAAGAAAAAAATTACCTTTTCAAATATGGATGATACGAGAAGACTTGAGAAATTTAGACCTAATCTGCGACTACTCTGAGCTCCAAAGAGGGAAAAAGGAATATGGGTGGTGCGCCTATGGTTTATAGGAATGAGTGACAGGATGAATCACAGAAATTTTTTAATACAATTAATATGATATAAAATAAATAAATTGTTTTCCTAAAATTGGAAATGGGATCATGGGCTGGCCCAATACTATAATAAATAACCCAAATGAATTATGATTATTAAATCATAAGGGGGTCCAAAAGGTAATAGTGGTTTTAATAGGTATGTTGAATCCATGTGGGAATTTTAATGACTGAAAACTTTGAAAGAAAAGGATTTATAAAATTAAAAAAATGTTGTTTTTAAATTTGGAAATGGTCCCATGGTTGGCCCAAGTCTTGAAGTAACCACCATTATCTTCAAAAACTCCCAAATAAGCTATTGAAAACCCATGATAGGATGATTAAAAATAGATGGTAGTTCAGAATTAAACATTCCACTCACCCATAACCCAATAAAAATACTGGTATTTCCAATGAACTAGATCAAAACCCAGACAAGAGAAAAACCAGGTATGATAATTATCTCCTCTATTAATGATTTCTGCACCTGAAAAGACACAACACATTCCAGCTGATGGATCGGTACCTAAGGATTAATTATCAATATGGATTGTCCTATACATCAAATGACACCACATCCACCATTACCAACACTTAATCCTGTTACCTCAAAAAAAAAACACCAACTCCCAACCACATCATGAGAATCAACCAAAAGATCGAGTAACTTCCTCTACAACCAAAGAATGATCTTTATTTCTGGGAATTACACAAATAAACCAAACTATCAACCAAACCAAAGAGAATACAGGAAAAAAATGATTCTAGGGGATTATAGAATGTCCTCCCCACCATTAGGAAACATCTAGCACTCAAAAATCTATTGGGAGGAAACTTTAAGAGACCTGTGGTGGTTCTCCCCAAAATTAAGAACAAACGATCAATGAAAAAACAAGAATTCAACAAGAACTAGGAATAGGTCTCTCCCACATAGGACCACCAAACCTCCCACACAACAATCTACCAACCCATGTTAAGTGGAACTAAACATGAACATTGAAACCCCCACTCCCATACATAGGGGACAAGAACCAGGCCAATACTCTCTGCACGGATCCAAACCCCCACCACTTGGGGTGGGGAGGGAAGGGGACCTAATCATTGGGCCACTAAAAAATTAAAGGAGCTGCCTAACTACAATGGTGGAGGCATGATGTTAGAAATACAACTGACATTCCTGGGACTCCTATCTATATGTCAGCTTCACTATGAGACCTATGGCTAGACCCTTAATTGATGAAGAATCCCTTGCCTCACAGTTTTTTTATAATCCCTAATATGAACTCTTCCTCTTAGTTACCCATGGTGACCAATACCACTCCCATGCCAAAACAACTGATTAGGGGTCCCCGTGAAACTCTCTTCCTCAATCAATATACTTTTAACCAAACAAGAACATGGAGATACATAGAACTATATTATCTTAATCTGAGTTAGGAGTTGAATTGTCATAGTACATAGAGAAACAAATCAACCTCACCGATCACAACTACCCAATCTGAGAGGGACACCATAATGGAGAGACACATCAAATCGAGCCTAAAAATCTCTCTAATCCAATAAATGGACTAAGGAATCATTATAAGAGGTGGAATTAACACTTGGAATCAGTATTTAGGTTGATCACATAGAAATATTGTCCATTGAGAACCATCTGTTGCAACATCACATCATCCAACACATCTTCAGACACCAATTGAGTATTGCTCCAACAACAAGCCACCAACGAGATCCTGTATCATGACACAACAACAGTATGAATTCCATCACACAAGGTTTCATTCCAAATAAACTAAATTCATAAGATATAAGTGAATAAATCCATATAACCCTTCAGTTTATAATAATACATACCATTTTTTAGTTAAATACACTTAAAAACCCAAATTGGGGCTTTTTCACATTCACCAATGGTGTTTCATCATGTCTCAATCATATGCATACTTCCATGCCACCCATGGAACCCAACCACCATGTCATATAGACCATTAATCCATAGATACCTAAATACATTCATGTGATAACCCATGAATATGGTAAATGCTAAAATAAATTAATCATCAATCCAAAAATAATCATGTACATTCCAAAGGCACGGTAATCCCCAAATTAAAAACCCTCTTCAGATTTCAGAAAACAAACCACACTATATTAAGAACCATATCATCAAAACCCCAATCCATATAATTTAATTGAACATACAAAAACATCCATTCTATTCTAAATTGACCTTTCCCATTTTTAAAAATTCAGCAAGCTCTCTTTTCATAATCCAACAACAGAAAAGACCAAAAAAACTTTCCATAAAAACACCAGCCAGTCATAACCAAATTACCAAGACCAATCAATCCAATTCAAATAGTTATAAAAATCCCAAAATATCCCATTTAAAATTGTGTTCAGAATCACTTTAAATTAATCTTATGATTCCATTTTTTTAAGGAAACCATAACTTTAGCTTAGGAAAATTCAATCCTTTTATATAATTTCATCTTTATCTCAAATATTTATTTCAAAATACCGAAAATTCAAAAATTATTTCTCATATTAAATTATGAAAACCCATTTTACACTTTTCAAAAACCAACCTTTCAATTAAATCCCCTTATTACAATTCTCAAACAAGGATTTTCAAAACAAAATTTTTAATTCATGAGAAGTCCAAGAGATCCACAAAAGGGAACTTGTGTTGGTGGGTAGCTTGACCATATAGTTGATTAACATATGTAAAACACACCACTGATATAGAGAGCCTTACTAGGACCATGATCTATCACTACATGGCTTACCATATCCTGCAAGCTTACAGAGACCATTAGTCAAACTCCACTTATCGTATTCCCACACAAAACGATCAATAAAAACCAATGCCACTAATAAAATTGGACTTCCCATGAACACCTGAGGGTTCGGACGAGATAGAGTTTGTGGATAAATTACCAAATCTATCCCTAATGTAATAAAATTCCTACGTCATCTACCTTGAAATCCATAAATAACAAAGGTAAAATTAAAAATAAATGTCTTCTAGGAGCCAACCTCTCTTCGATACCATTTTTTCATGAATGAGCCTGAGTCGACCCTGAACCTGTCACCCAGGGTAGCCCAAAACAAGTCCCGAGAGACATTCCTAATCCTCTTGGGGTGGAGATAAGAATCAAGGGAATTAATAGAGAATATAAGGGATTGATTTCTCCCAAATATAACCCATAAAACAAAACTGTAAATAACGGACTTCCCAATATACATTCATATTAAAATTTAACTGAACATTATTTGTACATGAAAGTGAAAATAAAATTGAACCAAAAACTCAAATGTAAAATACTAAAAACTAGTTAACTCATTGTAACCCCGCTGGTCACTCTCCAACATAATTATGACACATCACCCAAGGTGATCGAACTCAATATTAAACCTAACCACTGACTAAAAACAGAAGAAAACTATAGGTGCGAGTATTAAACCACTGTATGACAGCCCGGTAATCTATTCCCAGTGCACTTATTTTAAAATAAAAGAATCATATATTTCAATTTTTAAATACAATATATTAATGTATGTTTTCCAAAGATTGTTTAATTATATATAAAATAATAAAATATGATAATTTTATAAATAATAAATCTAGTAATAATATTTCATAGATGTGAAACTTTGAAATGAAAATAGCTTTCAAGAGGGATGATTTAATGAATTTACACTGTTAAATAAAACAAAAACACTACTGTGTTTACCAGAAAATCTCACAGTACACAGACGGTGAGTAAAACAGATCAAATCGGCACATGTCAGGGCAACACCCCAAGGCACTATTTCATTGTGGGACCATATACCTCATATCTCAGTGAAAAGTAATCCTAAAAAATATCCATTTTCATGAAAAAGATCCACTATTATGAGAATAACCCATAACATAGTGGTCCCTAATAAAATAATCCTCATATTTTAGTAAGTTTTTCAATCATCAAACATGCTGTGTTGAACAAGGACAAAACCACTCTCTCTTAGAAGCATTCTAGAAAACGTCCACTCTCCAAGATACCCAGGTTTTCCCATTTTGGGATAAAAATTTAAAAAATATATTAAATACCAATTTATCATTAATATTAAAATAAAAAATAATACACATACCAAAAATCCCAAACACATGTCTCACATTTTTTTCACTGATCAATAAACCACATAAATATTCATAAAACAATTTCAAGATGTATAACGAGGTCTTTCACATAAAATCCATTGAAAAATTATTATTTAAGTTAAAAAACCTACCAATACCATATAAACCCAGATTATACATCCCCAAAACCAATTAATAAATCCATTTATTAGACCATAAAATGGATCCAAAGGATACACAATAAAATACACATGGAAACCATTTTTACAAGAAAAATGCAAAATTGTTCCTCTAAGAATATCTCAAAAATATCATTTCACAAAAGTAAAAATTTAAATTTAATAAAGAGTGGTATATAATCTATTTAAATCAGAAACAAACATTCATAAATCCCTTAAAACATTTAGTTTTCTTATCCAAGGCATGAAAATTTTTAAAAATATGTGAAACGGGTCATTTTTAGGCTACTAGTACCAAAAAATGTTTACCACCAAAAATCGGTTCGTTTATAAAAAAACTAATTTATAAATACATAAAAGGACCCCAACATACCATTTTTCATATTGAAAATGTTTTTATAAATAAAAAAAAATTTCAAATTGCACCGAATGCATAAAATCCAATCACGCAATTTACCAAACACATGGCGGGCACTTTAAAACAAACAACTTATTTTAAGCACACAAAATAGGATAAAATACCATTTGAATGAAGTTAATTTATTCATGTTACTAATCCATGTTCAAAATACCAAAAACCAAGTGCATAATCTAACAAGACATATATTTATACATGCAGTGTACTGGTTTATAACAAAACAACACTACTTTTCTCAAAATAAGGCTCAAACAACCATTTTTCACACAAAGAAATTTAGTAAAAGGATTAACAACATTATTAAAAATATATATAAAGTGATAAAATTTTGTAAATAATGAAAATTAAAGGATAATGACATGTGTAAGGGATATCCTACCTCAAACCCATGGCTGAAAGGAACCACACACTCGATATCACCTGTCGCAGTTCCCAACACACTAGATCTATGACAACCAACCCTAAACAAACCAACACCCTAGTGAAATCTACATATAACATAAAACTAGGTCGTTCATAAATATGGTACAAGAGGGAAAAAAATAATGTTGATAGAGACGGAAGAGGGGTGGAGAATGGAGAAGCAATATCCCCATTGAAACTAGAGAACTCTATATATTTGCTTCGATCATCTCCACTAAAGGAATGGAAATGTAATGGAACATCTTGGAGAGGATCATTAGGTATAGATGAATCAGATAAATATTATGTAGGGAGAAAAGGTAAAAAATTAATGATTCATGAATAATACAAATTACCTCACCAGATCTTGACAATTTGAGAAGACTTGAAATATTTAGACCTACTACGCAACTAATATGAGCTCCAGGAGGGAAAATTGTACATGGGGGTGAACCTAGGGTTCTTGGTCTTGAGAGAGGTGAAATCGCTGACAAATTTCCCAAATTCATTAACATATAAATGAAAGAATTTATTACATTAAAACTAGATGTTGGTTTATGGTTGGCCCAATAACTGAATAAATTACCCGAATACACTATGATAATAAATTCATAATGAGGTCCAAAAGGATATTTTCGTTTTAATAAGTTTGTGTAGTAAATGTGGGAAGTCGAATGTGTGAAAAAAAATGAAAAATTAAAGAGTTATAAAGGTGAAAAATTGGTTTTTAAATATGGAAATGGGCTCATGGTTCGCCCAAATCTTGATGTAACCAACGTTTTCTCAAAAAACACACAAACATGCGATGGGGAACCCATTGATTGATGATTAGACATTGATGGAAGTTAAAAATCATCATTCATCTCACCTATGACCCATGAATTGTATTTGAATTTGCAAAAAATAGGATCAAAACCAAGACATGAGAAAAAATTGGGTGTGACAGGTTAGCAAGATGAAAAGTGGACATTTATATAGTGTTTGAATTATATATGTATATGATAAAGATATTTTAATTTTATTATTATATTAATTATTATGGTACATGTTTTTAGTTTCACTTTTCAAAAGAGGATATGTGATATTTGATTTTTTTAAAAAAAATATTTTAATAAGATACAATGTTATTATTGGTCCAGAGGAAACATTTATATCCTTTGATTTCAAAATCATTATACAGTTGATATGAAATTTATCCTACTTGAAATTTTTTATTAAAATTTTATGATGTATATAATTTATTGATAGTTATAACTATAAAAATATTATTATAGTGAATTAAATATAAAATATATGAATATGACGATTTCAATCACATTTGAGGATATAATACTACCAATAACCATTATATTATTGAGTACATCATATGAAGAAACTGTAAGTAAACACAGAAAACAAGGAATCGAGGTATTGATGTTTTTTAAATTTATTTACATAAATAAATCCTATATATTTTATAAGTGAGTGTTATTACAAAAAAAATGATAGAGTTTTCTCCATTTTAGTATAGACACATCATCTAATTATCCCTAAGAATTTATAATTTTATATTTCATTAGGGGGAATATCGTGGGGAATTTTTTGGGATGTTTTTATTAACATTTATCTATTTTTATATTTTTTATATCATATTTTTTAAAAAATTAATATTAATGAGATTTGGGGGATATGTACACTTTTGTTCAATATCCTGAGATAAAGGGGTTTCAGGGATATGATAATTTATAAATTCTAAAAAAGTAAAATTTATTAAATCTCCTGATTCTAAATATTGAAATTGTTCAATAACTATTTTAATATGATTCTATAGATATATATATATATATATAGTGATTGAAGATAACATAATAATATTTTCAAATGGGTGTAAAATTTAGGATGAATAAAATATGGATCTGTGATACCAAATATATTTTTAAAGATTGACATGTCTCCTTGGATGAAGCTGACATGCTTAATTAAATAGATGTGATTTGTTAAAAATATCTAATATGGTTATTTCAGTTTTTACTCAAAAATCATTTCATTTTGTCATTTATTTTCATTATCAAATGTAATTGTTATTATATTAGGATTTTTTATAATACTTCAAAGTAAAAATTATTTCATATTTAAATAAATATTCCTGTATCCAAATTAGAATATTGAATAATCTAAAAAAATTAGTTTTTGAGTGTTTTGAAACCTATTTTTAACATTTTTGACTAGAATTTACCTCACTATTGTAATTTTTAACTAACATATCACACACAATATTTAGATCACTATATAGTAATAGTGAAGGTATCATTATGTCTGATCATAACACACCGTGTGAGTCAGTATTTTATAATTTTTTGACCATTTTCATAATATTACTAATAGTATATTCCATACAAAAATATTTATATAAGAATTCCTTTTCGCTCTATAGATAGTTATTTTTATTAATATAGGATGATATGAGAATATAAATCAAAAAACAAAACAACTTTTAATGATATAGATATTATGTATTTTAAAAATCATTTATAAAATATATTTTATATGGATTAATTAAGAATTAGTAAATTTGTATCTATAATTATATATTTTAGAAAAATAATATTTATGGATTTACTTGAGATAAAAAATTATAATTATAAATAAACATATATGAGAGGAATAATCTATTGTGAAGTATTTAATTGTACTAGTGGACCGGTGTATTAATACTTAATGGGTGATGAATCACGTGTGAAATTTTTAAAAAATGCAGATTTCTTAATGTTACATTTTAACTCCATTATAATTTTAACATCTACTGATATCTAGTAATAATAGTAATGTTTTTGTTTCACCTAATATTCAAAAATATTGATGAATAAAATATGTAAAATATGGAATATGTGTCTTTACATGGTTTGACACCTATTGAGAAATCATTACCTTGTGATGATAGAGTAACATAGTGTCAAAAGTTTTCCACTATATAAATTTCATCAATGTAAAATGGTTTTTATAGGTTTCATTTCCCACTATGAAAACTAAGTTACATAAGAATTAGTATTCAATATATTAAAAAACTGAACAATAATTGAATCTAACTTGTCCTATATAATAGAATCCCACTAGTTTTCCTCCACAACCAATAATATTGATGTATATAAAATATATACCTAGGTATTTTACTCTATCCAAAAAACAATATGATTCAACAACTAGATCCTTGAATTTAATTTTCATATTTATTATGAAATTTGGAAATTCAGTTTCAATTTTCAGTCAACAACAATACCATTTTTAGTAGAAATTCCCCAGACGATTCTCAAAAATTAATATTCAAATTACACTAGATAATCTATTTTTCATCAAGGAACTACACTATTCATACCTGTATAGTTCTTCTTTATGAATGATAAAAGTAAATATTTACATAGTGATAAAATAGTATAGAACATAGTATATTCTTCCATGTAAAATGAATATACATAATCCCCTCTGGATTCCCTCTTATTAATTCTCAATAATTATTAACAGTGAGTATATAATAGACTTATAATGTGAACCCTCATTAATCTTATGTTTCTTATTCATTATTAAACATATTATTTTTAGATACTAAATTAGTTCCACTCTTGTCATTACTCAGGTGTTTTTTTCATTCCTTTCATCTAATATTAATTATAGTAGTACACAATCAACTAAACCGTACAACTGTCTTCCGAAATATATTATTATTTGCCTCTTCAATTCATAGAGATACCGGGAACATCAGTTAATTTTTTTAAATATTAAATTATTCACGAAGGGAAAAATTGTAGTGATACCATGCAAGAAAACAAATTGTATAGTATTTACATTTCACTCCCCCATGGTGTCCCTAATCTTGTTGAAATGATATAAAATAACAACATTTGATGTATATTCATTTTCATGTGTCCATATGAATTACATAAATACAATTATTTAATTTAGTTTTTACATTTAACTCATAAATAATAAACACTCCATATATTTATATTATGGTACAGATCTCTTGATTTTCTAATAGAAAAATAAAATAAAAATTCTTCAAGGATAGTATAATAATATTCGACGGAAATAGTACCTATATATTGTATATTTGGAATAGCAGTATGCTATCATTTAAAATGACTCCATATAATTCCACAAGAATATATAAAAAACAACCAAAAACATAAAAGGATCCCCTTATTCAGTTTTATCATGATTTACAACTCAGTTTTGGATATAAAATATCAAAAATTAAAAAGTAGAATCATTACAAACCATTTTACATTTTGATAACTAATATTGAATATAAAATATTGAAATTTGAATCTCAAAAATTTATATAAAAAGTGTTCTTCATATGTCGTAATTTTATGTTTATCAATCCAATACTTAGTTGTAGATTCATTAATCCTCATTAGGTTTTAAACAGGATTGAACAACATTTGAAACATCAAAACTGAGTTCATATTCTAAATATTTATTAAGCCAATTTAAGAATTCAGTCAAAATAATCATCAAAATACCACAATGATATGTATTTTAGATTATTTTAATGACAACAATTTTATTTACTAAAGAATATTATTTTCAAATTAACTTAGCTTATTTTTGATCTCCTCATCTTACATGATTCATTATTAAATGTTTTTTATAATTTATTATGATGATAAGTTATCTTAATTTATTTTTTTGTTATTCTACTCAAATAATACATAGGACCCATAACATACAAGATATTGGTATCTTGCTACATAATATTTTATCTTACATGGACATTATATATAATAAAGGTAAAATACCATAAAATCCTCTGATATCATATTAAGTCAATCATTGTAATTTTTTGATGACCCATCATAACTGGAATTTTTATCCATAGATCCATGTATCATACAAAAATAATTTCATCATATGAAACCAATAATTCATTTTAGAAATCACTATATTTTGTATATCTATTTTATAAGTGGAGTATTTATTATATTAGATAGATATTATCATATAAAATCCACATATAAAATTGGATTTCATATAATATGAATGTTTTCTATTTCCAATATAAATAAAACAATACATATGTATTAATATTAATCAATGGCCTCTTCTAAAAATAATCAGGCTTCAAAAACATATGAAACTCCTAAATACAATGTTTATATATCTATTTTAATTAATATATTAATTAGAAACATTTTTCATCATAATTCAATTGTTTATTAAAGTGTCTATATTGTCAAGTAATGCATTTTAGAAAATTCACTACATCATTACATGGTATTTTATAAAACATTTTCCAATTGATCATTATCTATAATCAAATAACTCATTTTTTTTAAAGAAACCATTTGTGGTTTCTTCCATCATAAGTCAGTTTTTCCCAAAAACATTTAACCAGATATACTTTTTTCATTATAAACTTTTATGGATATCTAGTAATGTATTGAAAGTATATATTTCACTCCTCATTCAAATTTAATATGTTTTTTCTGGTGTTACTCTCTGATTTATCACATCTCTCTGACAATATGATGATATCAAGAACCAAATCATTTTTACGGCTTGATAATATAGTATCTAACTCATTGATTTATAATTACCATAATGAGAAACTTTCTCTTATTTATTTAATTGTACTAATATTCCTGCACCATTACATATTGACATGTGAATAAATTTCATCTTTTTTAATGCATGTATTCTCACTTAATCACCTATTATCAACACAAATATACATTCTCCAAATATATACACTAACAAAAAATATATCCACATAAATTTCCACATCCATTTTTTTCATTACCAAATTCATGAAAAATAATAATTAATTTTACTACCCCTTAGAAAAAAATTCAAAGAACAATGTGTGTTATTATCATTCATTTCCATCTAATTATATAGAAAATATAATATCTTATTTCAATATATTATCCTTTTTGAGAGATTTAATCGACATAAAATTAAGACAAGGGATGACTCAAATATTTCATTGAAATGATCCTTTAAAAACCCATAACATCTGTACTTGAAATATATCAATGTAGAAATCAATATTGATTTATTTTTTAAATATTATTTTCAATATATAATAAAAAATAAAATACCAACTCTAAAACACATTTCATTGATGTTAATACATATGATTCTATAGGGGCTATCCATTTTTATTGATTAAAAAAATGAATAGATTTTTGAAATCTTGACTTCTAAACCAACATTACATATACTCTATAACACACCTACAAGTGTCTCGTTTATTCTAAAAATACCATAAATTAATGGTTTCTTCTTGATCTGAAATATTATAATCAATGAAGTGGGGTATATGTTACTAATATCTCTCTCATTAATATAATTCAGTTGAAATTTCCGCCTCATCAAATTTCATGTCTTCATTTTAAAATGATAAATTGGAAAATAATATTTCTTTAATTTTTTATTATAACTATTGAACAACTATTAACATCCCACCAATTTTATTTAAAAAAAATGAAAAAGTGAATTCTTTATTGTTTACCCCACCACTTCCACAAAAAAATTATTTTTCCCAAAACCATCATATAAGATCAATTATAATAGTAAATTCAATATATAACACATATATTTATTAAATATTTTATTTTATTAATTATGAATCCATATTACTCATTTACACATTTGGTGAAAATCAAAATAATTCACTATGCGTATGTGTAGAGAACCTCCTATATTGAATGGTTGTTTTATATTTTGTAATTAAACATTGCCTTAACTAAATTTTTAAGAGTGTGGGTTCAAATAATAAATATGAATTTTTTGATACTATTATGGTTCTATAATGAAAAATTGGATAATATATTAATGACATAGTTTGTAAAATCTTATTGTAAATTAAATCCGTTAATTTTTTTTGGGTAATTGTAAAATCATTAATTTAAAACTTATTCTAGTATCATATAAAAAATTATTCTTCTATATAACATATAAGTTTATATATAAAACTGATGAAAAGTAAATTATTTAATAATTATACCGGTAGAGTAAAAATTGAACAAAATCACCTAGTTATAATGAATTTTCATTGAATGTTATTTATTTGGTCTTTTAGACCACCTAAATGAATAATGATGTGAAATAGATTATCTATTGTTATAGAAACATAATTAATAGAATAATATGATAACAATATATAATAATTTTGTAATTAATGTATATATTAATATTTAACACATTAATTAAAAACACATCGTTCATGGATTGGTGATCATAGAAAAATATTTATTATTAATTCCATCTTCGACAATATAGAAAAACCTAATCATTAAAAAATTTTAAACTTATGAAAAAATTATAGATCATCCATTAAAGTCAAAAATTATTAAATTTTAACAATGAACATTGGATTATGAATTCATGTCAATACATTTCATATAAAGCTAAATAAATGGTCAAAAATATAAGAACCTTATTTGGGGAAATAATATAAAACAAACTAATATATATGATGATGATAATTGTATATGAAAATGAAAAATATTTTAATGTAATTTTTTAAATATTTATTAATACATCTATGTTTGTTATTCAAGATCTTAGAGTGTATATGAAAATGTCGGTAAACCTAGTAATGGTTTCTTTATCCAAAATTTGAATCAATTGAGACATATTTAAGATATAAACAATGCTTACTTTTCAATGGTTTAAATAATATTCTATTTTCATTTTCATCTAGATTATAAAATATTTATTTATATTTAATTGTATTTATAATTTCATATATCTCATGGAGATTTTTTAATAATTTTATAATGTTATTAATGACTTTTCATGGTTTAAATATTATCCTTTCATGATAATAATTTTTATTTTGATATTGTTTTTCTAGAATTATATATTATACCATATGATTATGATATATTTTATCTCAAAATTATTTTCTTGTAAAATAATGTTTCACACCAAATTAATATACCTTATTGATTATATCATTTAATGAAAAGGTATTCTTTTATGTTTATTTACCACTTCACGTAATATATTTTTAATCGTATCAATGTATTATGATAAGGAAAATAGAATCCTATCTATTGTAGAAACTCACATGTTTTTATCTCCAATGGTCATTTTCTCCCATTTATTCTTTTTAAAATAATGTTTTCATCATCCTTTTAATGATGTGGGTTTTTAATAGCATTATTTTAAAATTATGAAATGTGTTTTCAACAAAATAAGAAGGGAATGTTTTAATATTGAGTACACATTTTATTTTGAAAAATGTATTTAGTTACAAAGAATTTTAAATGGAATTCATTATTTTAATTTTTTTAAATGTATTATCATTCCCATTAGAAAAATTAATTATAAATTATTATTTTATATTTTTGATGAATTTTTTTTATATTCATAATCATATAACCAAATGATTTTTTCATTCAAGATGTGTTTTTTTATAATAAAATTTTTATAAATATGAAATTATTTTATATATATAGTGTTTTGAAATAATATTATTTGTTAAGATCATTTGATGTGATGTTTATGAAATTTTTAGTAAATCACTGTTTTTCTATGGGTTCATTGTAATATTTTTATGATTAATTATATGTCAATCCAATATTTAAAGTTGATGAAAATTGGGGTCCTATATCAATGTGAAATGCATTGAATAAGGTTCGATATCTCAAGCGATGAATAAATGTTCTATGAAATATATTCAATAATATTTTTTAAAATTAATATTTCTTAAATGAGATGTGGGTAACATTTTGGAAAAGAATATTTATTGAAAAATCTATTTATTTTTCATTCACATGATTGTTTTGTGAATTTGATTGGGATGTTGTATTCATATTTTTTGGTAATCATTTGTTTTGAAATATTTGATGACAAGTTTTGTGTGTCACTGAAATATGGGAATCTCATATAAAAATTTCATTTGTAAACAAGATGTTTCATTATTTTTTCAGAAAATTTTATATTTTTTTGTAATAGAAAATTTTATATATTACATAGTTTGATGTATATTCATATTACTGTTTTATTCTATCATGGATCATGATTATAGACTCATGTTTCCATATTATTTAATTTAATTATTTTCTATGGAAATGCTTCTACCACTATAATAAATTTATAGTTTTTTAGTTATAACATTAATGATTACACCCATTTACAAATAGAATACTTAGTTATGATATTTTATATCTGACAATTTTGTTAACCCTAAATGAGAATATTAGGTCAAATCATTTGTACGTTTTAATTTCCCAAATTCTTAAGAAAAGGAAAATCTATAATATCCAAATACTTTTATTATGTTGAAAATTTATTAGAGATATTGATGAATCATAATTTATTAAGTTGTATCTCTCATAGAGGAATTAAATATAAATAAGATAAATGGGAATGAGTATTAATAGTTAATGGTTTTTTGTAGTTCTCGGAAAATCTTCAAAAAACAATTGAATGATTTTATTTTAATGAAATATTATCATTATGACTTATAATTACAATCTAGCTAGTTATGGGATATCATATTGGAATATTAATCTGAATTTCATGATGAATATTATTTTGGACTTGATCAAACAACTAAATTTTATGTATGTGTCATGTGTAATTTGGGATATATTAATTAATTCTTGGGTGTAGTTCCTAGGACCCTTACATTGCACCAGATTTGATGATGGCATTATGTGTGTAATAAAATATAATTCCTAGGCTTATATGTATTATAATTATATGATATGATGATGAATACGTTGGTACCTATTATTGATTCATGATATGTGGTTTGATATTTTATTTGATATTGATGTTATACAAATTAGACCTATTCATGTCCCTGTAGATTCCCTGGGTAATCTTGGATTTTCCTGTTGAGCCACATGAAGAATTCCTATAACATTATCATTCAACATCTATTCCTTATAGGATTCCATAGATTTCATGGGACCAAATGATTCAATGAATATATATATTATGGACATATAATAATTATGGATTATATTATTATGATTACTATTATGATGTTGACTCTAAGGGTGTCCATAGGATTTGGTTTGACATACTAGATGATTTACTTAGTCTTGATCAAGATTCATAGTATACATAAGAAATCCCTATTTGGCATTGTGACATTATGGATTATTATAATTAATTGATTTCCTATGATGTTGTAAATATGCCTTGATTTATTCCATATTATAATTTTTCAGAGGGACAATCATGATGTATGAGATCCATACATTTATCCTTTAATATATAGTGATTGGTCATTGAGGATGGGTATCAGGGTTAACTAGGTTACAACCAGATATAATATTGGTATAATTGGGATAGTATTTTGATGTTTCATAAGGCACCCCAACATATGATGAAGTAGGTATGTTCATTTGACACAGTGTACATTATGATAGAAAACAATATTGTCAAGTACCATGATTTGTAATTTCAATAATTAGTTTTAGAACAAAATTCTATCACCAGGCTAATGAAGGTATTGTTATAATATTTTATAAATCATTCACTAATTTTTTTATTTGTATTTAACTTGTCACATGAACATATCACTCCATATTTGAATGGTCAAAATACTATTTTAGTTGTTGATATTGTTTTTTGTACTCATACACTATTTTAGATTCCATTTCACATTTGTATATAATCATCTATCATATGTTAATTAAACTAATTGGTAAGGCTGAGAACTAGGATTATTTATAGCATAACTAAGAAGAACAAATCATATGAGCCTAGATATTGGGTTGATGTGAGGCTCCGTATAGTCATGGATCCAATATAATTTAATTATTTTTTACACGTATATATATGTGAATGACCTAGTGGGAAATATATTACTATATAAATTTATTGTATGATCCTATATAATATTGAACAATATTTTTATTATTTATGTTAATTTATTCTATATTCATTTTATTTTCAATGATTTATAGTATATGGTTATTTTTTTAGTTTCTAGTACACAAAAAATAGTGATACTGGTGTTATAGCATCTACACTATACCTCCATAGACCCCCATCGGTAGATGGTAGCCTCAAATGTTTGAGGAGGTTTTATTTAGGTATTTCATTTATATGAGTTAAATAACTAGTCTAGTTTCCTTCAAAATAGGAAATTACATGACATCCATCTCTTATTATAAACATTATATGATTCTATACTTTCAAATTCAATATTTCATAATGTGTTTCAAAGTTTAAGACACTTTATGTTGTTGATGTTATTCTAATTTAAAAAGAATTTAAATATATATCCATTTTCCTTATTAAGCATATATATTTGGTAGTCATGTACCATTGATATAATACATAGAGATTATTTAAAATTATTACTCTTTTAGATCTAACATCAAACTATGTTATTTTATCATCCATTGAATCATTAAGAAATTTATCTAATGCATGTATCAAAGTATTAAAAAAATTCATCAACACCTTGTTCTTAAAAAATATATTTTCCTTTATTCATTTATTAGATAATTTAATTAATATTATCATAAAGTATACTTTTTCTCTACTTCAACTAGTTTTCATGTGTGTTTAACCAATTGAAATTATTGAAAGATACAACATTCATTGCATCAATTTCTTTCAATGGTGAACAAATTTTTTTTTCGTTAAAATTTAATTAAATTGTACAACATTTTATAATAAAATAAATATTTTTATGATTAGATTATTCAAAATAAGAATAAAATATATGAAAAACATATAAACATAAACATTAATCTAATCCACTAAAAATAATTATTCTTGGGTTCCTCCTAATTTACTTTTACTACATATCGAATCATGTGTACATATATAAAATAAAGGGGTTAGCATTAATATTAGAGAGGTAATAAACAATATAGATACTTAACATGGGCCAATATTTTTATCATTAATGAACAATGAAATTAGTATTAGGAATAAAATAATATAATGAAAATAAAAACATTGAAATTTGGTAAGAAAATAAAAATGAGACATTCAAAATCATACCACTACGGTTTAATATAAGTGAGCGATAAATCATTAATCTCAAGTTTATATACATAGTTATAAAAATCAATGTAATATCTAGAAGAGAATTTTTTACCCAATGTTTCGAAGATCTATAAATTATCACCATTTCTTCTTCTTAATCCGTGTGACCAACATTGATCAAAATAAAACATTTCATCAATAAATATCGGAGAATAAAGAATGGGATTAATATGAAAAAATTTAGTACATACATACTTAAATACATGATCATTACTTAAATTTTGACCCATGAAAATATAATGTGCGATTAATATATCTAAATCCATGAGTAATTAATTATGTTGACATCTAGGTAAATATCTATAAGAAAATAAGAGGTTTGGGTATTCACAATATAATAATATTTCATGAAAATAGAAAATATTGTGGAATTATTTCAGCATCATCATTGTAAAAATAGATATTTTTGAAGATTCAAAATGAGATTGATTATACATATCCCATTGATAAAATACTATTTGGGTAGAAAAGGAAAGATAAAATATGCATAAAAATAAGGAATCCTTGAAATTAAGAATACATACAAAAAGGAGGTACTTAGATGCAAATAAGAAGATATGATTACCCTTACATTGAAATTTGTTTCTTAAAACATGTTGATGCAACCTTGAATCCAGTTGGGAACCATGTAAGGGCTCTTTGTGATGTAAAATTAAAATAAAATTGTTGATTTTGAATTTTTAGTGAATTGGAATGTCGAATGGGTGGTATTTAAAATTTATGGGGTTTTTAAGGGATTATATATTAATTATCTTATTATAGAATATGTCCACTTGCTGTTGAAAAGAATTCCAACCATATATACACCATTAAGGATTCATAGTTTATTTTTGGATATTTATTTCACTCCAATAATTTACCTAGTCTTCTAAAAAACCCAATTAATTTTTAAAATCTGAATAGTATATTTTATTTCAAAATCTACTTTTTTGTTAGAAAAAATACATAATAATGTTATTAAATAAAATTAGTTTCTTTTTAATTTTTAGTTATATACTTATCGATTTAAATTTTGATTTTAGAAAATAATACATTTAGTATTTAATCACACTATCATAATATTCTTTTTTTATTATGTCATTAAATAATCTTGATGGCTACTTAATGGATTTAGGTAACCATTAATAATAGTTACAAACTATTTTATTTTATAATCACCCTGATGTAGATCTACCTTATTTTCCTACATGAATGAGGGTTATTGATGACACTTCCCAATTTATACACCATCATTTTCACACTTCACCATTCACATATATTCTCTCAATGTTCATTATCATTTCCAAAATAAATATTTTATTACTGACCCAATATTTATATACTATTCTTCAATTCATGGTTACAACTATTCTAAGGGATATATTTTTACCAATTTGTATATTTTACATTATTTAACCTATAGAAGTCTTCTAAAATTAATATTAATTATTATATTGGGTATTTTTATAGACATAATATAAAATTATTATTTAATGAAATACATGGATTTTGGTTTCTAGTTTGTGTTTTCTATCCCATTAGTATTCCAAGTTGTACTAGTTCCTGACAACACATGATGTTCAATGTTATTATGAAATTTATATAATTTTCTAGGTGCATAAAATTTAAAACATAATAAAAATTAATTGTGATATAAGAGATCTATTTTTAAATTAACATTTTTTTATTTTTCACATTCCTCCAACCAAAAATTAATATCATTCTTGATATTTCAAATAATTTTATTGGTTTAGAATATATTAGGGAACTTTTTTATAATATTTATTTTAGTTCACGTGCTTTCTATTCCGATTTATAGTTCCTCTATTTCACTTTGATAGGGTGAGTTTTGTTGTTGGTTATATATTTGTCTCTATACTCAAATACCCACCCCATAAATACCTAATTAGAGATGTCAATCTACATCTCTACCACCTTGGGCTTTAGTGAATGTGAGGTTTTAGGTATGTACTTTCCTAGGGGAAAAATGTTGAACAAATCGTTATATTTAACCATTATTGGTTGATTTGTTGGTCGATAGGCCACTACTCTGTGGTGAAAAAGGATCTCAAATGGGATAATGTAGCTAGGTCTGTGATTTCTATTCTTTCTAAACTACATGAATCTTTTACATGTTGATAATTTTAGGAAAAATTTGTCTCTAAAATGAATCTTAATGTCTCTGTAATGATTTTCATTACAATTATTCTTCCGAATTTGAGCACCTTCTATTTTTTTGGATGGATTAAAAAAAAATTTCATCTATAATATGAGATAGAGACCATACAACTTCCTTTCACTAAAATCAACCAATAAATTAGGACCACTACATGGATGATAAAAATAATCTTTATATGTGAACACATGAATTAATTAGTAGGATCCATTGACGTATGAGATCTAAAAAATTGAATTATTATGTTTCATACACCATTATATTGAACTGATATATATATCAAATTTTATTAAATATTATGAAAGGCAATTTCAGATTATCCATCAGTTTGTGGGTGAAATTTCATACGAAAAATAAATTCTCTATTTAGATAATGCTAATGTCATTTTCAGAATTTAGAAGTGAAACATGGATATTGGGTGGAAATTATTAATGTTTGTACCCCATATATCCTCACCTCTTCTATTATGAATATCTATGAAACTTATTGAAGAATTAAAACTTAAAAAATATTATTTATTAAGGATATCATGGTGAGTTGATCCACAAAAAACCATGTCACATTTCATCCTTTATAACTAATTGGAACACTAGTTATGATGTTTATGCTAATGTTATCAATTTTTTGTATGGGTATGGGAAATGGTTGAATCATACTAGAGAAATTATATCAATAACATTATTCTTGATGAAATATTGACCTCATTGAGGTATACCTGCTGTTCTCACTCTTCACGGTGTTTCCCCTAATGTGATCTCAATGATTATGGTAATTTTTTTTAATATTGGGATGTTTGGTAAAAGAATAGATCTATTCATTTTCCAGCAGATATTTCAATATATTAGGTGATGAAGGCACAAAAAATCAAGATTAGGATCATAAGACGTCAACTTCATCGATTCATAAATAATGAAACTTCTAATCCTTTACTAATTCCACCCTCTTCTGAAGTCCCAGATCGTTAATTTCTGCCTATTTCATCCTCTCTTAGTCAGATGATTCGAATATCATTTACGATTGGTATGATGTTTATAGTACCATTATTATGTCTATATATATAATCTATAATCTAGAAATATAGGTAATTTTCAATCAAAATCAGAGATAGAGTAGTAGTGTCTTTTTAATATAGTTTATTGGCTACCTTATTTGCCTTTCCATGATGGTTGTGAATAGTGGAATCATATTCTTTAATTAGCTATAACCATATTTATTGACTCATGTATAGATAATTTTATATTAATATATAAATAAAATATAAGTGGTTTTGGTATATGTCCCATTTTTACCATAAAGATAATATCTTAGTGTCTTTAATGAAAACAATAATTACCGCTAACTCTTGATCATAGGTAGGATAATTCAGATCATGATGGATTAAATTTCCTTCGGTATAAGTGATCACCATTTAATTTTTCATGATTATAAATTCAAACAATTTTAAGGATACATCATGATAAAAAAATTATTCCATACTAGTGTGTAATGTTATAATATGATCACAAACCAACCTCATCTTCATTTCATAAAAATATTCGTAACACTACATTTCCCAAATAAAAATAACTCCCAATAGAGTAAACATTATTGGTTTATAATAAATCAACTAAAATACATTCAAAATCTCACTATAGTATCCAACTAGGACGAAGAAACAATTCAAATTAGTTACATTTGTAGGACACAATGTTCCCCTATAATGTGACTTGTTATACCAAAGAACAACATTTTTTGAATTTACCAAAATTATAATAATTATTCGGAGATTGGAATATGAAAAATAGTTGATCCTTATATCAATTATGTTTTTTTGGAATATTTTTGGAGATCATCAATAAAATACACCATGAATGTATCAAGATAGTCATTAAAGAAAATATTAATAAAATCAATAAATATGGTAATATAATTAATTAATCTGGAGGGGATACCAAAATACACATAATAAAAATATCTTATTCATATGAAAAAATTTGGAATATAATATTTCTTTACCAAAATTTGACAATACTCATATTTGATATCAATCTTTGAAAATAATCGATCCCCCGGTTTCTGTTTGAACATGTCATCAATTATAAGAAGATGATATTCTATCTACACTGTAATCCCTTTAAGTTATCTATAATCAATACATAGAGATATTTAACTATACTTCTTCTTTATAAATACATCATTTTATCCTCAGGTAATTCCAATTTTATCAAAAATCCCTTCCCTAAAAGATATATATGTTTCATCTTTAATTAAACAGTCTTGAAATATTACCTTTTATATGGGTTTTTTATTTCACCATGTCACCATATAATAGTTATATTTTGAATAATATTTACAAATGTATTGGAGGTCCTCATTTTTTATACTAGAATATATCATTGTATTCCAAAATGTTGGGAAGATGTCCATTATTTAAGAGTTTCCTTTCTCCTTTCTCTTCATATAATATTTCCATGATGAAGGAAATAGGATGTGGTTATTGGAATTAATATGTTTGATAAATCAATACATGGATTTTTATTAGTTGGTTTTACTTCATGAGGAAAAAATGATTTGATTCTATATTTGATGTAGGTAGTATACTTCACAACAAATCCAATGAGAGTGTTATTTCATATTCCAATAACATAATGATCACTAAGTTTTTATAGAAATTATTCTTAGTAATTTTAATAGAGGAATAGAAATATATATTTGATAATCAAATAGTTCATACATGATATTTAACAAAAAACTCAACCATTACCAGTTCAGGGTTTAACTTGATATTCTTCCAAAGTACGAATTAATTAAAAGAGTTTGTATGACCATAATCATTCAATATGAATTCAATTTTTTAGTGTATGATAAGGGTACTTTTCACAACAACATTCATATCATTTACTTCACCTATCATAATTGTGAAATCATAAATGTTCTCCATTGACCTCTAGTGGGATTAATTATAGTATTAGTCCATTATATTGTACTATAGATTTGGGTTAGAGAACATCCCATGATCCCAATAGTTTTATCATTACACAGTAAGATGTTCTTGTATAATCATTCATTTTTCCTCATCATTTAGACGTTTGTCATTACATCTCCAAGAAAATTTCAAGAAATTTTTCAATCAAATCCATACACATAGAACATTACAGTTCCTTATAAAAAATAACCTAAATATATTCTATAAATTATTTTCACATTAGATTTTTTAAATTATTCTTCTTTGGGATTCTTGAAGAATGAAATTCCATCATTCACATTTTGTAATTTTTTCCACTAGTAAGTTGAAAAACTATAAACTCTATTTTAAATTTAATATCACATAACACTATATATTAATGACTCCCAATGTCTTGTATTACCAATTCATTCTATATATTGGTTCTCATTCATCTAATGAATCAATCTATCATCATGTATGAATCAATGAAAATTATTGAAGCATAAATCAGAAGCATTGTTAGTTTTTTCTCATATATCCCCAATGATTAAGTTTATCTTTGTTTTAACTTAATTTATTCTATTTTTATATAGTTCCAGAGTGTATAATATAAATATTTGATGAAAATTACTTTTTTATGTCTTCCAATACCATGATGTACACATCATCCATTAACTTGGTGTTCTTGATCATGGTACACCACTAATCAACATCACTAACTATTTGATATAAATCTAAAGAATCATTTTAATTTTCAAAATATTTTCGTATATATTATATAATAATTGGAGAATTGATCCATTTTCCATGATTGGTGGATAATAGTTTCCTCTAAAAAATTGGTAGTCAGTGAATCATGAAGGATTCAATAAAAAAATGATCCTTACATGTTGTAGAATTATTATCTTCTTGGTTTTGTATTCTATTATGAACATTTATTAACAAATTGATCATTATCATGATTTTTTAACACCACCTACCCCTGTAAAGGAAAATACATTATTTCTGTAATTGTTGAGTACATTTTTTTGATGACTACTTCTATATATAGCTATTTTCCTGGAATAAAAAAAACTATTTTTAATATTTATTAATCTTCGGAATCACATAATAACTATTCATAATAAAAATATTGATCTTAAAATTAACATATATCATTCTTTTAAGATGAAATAATTCAACTTAATATATTAATTTAAAATTAACTATGTATAATTTATAATGTATTGATCAAAAAATGTGAATAATGAAATCCTATCGCATGGGAGTGTAAAATCCGGTGTGGAGAAAGGAACGTTGTCATGCACAATTTAACGATTAATTACATTTCAATTCACCCTTTTATCAGTTTTTAAACCCATGTAAAATTTTACTACAATCACATAAAAATGTATTATATATATATGGATATATTTTCTTAGAAACCAATTACTTAATGATTAACCAAAATAGCCTGATGTTTTCATATATTTAGAGTTGTCCTTAGTGTTTTTTCTAATGTTTTCCTAGAATAATTTCCATATATAACTAAATATGAATTCGATAATAACTACTATGACATGTATTTCTATTTCATTAAAACATATCTACATCGTACAATATTTAATAATGGCTCATATGACATTACATGTATTGAAAATAATAATATTATACACGGAAAACATAAAAAATGTAAACACACTTCTCATAAAAATGAAATTAATATTTTTTATCATAAGTTTTATTTATAGTATCTCGTATCCAATTTCAATAAATGGTGTGAAAATATAAAATGAATGTGGGTAAACAATGGTGATTATTACCCAATAAGAAAGAGGAATACCAATTATGCAGGATCACATAATCATGACAACTATCATAACATAGATAACATGAATAAAAAATATAGATAAAACATTAAAATGAGATATTAATAAGAATATCACTAGGGATTATCACCAGGGTGTCATAAATAAAAATTACCATGTTCATTCACCATGGTATAATAATACATGAAATCATTATATCTTATTTAATTACCAAATGTATTGGATTGATATCTAGGAACACCCATATAACATTTTAATTCAAGAGATCTACATTGATCATAATAAAATATTTTTTTAATAAAAAATTTTGCATAAAGAATGAGTTTTACATGAAAAAAATCGATCATAAATGTATAAAAATATGAACATTACATTATTTTCGACCCATGAAAATTAACTGTTTTTGGAGTAAATTTTAAAAAAATTAATAAATAAATTATTTTAACATATGTGTTTATTCTCATGGGGAAGGAAGTTGTTTTGGTATTCCAAAAATAAAAATATTTTAGGAAGAGATAAAACATCCTAACATGATTTTGAAAACCTGAATGTGAGCAAATTGTATTATAAAAAATGGAATGTGAAGGAAAATTATTGTATTAGACTAATAAAACCCCATTTTTCATTAATATTATGTTCATAAGGGTATGAATATAATAAATATTTGACATTAAGAAAACTAAAAAAATGGAGGTAGTTGAATGAAAATGATGAAAAATAGAATTATCATACCCTGATGATTTTATTTCTAAAACATGATATTTAACATTTAAATGGTTAGGGAACATCGGATGGACTCTTTGGGAGGTAAAAGTACTTGAAAATTATGGGATAAAATTTTTAGTGGAGAGTAACTAGGAAAGAGATGTTTTTATATTATAGGGGGCAAGATAAATGATTAAATTTTTGCAATTTTATTATATAATCAAAAAAATTATGCATGTAATAAATTAAAACACATTTTATTCGAAACCTAATTATTGTAGTGTTTCCAAAAAATAAACCTTTTTTCAAAATAGAGATTTTCATTAAAAAAATAAAATAAAATTTATTAATTAATATTAAAAAATGAATTTTTTTTGTTATTATAAAATTATATATTTTTCGATTAAATTTTCTTAATAATTGTATTCATGCAGACATAATAATGATGTTATAAAATCACATTTCTCATAATGTGATAATTTAATCTTTTTTATACCAACTAAATATTGTCTAAAAATACCCAAAATATTACCGTCAGCCTATTTCCACATCATTAGTAAGAAATGGTATTTATTTATTAAAAAAACTACATATATATTATAATTTTTTTACATAATTTTTTTTAATGTATACGCTTTTCAATTTAATAATAAATTTACATTATGACCTTTATAAAGATTTTTTAGGGCATTGATAAAATATATTATCCTTTTATTAATATTAATTTAATATTATTTCAGGAATTTTTTATTAAAAACATATAATTGTTTCTAAAGACATATTATTTTTAAAATATTTTTATAGTCTCCAAAAATTATTTATTTTGATTATATCATTAAAGAATATTGATTTTCACTGAATGCCTATGCGTAAGGAACAATTATAGTGACAAAAAATTTTATTGACTAATGGTCCTATGGGAAATAAACAATATTTTCCTATATAACTATATGTATATGATCATATTTCCCTATGAATTCATCATCATTCATACAATTCATCAGTCACTTATATTATATCAATGTTCAATATCATATGCAATTGAATCTTGTATTACGAAAACTATGTTTCTCTACCATAGTTATTTTCATGGGTATGATGATTCTAGTAGATCAGGGTGACACAAATTTTTATATTTGATATTGTTTTTCATGACCTATTTCCCGGGGCCCATGCCGTGACTACCCCAAGAATGCATTCTATAGGCCAGAAGCTAGCGACTATCCCCAAAGGGCATACTCCCTAAAATGAGAAGTCATTGCCTTTAATCCTGTACAAACACACGGTCCAAGAACACAACAAGAATCATATGTGATGTAAACTAATGTAGTAAAAGAGTGTTGAAAGTAAAAGGGGTCGGAACACAAGCCCAACTATAAAGGTACACGTACAACTGAAAATAAAATTCAATTGAAAGAAAAAGGAAAACAGTTATTGGGTTATCCACAACAGATCCTACCTGAAGGGTAGGTATACCTCACGATTAGTATCCCCCGCTTCAAGTCACACCAAATGGTCTCCATCTGAGTACCATATTTTCCTAGATGCCCCAGCCTCGATCAATGTTGTACGTCGTCTTCACAAGACACAACAATGTGCAGGCGAAGCCCTGCAAGGGTGAGTATAACGATACTCAGTAGGGACCCCGAGACTCCATAGGTCTCCTAAAGTTATAGAAATAAAAACCACAAAGAAAGAAATCAACTATACTTAGTTATATGACCATACATACACCTAATTTATCAACATATACACATCTCTTACATGAAGGAAGAATACCACAGAGATAACACTACGATGGTAACACCATGAAGGTAACACCCCGAAGGAAAACGTTCCACACCGGTAACACTACGATGGTTACACAACATAGGTAAAAGTACGACACAGGTATCACCACAAAGGTAAAATTACCACATAGTTATCACAACGAAGATAGTACCACGAAGGTAAAAGTATTTGTTCAAATAGACTCTCAGCTCAAAACACGTTTTCAGGGAAGTATAGAAGTACAGATGATTAATCGTGAAGCTGAATCATCTCATTTTTTCAAGAGGAACTGTTGAGCGCTGACCCACACCGGATCTGGCCGACATCGGATTGGTATGCGCTGACCCACACAGGATCCCTTAGTGCTGACCCAAACAAGATCATACCTACCCATGATCGGTATGCGCTGACCCACACATGATCGCTGAGCGTTGACCCACATAAGATTTAGCCCACATAGGATCGGTATGCGCTGACCCACACAGGATTGCTCAGCGCTTACCAACACAAGATCTGACCCACACATGATTAGTTCTGACCAATAGAGGATCTCCCGATACTAACCTCTGTATGATCTATCTCCAACCACCACCTCTCTCCCTTACACTGAATTACCGCTCATTGAACACTTGGGATAACATCTCCTAAAACATCATACATACCTCAAACACCACAAATTTCCACAAAGAAGTATCGCAATGGCTTATAACGCTCAAAGGGACCCAACACAATAGACAACACATCAATCAGACGCCCGTTCTATATGATATTAGCATTCCTACTATGAGGGCCTGGTACAATTCAGTTTCTATCCAACACGGACATACTCCAACATTATCCAAAATTGAAGTGGAGTATACAAAAAGGACCGTCTCAATCCAAGGATTTTGGTGCAGTTATGATTTCATCGAACGAATATCCGGATCTCAAGATATGGCCACAAAGGTGTAACTGTGTCTATATGGGCCTGAGTCCTGTCTGACCCGGTTGGATCAACTCGGCTCCACCCGGTTTGGGTCAACAAGACCTAGTTAGTGTCGACCCAGCCCAGTCCGGGTCCGACCAGGTTGGCCTGGGCCACGGCGGTCTCGAACTGCTAGGCCATCGTCATGCTCGACCAGTGAAGGGGGCGGTTCAGCCCTGCCTGCTGGTGAGGCCTGCTGGGTGTGGCTCGGTGGCACGGCCCGCTGGGCAGGGCCCACTATGGCAACCCTCGGTTAGGTGGACCACCGTGGTGGGTTCCACCCTAGTAGACGCCCGGGAGGGAGGCGCATCCCATATCAATCAAACGACCAAAGGGCCCTTTTGTTTTTGAAGCGGGACCCGCCAGAGCGGGTCCTACTCTGTGTTCCATGGCTGTCCAGTTCACTAGCAGGTCCTCCTCCTCCCAGCGGTATGATGGTGACGCTATCCTCCACGGCTGTACGGGTGTTTGCCACCCTTTGGCCTTCATCGTGGCCAAGCGTCCACGACCTCCTACTCCACTAGTGGCACTGACATGCACCACCACTCTACCATGTGGTTGGAAAGATCCCAATTTCCACCCTACTTCGCCGCGGCTGATGGGCCATGGCCTCAAGATAAACCGGCGTCACAGATGCACGCCACCCCCCTTATTTGTTGCTGGCAGGATGTCAGCCATCACCTTTTTCCGTAAGCCATCATGGCTTCGTTTCAAGCCAGAAAAATATAATGATTGCACATTCACGATCCTCGGGTCAAGGGATCTGCGTCTATATGTCACGCTCAAAAAACATTGTGTTTCCAATTTCATTAATTATTTGGCGTTGATGAATGCATGAAGAACACACGAAGAACAAAAGATAAAGGGTTAACGTATATGTGAGGGATGATGGATATGTTAATTTTGGCCATCGTCGTTGTGAATCTAGGATAGGAAAGATTATCAAAAAAATTTGATCATAATTTAAAGTAAATACCCTACCTCAATCATCTGTTGAAGTTGTCACGAGAAGGAAGATGAGGTCGTTGAAGGGGACGCCAGAATTCATCACCCCCGAAACACATTTCTGAACTGAGCTCGGGCATTATCCTCATTCATCATTGGGGGGTGGTTCTTCATTCGAGGATTCTCCAGCTCAGGCCTCCTCTCCCTTATGCCAACAGGAATGCAACCCATTAGAAGAGTTAATAAAATAACTCTTCATTACCATGTTGGTTTATTAATTCAAGATTAATGTATCATATTAAATAAAATGAAATTTGGTTACAAATTTTATGTAACCGGGCATTTAATGCCCAACATTAAATGCCCGAGAAAACTCATGTGGTCCCCACCATTATGATTCAAATGGGAGGTTTTAAAAGTAAAATACAAGTTAATTATTTTATTTTATTATGTGTCCAACCCTCCCATGAAAATACGACAAACTAACTCTTACCCTCGACCTACTGTGGCCGAGGTGAAGGTCTACTTAGGCAAATATCAGTACTTCATGTTCAATGGTTTCCTCATATTTTAATTCTGAGCACTAGTTCAAAAGTTACCAAACACCGCACATGCATTTACGGAACATACCCGATTTTTTTTGCAATATTATTAAAAGTCACACTCTACCCCACCAGTGAAGTTTAGGCTCTACCTAAGTGAAACATTCCCCAAAGAAACCAATTGTACTCTCGTATTTCCAATCCGAGTTACCATTTAAATGTTGTGGATTTTAAAATAAAATAATTGTCACTTTATTATTTTATTTATGGTCAAAAACTAACTTTCACTGGTGACCCACGCATGCTAATGTTAGTATCTTCATAAGGAAATCAGACCATTATGAGTTTAGTTGTGGTATCTAGATTTTAATCTGAATTACCATTTTTGAGTTATAAGCATTTGAAAAATAAAATAACTTTATTTAATTATTATATTTACGGTTATTCCATTTTTGGGTTTTCTCACAGGAGGCCCGCACCGACTAAACATAAGTCACCCCTTGGGTAATCCCCCCATCCTGAATGCAACTGTGCCCTCATATTTCTAATCCGAGAAACCATTTATGAGTTATTCCACTTTTTTAGGAAAACAACATACACATGATAATTGTATCTTAACAAAACTTCAACAGATCATTCCGGGAACTCCGGGCCTCGGAATCACGCACCATGAGATTTTTCTTTCTCGAAATAATTCTATATAATTAAAAATATTATATATAATTTCCAAGACATTAAATTATTCCCAAATTTGGACATTACATTTTTGAAAGCCCCAAAAAATACTAAAGAAACACATGGGGTTCCGAGCACAGATCTGAGCCTCCCGATCCCATGTGCTCTCCTGGAGGTTCCTTTGCTGCCAGTGAAATCGCACCAGAGGTATCGACCACCCATAATGGACCAACACATGTTGATCTTGAATATATACTGGAACCTCCTTCAACATCTCCCCATCATCTAAGTCCAGATTTCCATGGTCTATGACTTGATAAGGGTCATGGACATATCTCCTCTACTCGGTTACATGGAAGATGTCGTTCCCCCAATCCAACTATGGTGTTAGTGTCAAGCAGTATTCCACCTCGCCAAATCACTATATTCCACCTAGAGGAGAGACTCATAAGAAAACATAGTCCCCCCTCCAGGAATGTGCATTTTATGACACCTAGATTGAAACACCAATAAGATATTCTCTGGATATTTGTGAACTCTTTATGAACAATCATGAATGATTTATGTATAAGATGACTATAAATTATCAAACAAATAAACAATGGTTTCATATATTATGGAAGTATGAGCTATGTTTTTTATATCCTATCAATGATTTTATTATGACTATATGGTTTTAAATTATGATAAATATATCTAACTCTATGGTTTATGGTTTTAGTTAGTAGTGGGAACTAGAATTAAATGGGTTAATATTGAATATTTTAGATATAGAATGTATGTGAATTATAAAATTCAATTTGTTAATATTACATGAAGAAAATATGGATGGTGGTAATTGTATTTGTTATAATTTAGATTAAAAATAGATAAGAAATGACTTTTGAATGTTATGGAATGTTCTAACAATATATTTTTACATTAAACGTAAGATGAAAGATTATATTGAGATTATATTGAGGTTGTGGAACCTTAATACATGATTCAAATTTCATATTGCTGGAAAAGGGGTATTATATAAAATGATGAATAAATGGTTTATGAATAAAGTTGGATGATTGATGTGTATATGTTTTAGAATTCAAAGATTATGTTATATGAATCATGAAATTTATAATTCTTGTCATTATAATTTTTTTAATAATTCATTAAAAGGTAATGTTGAATGGTGATCAATATTTAGAATAGAGATTTAATGGAATGGTTATTGTTTATTATAAGGGAAAGGTAAGCATTAATGTGTACATGAAGTTGATAAAATTGAGTTTATCTGGGATAAAAAGATTATTTATTTGGATAATGTATATTGGATATTATTTAGGAAATCAAAATTAAAAAATGATTTTTCGAAAATGTATTTTATTCCATCATTGACGCTGTTTAAAACATCATTGATTAATGGAATATATCCAATTATATTTTGAATAAGGAGGCCTATATGTTTTTCAAAATTATTTATCATAATTCATGTTATTTCATGTTTTATATGATCAATGTATTCACGTATTCACAATGTAACAACCAAGAATTAATTTTTGAAATGGGGTCATTTTTTATATTTTTTCATTTCCTTATTTCAAAATATTTGGATTTTTATCTTTTTGAATGATTATAAGGTTTGAAATTTATAGAATATTTATGATATACATCAGAAGAATTTTAGGGTGATTAAACTATTTTCTCACCACTAAAGGATTTATGCGTATTAGATAACTAGTTCTAACAACATTGTATTGGGGGTAACAAATGATAGCAGGGATATATTATAATGGATATCAAAATTAGTTAGCTCTTTAGTTTTGATAAATTATCATGGGTTTTTTGAGAAATATGTGATGTGGAAATTGATCAATGCACCACAAAAGGCGAGATTTTATTGAATCATATAAATGTATTTTCTTATATAAATTTTTAAAAACTAGGGAAATGATCTTGAAAATGAAGAGGCTATTCTAGTACCTTATTTTCCTCTAAATCAAAGGATCCCTTATATATTTTTATTTTATGGATTTCTGATTTTTAACATTTTTCAATCCTTGTTCTCTATCACTCTCCATAAAAACATGATTGTTATATTTATCTTCCATGTAAATATTTTCACTTTCCACCAGTTCTATCATATATGGGAATATAGTTATGGGTTACTTTGGGAAATTTTTATAGTTATATCTTTACACTTTTTTTAAAATATGTTTTAATATTCACTTTTATGATATTGGTTCTATATGTGATCATTATTGTTTTATTCCATTGATATCCTAGAAGAATTTTATAAGGGAAAATAATTTTGTGGGGGTAGAATAGGACACCTTGCATTTTGTGAATATTTTTTTCAAATTAATTTAAACATTTTGATATTTTTTATTTTCAACCAACCCTACATATATCTTATGTTAAATGAATGAACCAATTTCTTCATTCTTTGAACCCTACTCAAATATATTTGTGAAATAATATCCAAACAATTATAAGCACTGGGTACATGAAACAATTGGTATGGCTTGTGTTATGATTAATGCTGAATTCATTCAATATCTTATGTTCCATGAAAGACTGATATTCAAAACCTTTTATTGGTAAAATTGCATTAAAACTAAATTGGGACTCTTTTTTAAAAATTATTTTTCCAAAAAATCATTATTTTTTAATTTATTATATCGAAATTATATTACATTAAATTTTTGGTTGTTTATGTGATGATTAATTTTTTGATTAATAGTGAAACATACAAAATATTACATAAAATCTATATTTTCATTTTAATTATTATTAATGTAAAATCAGACCTTAAAATGGTTTTTAATTTCTTAAAAGATCAATAATACATATATTAATCCATTTTAGTACATTATAATCATTTTTATATCAATTATATATATATAATCTTATTGATCGTTTGAACACTTACACATTAAAAAATATAATTCATGCCCTATATTCAGGATTATATTTAAATTTAATTAAGAAATATTTTGTGGAATGAATTTTTAATAAATGATATAAAATGTTGTCATATATATAATGGATATTTTATAAAATGATCAAAAATTTTTTTTACAAAAAAATACAAGTTAAAGTGATTATAATTAATTACATTTATTAACATAAAATTAAACATAGCAATGGAATAAACCATAAAAATAACAACCAAAATGACCTCGAAACTAGTGAAAAATCCATTAGATACCTATATTTATATAATATCCCTTCACAGTTATAATTTTATGATTTATTAGAATAATATTAAAAAATAGTTATTCCATTACTCTAGTATAGAAGAAGACAAAAAAGGAACATTCATTACCTTTAACATTTATTTAACTTTTATATTTGAAATAGAAAAATATTTTGTTATAAATATATTTGTTAAATAATGATGAGTTATTTCTTATATGTGATGTCTACACTATCCAAATGTGTATTATATAATTTATATAATTAAATATATGTATATTCATATATCTATGTTATGAAAATTTTATGGGGATTATGTTTTAAATGATACCAAATAGATAATGTAATTTAGTCTCAATTTTCCTTCTTCGAGACACATGCCATGTTTTACACATATATTATTTTATGATATGTATATAAAACAACTTGTAATTTTATATTTTGATCTTAATTTCTAACATGATATTTTACACTTCATTAAATTTCATTATCTTACATAGGATGTATAATTCATTGTAGAAATGTGTTGAGTGTTTATAGAATCATTCCAATCGTTTAACGAGATAGTTTTTTGATTATGCGTCTGTTTATAAAATCTTACGATCCATATCTTAAAGACAATTATCAATTATATTCTCCTAAATTTACTTATTATATCTAAATTTACTATTACCATTATTTAATATTGTGGCGCCTGTTATATTTTAAATTTTTTTTTTGGAAAATCCGACTCCAATTATCATTTCGATAATTAATCTATATTTTTAAAAAAATTGTAACGTATTCTTCATAATTTTATAATTTATTATTATAAAATTTGTTATAAAATAATTTTCACGCATTATTTATATTTTTTTAATGTAATTTTAACATAATAAGGTTTTGAAATATGTTTTTCATACTAATGTAAGAAAATTTAATAGAAAACTTATTTATAATTTTTTTCAAACATAATTTCATAATTTACAAGGAAAAAGGGTTTAAAAATATTTTCTAGCCTCTTATATATGTTATATAGTGAAAAGGATTTTAGATAGGTTTTCATGTATCTTTTATATGTTTTCATGGAATATTGTATTAAAAATGTTTTCTAACTTCTTATATATGTTATCGAGGATAGTTTTTCAACAAAAAATTCTATCTTCATGCATAATTTTCATGGAAATGGGTTTTCAAAAAAAATTATAGCCTATTTATATGTTTTCAAGGAAAAATAATTCTTAAATTATTTTTTTAAATCCTTAATAATATTTTATGTCTATATTCCTGAAAATTGTTTTTAAAATAAATTTTGCTTTAAAAATAAATTTTTAAAATAAGAAAGGTTAATTTTTGGAATTTTTTTGAAGGAAATATCCAAATTATTTCCCCTCTAAGAAGAAATATATTTCAATTACCCATACCTATATAGTTAAATGGTCCAAAATTTCCATTTATATTCTTTATCGGAAAGGTTAGTGTATTAAAGCCATGCTTTTATTGAAAAATGTATCTCTTTCATGTTTTATGTGTTTATGAAACCAATTTTTCATTCACATGTTATGTAATTATGAAAAATAATTATTTTGTGGATTATGATATTATGAAATTATTATGAGAAATTTATCTTCTCCCTAGTTTATGATTTAATTACAAGTTTATGATACCCATTTCATTTCATGTGTTATTATATGGTTGGTTAGTTTCATTTGGGACATCTATATATGATTTCATTATGAGATTAGTGAAACATTAAATTCCACTAAATCATTGGGAAATTATTTATATATCCTGATATAATGTTTTCATTCACATTGAAGGAATTTACCCACTAAGGGATGACGGAGAAACTTGATCCACTAATGGTATATAGGGAAACCCGATCCACTATAGAAAGATAATGGAACTTGATCCACTATGGGTAGATTGAGAATCATAATCCACAATGGGAAGATGAGTAAACATGATCCCTTATAACAAAATTACTATGAATGGGGATGGTGGTGTGTCTCTCCTAGAAGGTATATTCCCCATGAAGTGCCCTGATATGTTTTCTGGAAATACAAAATGACTTATAGAGAATAATATGACATTTTTATGTGTTCTCTACTAATCATAAAACTTTGGCCTATGATATTCTCATATATTTCATGTTCATGATTCTCATTTCATTAATGTCTTCTAAAATTCCAATATTTATGCCAGGTCTCATTATTATGGTATTTGATATAAAGTGCGTGGTCCTCAAATTTTATACTCATGTTCTCATTCACTTATTCTAATAATATACTTACATATTTCTATTATTTACCCTTAATCAAAAATTTTGAAAAAAATTTTCATCAGTTTTCCATCCCAAGGTTATCCCTCTTATCATAAATGGAATTTTACTACTAATAATTTCATAATTTAATGTTCTATGTATGTTCACAACTTGATCCATTTATGGTATTTGATTCTGAATGGTTATTAAAATTGAAATGTGAAATGGAAAGAATACTAAATATATAACATAGAATTAATAAAAAGTGATTTAATAAAAGTTAAATTTATTTATAACCTTTTTCCATGTTGATGGAAGGTAGTTGAGTGAACCTCAGTAATTGAACAAGACTTAATGGATAACAAAGACTTAAGTAAATGGTTGTAATGCTAATTGGCCTATCTACACTAGTGGAAGACAATTCCTGGACCAATTAATAAATGGATTAAACTCTACCTAACCTATCCACACTAATATAATTCCATAATTGATCCAAATGAATTATTACATGATTACAATATCATATATGAATGGATTAACTCGATCTCTCCTTGGATTCTGAGAGGTGGATACCTTGGGTCTCAAGAACCACATTCCGATACAAGAATTTGGTTTTCTTAATTTGATAGCCACAAAGAATCTAGTTCTTGTATATTAATTTTATGTCTGGTATTAAAATTTTGGGAACCTTTCATTATTATAAGATAACTTGGATACACTCCATGGATCTAGCATTGACTAGTAGGTTCCATGTTGAATGGCCATATGCCCCTGTCTTTTCTTATCCCCATTTTACCTTGCTCGATCACCGTGTACTAAGTAGGTTTAATATTGAGGAATGCCTTGTAATATGATACCTGTATTAGAAATATACCCCTTTAGTTGGATTAATATAATATGAATTTAGTAGTCCATGAGATTTACATTAAATTGGTTATTACCTAGGAACTCCCTCACTGGATTTCATTTTCAGGATTCCTTGTCATGTCTTGGGACATTCACTGTATATACTATCACGAGGTGATGTTAGTTCTATATATGACTCATGTGACCTTTTAACATTAAATGGTGATTTCTTAATTAATTAATTGGTTACGTGTTTAGACACCATGTTTGGACTGAAGTAGGTACTTGTTGATTTAGTTATATTGTACTGATTGTTTTACTATACAAATGAATGAATTCATACTACTGTATTTCATTACACGTGATAGATATTATAGATATCATTGTTGGTGGCCCACAAATATTTATCTCACACGCTATCCGAGTGCGTATTGGTAACTAGTGTAGATTAAATGGATGCAAGTATTGAAAAATGGAATCATTTAGCTTCAAATACTAGATTGTGAGATGATATAATAGAGCTTTATAGTAGATGACCGAGTTGGATCTAAAGATTCTTGGAAAAGTATTTTTTTCCTTCACTTGTAAAACATGTTAGGCATGTTGTCTTGTATCCATGCATTCAAGTTTTCTAGTGACATGACATTACATAATTACTGTCTTTGTTGATAAAATTATTATTATTCTCATTTATATATTTCATCAGTTTCATCTTCTATTTCTGTTATTAATAATTCTGTTATTTTTTATTATTAACTTATAATCATTCCTCTATGCTACACTCTTTTGATGAGGATATATTAGTTCCAAAGACACACCCTAGGCTACCACTTCTAGTTGGTATCTTATGCCATTTGGGAATATGCGCTTGAGCCCATGTGGCCTACCAGGATCGAGGAAACAATTATGTGGCATTCAGGTCAAGGACATCTGAATGTGGTATCAAAGGTGGTTTATTTTTATTCATTAAAAATTTGGAGATAATATTTTGGAGAATTATAATTATTGGGACATGAACATAAGTTATTCTTGGGTGTCACAAACCCATGTTTGGGGTTAAATCCAAGAAACCCAAAAATGCAATTATTTTTTGGATTTTTCCTATACCAATTGATATTATTGCAACCTCTAAGTGATGCAAAATTTGTGTGGTGTTGTTGATTATTAATCTTTTGAGTATTTATTTTATCTATAGCTAGATGATTTGTGGGAATGTAGTATTAATACATGAATCATTATAGGCACCAAGAATTCAAATGTCATGCATATTTCCATGCCTTATAAGTACATTTGACTTCATTGCATTTCATTATATGCCTATAATTTCTGAGTGATGCGGGGATGCTGTGATAGTTTGTTGAACTTGTTACAACGTCTTCCAGTACTAGAATAGAAATGGATAAATTTTTTATGGATTTCCTAGTCGATTTACCTTGGTCGCTGAGGAGCAGTGATGATATATGGTTAGTCATTGACTGACTAACGAAAACATCCCACTTCATTCTTATTTGGGATAATTTACCATTTGATGAATTGGGAATACTGTATTTATGTGTGATCATACGAATACTCGGGGGTCAACATACTATCATTTTATATAACGATGCTTGTTTCACATCACAGTTAAGGAAGGGTTTGAAAAATGCAATGGGAACTCAGGTGCTTCTAATCACATATTTTTACACTTAGACCGATGGAAAATAAGAATAGATAATACATGTTTTAGAGGATATGCTCTGAGCATGCATCATTTATTTTTGATGTTCTTGGGAGAAGCATAACCCTCTCATCATGTTATCTTATAATAATACTATTTAAGATTCAAAGGGATCCTTTTGAGGTCATATATGGTAGGCTTTATTGTTCAACTAAGTTCTGGCTAGAGGTAGGTGAGGCATCCTTACTAGGTCCTCATCCAATTAAAGAGACTTCAGAAGAGTTCTAGAAGATTAAGAAGCATATGAGTGCTACTCAGTATAGATAGAAATCCTATGCTGATCACCATCAATGACCTCTTGAGTTTATGTTTGAGGATCATGTTTTTATTCAAATATTACCCAGGACTGGGAATAAACAGTTAAGAATGTAAGGAATGTTGTAGCCTCATTATGTCGGGTCGTTCAAGATTCTAGAGATAGATAGCTGGTAGCTTAACGACTATTACTACCTCATATGTAACGTGTTGTACCTCTCGTTCCCCTTGTTGTTTGATTTTCATGATCACAATCACCTTATTATTTGTCTAATATTGTTTGAAGTGTTTTTGAATGATAGGCACAAGGTTGCCAAGAAAATGGCCCAAGAAAGAATCATCAAGTGGACTGAAATTCAGTCCACCGGCCAACCGGTGTGATAGCACCGGCCAGCCGGTGGACCTGGCAGAGGCATTGCCCACTGCCAGGCTTCACCGGTCAGCCGGTGGACTCAGCACCGGCCAGCCGGTGGCACCCAGCAGAACAGTGGGAGCTACTGTCTGCCCACCGGCCAGCCGGTGGCTCTGGCACCGGTCAGCCGGTGGTGCCTGGAAAAGAAGATCAGCTACTGCCAAGCCACCGGCCAACCGGTGGCTCCTCCACCGGCCAGCCGGTGCAGCCTGCACTCAAAGCATCTCCAAATTCTCAAACACCGGCCAGCCGGTGGACCTGTACCGGCCAGCCGGTAGCCCAGTCAAACTAGCCGTTGGCTTTGACCAGTCAACCCACTTTTGGCCTCCAACGGCTCTGAGGCCTTTTCCAACGGCTCCAAAGCCCTCCAACGGATACTTGAAGGTTCCTAGCCTATAAATAAAGGCCTAGGAAGCCCCGGAACTTAACCCAAGCCACCGGACACATTGTTGATCATTTTGGCGAACCTCCGGCGGATTTCCTCAAGGAACCCAACGTGCTCCAATCCAATTCCACATCCAAGAGCACCATCAAAGAAGCTTGGAAGCGGCCTTCAACATCTCCAATCAATCAAAGGCGCCCAACACTTCCTCAAATACGGTTTTTATTGTTTTATTTATTTTGAGCTTTAAATTTGGGTTTGTGCCTACAAACCCCAAACTCTTTCTTCCTCCCTTTCTTTTGGGTTTCACATCACCATTAAGGTGTGAAGAGGTTTCTTCAAGCCTTTCCTTTTAAAAGGATTGAGTTTTCGGTGAGCTAGCCTTCACCCGTTAAAAAGGCTAGTGGGTTCTTGCTATTCCATTGAAAGCAAGTGGGTTCTTGCTAAACCAATAAAAGCAAGCTGTAATAGGTCCTAGTGCTACCTCAAAGCCTAGTTGGTTTCTTGCTAAAACCATTGAAAAGCAAGCGGTAGGAATCTCTCAACGGTTGAGTTGGGAGCGGAGACGTAGGCCGGGTTTTTGGCCGAACTCCGTTATCAATTTCTTGTGTGATTGCCTCTTTATTTCCGCTGCACTTTACTTTGATTTTTAATTTGTTAATCAATTTTTTAAAAGGCAATTCACCCCCCCTCTTGCCATCTTTTCCTCGTTTATTCCGACCCAACAATTGGTATCAAAGGGAAGTTTGAATAATTCCCTAACCGGTTTCAAATTAAAGATCCTTTTTGATGGCTTCTACCGCTTCTTCTTCTCAAACCCTCGAAGGTCATTCATTGGGTCGTGCTCCATTGAATGATGGAACCGACTATTCTATTTGGAAAACCCGCATGACCACTTTTTTAAAAAGTATTGGTTATCCAATTTATAAAATTGTTATGCAAGGATTTTCCCTCTCCTCTCCCGATGAGTCTAAATGGACCCCCAATGACATTGCCTTTTTGAGCTTGATGGCAAAGCCATGAACACTCTTCATTGTGGTCTTGACCGTAATGTTTTTAATTGCATTTCTACTTGCTCTACTTCACATGATATTTGGAAATATTTAGAGCTAAACCATGAAGGTACTAGCATGGCTCAAAAGAAAGAACCCTCTCAAAAGCAAGAACCCGTTGCAAAATCCGTACCCGCTTGCCCACTTCACAAGAAAATGGCCAAAAAGAAGGGAAAGAAGAAGGCTTCAAAGGCATCTTGGAGTGATAGCTCCTCCTTCTCCTCCTTCTCCTCGAGCGACCAAGGTAAAAAATGCCTAATGGCAAAACATGAGGTATCATCTTCCGACTCTTCTTCCTCTTCCTCCTCTAGTTCTTCTAATTCTTTTAATCATTTATCATATGAAGAACTCCAGCATGCTAGAGACCAATTAGAAAATGGTTTTCATGAGCTTTCGTCAAAATTCGTTGCTTTGAAAAAGAATTTCAAAAAACTCTCTTCCGAAAAAGAACAACTTCTTAAAGAGAAGGAGGAACTCTCCCTTAAAATCCAAAATTTTCCCAATGTTGATTCTTTGGAATCAACCATCAAGGACCTTAGAGAATCCTTATCCAAGTTCACCCAAGGGGAACAAAATTTGAACAATTTGCTTGGTTCCCAACGTGTATCCCGAACCACCCAAGGGCTTGGCTATTCCAAGCAAGCTTCCTCTTCCCATGCTCCAACTATTTTTGTAAGGGGGAGCTCTCAATTTAAATTTTGTAAGTATTGCAAAAAACCCGGGCACTTAATCTATGAGTGCAATTGAAAAAATGCCCGGTATGGCCGCCCCAAAACCATTTTCTTAAATAATGAATTTTATAGGAGAAGACCCGCCACTAGACAAGTATGGATTGAAAAATCCCTCTTAGCGAGTCTCTCCGGGCCAAAACTTGTCTCGGTTTCAAAAACCTCTCCCCGGTGATTTGTCGTTTTTATTTAGGGGGAGTTAGGATCGTTTAAGTCGTTTTGCTTTATTTTCAACACTTGGTATCAAAATTTATTTTCAAACTTTCAATTCAAACTGTTATTCAATTTTTGATTCAAAACTTTCAATTCAAATTTCAAAAATTTCAATTGGTTTAAAATCTCCATCTCTCTCTTCAAACTCTTCCCTCAATCAAGTTTTATGCCCCGTGCTATTTTGATAATCACAAAGGGGGAGAAATTCTTGATTGATTGGGGGAAAAATCTTTTAAAGCATGCCTCTCATTTTAAGTCTTTTACATTGTTTGTTTCGGTGATTGTGATCATCAAAATAGGGGGAGATTGTTGTACCTCTCGTTCCCCTCGTTGTTTGATTTTCATGATCACAATCACCTTATTATTTGTCTAATATTGTTTGAAGTTTTTTTGAATGATAGGAACAAGGTTGCCAGGAAAATGGCCCAAGAAAGAATCATCAAGTGGACTGAAATTCAGTCCACCGGCCAACCGGTGTGATAGCACCGGCCAGCCGGTGGACCTGGCAGAGGCATTGCCCACTGCAAGGCTTCACCGGTCAGCCGGTGGACTCAGCACCGGCCAGCCGGTGGCACCCAGCAGAACAGTGGGAGCTACTGTCTGCCCACCGGCCAGCCGGTGGCTCTGGCACCGGTCAGCCGGTGGTGCCTGGAAAAGAAGATCAGCTACTGCCAAGCCACCGGCCAACCGGTGGCTCCTCCACCGGCCAGCCGGTGCAGCCTGCACTCAAAGCATCTTCAAATTCTCAAACACCGGCCAGCCGGTGGACCTGTACCGGCCAGCCGGTAGCCCAGTCAAACTAGCCATTGGCTTTGACCAGTCAACCCTCTTTTGGCCTCCAACGGCTCCAAGGCTTTTTCCAACGGCTCCAAAGCCCTCCAACGGATACTTGAAGGTTCCTAGCCTATAAATAAAGGCCTAGGAAGCCCCGGAACTTAACCCAAGCCACCAGACACATTGTTGATCATTTTGGCGAACCTCCGGTGGATTTCCTCAAGGAACCCAACGTGCTCCAATCCAATTCCACATCCAAGAGCACCATCAAAGAAGCTTGGAAGCGGCCTTCAACATCTCCAATCAATCAAAGGCGCCCAAGACTTCCTCAAATACGGTTTTTATTGTTTTATTTATTTTGAGCTTTAAATTTGGGTTTGTGCCTACAAACCCCAAACTCTTTCGTCCTCCCTTTCTTTTGGGTTTCACATCACCATTAAGGTGTGAAGAGGTTTCTTCAAGCATTTCCTTTTAAAAGGCTTGAGTTTTCGGTGAGCTAGCCTTCACCCGTTAAAAAGGCTAGTGGGTTCTTTCTATTCCATTGAAAGCAAGTGGGTTCTTGCTAAACCAATAAAAGCAAGCTGTAATAGGTCCTAGTGCTACCTCAAAGCCTAGTGGGTTTCTTGCTAAAACCATTGAAAAGCAAGCGGTAGGAATCTCTCAACGGTTGAGTTGGGAGCGGAGACATAGGCCGGGTTTTTGGCCGAACTCCGTTATCAATTTCTTGTGTGATTGCCTCTTTATTTCCGCTGCACTTTACTTTGATTTTTAATTTGTTAATCAATTTTTTAAAAGGCAATTCACCCCCCCTCTTGCCATCTTTTCCTCGTTTATTCCGACCCAACATAACGTTCCATACACAACGTCACTCATGTTTCACAGCATCACAAATACCATGTTGATCCATCTCATACCTTTGATCATGAAGAAGTTGAGTTATATGTCGATGTTACCTTTGAGGATTATCTTGTACACATAATTGACTGATGAACGATGGATATTCGAGGAAAGTGTGTCCATCCCGTACGGGTGCAATGGCAGCACGACCGAGTAAAGGATGAGACTTGGGAGAGGGAAGATAATGTATGGGATCAGTTTCTAGAGTTATTCCCTAACAGTTTTTCCTTACCCTTGGAAGGATAACATGGTGGGAATGTTCTTTTATGGGGGGGGGGGGAGTATAAGAACCTGGGTTTTCAATCAGGTATGGGTCCATTAGTTTTAAGTCTAAATATTTACATTGGACCTAATTTGGATTATTAATGAGTTAGTAAAGGTTCTAATGGTTTCTGGGGATTTTTTGGTGCCCAGACCACATCTTTTTGGAGAAAACATACTCGACACATGGTTTAGAGTAAACTATGCTGATGGTGTATTTTTGGATAGTGGCACCCCACACGGCTGGCACACGACCGTACAAAAAAAACCATGAGAATTCCCATTTTCCACCGGAAATCATGCATGAATGGCACAGAGTTTGATCAAACCATGTTGAGGAATAATTTTTAGTCAGAACCAAATTTCACAGTTTGTGTACTATTTGACATACCGTGAGGACAAACCATGCGTCTTCAAATAACCTGTGTAAAATGACCAAAATTCCATTAACGATCTATTTATCATCCTCCCTACACCTAATCCATGAACCATCTGTATTTTCATCTATTTTCATCCATTTGGAGCATTTTGAAGGCGAAATCTAGGGATTAAGAGATATCCTTCACTCAGAATCCGATCGAGATTTTGTTCATCAATTTGGATGCACAACAGTAAGTACTCAAGTCCTCTTTATCCATTCTTCTTCTCTTTCACTACCAACCTTGATATCGCTTTGTGATAATTTTTCACCTCTTTTTAGATCTACTCTGATCTGAGGAAAATCAAAGGATGATACAAGTGGATAAGTCTTGTTCAACACTAAGGTGGGTAGTCTATAAATCATCTATAATGTTATATGTTTTTGGAATATTCATGTGTGTCCGACCAGTTTCATTGGAAGCCATTTCATAAATTTAAACTCTATGATTAAACATGTTAGAATCGTTTGATTTTTCTATTTCCAATTATGTGATTAGTTTTTACTGGTTACAGTCAATACTCAATCCGCCCCATGTCAAAGGTTATTTAATAATTCGGTTTTTTTTGTGTTTCGGTATGTCTGTGACGCCATTTGGGTGTTCCATTTCTTGAAATACCTAAAGGCTAGCCCTCTTATCATAAATTTATTTTTATTACTGAGTATTTCTTGATGGAATTTACCATGTATTCTCACCACTTGACCCATCTAAGGAAAGTGCTTCTGAATTGTTATTAAAAGTAAAAATTTGAAATGTTAAATGGAAATAATACTAAGTATATAACTTTAGCTTAATAAAAATAAATTGAATAAAGGTTACATGTCTGTAGAAACCCTTTCCATATTTATGGATGGTAGAGGAGTGAACCTTAATAATTGAATAAGCCTTAATAGCTAAATAAGATTTTAGTAAACGGTCACAACACTTCTTAGACTATCCACACTAATGGAAGAAAAGACATAGACTAATAAATAAATGGTTTTAAATCTACATGAACTATCCACTCTAATTTAAGGAACAACTTGAACCAAATTAATTATTCCATGATTATAATATTAAATATGAATGGATTGACTAGATCTCACCTTTGATTCTGAATGGAGGATCCTTCTTTCTTGGGAACCCCATTTCGATTCAAGGATATAGTTTTCTTATGTTGATACCCACCTAGAATTTGGTTCTTGTATATTCCTTGGATTCCATATATTCTACTATTAGGTCCCATTCATTTTTATATGATACCTCAGATGCACTCCTTGGATCCAGCATTGACTAATAGGTTTCATTGTGAAATCCCATAGCGCCCTCTCTTGGCATAGCCCCATTTTACCTTGGTCGATCACCTTGGAATCAATAGGCTTCTTATTGTGGTATGACTTGGATTATGCACCTTGGATTACACTCTTAACCCTTTAACTAGACATAGATACTACAATGTTATGTGTTTGTGAGATTTATGTTACCTTGGTTATTACCGTAAAACTCCCTAACTAGATATCATTATCAGGTTTCCTTATCATGTCCTGGGAACTTCACTAGTTATGCAATCATGAGTTGATGTTAGTGCTGGCTATGCCTCACCTATAATATTAACTTTTAATGGTTAATTTTTAATTAATGAACTGGTTACCTATTCAAACACTAATTGAGGGCTAAAGACGGTACTTAGTGATTTAGTTATTTTATACTAATTTATTTACCATTGATATGCATGCATGCACACTGCTATATTCCATTACATGGGAAAGATGTTATAGACACTTTTTGTGGTGGCCTACAAAGATTTATCTCACACCCTGTCCATACACTGATTGGAATACAAATTAGAATACATGGTAGAATATATTTACAAAGGGAAGCATTTAGCTTCTAACTCTTAATTGTGTGCTGATAAGATGGAGCTTGATAGCAGATGATCGAGATGGATCTAAGTATTCTTGGAGAAGTCTTTTTTATACATCTGGAACATGTTATGATTTTTATCTTGTATCCATGATTTCTAGTTTTCTAGTGACATTAAATTACATCAGTATCTTCATAGTTGAAATAATTATTATTATTCTAATTTATTTATTTCATCAGTTGCTTCTGATCTTTCTATTATTTATAATTATTCAATAGTTTATTATTCATTTTTTATCCTTTTAATGTGCTACACTATGGTGATGAAAGAAAATTCATCCCACATTCACACCCTAGGACCACTCTTTCAGTCAAAAGACTTTGGCGTTCGAGAAGATGCACTTGAGGCCCTATTGACCTTGGTCTCAGGGAACCTCATTAGTCAAATTTGGGTTTGTTACGTCATGGGATCATTCCCAATAGAACTTTGAGATACTAAAGACACACATATGAATCTTAATGCAATGAAAGAGATCATACTCTCTATGATACAATGAAACCCACATGAACTAACAACTGAGTATGGAATCGTACACTTGAGGATACCAAAAACCCTACTAAAACCACCAGTTATGTTAGGGTTTATATATCGAGTGATTCATGAAACACTTCTAGGATAGCCTACTTGATAGCGGATAATTTCCCTTTTAATGAATGAAACAATTATTAAATGAAACATACCTATTATATGATAGAGGATCTCGATCAAACATCTCAGAGGGATTCTTAACTCTATACAATGTTATCCTATTGTAGGGTCATAATCCTCTTTTGAGGAAATAATACCACAATGTGAACTCATATGGATTGAACAAGGTATCCCACTCAACATTTAATGTTCTATACATCACTAATATAACAATCTATTAAATATGACCTCACGTTGCATAATTAACACTAAAACCATGGCCAATGTTGTACTAATTGAGGAAATTTATTCATTATATGCTTCTTGGGTTGCTTCATATAATTTATAGATTTGAATATGAATTATAGGTAAGTGTTTTAGATGAGTAAATGGCATGTTACCTTAGTACATAGGATTTATATACAAAATTACACCTATCCATGTAACCTCGCATTAGTTGCATCATATTTGGGAATAAACACATTGGGTACCTCAAGTCACATGTTGTGTGACCTCATCGAATAAACCAAGAACGTCCTTTCCCATACATGGTATGTTATCCATTTAACACAAAATGGCATGTAGCATTGGTATATAGAGACTCTTGGCTATACATCCACATGGTCATTTCCTCTGCCTATGCCTATGCAAGGAACCCATAATCTCTGAACCAGGATGTGCAGATCCATGAGCCTATGTTCCTTTAAAGGGATACGCTAGACATGTCAATTTTTCAGATGGAATAGTCTCATTACATGGTCTTTACGAAAATTAAACTATTTATATTCCACAATGATTATTTTCCATGAATGGGAAGATCCCATGTCATGTGCTTCTATAGAATCATCTAATCAATTATGAATTCCAAATTGGAATTCCTTGAGTGCTACAAAAGACCCTCTGGTTTCCATATATACTGATAGATAAACCCCCAATGGATCATTAGAAGTTGTAATAGGGATATAAAACCCTAAAACGAAAAAAATAATATGATATTAAACATTCAAATATTACTACCTCATTTAGAGATGATGATTATTCAGGTGTGGATCCACATTTTGATCCCCTTGACCATGATATGGGAGCAATCACTATCATGATTTAAGATTAGTGATGCCTCTCCTCCATGGATAGGGATTTTTTCATATATTGTAGATGGGGGTATTCTCTTCTTCAATACCTGAGAACCAAAGGGGTTGTATTAGATTATTTAATATTTAATAAACTAAGAAATCACCAACACCCCTGCAACTCAACCTCAATTGAGATACTGATACAAAAAAACGTCATGTCAAATCTACAGTAAGCACCAGGTTATGAAGTCAACCATAGTGTTATATTTTAAATACAAGTCACTTATATGTAGTAATTACACTATTACCTAAAAATTTCACATGCATGAAAAAATATAGTTAATTTTTTAATATCACTACCCCAAGGATCTATAGGTATAAGAATCCCACATTGAATCTGTAAATATTATGAGAATTATTCTTAAAAATACTATATCATCTTAAACGAATCACCGAGAGTCAGTAAGTAATCCCCATCTTCGATATTTTTATTCAAAAAATTGAAATATAATGTACAAAGGAGAAAAATAATCTCTCAGATAGATCTTCCATTATATTAAGCTCATTAGAGTATTTATCTGCTTATACAAACATTAAATTTGGTGAGGCACAAATGAAAAATTCAAATATTCCCTCTCAAATCGAACTAACATAGTGAAATGAAGAATGCATGTATAACATAATCCATGGCATGTGAAAAAAACAGGAACTAGATCCACCATGGTCATAGTCTAGCAGTACACCACATCACTTATCTAACATAGATACATATGTATCATATATTATTGAGTCCTCCCATTGTGGAATTTCACGTCTAGCACCCAACACATGAACTAACTCTAGCCCGTTAGATGATTTCGCCAACTAGAATAAACCAATAGAATGATGACTTCCAAGAACTCCCAAACATGGTTTCAACATGTTCATTGTTGATGATGGAGTGACAAAATCAACATGACAACCAGAAAAATCAAAAAAATGTTTTATAGAACTCCTACGATTTGATCTATTTGGTACAAAAACATCTCCCTTGGGTGTAATACTGTAGGAAAACAACCTTCAAATAACTTTATATAACAATGTGAGTAAGTGTCATCTAAAATCCTTATACGATTGATATAATCTTCTCCTTCAGAAAAACCTTCAAGAAAATGTTCACATGATATATGTTCATGTGAGACATCCAAAATATTATCTCCTATCAATGCCACCAAAATCACTATAAATAAGTGGGTGTCCACCAAAAACTATAGACTTGTCACTTTATCCTCAAGATCCTCTAATTAAATTATAAATCCAATCACAAGATGGTACCAATGAAAAAATAGGGATGCCTATGTGAACATAATAGGACATAATTGGCCCTCCTTCTATAAACATGAAAACTAAACATATCTCAGGAATATCCTTGTGATAAAACTAATATGCTATAAAAAATATCAATGATGTCCATGGGTTCTAGTATATGTAGATGAAAACTCCAAATAGTGATGTAATCAAGGAACTTCATTGAGTAGACATCCCCTATTACAACAGTAAAACTGGAAACTAATAGGTCATAAAAGTACAAAACTAAGGGTCATTCCATCCATCTGATAAAATATTTCTATATCTTCAAAAACAAGATAATGTTAAGTTCAATGTGAGATAACACCAAAATGGATGAATGCTCTATCCCAAAATCTCAAAATAATACCTTACAAACTAGATCTGACAACCTCATAATGGATGGTATGAAACCAATCCCTACTAAGGAAGATCAAAATAGGAAATCTTGTAAACTATTGAAGGATTCTATGTGGGGTAACCTTCTACCAGAGTTAGGATACATTATTGATAGAAGTGTGTAGTCAGTTATCCTCTCTATATATTCTAGAAGAAATACGGTCGAACCTAAAGGATCTACATGTATCACCGTGTCCCTATCTGAAACTTATATAACATATAACATAAACACATAAGTCTATATAACTCATTCATCTCACCAGGACACTGTCAGAATTACATAGCATGGACTCACCTAAATGATTTTTTATCATTTCATAAGAACATGTCATGGTGGGGGAATATTCCCTCTTTATTATGAGTCTAATTTTATGTCAAATATCACCATCACATGGATTTAATGACGCATCGCTTAAACCTATAGAAAACTCAAAAAGAGAATAATTAGTATGGAACAACAAAATAGTTTCTCACCATACTACTAAAAAAAATAAAATAAAATAATTTGTACAAAAAATAATCCTTAGAGCCTGTGGTTAATATTCGCAGGATTCCTTCTGTTACCCTCTCCACTTCATCTTGCTCCATGAGCCTAGTTCGGAACACCTAGTGGTGGTGGTGGTGGAAACAGTTAAAACCTTCCACACCCTAATTTTATCCCTGCTCCTTCTCCATGTCATCCACAATACAAAACCTCATTCTCATATATTAATATATTATACCTTCCTTCATCCACATTATTTGTCTCATTATTATGGTAGTCCATAAAATATCATAAGAGACATCTTCATCTTTCATAAGAGAAACAGTGCCTGACATGAGGATAACTAGATTTTTAATAGGATCCCTATATAATAGTCTCATTGTTCTATGATTAACTCTATAATAATCTCAATTTTTTGGATCATTGATACTTCCATCATCTAGTAGTATTTGAGGATTCTTCTATGATATTATTTGATAAAATAGTCAATGTAAAATTCAACAAGAAATATACCCATTACTAAGGCCTTCTCAAGTGCTCAATCATAGTTGGGAATGCATAATAATATCCCTGAAGCTCCCATATCCCAGAGTATTTCATTATAAATGTTTGGTCCCCAAAAAAATTTATCTTGAACCACATCAAGTGATTACAATGTAAATTATTTGAAACTAAATGTATACTCTTCCACAATCATGATACCCAACCAATACTGTATAGGTTCTTATGTATTCACCAATCTGAATGTTCTTGTATAAAAAAATTCCACGAATAGTCATTAAAACATCATCAAACTGAGATTAATCTCGTGGGGGTTATACATCACCATACTAAAACATCAGCATTCTAAGCCTCTCAATAGACACATTTCAAGGATCACAATATAATTGGGAGGTGTACCCACAATGTGGAAACACAACATGAATTTTAAAAGATAAACATCTTTTGATGGGGGTCATCCCTCACCAAGATACCATAAAGGTCATTACCTTTGGAACACATGAAACAAACCCATCATGCATAAATCTTAAAACTGAACTACATGGAAAACATGCTGCACTAAAATGTGGTGCCTCAACTGGTAGACCATATGGAGCCTCTTCCTTATGACGGGTCCCATGCACTAAAGCCTCTTCAGTTATTAAATCATCAAAATGACCTATACATATAATCCAATCTAGATTTCATCATAGAGGAATATTATAATATAATTAGGATGAAACATGGTAATGATTATATCTCTGAAGAATAATTCAGAAGAACACTAAACCCAAAATCTAGTCATATATTTGATGTAAGTACAAAAATTTCCATAAAATTATTGACTAATATTTTTGATTCAACAAAAGTTTTATTGGATTCATCATGAATGGACACATCAGATACTAATCTGACACTAATGTCCCTCTCATAAAAGTAAAAATTGAGAGACATTATCATTTTCACCATAAATATCATTCCAATCACACATACTCTTATCCTATGATATAATGGACTCCTATGGTACAAATCAATCAGGTGTTCACAAACTGGTGCCTGAGAAACAACTACCCCAAGCCCACCTCTAGAAGGTCGAGGGATGGAAAGTAGTGACTTGTAGGACTATCAATAAAACTGGAGTACATAGAATATGGTAACTATATTCTTTCACCCACATTAATCATTATGAAATATTTTATAGATAAAGAAAATAAGACTTAAAAAACTCCAATACCACATGTCAGTAATGTCAATTTATTGATATCATAAAAGGGAACAATATTCGGCCATCAAAAACATCAATTAGTCCGTATTTTTTGATGGTTGGTATTACAAAATATTCACCTATTATAATATACATCAATAAAGAACATATATAAATCTATGTATTTCTAGATCATTATGCTCTACCAACTCAAGTCTGTCTTATACTCCATCGATTGTCCGGTCATATTCACATCACATTACATATGTAGGATGAACCGGTGAATAGGGAAGTACAAATATAACATTTTAGTTCACAAAAAAATATAAAATTTATAAATATAAAGGAAAATTTTTCTTGACCCACAATAGAGGGATCCAAATCGATAGTGACCAATACACTCTGTCTCAAGAAATTCACAACTTTGTATAAATATTCAACACATCTATACAAGGATTATCCTCAAATATTTGTGATATATCCACAAGGAATCCTAGAATCACTAAAATATACACATCTTAGAATCAAATTTTCATATGTTCTTAGAATCACATTTATCCACTAGTTTCTAAATTAGAAACATAAGGTAATTCCCATATATTGGTACACAATCCAAGATCCCTACAATCACATATGATACTGTTATAAGAGATTTCATTACATGAAGTATTGATCTCCTATCATTGATATAACTCATCCAACATATCATAATCAATGAATTAATTCTATGATGGAACACACTCTCTATCATATGTATAATACATCTATGAGAACTGACACATCATGTCTCAAAAAGATGAATGTTAGACAATCAATTAGATGATCTCAATACTTGTATTTGTGATTACACCAATCCTATATGGGTGACTCCTCAAATCCTAATAGAAACCATGAATATAATATATCAATGATAGGGTACCACAATAATGAATTATGTCGGAACCATAAGCCCAATATGGAATTCTGGAGTTCATATCTCTTGAATATTGTATGACGATTGTTGGATTACAAAACCCTAACAAGTCTCAATTTCCTGATACATAAGTATGATAGATTAACTAGGAATACTTTAACATACTGAGAAATAATCCCATGATCCAAACTCTAGCTAAGGGATCAAACTATTGATGATACCACGAACCATACAAGAATTGACCACCGAATAGGGGATCGTAGTGATGACAATACCATAAAAATATAAAAAAACATACTTCATTATAAAGGATTATATGTCCAAAATTTTCTCAAATGCTTTTGGTGAAGATTACTAGATATGGGATCACTTCATTGTTTATGATGGGAATGGTAATACCATGAACTATACATATAGATGATATTTTGATACAGGATCTCACCCCATCATCTTAATGGGATAAAACCAGTCCATCTGATCTCATCCTATCAAGGGGATGGCAATACTATGTTTACAGTGAAATTTAAAACTATACCCACACTAGGATATACAAGGGTAAACCACTCAAAAGATACTGGTCTATAAGACACAAATAGATGTTACCCACAATCATCTCCTATCATCACATCTCTAACAATAAATTTAGAGATAAAATCACATATAGGATGTAAAAATACACATGGTATATTACTTAGAGTCCTCAATCCATGTCTTAATGATTATGTTGCATGAGGGAGAAGTATATTAGGTGATTACATGGTGTGTTCCTTTATAACAAGATGTGTCTCTAGAAAATGATCATTGATTGATTCCGCTTGTTTTATTTGGAATGTATTTGGGAATATACACAATGTGTTCCTCATGGTGCATGGAATTTGACCTCATTGATTCAGTGAGGCATGTATTTTTCCATTCATGGTTGGAAAACCAAGTCATGCCACACTTCATGTTCCCTTGGTACACTGTGTGTATTGGATATCCACCACTTGTCGATGTTCCCAGCCTTTGGCTATGTTCTTCACCCCATGTCCATGAACTCGGCAATGTACATCAAATCGACCATGATAGTCAACGCGAATACCCTTTCCATGTACCCTGGATACATGAACTAGGATCAATATATTACATTTACACAAATTAATATAATTATTTTTTTAAAAAATATATTATTACCAGAATGGGATGAGCACATGGTATACTATATTGAAAAACACACCTTCAGATTTGGAATTCTAAATGGAGGCTCCATGTAAGCTTCCCGAAACTACTGAAAAGCATGAAAAAACACAAATTTACACTAATTGGTTCCCTAACAGTCACAATAGGGATCTATAACATAAAAAAATGATTGAAATGTGATTGAAAAAAACACACAAATCATCCAAAACTATAGAGAAACACCGAATCTTCTTGTGAAGATTTATAAAATAATGCCACTCCAAAAAATAAGAGTGTTCTACGTCAAGATCAAGGATCAGTCATACCTCCTATCATTTGTTCCACCTCCATTTATCCATCATGCAAGGGGGAGAGCCTCCTCTACCATGTGTGAAAACCAAACTAGGGGTTGTTTTTTATTTTTATATATATTAAATATACTAATATCTCATCGAAACTCTCACCATGTCACTTTCAACTGAGCACCTGATGATGACATATATTATGTGAAATCTAGGCTAGACAACACATTTTAATCATAACCAATGCATTATATTTTTTATCTGACACTCTGATTGGGAGATATTCCTCAATTATAAAAACCTAATCCCCCATGAAATTATATGATAAATATTTTCAAAATCACAGTATTAAGTCACATCACACCATGATATCCTATGTTGATATAACACTTAAAATTGAAAATATTAATAGACATATTCTGATGTCTTAAATAGTAAGACCACTGTATATAGAGAGATATCATTTATGATGCATGGTTGGTTGTCATAACACACTATGTTAGAATTCCTTGGATGTGAGTCTTGACTTATGACTCTGAAGTCAATATTTATTTTGATTCCATATTATTTGGAGGAAATGATGTAATAATACATTACCATTTTCTAATAATTATATTTTAGGATATATATTACTATATTAAAGATATCATGTAATGATCCTAGTCTTAGAAAATATATTTAAATTTTTTTATTTATTTCTTACTGGGCTGTATAGATTACCCCATTTCACTATATATTCATCTAGGTGTCATATGAAGAAAAATAACTATGATGTAATTTAAGTGAAAATTATGGTAATAAAATTTAATACGATATATTATTTATTTTATACATGTAATATTCCCAATAAAATAGACATATATATTTTTAAGAAGTATTTTATAGAATTATATATGAATAATAATTAATAAATTGTGTAAAACATTGAGGTTTCAATGGTAATTTATTATCATATTCTTACATAAGTCATATCATAAAGGGCTATGACATATTATAAGCTCCTAGTATCTTATGAATTGACCTTCTATATTAAAAGAAATCATTATATAATAATGTTTGAGTATCTTACACAATCAAGATATTCTATTAAATTCAACATCTTATGTAGAGGTGGGATATATATATATATATATATACATATATATATATTATGGTATCGATATATCATATTAAAATTTATGTTTCATATAAAAGATAATTAAATAATGTGAATAAACCATATTATATGGATATAAATCATACTTAGAGTTTATATGTGATAAAATATTCTCATTTTCCATGAAAAAAAAACATCATATGAAATTGATAATGATATGAGTCTTCTCTATTTAAATTTCATTTTCATAAAATAAATATTTCATTAAATTTTTACAAGGATTCATCTAATAACCATTAAGACTTATTTTTCCCTTTTTATCACCATAGACCTACTTCAAATATTTCTAGAAATTAACAGAATAGTTCCAAATTATATTCACTGTAATCAAAAGCTATTTCAATGAATATAGGTAGTCATGTAATGTTTTATGTTAACATAATATATTCTTTACATTAGTTATAAAATGTATATTCACTTCCCTAAATAGAAAATACCATCATAAATGATTTGAATAGTCAAAATCTCTAATAAACTATGGCTCATTTATTCTAAAATTAACTATTTTTCTATAATGAATTAATTTTTTTTGAATTTATTTGAGTATGTGCATAGAGGAGATGTAATGAATTTAAAAAATGATCTTATTATCTCTCCTTAATGTATTAAATTGTTTTATAAAATTATTCACCACATCTCTACACTTATCATTCAAATGATTACCAGCTCAACAATCACCGAATGTTTTACAGTTTCTAATAATGAATCGAATTATTCTAAATCCATTTTACAAAAATTTGAAACACTAACATTTATGTAAAATGATAGATGCTTTATATCCTTTAATACCAAAATACATATGATGTAACTTAATCTTTTTTTATAGTTTGATTCACCAACCATCAACCAACATCAATACATGTTAAATTTATTATAATACGTAATCCAAAAAAATTAAACAAAAAATTCAATGGATAACTAATTATTCAATTTAATATCTATATTAATTTTTTATCATTCTAAATAACTAAACTAATTTATTATAAGATGATAGTTACTCAGTTTTTAAAAATTATAAATTTCATACGCTAAAATTCCTTAAATAATGATTAATTGTCACATTTTCAATTTTATACCAAGGGAAGAATTTTATATATCTTTAATTGATTTATGACTATTTTAAATAATAAATAGTTAGTTTTTGAGAATGAAAAAAATAAATATTTTTTTGGAATATTATTTATATCATACCATCTAAATGGGAATCAAAGATGAAGATAATAGTATAAAAAAATATTCCATTGTTATTTCCATTTAACATAATTTGGGAAATAATGAAATATGAAAATTTAATTATTAGAGATTCTAAAAAATATTATAAAATAATATTTTGTTCATAAAAATCATGATAATTGAATTCATTAAATCATTATTTGATGTATAAAATATAAAATAGAATAACATATAATTTTTTTGATTACATATTTCATAAAAATGTTATATAAAATATTATAAACATGATAATAAGATGTTTGAATAATGAAATATTCAATGGGATTATTAGTTTGGTATAAAAATAGAGAAAATATAAATCTAAAAAATATTAGGTAAAAAATATGTTATATTAGATTGATATTCCCGAAAATTCAGCCAAATATTATTATTTTTAAGTTTATGTTTAAAAAAAATCAAGGGGTATTGTAAAAGAAAGGGGAATATTTTTTTTGTAATTTGAAACATATAGATAATGTGAAGAATCTATATATTCACATAGTTAATCAGATTATAATGAAAATAGTATGCCAATTATTTCATTTTATAAAAACTAATAGATATATTTTGCATTAAGTTAGTAACATTTTATGGGGAATATAGAAGATAATTCATTGTAAAATTTGACTTTATGGATTAAGGTTCCTTATTAATTGTCTAGTGAATCTCAATTTGATGCTGAGGTAGAAGTAGTTTGTTATAATAAAAATAATATTGAGAAATATATAGTTTAAATTGATCATACATGTCAAATAATCAACAAGATAAACATTAGAAAAAACTGATATTTTTTAAATGAATCATGTGCATATGAAGTTTGAAATTTATTTTCCTCAAATAGACCGAAGGCCTTCATTTTTTATTTATTTTGATAATCCACATTTCAAGGGGTGAGGTAGAACCCTCATAAGGCCCATAGGCAAATGTATTACATAGACTGTAGGCCTTAGAGTGACGTGTTTTCTTAACTTGTTAGAGTGTTTTTTTATAAAAAAAACCCAATCTTGTGTTGATGATGGAAAAGTCAAAAAAAATGTCAAATATTCAACATCCATGATATTGTGGATGTTTGTGTCATTCAAGGAAATTAAATTATTCGCTTTAATAACTATTTATTAATATAAAATTCTAATGAATCTACTAAATCAACATTAAAATATAGTAAAATGTTTTGAATTATATTAATAGATATTTGTGATCGAAAAAAATACATGTTGAATTAAATATATATTTATTGAAGGTTGTCATTATTATCACTACTATATTTTTTTCATCGCATGGTAAATACTTTATTAAATTTCAATGATGAAGTTATTATAAGAAATGGTGTCGCTAAATTTTTATTTTTTCAAATATCATCAATTAAATAATACAAAGGAACTCACAAAATCCATTTATAAAAGGTCTATATGGAAATTCGTTCTAATGGAGCTTTGATAATACATCCATACTGATTCTGGTCTAGAATCCATGAATGTAATTTCTATTATAATGAATCCACTATGTACTGGTATTTGATATTTGATATTTTTAACAACAAATAATTATTTTATTACAAATTACAATAGAAACATATAGTTTTTTATTTATATATGATTCCACAATTTGAATGTTTTAACTTATATATAAATGCCCATATTTTGGGACAGGTTCCATTATTTAATAAATTTCTAGAATTTTATTTTCAATTCTATACATTTTAATTAAATGGATGATAATGATATAATTTTTCATATATTTCTTGAGTAACATTATATGGAGAAATATCATATAATTACTTAAAAGGTAATATTCTTTAATTTTTTAGTAATTTTCATTCCAGTTATATATTGTTTTCTTAAAAAATTTATTTTTTTATCAGTATATACCTACCTAATTTTTAACACAATCCTATGTTTTTTTAAATAAATATATTTTTTTCATTTTTTAAAAGAATTCAATCTTTTATTTTTAATTGACAATGATATAAATAATGGTGGGAACTATATGGAACATTAGATGAGTTAAATTATATGTTTTGATATTTTACCTATATAAAGGAAAATGGCCAATGCTGGTTCATGCATATATCTGGTATATAGAATTTATATCTCTATTTTTTATATTATTTATTTGTTTATTATTATTTCAAAAGAACTATTTATTTTTATGAAAATATCAATAACATAGATATCTCATCTGAATGATTGATTGACTAAGGTTGGATTAATCTCCATAAATACCTTTTAAATAATGTCACCACATTATTTGAGAGTAATTGTTTCTTCTGATCGAGGAAATCGAACCAATATATAATTGCATTATTTATTAGTTTTAAAGTATAATGTTTTTTATTCAGACAAATAAATAAAAATCATGTTAAATATTCAATCTTTTGATCTTATAATAGTCAAAAAATGAACTTGTGTCATTAAAAATACAATTATACGATTAAAATCTTATTCTTATTCATAAGGTTTTTTAAATTTTCATGATATTTTAATAAATATTATGTAATTTAAACCAATTTAACTTTCCTATAAAATGTTATTAGAGTAAATAACATTTATCATGATAGTATATATTTTCATCAATGTGTTAAAGAATGATTAATTCTAGGAAAATGTGAAAACTTTTCTCTTATATTTCAATAATTATTTTTAATGGATTTACTAAATTAAATTGGGAATTTTAATACTATAAAAATTATCTTCAAATACATAATATATATATTTTTTGAAAATTAATTATTTTTTATAAAAAATATTACCAGACAAGATACTAGTAATGATCTTCTAGGTGTAATATTTATCTAAATATTTTTATAAGGATAGATTTAAATAAAAAATTAAATCAGGGAAATTTATCTTGGATAAAATATGTTTATATGAGAAATAAAAATATATTTTTATAATTTATAGTAGAAGATATCCTTCCATATATGATGAAGATGATGATATTGTACTTAAAAATGGATTTTTTAATGTTATGAATAGTAATTTATCTTCAAATATATGATCAAATATCTTGTAAAAAAATAATATAGTTGATCATATATTTGAAGATAAATTACTTTTAATAAGATTAAAAATTTATAATACCATTACAGATAATGAAAAATAATTCATAATATGTATATTTATTTATGGGCTATAAAAGTATAAAAAATTCTATATTCAATAGAATAATCATACTACCAAATTCCATTTTATGGACTATAAAATGATTTATAAAATTATTTCAGAGACAAATAATGTTTTTGAGAGTTTGATCACCTGAAAAGTTAATTCTCAATAAATTTTATAATTTATTTATTTATTCAAAAACATTATCTTTCAAATATCATTATTTTAAAGAAAAACATATTCCTTAGAATGGTTTTCAAAATAGAACTTCAACTAGAAATGAAAATTAGAAAGTAATGAATTGTGAAACTAAAGTTTAATTTGAAAATATAAAATAAAACATATTTGGAAATTGGACATGAAATATATTCTCTAGTAAATTTTATTAAAGATATAATATTGAAAAAAGTCCCCCTTATAATTAATTTACTATAAAATGAGAACTAATGTGATATAAAGCATTGTAGGTCGAATTGAAAATGGAAAATTTTTATTCAAACTATGTTCATGTAATTTCAATAATAATTGAATGATATAAATGATAAATCATGGAAAAGGAATGAGTCAATTCATAATTTAATACAATTAATATTTTAAATGATATTACGGGGGACCATATATTTAATATAATAGAAGATATAGATTTATGTATATGTTAGTCTTTAATGATCATAAATATCCTCTTCATGTTTTATAATTCATACATTTGAAAAGTTGAAGTAGCTAAATTTCACAACAGTTTTTGAGTGTTTCAAGTTTTATGTCTTGTATTCCCAATATAAACTTTATTCTAATTTTGATATAGTATCATCTATTCAATAATTATGTCATTAAATAGAAATATCACATGAATATTTTTATATAAATATTTTTTAGACATCATTGACCATATGAAATTTTTTGATTTATTTTATTTATTATATCATAATATTGTATAACTCTATTAAACCACATTACATTGATACTTAGACATTGGTTAAATAGTTGGAAAAAGATGTTCCTCAGTCACTGACTCATAATCTAAAGTTTATAGAATATGTGAGAATTAATAAGAAGTTGTGAAGACATATGAAATATATGAATCATCACATACACTAGTAAGAGGGGATACTAAAAATTATTTATAGAATTGGTGTATAAATGTCACAATAATGACTATTATTTAAATTAACTGGTTTTTTAATAGTCATTAAATTTAACAAGTTGCGTTATCAGTGAAAATTTAAGGAAATCAATATAAATTATCTATTAATTAAAATAATTTAGAGATGTTTTAAAAAATATTATGTGATATGAAATATTAAAACATTAATAAAATTACATAATTTAAAAGAAATAAAATTTCCAATGTTCATTAAACTAACCTTTTCTCATTCTTATGGGATTATTTTCAAAATCCCAAGGGGAATTTTTGAAAGGTTTTTTTCTTTTTTCATGGTGTAGTTCATCATAAAGTTTTCATATTCATGGGAAAAATTATATATACTTTATTATTTATTTTTTAGAGTTAAATATTAAAGGGATTAAATTTTATGTCATTAATTTTGTACAATCAAAAAAATTACTTCTAAAAAATTCATGGAAACTTATATATTTCATTATATTTCATGTTATTTTAAGAAAAGTGGTATATTATCATGTTAAAGACAAATTTTTTATCAATTGCATCAAAAATAACATTACCAGTGATATGAGTTTTATATAACAAGAAAAGTTTCATTTATGATTGAGGTTTATTAGATTTATTATTTCAAATTCTAATGAATAATTAATTTATTGTATTCACTTTATATTAAAAAATAGTAATCATTTTGAATAGATGAGATGATATATATTGAGCCAAATCCATTCGAATATAAAGTAGAATATTTTATATTTTTACAACTGAACTTATTAAACTCATAATTCCATTACTTATAAATCTTATTCCGAAGATCATAAATAAAAATTTAGTTATTATTATTTGAAGATATTACCGTATATATTGTATGTTATTCAAATCATTTATCTTGGTTTAAAATTTTTTGACTATGGGAAAATACAAATGTATATTTATGTTTAGATATTTTATTAGATAATAACTGTGATATTTTAGTTTTAATTGATCCAATTTTTCTCTTGTAATATTACTTTAGGATTATACATGAGTTAAAAAAAATCACAAGTTGTATCTAGTAGGCATAATCCTTCGAGACTATCTGATTCCATGTACATCAATATAGATCAGTTTGGAGAAGGTTACACTCATTAAATCTCATAATGATTAATATTATTATGCCTGATCACTAATATTTGTTCCTTATATAAATATGACACTAATATCATCTTATGTGTATTGTAATACACCATTATTTTTTTAAAAGATAAAACTTAGTTTGATAACATTTGTTTTACACATCACAGAAGTGAATTTTGTTTTTTAAATCTGATCATTTTATCATACCAATTAAATTTATGGATATGAGTAGGATTGACTAAATTATGAAATTTATATAATTATTTTGATATTCATAAATATCCATTACATAATCAATCAATTTATATGGCTTCTAGTTCTTCAAAATTTGTTTTTTTGTTGAATAATAATATTTATTTTATTTTATAAAAAAATATTATAATTATTTTTTTCACACATTTATAAATTTTTTAGTAATTTATTATCAATTTATTTTATCACAATATCAATATTATGATTATGTAATTTATTTGGATTTTTAGAAAATATATATTTTTCATTAAATAATAAATAATCCTATTTTTATCAAAAAATGACTTTTATTTTGATATATTAATTGATTTAAAAGTTAAATTATTCAATTAATTTTTTTAATGTAACATAGGTATTCTTTAGTTTAATTTAACTCAATTAATGAACTTTAAATTATCTTAATATGAAAATTTAGAATAAGTTTATTTTTAGGATTAAAGATGTATTCTTCTAAAATAATATTTCTAGTGCTTATTATTTCTCCATTATGATTTATTAAGATAAACTCTCATGAGATATTATTTATTGATATGTTAATATTATATATACGCATATAATTATGAGTTTAAAGTCATATAATGAATATTACTAAATATATTGATTTAGTAAATTCATCATTTCTTAAAAAATTTATTTTTTTGGAAGTAACTTTAAATCATGAATGAGAGTCATATATTAAATTCAATTACATCCAAATATGTGAATTTATTTTGATAAAATTTATTCCATATTGGTAATAATTATATTTAATATTTTTAATAATATAAATATAATTTTTGAACAACATGAATTGTAAATTTAGTAAATATTAAATACCATGGTAGAAGAAAAATATGTGTACAAATTATTTATCATATCATTGAAATAATGTTACCCTAATAGTTTGAATATTTAAATATACTCTTAATTTAATTAATTATTATAATAAATTATTATTTGTTTTTAAAAAATAGAGTAATTAGTTTGAAAAATATATATTTATAAATAATAAAGAAAAAATGAATTTTCAGGTGATATAAAATTTCATATAAAATTTTCTTTCTGAAGAATTAATGAAATTTTGAAGGAAATTATATTATAATAAAATATAATTATTCAATTATATTTTTTTAATTGTAAATGATGATGTAATTCTCATGATTTCAAATGTAATTTTTATAATTGTATAAAAATAGTTACTGTCAAAAACCCAATCATTTATCAATAAATGTAAATTATAATTTAAAACAAAAATAATAATATAGTAAAAAATTATTAAATTTTAAATATATATATATTTTATTTGTCATGTAGAAATTATCCAAATTTGATTTTTTCATAATTTATATGACAGTTGAATTTTCTGATAAAAATTATACACTATTTAAATATATGGTGTATATTATGACATTCTACTGTTCCAAAAGTGATGTAATAAATACCATAAATTTTATAAACAGAAAATATATGTTTTAAGTATAAAATTATATTATTTTTTGGTTATTTAATTTATTTTATAAATTCATTCTGAATCTAAAAAAACATATAATATATTTTATAGTTTTAAAATTATTTCATTAAGGTATGACTCACTTCCACTTTAGGAAATGTATTATTTAAATAATATCATCGATTGGCCTTATAAAAAACCACTCCCATTTGGTAAAAACCATTGGACAACCCATTTGATGGTTTTTGGTATTGGTTATCTTGTTATATAGACTCCTAAACATAATTTTAAGAAATTATAATGAATTTCGCACTCATATCTAATATATATCCACCGAGGATCCTATTTATCTTCACTAGAAAATCTTGGATCACTTAATATCTCTTAAATCACATCTATGGAGTCCAAAACATGTTCCCCCATGATCTCAATACATTCCTCACGGTCATTGAAAATCACATTCTTAAGGTACATGATCATTTCTTCTCTTTATTAGAGTTTTTTCATTATCATATTTCTTCTATTAAGAATTCCTTAAGTTGTTATAATTTTTTCCATGTCCCTATTTCTGTTAAATGTTTGTTACAAATTATTAGACTCGTTTTAATCTTGACTACCAATTGTTTTAATTTTGAGGTGATGTCACTATGCTGTCAAAATTCTACCTTGATTTCATTGCCAAACAATTTGTATTGAATACACGTATCCATTTCTTATCAAGAGAGTTCACCTTTTCGAACATATAAATATTTATTGGGGACGTAAAAGTTTTATTTCCCTACTCATTTATTTGGGAAAAAATTTATAATTAATTAATCAATGTTGTATGATATATGTTTCACTTTTAATAATGACATTGCAAAGAACGGGATAGGTTCCCAAGAAATTATATATCACTCCAATGCATTGAGAAATGTGTAGTCTAATTATTTGTCATGATGTAATAAGTATTAAACCTAATTCATTTATGGGAATTTTTCCACCATTATTTTTTGGAGATAACATTTTCTTGGGATTACAGATCAATGTTTTATGTTTTTCCAACATTTCCCTGGGTTCCTTTATGTTATCATACTATATCATACCGAATTAATAATTTTAATGATTATCATCCCTATCTAGTCATTATTGATGTTTATTATTATCACCCCATTATTTCTATTTTAATCAAATAATTTTATAGATTAAGTAAATACAATTATTATATAATTAATCTATTTATGATCATTTCTGATTAATTTTTATCAATTATATATTTATGGTTTTCTAGTCAATGAACTTTTCGAAAAAATTTTATCTATCACAGTCTATAATAAATTTGGATTTAGTTATCTTTTCTATGTCTATTTTTTCACTTACCATTACTTTTATTCTACTAATAAACATGGTTAAGTGTTGAAATTCACACTTCCCATTCTCTAAATTCAAGAGGATGTTTTATTAACCTATTTTATGATGTGGGTTTTCAGATATGATATTTTTCGAATATAAATACATTTATAATTGAGATAAATTTTAATTTGTGGGGAAACAATTTATATATGGGTCTAATAATGTAATACTAATAGTTTTTTATAATTTAAAACTATGTTCGATAGTGTATGTGGCCCGCAACACTGAACCCAATGAAAAATTATGTTTTAAATTTGTATTTTTAACCCTTTCAACAAATTTATTTTCATATATAGGATTTACTAATTTTTGAAATATATATTATTTATTATATTGATATATTATTAGAAAATAATAAATCAAATTTTTGAAATTTATTTCTAATCATCAAAATATGTTTTTTCTTGAAAAATAAATTATATTAATTTATATAAAAAAATTATTATAATTTTATAGAATAATTTGAAAATTTATGTGATAAAATGTGGTTTATTTCGGATATCCACATATCCAAATTATGAAATAATGAAATATTAGTATTTTTGTTAAATAAATTCTTTTTTTAATAATGTAAAATACCATTATAATGTAAATTTTTCTTTCATTGGATTAATTAAATTATTTAAAAGTATAATAATTTGTTTTTCAATATAGAATAGCTATTATTTAGGTTATATTTTATTTGTTTCCTTTCATTTCATAATAAATTAATGAATATTTTTAGTTATAGAGAGAATGTAAAATCATATATTCCTTGAAAAATTATATTTTTAGAAGGCCTCTTTCCATCATGCTTGAATGTTTTATATTAAAGTAAATTATTCCACATCTATGAATATAATTTTGATAAAATGTATCCCATAAATGGAATCATAATAACTTGTAATTTGTAAAAAGGTAACCATAAATTTTGATGAATATGAATATTAACTATAGTAAATAATAATAACCATGGTACAATAAAAATATGTTAATTAAGGGTAATAATAATTAAACAAAGGCTACAAAAAAGTAACCCTGTTAGTATTAATATTAATATTTCATTTATATTTCAATAATTTTTATATTTAATTTTTATTAATTTCCAATTATAAATGAATGTGTAATCGTTTTTACATAAATATATATTTTTAAAGGATAAAAAATAATTTCTATATTTGAGTAATATAAAATTTCAATTAATACATTCCTTTTTATGATTTAATTAGTTTTTTAAATAAATTATGTTTTAATATGAAATGTATATTTAATTATGTTTTTCAACTGTAAATGAAAATGTTATTTTTATGAATTCAAATTCAATTTCTACAATGTCTCAAAAACTGTTATTTTCAAAAAACAAAACATTTCTCAAAAAATATAATTTATAATTTTATAAGTTAAACTTAATAAATTTAAATTTTTTTTATAAAATTAATATTATTTTTGGAATCAACGCTTTAAAATTATCCAATGGTGATTTTTTCATTATTTTTTATGTTAGTAGAAATTTCTGGATAAAATTAAATACAATATAAATATAAAGTGTGTATTATGACCCCAAAAGGTGCCAAATTTTATAAAATAAATATTATAAATATTATTAAAAATAATATATATTTTCAACTAAAATAATCCTATTTTTAGGTAATTTTTTTTTATAAATCCATTATGAATCCCACAAGAATAAATAAATATATTTTATTGTTTTAATATCATTTCATTAGGAGTATTACTCGCTTATACATCAGAATGGGTGTTATTTGTATAAGGTTTTATATATGAATTATTATATAATTAATTTCTCCCCCCACCCTTGGATGAATCCTGGGAAAAACAATGGTATTTATTTTGGTTTTGAATAATTTATTATATAGAGTCCAAAATGTATGTCATAGAAATGATAAATAATCCTCGCACATTTCCTATATAAATTAAACCAATATCCCATTTATATTCAATCAAAATAATTACAGAACGTCCTATATATTACCTCCACTCTCTAGTGTTCTCCAAATTTTCTTACAATATCTAAAAAAGATGTTCCCAATCACGTGGAATCACACTCTCAGGGTAAGATATAGTTTATTTCTCCTCATCATTCAATTGTCATCATTATATTTTTCCTTATATTTCCAATTCAAATTGTTGGGATATGTTTTCCATTGAGCCTAACACTCTCAAATAAATGTAAAAATTATGAGAGACCCCCTTTTCTCTCATCAACCAATTTTATGAATTTTTATGTGATGTTGTTCTGCTATGGGAAATCCATAATGATTTTCCCTACCAAACAATTGTGTATCAAATAATCATATCCCATATCCTATGATGGGTGTTCTAATTTATAAAGTTATAATTATTTATTAGGACATACATGTATTTATTCTACATTACTTTATCTCGGAATAATATATGATGATTAATTTAACTATGGTGTATGACCAATGTGGCACATTTAAGAAAGATAATGAAATAAATATAATTGGTAGGATCGAAATTATATAGTGAAACCATGTATTGGGTAATGTTTAGTCTCATGAGACATCATCTTGGGAAATGGTATAATCCTGATTATTTTATGGGTCTTTTTCTATCAGGATGTAATATCAATTTTCATTGAACTATGTTTATGATTTACTATTTATTGTTTTTACACATTTTTAATGTTTCCTTTATGTTTTCATTTTATATCATGATAAATTATTCTTGTTTTTTAGTCACACCTAATTTCTGTCCAATTGATATGAATATTTTCTAACATGTAATACTTTCTTCATGTTTTTCTCGGTTTATTTTTTACCAGCCTTTATAGCTCACCCTTTTTTACTGTATGACCCCAGGTTATCCCATACAGTTTTAATTAAAAATAATTACGACCATATTAACGAATTTTTCAACCAATATGATGTATTTCATGTTTTATATTTTAATGTAATAGACATCATTAAAATAAAATAAGACTTATAGATGGTTTAATATTTATTAGTTTTACATTTATGTAATAAATAAAAAATAAATGTAGAATAAATATAATGTTTGACATTGGTTTGTTCTCATTTATTATTTTGTATTAAAATAATGATACAAAGGCCAAGGAAATTATAATGCAATAACCTTATATTAAAATATTGACATCAACTTATTTTCTATTTGTTGGTAAATAATATCCTTTAGGCCAACTTATGTTATTTATCAACTATCATTGTATGTTTCATCATTGAATTTCATTTTTCAATGTGTTTACTCATTTATAAATTATGTGTATAACTTCAAATCAACTAAATTCCAATGAAATTATTCTTTATTTAATGTGATATAATAAGAATAATTTATCATCTAAGAAACATAAATTTTGAGTGAGGGGAAATTGTTAGCCACATTATAGACTATATCATTAAGATCTTTTATTTTGTCAAACTCATCCCTCTATGGGTTTTTTTATTGAGACTGATAGGCCATGTCTTATTCTAACCATGAGTTCATTTGTTGTAGAATATTACATATATTTCATGAATGTTTTCTGTTTAAATAAACCCAATGTTGAGATAAGAGGAAATGTTAGAAAACTAGAGAGGAACCATGTAGGGAGTGTATATGATTTTCTGTTATATTTATTTTTGTCCAAGAATAATTTTGTAAATTTCAACCACCAATTCATGGTATATTGAAAAGCATGACAAGGGGTCGTGTTTCTATAAGGAAATTTGAATTAAAATATATTTATTAAACAAATAATTGTCTTGTAATTTTAATAAAATCCATCGAATTGCCTCTAGACAGATGTTTTGAGTGGTAATAAGATGTGAACTGATTCATGACATGAAAATATAAAACATTGTGAAATTATCTTACACACCAAATAATTTTTAACTGGAATAAATAATGATATAAGGAAATTATTTTTTTTAATATCCCTATTAAAATAATTACACAATTTCTAACTATATTACACTCCTAGTAATTCCTCGACGAATAGTTATAAATCATGGATTGCTGTTGAATTTTATTTCTAAATCTGTTGAGACATTATCTTCTCAAATCTAGGAAACCATCAAGGAATTTATAAAGTGCTATTATTTATTATAGGTTCCCCATTGATGGAATGAATATCTGGTTATGTGGTTCAACATTGGTTTCCTCTTTTCTTCCATTGTTCTTTGACTTTGGCAATGTAATCTCTTGACTGTGTGTATTATTGATTTTGATCATAATCGATTTTCATCAAGGATCCATCTTCTGAACATCTTCACATTCTTTCACATGGATGTTGGCCTTTAATATCATTGGTTGATCCTTGGATAAATATTGGGTGTCTTAACCTATATCTCATGGATTGATAATTATGAATGTTGTTCCATATTTCATATTCACCATCATATCATGTAGAGACTAAATTAAGTGAGTGAATTGAATTATTTCCTAGTGTCCATTTGGATCCAATTGTTTATTGATATAGATTGTTATGAAAATTCGAGTGATTAAACCATTGAATATAAGTGAATTGTTTGTTGTGTTAATGTTTTTTTATCACGATAAGTATTTTTAGTGATTTTTTGATATATATTATCCATGCATTTACTTGTTTATTGAGTTATATCACATTTAATTGGTTATGTCCAAATGGTACGTGAAATGTGTAACTGAATGAAAAAATGTTGTTTTTCATAATTAACCATAGATCAATATAAAGTAAAGTTTTGATATCTTTGTTTCCTTGATTTATGTTACGATCTTTATGATGAAATTCATATATAGGGTGGTGGACCCATTATAAATTACTGATATTATTATATAGATTTCATTTACAAATGATATATAATAAAATTTATATATATAACTTAATTCCTAGTGATATATGCAAAAATTATTATATAGAAGGCTATATGTAGTGACACATGTTGAAATGATAGATATATTGTAATTCCAATTGGTAAATTCTAAATTGATTTAATAGGGAATTTAAATAGTGAAACATCCAAAAATGCATATAAGCCTGACTGAACACTGATAAAATGTTGAAATTATTATTTAATAAGGATTGAATAATATTTGTGTAATGCATGACTTGGTTATATGGTTATGGTTGGAGTGGTCATACAATATTCTCAGAGATGTAGTATCATGGAACCGATATCAGATGAACTGCTATTAATTTAATTGATTTAATAATAAATACAAACTATTTTTTAATTATTGAAAACATATTTTACCAGACCAATTATGTTTATATATGGTGGTGTTGGCATACTAACTTGTACTGAAAACCTATTCAGTATAATATTTGGTAACCAAGATGTTAATTTTGTTGTAAAATGTCTCTATTGTTGATTTTTTTCTTACGTGTTGGGCGATAGTCTCAAGATGAGTTTGACATGGTTCATGGGACTAGAAAATTGTGAGTCATTTAATGAGTTCGCTAGTATATTTTTATCACTTCTTGTAGATGTTTTGTTACATATATTAACTTCCTTATGTTATTCCTTTAGTATTTTGTTGGATTGCTCATTGGGATTATGTTGTGGGCTTTCTTCTTAAATGAAGCATTCTGAATATTTTTTCTCACAAATATATTTATTCATTTACATTTTGTTATTTATTTCCACCATTTTAAAACTCTATGACTAGTGGTTATAGTCTCTATGCAATAATTATCACACCCCCACTGCTAGTATGTAGGCAGTAGCATAGGGGGATGGGCTCTCTAGGTTCTGAAACCAACCCATTTTATCCCTATGGGAGAGTTCCATATCGGCGGAGGTTAAAAATTGATATCATAAGTAGTTATATTTTTTAATAATTTACATTTTTCTAATGGTACAAATGAGAATATGATGTATCAGGACATGGTATTGAGCATGTACGTGGGAGTATCTGACCCATATACACTATAAAATCTGAGTTCACAGGGGTGGATTACTATTTTTAATAATTAATTATTACAGTTGATGTAATTGCACCCAGAGTGATTCACTTGTGGTGTGAGATTTAATATTTTGTTATGTTATTTTTTTTTTGATTCATAATAATCTCCTAGTATGAAAGTGTATGGGTATCCTTGCAACATGAGTGGAATCATGGGATACATATTTTCATGAATTTTTCATTATAGGGACATATTTATTGAATTTGATAAATACATTCTTGTTGAACATTGATATGAGATATATTTTTTAACTTATAAATCAAATGTATAAATAGAAATTTCATTCCAAAGATCTTGTAATACTAGTTTATAGAGACCCAAAATAAGGTTTTATATGTTGTTGTTACATATTTAGTTTTACTTTATTATACCCAGTGTTCAATGGAGTATGTTTTTTTTGTAGAGAAAATTACTCCTCATCATCATGTTAAGCATAATGAGAGAGGATATCAGTATGATTTGAGTTTATATTAACTAGGTAATACTTTATTTCTTGATGATTAGATGGTTTTTCATCTTTTCTATAGATTCATGAGGTAATTAAATCCACGGAAAGAGATATTTTTTGCACCATGACTTCAATGTTGAAGCTGATGAGAGTGTTTCAACTAATGCATACACCCATGTTCAGTGAGGAGGGATGCCCCCAAGTAGATAAGTAATAAATATAGTATATCTAAAATCACATTAAACAAATTGATACACCAACTAATATGATGGTGAATCTTATTTCTTATATGATTCGTGGACTATCCATGAATTGGTATGAAATTTTGGAGAGAGAAGTGTATAAGGGTGCGTTATCATCAAAGGATATTAAGATGATATTAATAAAACATTTATAAACTATTATATTGATGGATAAGATGGACTATCACTTCATCAAAATTCCATATGTTGGAATGTAATTGTTATACTACATTGAACATTTCATCGACCTTCATCACTTTGTCCAGTCCATGACTAATGGTGATATCTCCATGGAAATATTTTTTCATATGTTATTTATTATGAGATAAGTATTTGTGTGAACATGTTATGATTGGGAAGTATTATAGTTATGATTAATCATGAACACATCACTAAAGTGGATAGGAGAGAGGCCTAGAGAAATGGAAAGATTGTTTCAGAAAGAATATTATTAAATCATATTTATAGTCTAATGAATCATCATTATGAATATTTCATACGAGGCAGCCATAGTGAGGGCTAGTAGAGAAATGGGTTGCTATGTCAGGACCATATTCATTTTTAGTGTTATCAGTGAGGTGAGATATTCCACAATTTACTTCATTATCCATACCTCTATTTATTGAATCAATATAGTGCAATATTGTTCCCTATAAAGGGGTTTGGTTGGGGAATACCATAATAGTGTAGTGGTAGGGAGACATTATAAGAACCATTGAATAGGAAGGATTCATCTACACCTCATTAGATAAGTTTTTGGAGCTCTATAAGATGCATAGGTTGATGAAATGAATGTGGTACCCCAATGCAGTAGAGATAATACTAGGTAAAAGTTATAGCTCTTGATATTCATGATATAGCCTAGGGGATTTGGTTTGTTCAATTTCATGTTATAAAATAAACTTTTGATATTGTATAAATGAGTCCATCCATAATTAGAGTATAATTAATGTATAATCTACCATTTCCTGTGTTTCATAGGATACATGATCATTAAATTACATTATATCCTTTATTTTTAAAATGTATTAGAATTATATGTGGAATAATATGATTGTGTTTTTACTATATAAACTTCATTTGGAGTGAGGGCAAATAATATTGAACATTACATGGATTGTTTTATGGAGATATAAAATTACCGTTTCTTTTGGGAACCATTCATACTGAAAATGACAGGTTTGAATTTGATTAATGGTATGGATTGATTAGTTCAATAAAAGTATCATATCAACTATTACATGAGAAGAATTTAAATTTTTATCTCCCGTAATAGGTAGAAATTATCACCTGGGTGAGTGGGATCATTAGGTTTTTCCTACATGACCTATTTATTGCATATTATATTGATTCATCACTGAGATATTTGGTCTTTCTATTATTAACCTGTGAATAAAACATGATTAAATTTCTCCAGTGGTAGACCATTTTTGGATATCATTCTAGAAATGTTCTATGGATTACATACATAGTTAAATTTTATTCTTACGATCGAGTTGGTTCCATGTTTAGAGCCAATATATATCCATCCTTATAAAATATAACCATCAGAGCTTTGAGAGTTGATTGTTCAATTGGAATATATAGCAGTAAAAGGTTTCATATATAATATAACACTCCTTTGGGTTCTCTAGTTATCTTCATTAGTAGGGATAATTGGACGTTGTGCTTCTTTATTGAATATTGGAGATTTAACAAGATGATTTTCAAGAATTGGTATCCAATTATATGAATAAAAACTTCTGTTGATCAGTTTAGATCATCTATGATCTTCTCCATGATAGATCAGAGATTCAGATTCAATTATTTTACAATATAAACATTGAACATACTGTAGAATCCATTTGTATAAGGTATTACTTTTATGGGTTTCTTGTGACAAATTGTTTTATCAAATTCAGCAGTAGTATTGTCGGTCTTGATGAATCAGATCTAATATTTTTTCCTAAATCAGTTTGTGGTGGGTTTTTCCTACAATAACTTAGTGTACTTCTAGTCAGTATAACATCACTCCAGTAATCTTGAAATCATATTTACTACATTTATATATAATTTCTTTATGATTAGATACATATATGTAGTTTTTATTCTAATAAATTTCACTTCTAGTTCTGTGTCAACTCATAGGAAGCACTCTCAATAGATCTAGAGAATGTAAAATCCATGATATCATGGGAGAATTTCATGAACATATTTGATATTTACATAATTCAATTAATATAAGTTATTATTGGATATTTATCCATAAATACACACTTCAATTGGAAATTATGTAAGTGATGAGAATAATGGAAGTGATGAGTGTATCAATACAAGATTAAACTATACGCTTCTTTTTAAACAATTTAATAGCTTGCGCTATGCGCATAACTGAGTTTAATAACACAAAAAATTTCCATTGAAAAAATTATTATGAATAGTATTTAACTCATTTTTAATTTTATATAATTTTGGTATTCATCTCATGTGTTTCTTATACAAGTCATAAGAAAAAATTTAATTTTTCGAATAAAAGAAGATATTTTTTAAGAAAATATTGTTTTACCACCTTTTAATGAAGAAACCTTTTAAAATATACCATTTTACACTTTTATATATTCAATTTTACAAAACAACCTTCTTCTTTATAAGTGGTACATAGAAATTAAATTTAGAAAATGCAGTTTTTTGATTTTTTCTGATAACATTCATATTTTCCTGAATAGTGAAATATACTACATTTTAATTCAAAATTTATTTTTCTTATTATTTATATATATTTTTAGATTACCCTTTTCAATGGTTTAAAAGTATAATTTGATTATTATTTTTATGTTAATATAATTTAGGTCATTCTAATTATTTTCACTTTATATTTAAATATAAAGGCATGTCAATCATTTGATGGTTTTTACTTTTGAAAAACTCATTTTCTCATTTAGTCAACCGGGATTAATGTATAAATAATTTGTGAATCTTATGTGTTTTAAATTTTAAAATATTTATTCCATATTTGGAATCAATATTTTCAAATTATGTTAATTTGTTATATTTATTTTTCGGATATAGCACATAATATCTTTAGTAGTTTATTTATTACCGTGGTTAAGAGAAAATTAAGTAATTAAAGTTAAAATTATTATTATAAAATTATTTTAAATCATGTAATTATTATATTGGATGACTAAATTATATCTTTGTCACCTATTTTCCATAATAGAATCATTTAATGGATCCATGTCCACGAATATGACATGAATATTATTAAATTAATGAATGCAACAAAATGCCACACTATCATTTCTTATAAGTGTAATAATTTTAACGTAATGATATATAATAGATAACCTATATTATAGATAATATATGGAAGTATAAATAATTACCTAGATTATAGAAATTTATTTCTTATTTTTAGAGATTAAATAATTACCAATAATTGGGAAAAAAAGAGAAATATAAATTAGTTTATTAATATAAATATCATGTAAATAATATTAAAAATATTAAAAAAATATAATTTGAGATAAATCACATGGTTGATGATATATCAACCCATAATAATCTTATCCTCAAACCAACATAGTTTTTATGTATTTTTATTTGAAAATAAATTTATATTAATTTAATAGTTTAAGAGTTTCTTAATGTTCAAATCCCCTCTAATAAAAAAATACTTTTCATTCACATTAATTTACACTTCTATTGTAATGGCATGGACCTATCTGGGCCATTCCTTTGTCAAAAAGAAGGCCACGAAGTGTTCTGGAGGGTAAAATGGACTTTTCCGACACTTTCCAGAATTTTGAAACTACGAGCTGTGTAGTGTTAGTACATGTCGTGTACCCCCTCACCGGGTATACCCCGTGTTGAAGGCCATGTCCTTGCCCTGTGAAATAAATGGGTACACATCGTGTGTCCATACTACACGCCGTGTAGTCCCTCCCTGTGTACGCGTTACCGTGTGTTGACCAGTCAACGACCATGTGCCGTGTTGGAGTCATGTCCTTGCCATTTGAAATAAATGGGTACACTCCATGTATCCAATACTACACACTATGTAGTACCTCCCCGCGTATGTGTTACCTTCAAGTTGTGTGTTGACCAGTCAACGGCCACGTTCTGCGTTGAGGGCTGTGTTGGAAGTCGTGTGGTGATTGTGTGAAACAGACAAGTACATTCCGTGTACCATAAAGTACACACCGTGTAATTTTTCTTTTCTCACCTATAAATGGAGGTGTCCCCTCCTCCATTTCAACTCACCCCTCTCCTCTACATTCCCTTGAGCAGAGCTCTCCCAAGAGACTCGAAGGCTCATTTTCTTCCATAACTTCATCGTCTGACCTCTAATTTTCGATCCGCCAGTGGCCACGAGATCGTAATTATGAGGCGGAACTTCTAAGATTGGATTCATTGTCTTTCCCTCGGCCATTCCTTTTCCATATCCACCTGATGAGGTTTTTCCAGGACCCGACATAAGTAACGGACGCTGACAAGCGTCTTCTAAAGTTGATCCGGGGGGGGGGGGGGTGTTGTTATCAGAACCTATTGAAGTAGGGATCTTACCTTCTTCTTTATAAATTTTTCATCATGAGGGGTGGGTATCATCTTGTTTTCATGAGAACCGGTTGAACCATTAAACGGTGATAATAACTGGTTAAAGAATGAGGATGGGGAAGTTTTTATGTTTAACTTTATATCCTATGATATTATGTTATGAATTTAATAGTCTTATGCCTACTGACAATCATGGTCGTTGGGGGCCTTTTCTTGCACAATTAAATGTTGCCCTATATTTCTAGACTGTTTTTTGATAGAAACATTATTGAATGTGGAATTTTGATAATCACATAAAGTTGGCTGATTTTAAATCTGGAACCCTTGTGTGATCACCCCGGTTGAACAAAATGAAATAATGAAAATGTGGGTGTTGGCTTGGATATGTGGAATGTGATGGAGGTGTTTTGTGGGTTGTTGTGGAAAGGCTAAGTATCGGGGTTGCGGTTGGCTTGGTTGTGGTTCTGGTGGTTGGCAGTGGGGCTGCAGGGTTGGGTTGAATGTGAACGGACTATGGGTTGTGAATAATAAATAAAAGTGGGAGAGTTAACGAATGGTGGGTCATGGTAATGGAACAGGATTAATAATCAATGGGGTTGTTTGGTTAATAAGAAGGACTTGGTTGTGTTTCTTGTGTTTTCCTAACTTTATTTGTGGATGGAAGGGATATGTTTTATGAACGATCGATGTGGATGGTTGTGGATAGTTTCCCAGTATTTAAGGAACTAAATAAACTAATTCTTCCGAAATGTGAAAACCTAAATGGGGTTTGGTTTGGTTGTTGTATGCATGTTTCATGGTAGTAGTGCCGAGGCACGTGCTCAGTTTCTCTGTTTAGAAGCCATAGGTTGGGTTGAGTGTTTGGTATATATATATATATCTATATATTTGTGTTTTGACGCACCCCACCCAAGTTAAGCACTTAGTGCCGAACACTCCCATTTCATGGGAGAGGGTGTTTTACCATAGTTATAGCTCCTTCATGATCCTTCTTCCCTAGGATTTTATGGCATGTTGAGACCTTACACCTAAGACCCTTCAGGTAGGTTTCAGTTGGGGTGGTTTTAGCCCATGACTCTTCGGGCAGGTTTTACTATTTCCTATAAATCTTCGGGATGAGGCCCAGGTGTGTGCGGGTGTGATACGTGGTTGTAAGGCCTATGTGTCTGCGGGTGAGATACGTGGTTGTGAGGCCGAGGTGTGTGGGGGCGGGATACGTGGTTGTGAGGCCCAGCTGTGTGCAGGCAGGATACGTGGTGAGGCCCAGGTGTGTGCGGGTGGGATGTGTGGTTTGTGAGGCCAAGGTGTGTGAGGGCGGGGGGAGTGTGGCAGCGTCAGGACGTTCATTGTTAGGAAGACCAGATAACTAATGGGAAATGGTGCGGGGTAACCAATCCTCTTGTTCTTATACTACTACTACCTGTTGTGATTGTGTTTTTGGTGAATGTGGATGGTGAGGTTGGGTGGTTAAAATTCCTTGCTAGATTTCTTCTGTTGTTCTCACGGGACATTAGGATGTCTCCCCACTTGTGCACGAGAGCTTTAGGTTTCCCTACTGAGTATACTTGAATGCTCACCCTATGTTTACTTTCAGGTTTCTAGGAGGACTACTAGGGCCGTACGGGAACCTACTAGTCAGACAGTTGGAGTTGTTGTTGTTGTTGTACACTTGTTTCTTTTGGTATTGTAATTTGAGCTTTCTTGTACTTGCACCTTGTTATAAAATTGTTTAAACATTCATCTGGGCTTGGTTTGGGTTTATTTATATACACTTGTTCTTTTTCCTTATTGGTGGTTGACTTGTCCTATTTCCCGATATTAAAATAATAAAAATGGTAATGCCTCCAATATTAGTGAAAACTCATACCCTTAGTGCTAGTTGCCACCCCGGGGCCTACTGGAGGCGGGACTCAGGGGTCATTATCTCCCTTTCACCTTTGCCAGCTCAGGAGGGGAATCTTTGGTGGGAGGGGGTCGTGACAGAATGGTATTAGAGGAGATGGTTGAGAGATAGGATGGAGTCTGGAGTTAGGCATAGTGAGGATTGCATGGGATGGTAGGGAAACAGTGTTAGTTAATCTTGGTGCGTGACATAGGCCAGGGAAGACCGGCTAGGACATGGGATTTTATGGCCCCCTGTGATCTGATGCAAGGAATCTGAGCCTACCGAATGTCCAAGTGAGACTATATTGATTGCAGGGTAGAGACCCTAGGGATGGTACATGCATCATCATGATTGTGTTTTACTTGATTTGGGTGTTCTGGGAAAGAAATTGAAATAAAATGATAAAATGAAACCCTGAGAAATTTCCTTACTACTTGGGCTTAGGCGATCTATGTTTACCGTACCGTTATGGCACCTGGACGTCATCCCCGTGTGGCTCAGACTACCGAGGCCCAGCAGATTTAGGCGGTTGATCAGTTGAGGATTGACTGAGAGGAGGAAGATAGCCAGTGGCAGAGGACTCTCCGTTCTTTTCAGTGGCAGACCTTCAAGAAGTACGAGGGTAGTACATCAGATATGGAGACGGATGGGTGGAATAAGGATCTTGGGATTTCTTTTACCTTGATCTGTACTCCGAGGTAGTACTGGGTTCCCCTAGCAGTCGTTCAGTTGAGAGGTGTGGCACGACAGTGGTGGATGCTCTACCTCGGAGAGAGGATAGAGGTAGAGGTTCCATGGGCTGACTTTGAGAAGGAATTCCGAGAGGAATTCCTTTCTTCCATGATCAAGGCGGAGAAGCGACAGGAGTTACTCTCCCTTCAGTAGGGTAGTATGTTAGTACGAGAGTTGGGGATCATTTTCAAGTATCTCCTACACTTTTCTCTAGATCTCTTTCCGGATGAGAAGTCTCAGGTGAGACGTTTGGAGGAGGCGCTTAGTCCTTCGCTCCAGTATTCTGTCACCCCTTTCACCCTTCCAACTTACATGGAATTACAAATGATGTCAGAGGTTGTAGAGAGGATGCACTCGCAGGGAGGTACATCACATGAGGGGATCCAGCCAGGTTCGTCGAAAGGGAAGGTAGTCAGCAGCAGGTCTCCTGCGATGGGACCTTCTAGGTTCAGGCCAGTGGGGAGCAGTCCCCAGCAGTTCCAGTTCAGATCTTCAGGTCCTCGTCCCTTCTTCACGAGCTGTGGACCGAAGTGTTTTTCTTGTGGAGGTTTTTGGCACATTCAGAGTCGGTGCCCAACCCATGCTCAGTATGGTGGAGGTGGGAAGGTTCAGCGGCCACCTCAGCAGCACCAGTTGCTGGCGAGGCCCTTCCAGCAGCAGCATGACCGTGCTCCTCCAAGGGCTGACTTTGCGGGAGGAGGCCGACCTCAGGGTGCACCTTAGGGACCTTGACCAGGGCGCGGTTGGGGAGGTGGATGACATCAGAGAGGCATAGGAGCTGGCCATGGACATTTTCACTCAGCAAAGTTGATAGCTCCAACAGGACTAGAGGTGGTGCAAGGTAGGATTTGTTTGTTCAACACTCTTGTTTCAGCTTTGTTTGATTCGGGATCATGGCACTCCTTTTTTGAACCTGGACTATCCCATGCTTTGGGACTAGATGTACAGAGACTTTCCATACCACTGGTGCTGAGTACACCATTTGAAGGCCAGACCATCGTATCTTGTGTTTTCTGGGGATGTGAGATGACGTTGGGACCACATCAATCTAGTGGGGACCTTCTTCTGTTATAGATGTAGCCATACGATGTCATCCTAGGTATCGACTAGTTGTTGTCTATTAGTGCCATTATCGACTACTTTCGGAGAAGAGTCGTGTTCTCTGACGTGGATGGGCAGAGCGTAGATTTTGTTGGCAAGAGGATCTATCAGGTAGGAAGCCGGCATGTGGAGCCTCTCCTTTCCTTGTTAGGTGGGTTATCAGTGGTTATAGCTGATACATAGATTATGGATGTCCCAGTGGTTGTTGGGAAGTTCCTCGATGTTTTTACTAAGGATGTTGTCACTCTACCCCCCCCCCCCCCACCCGATGTGTTGCTGAGTTCAGGATAGACTTACAGCCTGTTGCCCGTCTGATTTTGATGGCCCCATATCGGGTGGAACCTTCGGAGTTGCGGGAGTTGCGGTTTCAGATTGATGATCTGATGGAGAAGGGTTTTATTTGAACCCGTGTATTGCCATGGGGTGTTCCAGTTTTGTTCGTGAAGAAGGCAGATGGTTGTCTCAGGCTATTCATAGACTACCGATGTTTGAATCAGGTAATGGTCAAGAACCGTTACCCCCTTCCAATGATAGATGATCTCTTCGACCAAATGAGGAGAGCATGATGGTTTTCTAAGATTTATCTACGATCTGGATATCATCAGCTGAGGGTAAAGTAAAGTGACAACTCAAAGACGGGTTTCTGGTGCAGGTATGGGCACTTAGAGTTTGTAGTGAATTCATTCGGTGTTACGAATGCACTGGTTGTGTTCATGGGACTTGTGAACTATGTCTTCCGAGGGTTTTTGGACCGGTTCGTCATTGTGTTTATCGATGACATCCTGATCGACTCAAGATCAGATGAGGAGCACGTTGAGCATCTCATGGAAGTCTTGGAAGTCCTTTGACACCACCGGCTTTACGGGAAATTTTTGAAGTGTAAGTTCTTGATGCAATAAGTACAATTATTTGGGCACATGGTGTCCCAACATGGAGTGTGAGTGGACCCATCGAAGGTGGAGGAAGTTGTTTCGTGGGCGGCACCCAAGAGCGTGGAAGAAGTTCGTACTTTCCTGGGGTTGGCAGGTTATTATTGGTGGTTTGTTTCGGACTTCACTCGAGTTGCTGCTCCATTAATAGCTTTGACTAGGAAGAACCAGGTCTTCCTACGGAGCGAGCAGTGCCAGAAGGATTTTGACTACCTGAAGGAAAAGGTGGTCAGTGCTCCCGTACTCAGGTTTCCAGAGGAAGGGTTGTTGTATGAGGTGTTTTGTGATGCTTCTGGCCTTGGTCTGGGGTGCGTGCTGATGTAGAAGAAGGGAGTGATCTATTATGGGTCTAGGCAGTTACGCCCTCATGAGCGTAATTATGCCACCCATGACCTAGAGCTTGCAGCAGTAGTGTTCACACTGAAGTTGTGGTGGCATTACCTCTTTGAGGAGAACTTTGTCGTCTTCTCAGATCACAAGAGCTTGCGTTATATATTCTCTTAGCGTGACCTAAACTTATGGCAGTGGAGATGGTTCAAATTTCTCCAAGACTATGACTTTGAGATCTCTTATACTGAAGGTAAGGGAAACATTGCGGCAGATTCCCTGAGCAGGAAGGCACATCAGGAAGTGGTTCGGGAATCTGCTAATGCATGGAAGGCGATGGGAGAGTTGGCTGCCTTGCACTTGGATGCCAGGGTAGAAGGTGTGAGAGGCTGTTTGTTTCAGATGACGGTGCATTCCTCCTTGTTGCAGCTGGTGGAAGAGTCTCAGTGGGGGGACTTCTAGGTGTAAGTAATGTGGGATCGTGTCGATCAGGGGAACGCTCCAGAAGGATGGTCAGAGGACAGCCGACATCGGATGCTTTTCCATGGACGGTTTTTTGTCCAGGAGACAATGCATGAGAGAGATCTCCATGAGTTCCATAGCTCAGCCTTGGAGGTACATCCAGGAATTTCAAAAATGTACCAAGGACTGAGGGAAATGTTTTTGTGGCCCAGGGTGAAACGGACAGTGGAAGAGTTTGTGGCTAAATTTTTAGTGTGTCAGCAAGTGAAGGATGAACATCGTGTTCCCAGTGGTTTGTTGCATCCTTTAGATGTCCTCGAGTGGATGTGGGATGACATCTCAATGGACTTCTTCACAGGACTACCCAGAGCTTAGGGTGGTTATGAAGCTATCTGGGTAGTGGTGGATCGACTGACGAAATCAGATCACTTCCTAGCAATCAAGGAGTCGGTCCCATTGAGTACCTTAGCACAGAGGTACGTGGATGAGGTGGTGCCTTTTCATGGAGTTCCAAAGACTATCGTCTCAGATCGGGATCCTCGGTTTACCTCACAAGTCTGGAGGGGGTTACAACATGATTCTGGCACCTAGATACACCTTAGCACTACTTTCCACCCTCATACTGATGGGAAGACAGAGCAGACTATCCATACGTTGGAGGACATGCTGCGAGCATGCGTTCTGGATTTTGGAGGATCATGGGTACGACACTTGCCTTTAGTAGAGTTTTCCTACAACAACACCTTCCACTATACTACTGGAATGGCACCGTTTGAGGATTTTTATGGAAGACCATGTCGTTCACCCATTTGCTGGGTAGAGGTTGGTGAGACAGGTGCTCTTGGGCTAGAGGTAGTACAAAGCACCACATAGAAAGTTCATCTTGTTCGTGAGAGGATGCAAGAGGCTCAGGACCGACCGAAGTCTTATGCTGATTGTCGGAGGAGGCCCTTGGAGTTTGAGGTGGGAGATCATGTGTTCTTGAAGGTTTCCCATCAACGGGGGCATCGAAGGTTCGGGAAGGGGAGTAAGCTCTCCCCTAGGTTCATCAGACCTTTTGAGGTGCTGAGGTGAGTCGTCGAGGTGGAATATCAGCTATCCCTGCCACCTCAGTTAGAGAAGGTTCATGACATCTTCCACATCTCCCGTCTTTGTCGGTACTTACACGACGACTCTCACGTTATCGACTAGGGAGAGTTAGATATGGGAGACGACGCAACCTTCGAGGGACGACCGGTCAGAATCGAAGATTGTAAAAAGAAGGTGCTCCGTGGACGAACCATTCCCTTGGCTCCTGTGTTATGGAGGCATGGCGGCATCGAGGAGAGACCATGGGAGTGGGAGACCCAGATGCACACTCAGTACCCAGAGTTGTTTTGACTTGTTTTTTCCCCTTGTTCTTAGAAGTTTTGTGTTGATGTTATACTCTATACATTTGATATATGGAATTCTTGGCTTGTCGGTTGTGAGACATTTTGTTTCCTTGTTCCCTGGTAATGTGTAACATGTCAGGATGTGTGGGGAAATAGAAAAACATGATCCTTAATTGAGACGCATTAATGAGGATGCGATTGAACCCATGCGGGCAAGTTAGTGCTGCCTAAAGCGGATAATATCTCGACATAAGAGAATAGATTTTTTCCCAAACCACATGTTTGGGAAGTGTGTTGGTCGTGTGGTGTTGGGGGTAGTTAAATTTGGAAAATCCTAATATATGGAAGTGGGAAGGCCCAATCCTTAATCGAGACACATTAATGTGGATGAGATTAAACCTGTGCAAGATAGTCCATGCCGCCTAAAGCAGATAATATCTCGACATAGGAGGGGGAATTCCTAACACTTATGATTAGGGTTGTTGGTTGGGTTTCTATTATAACGAGAACCCTAAGAGGTATCTTGTTGGGTTCCTCTGGGATTGTTTTTGAATTCTCAGGGATGAGAATGTTTTAAGAGGTATCGGATGTAATGGCCAGAACCTCCCCGGCCCATTCCTTTGTCAAAAATAAGGCCCCGAAGTGTTCTGGAGTGTAAAATGGACTTTTCCCACACTTTCCAGAATTTTGAAACTACAAGTCATTTAGTGTTAGTACACATCGTGTAACCCTCGCCGATTATACCCTGTGTTGAAGACCGTGTCCTTGCTATGTGAAATAAATGTGTACACTCCGTGTGTCCATACTACACGCCGTGTAGTCCCTCCCCGCGTACGCGTTACCGTGTGTTGAACAGTCAACGACCGTGTGCCATGTTGGAGCCATGTCCTTGCCATGTAAAATAAAATGGTACACGCAATGTATCCAATACTACTCACCGTGTAGTCCCTCCTCATGTATGTGTTACCTTCAAGCCATGTGTCAACCAGTCAATGTCCGCGTTCCGCGTTGAAGGCCGTGTTGGAAGCCGCGTGGAGACCGTGTGAAAAGGCCGAGTACCCACCGTGTACCATAAAGTACATGCCGTGTACTTTTTCTTTTCTCGACAATAAAAGGATGGGTCCCCTCATCCTTTTCAACACACCCCTCTCCTCCCCATTCCTCTGAGAAGAGCTCTCCCAAGAGACTCGAAGGCTCACTTTCTGCCATAACTTCTTCATCCAAGCTCTGATTTGCAATCTGTCAGTGGCCACAAGATTGTAACGACAAGGCAGAACTTCTATGCTTGGATCCATTGTCTTTCCCTCAGCTTTTCCTATATTAATTCCACTCGAGGAGGTTTTTCCGAGACCCGAAATAATTGACGGACGCCGATAGATGTCTTCTAAAGTTGATCTGGGGGGGAGTTATGTTATCACAACCTGTTGAGGTAGGGATCTTACCTTCGTCTATCTAAATTGTGCATCATGCGGGGTGGGTATCATGTTGTTTTCATGAGAACCAGTTGAACCATTAAACAAATATAATAACTGGTTAAAGAACGTGGATGTGGAATTTGTTATGTTTATCTTTATATCCTGTGATATTCTATTGTGAATTGAATAGGCTTATGCTTACGAAAAATCACGGTCATTGGGGGCCTTTGCTTTCACAATTAAACGCTTCCCTATCTTTCTAGACCGTTTATGGATGGAAACATTGTTGAATGTGGAATTTGGATAATCATGTAAATTTGGGTGATTTAAAATTTGGAACCCTTGTGTGATCACCCCGGTTGAACAAAATGAAATAATGAACATGTGAGTGTTGGCTTGGATACATGGCACGTGATGGGGGAGTTTTGTGGGTTGTTGTCGATCGGGTGAGCAGTGGGGCTGCGGTTGGCTTGGTTGTGGTTATGGTGATTGGTAGTGGGGCTGCAGGGTTGGGTTGAATGTGACTGGACTATGGGTTGTGAATAATAAATAAAAGTGGGAGAGTTAATGAATGATGGGTCGTGGAAATGGAAGGGGATTAATAATCAATGGGGTTGGTTGGTTAATAAGAAGGACTTGGTGGTGTTGCTTGTGTTTTCCTAACTTGATTTGTGGATGACAGGGATATGTTTTACGAATGATCGACGTGGTTGGTTGTGGATAGTTTCCCGGTAGTTAAAGAAACTAAACAAACTAATTCTGCCGAAACGTGAAAACCTAAATGGGGTTGGGGTTGGTTGTTGTATGCATGCTTTGTGGTAGCAGCTCCGAGGCACATGCTCAGTTTATCTGTTTTGAAGCCATATGTTGGGATGAGAGTTTGGTATATATATATATCTATATCTTTGTGTTTTGACGCACCCCACCCATGTTGAGAAATTAGTGCTGAACACTCCCATTTCATGGGAGAGGGAGTTTTCCGATAGTTACTAGCTCCTTACTGGTCCTTATTCCCATGGTTGTGATGGCATGAGGTGACCTAAGAACTAAGACCCTTTAGGTAGGTTTTGATTGGGGTGGTTTTAGCCTAGGACTCTTCGGGAATATTTTACTGTTTCCCAAGAATCTTTGGGATGAGGCCCAGGTGTGTGCGGGCGGGATACGTGGTTGTGAGGCCTAGGTGTGTGCGGGCGGGGAGAGTGTGGCAGCGTCAGGATGTTTGCCATTAGGAAGAGCAGCTGACTAATAGGAAATGGTGCAGGCTACCCAATAATATTGTTCTTATACTACTACTACCTATTGTGATTGTGTTTTTGGTGAGTGTGGATGGTGAGGTTGGGTGATTAGAATTCCTTGATAGGTTTCTTCTGTTGTTCTCACGGGACATTAGGATGTCTCCCCACTTGTGCACAAGAGCTTTAGGTTTCCCTACTGAGTATACTTTTATGCTCACCCTACGTTTACATTCAGGTTTCTAGGAGGACTAACAGGGCCATGCGAGACCCTACTAGTCGGACAGTTCGAGTTGTTTCTATTGCTATACACTTGTTTCTTTTGGTATTGTACATTTAGATTTCATGTACTTTCACCTTGTTATAAAATTGTTTACACATGCATGTTTTCTTGGTTTGGGTTTATTTCTATTCACTTGTTCCTTTCCTTTTTGGTGGTTGACTTGTTCTATTTCCCAATCATAAAATAAAAAAAAGGGAAACACCTCCCATATTTGTGAAAACTCATACCCTTTGTTCTGGTCACCACCTCGGGGCCTACTAGAGGCGGGGCTCAGGGGTCATTATCTCCCTTTCACCATTGCCAGCTCAGGAGGGGAATCTTTGGTGGGAGGGGGTCATGACATATATTGACCTTTTTTAAGACCAAACCCTATCCATTTTCTCCCCCATATTCCTTCACTACATTTTAGAGTCCATAATTTCGGAATAATGCAATCTTAAGGATTCTTTTTGTTCAAATCAAAAGGAGATACCCGAAAAAGTTATAATTGATTGATAATATCATTCAATGTTATTTTATTATTTTACATTATATTTCTATTTTGTGTTAATAAAAATGTAATAAATAAAGTATAATACATAGAATTATAAGTTATTATAGTCCTGGGACCACCATATTCATAATTTTAACCATAATAAAAATAACATTATCAACATGTATGTGTACGTATGACGTACCATCATCTCACCGTGGGGTAATTTTTTATTCAACACTACTTTATTTAGATGGGTATAATGATCATTATAAACATTATAAATAATTAATTTATCATCATATTGATTCTGTATTATTAATATACCATACAATTTAACCATAAATGTAAATATATCGTCGCTCATGCGTACATATGGCCTACCATCTCCACACCGTGGTGAGATTCATTATCCTTTTTATCCATTAATGAATTATTATAAAATTTAAAAGATGAGAAAAAATAATTATTATTAACTTAATATAAATATGTATATGAATAAAATACATCATATTTAGAAAAAACATGAATTTCACAAAAAAAACATGCATAAGAAAATATTGATGCTAACACCTGAAACAATGGTAAAAAAAAATATTATTAATAAATTGATATAAGTGGATCATATATGAAAACCTAAATATTTATATGGTCCTAGAATAATTTGATAATAGGATAAAACCATTATAAAAGAGGATAACTCACCCTCGGCTAAAGGATAGTATAATTTAAGCATTAATTGAACAATCTCATTATTATCTAAGGTTTTTTATACTATAAAATCATTATCATCCATTTCCATGTTTCATAAAAATTTATTTTAAAGCATTTTTACTATTTTTCAATGTCTTCTTCACCCATGTTTGAATTTTTATAAAACATTTGGAAAGGAATAATTCCATTGTTTTCCAAACCAAGTACTTTTTGACCTTTTCTTAAAATTAAGGAAAGAGTATTTTTAAACTAATACGATGTGAGTGGATATTTTATGTCATTATGATTCCGGAAAATTTTGATAATTCACTTACAATATATCATGGTTATTCTCAATATAATGGGTTTTTATAATTTTTATTCTTTTATTGGATTTAATGTCATAATTTATTTTCCTGTCAAATAGTTTTACTGATTTTACTATATTTTTTTCATTAATATAAACGTTATTTTTTGGATTTTATGCTTAATTTTTGATGATTTATTATGAAGTAATATTCCATATTCTATTTAAGGGTTTATGATATTTTTTACTATGTATGTGCTATTTTGATACAATTATTGGTTTCTGGTTAATGTATGGACATTTCAAATGCAAGTTTTAATACAAATGTTTATGTTATGATTTTCCCCATTCGTAATAGTAAGGCATTGGGCATTGTATGTGACAGGTGGGGTATTCTATATCCCCTTGATACATTGACATGTCTCATGAAAAAAAGTGTATTAGAAAAAGGCATTGATGGTATGATAATTATGGTCTTGGCACAAGGCCTTTATGGAATGGTTATGTTGTATAACATTATAAATTCCCTTATTATGAGTTAAGTAATTGATATTACATGTTGTTATTTGACTAGTGGAATATCTATATGAACGTTCAAATGGAAATAATTTATTTATTATTTCTATATTATTCTGAATATAATGTTTAAAATTTATGTTATTCAGTTTTATATCATTCAATAAATGTTTTTGATTCTTTATGATATATTTCACTATATTGTTTATCCTAAATGAGAACCTTATCTGACCCATATCTTATATTTAATTTTCCCTAGGATGTGAAGATTCATATTATGACTAAACTATATGGATAATCTATGGGATTTGAGTGTTTTAAAAAAGGAGATAGAACATTTTTTTCATTTCAAAATATAATGTAAAACATATGACTCTATCATGTTTTTTCAAAGCTTCTAAACCTATTACTCCTCTTTGATTTGACTTTCTTTTAATCTTTCCAGTTTATAAAATAATTCACAAACTCAGGAAAACTAGGATTGAGGTGTTATTGTTTGTATCAATGTAATTTTAGTACAATCATTAAATACTATAATTATAAAAACCATGATTAGGGAACATTACCTCTAAGATATGATTTGAGGATAAATTTATAATAACCTAAAACAATTTAGATAATATATATATTTTGTGTTATATCTATGTAATACATCCATGTTTGGATACAATATGTTCAATTGGTTCTCGAACAGATGTACCTAATGGTAACAAATTTGATGAGGTGTTCTGAGCATGACTATATGTAACCTGGTACATGACAACGAGACTTATTACTCAACTGTTTCAAAACACCAAAGTATATGATTAGTATAATTAAAATTATATTTACAAAACATTATGAAGGATTTTTTATTAAATATCTCCCCAAAGACATCATTTTTACAGTATAGATTAGATATACGTGAATTTTTTAATTTATTTTAATAGTATTGAATTATGGAATGTGATTTATAACCTAATATAGTGAAAGAAAATGCTTAGAAATAAAACATAGTGGATGACATGGAAAACTTTTCACTGAACATAATCCGTGTAGGGATTTCCCCCCTAAGGAAGGCAATGATAGTGGAGCCAGTGATACAACTTATGTTGAAAAAATTATAAGAATACTATGAAATCTGACTAAAGTTATAATAAAAACCTTACCTATATGGACCATCGAGACCCACAAAATTTAGGGTCATTGTTAGGTCTATTAATGAGGAAATAAATCCAAAAATTTAATATGATTACAAATGATTTTTTTATATGTATGGAATATGTTCCATAGAAAACATATTTCTTTATTTTGGGAGTAACAGAAGTGACAATTTTGTCATGGTTGTTTATAATCTATCGGAAGATGAATTTTAATGGTGCCCCATAAATCAAAAAATAAAGGAGGATATGGAGGTATCAAATATGGAATATAAGGAATGTAAATATCTCTCCCTAGAAAAATAATTTCATCGTGATCTACTAGCAGATATAGAGTGATATACTTTCTATGATTGAGGTATAAGGAGTATGAGAAAGTTGTAAAGTATGAAGCTAACTTCATACGGTTATCTAGGCCCAATGTATTCTAATTATGTGACCTCATAAGTAATATTGATCTATTTTTATGGGTTAATATCGTTCCTCTAATTGTCATTGCTCTCATAATCTTTCTCATCATACAAAGATATAGTCTCATGTGTTATTTTGATATAAAATGACTTCTTGAAATCCTATGACTTTAAAAAAATGTAATAGAATAATAGGGTTTTCAAACACTTTGGAAATGGAAATAAGGAGAATAGGGGAAAATTTGACATTCCACTATGTAGTAGTTGTGGGAAGAAACACCCGGGTACTTTCATAAAGGTAATGGGAGTTTCTTACCACGGTGGATAAAAAGGTCCCCACCCTCTTGATTTCAATGGAAAGAAATAAGCTATATTTTTTTGTGATACAGTTGTAAATATATTGTAAATTATTCAAATGATATTTCTATAAATCAAGTAATCATTCCCTAGAATGATCTTGGGAGAAAGGACATGCTTTTGAGATCACAACAGCTTTGGGTTGATGTTCCTAATGATGTAGTGGATGGTACATTAATCATTTCCTCAAATTTATCCAATGATTTATTTGATTCTAGATAAAAAAATCGTTTTTATCATCCTATATTTCATTATAAAGTAGATATTTACAATTCACATTAACAGGGGAGTTTCTAGGAAATACCCCAAAAGGATGTATCATTGCAAAGAAGATGTTTCTAGAAGTTCCCATTATGGCATATAAACGTACATTATCTGTAGAAATTATCAGTATAACTATTTTCAATTTTTATATAATTCATTATATTGAATGGTTATCAAATTATGATTCACAAATTCATTGAAATAATAAGGACGTTGTGATTTGTGAGAAGTTTTTAGATCCATTATATTTAGAGAAGAAACATTATCACTTGATTCTTATTAAAATCCACCCCAAGTAGCTTTACCGAATAATAATCATGGGGAGGAAGAGGAAATAAGATATAGAGATATTGAAAAAAAATCAAATAGAGGATCCACATATTTTATGATAATATCTTAATGTTTTTCTATAAGATTTACATAGACATCCTATAGAGTGGGAAGTTGAGTTTACTATTGATTGAATCCTTCATGAACGAAAAATATAAATAACTCCCGATAGAACATCCACTATGAAATTAGTAAAGCTATAAAACAACTAGGGGATTTGAGTAATAAGTGATTTATTCTCCCAAAAATTTCTCCATGATGAGCCCGAGTTCTTTTTCATAAGAAGTTAGATTTAATAATGAGGATGTTCATTGAATATAGAGTAATCAAATATATTATAAAAATTAAAAAGTATCATCATACTCACATTGATGAATTATTTGATCAACCTCATGGAGGTCAATATTTTTTAATGATTGAACTTAGTTATTGATATCATTAATTTTGTGTAAAAAATAATTATATTCTAAATACAACATTTCGAATGAGGATTGGTCATTACGAATTTAGAGAAATTCTATTTGGATTGAAAAATGTACCCTCTATTTTCATGTATCTAATGAAATTGGGTTCACAGAATATCATAAAGATTATGTTTTAGTATTTATTGATGATATCTTGGTATACTCTAAATTCTATGAATACCATGATAACCACTTATGGATTGTTCTAAAGATACATATATGAAATGAACAATATGGGATTTTTAGTAAGTTTGAATTCTAGGTTCATGAAATTTATTTTCATGGTCATATTGTCTCTAAGGATGGAATCTCTATTAATCATGAAAAGGAAACAACCATCCAAGAATGGCCTGATCTGATGATTATATTCAATGTATATAGTTTTATAGTTTTAACAGTTTACAATGGGCATTCTATCTAATAATTTTCTTGATTGGAAAACCCATTAACCACGATCACACGTAAAGGGGTTAAATTCATATGGAAAAAGTTTCTGAAAAATATTTTAAAGAATTGAAGAGATGATTAGTCAATGTGATCAATATTTAATTCAAAATTATTAAAATGACACCAGAAGGCCATATATACCGATCTTTTATTGAGAACAGGCTACCAACCTCAAAATAATGTACAATTGGAGAAAACTAATCAAACTTTAGGATATATGATAAGTTCTCTCTCACCTAACATTCATGGTATGTGAGATTGGTATTTTGCTATAGTATAATTTTCATATAAAAATATATCCAATTCAAGTAGTTAGATGACACCATGTGAAGCGTTATATGGAAAGAGATGTAGTAAACCGACTTATTTGGATGATGTTGGTGAAATAAAACACATAGGCCTAGAACATGTTGAGGAAATGATTGAAATGGTAAAAAATATTCATACCCATATCAAAATTTCTCAAACTAAGGAAAATAGTTATACTGATAAGTAGAGGAAGGATTTGGAATTTCAAGTGTGACATCATGTTTTTTGAATTTATCTCCAGAGAAGGGTGAAATAAGATTTCATAATAAGGGTATATTATGTCCCAAGTACATTATCCCTTTTGAGGTTCTGGAACGAATTGGAGTTGTATCATACCTTTTGGAATCAGTGCCAACTCTCTTTAAAGGCCATGATGTGTTCCACATATCAATGTTAAGGAAATACATTATAGTCCAAATAAATGAAATAACCTATGATGAAATATATGAAAAACCATATCTGACTTATTTTGAATAGCCTACCAAGATTAATGATACCAAAGAACAAGTGAAGAGAAATTGGTTGACTCCTCTGGTACAGGTTCTTTGGAGAAGCCATAAAATTTAAGATGAAATGTGGGAACATGAAAAACTTATTATATTGAACAACATTAATCTTTTTAAGAAGTGATATACTAAAAATTTTTATCAATAAATTATTTGAAGGATGGATGAATGTAGCACACCATGCTTCAATGGTATGCTTCTTTTTAAATAATTCAATAGCTTTTGCTGCATGAAACACCGAGTTTGAGGAAACCATGACCAGTCATTTAAAAAATTATTTTGAATAGTATTAACAATTTTTTATTCGATTTTTCTTTAATATTCCTCTCATTTTTTAGACATGATGTATGGTAAAAATTTTTTTTGAATAAAAGAAGTATATTTTAAAAAAACGCACTTTTACTACATTTTAATGTAGAACAATTTTTAATTCAATATATCACACCTTTATATATTAAATGTTAAAAATAATCTTCTTATTTAAATGTGGGACATAAAAATATAATTTTTTAATATTTTTGATGTCGTTATGACAACTTTCATATTTTAATTAACAATAAAAAATAATACATTTTCAATCAAAAGTACTTTTCAGCTAGTTTATTTTTATTGGTATATTATACATTTAATTATTTAATAATAATAATTATATTATGTTTTATATTTTAATTTAAATTTGGTCATTGGAATTATTTTCCCATTAAAATTAGATATAAACACATGTCGTTCTTCTGATGATTTTTACTTTTGACAAACATGTTTTCTTGTTTTGTCATTGGGGATTAATTTTTATTTTAATTATTGAAACATAGGTCCTTTAAAATTTTAAAAAGGAGTCCATATTTGGAATCATTTGGTCAAAATTTTGTTATTAGTTTACCTTTATTATTTATATATTATGAATAGTAAGATTAGTCATTTTTTTATTATCGATATTAATGGTAAATATGATAATTAATGTTATATATAATATTATATAATCCCTAACACCTGTCAAAATCATATTCTATGAATAAATTTAACATGTATCACCTATTTTTTGGAACATAATCATTTAATGGACCATTTTCCATGAATTTGAGAAGAATTTTATTAAATTAATGAATGTGACAAAATGACACACACTCATTTATTATATGTATAATAATTTTAATATACATATGTCTATTAGATGACATCAATTATAAATAGTATTTAGAAATAAAAAATAATTAACTACGTCATACATATTAATTTAAAATTTTAGAGAATAAATTATTACAAATAATGATGACATAATATTGACGTAGAAATTATTTTTTTAATAGGAATATAAAATTAAATAATATTAATAATTTAACATATATATATTTTGACTTAATTAATGACAACTAAATATTTTTTAAATAACAAAGAAATTTTATAAAAATATTTTATGTATTGGTATGAAATTATCATGTTGGTTTTATTTTTTAAAGAATGTAAATATCAAATAGTTTCAAAATTAATGTAAATGATACTTTAAAAGTAATTATATTTTATTAACTAATATAAAATTCATAAAAATATGTGGGTCTAACTAATATCTTTTTTATGGTCAAATATTTCATAAATAACCCAATTGGGGTGCTTTTTAAATTTTATACCAGAAGAACTCAGTATGATTCAAAGTCTCTGACAATTTATTAAAATAAAAGTAAATTTCAGAAAACAATAATCACAAGCTAGAAAAGACAACTACATATCATTAAAACAATACCTGACACCATATCCATGATCGATTTTTTCATCAACATTAGCTAATTCCCACTACGAGATTTCATAATGCTTAAGAGACTTAACAAACTTCCTTATGAGATTTAACTTTTCCAAATATAGAAAATCCTAAAAATATTTTTTACCTTTTCCCTTACTGATAGATGACCTGGTATGCATCGGCTTAGGCGTATATAAATAGTTATTCCACTGCCTTCTTCTTCGTGGAGTGGTCATAACTTCTTCATCCCCTGATAGATTTTTCTTTCCACCTTGAACAATGTCACTATAAAAGTTTCAACCCCTTCCACCAGCATTCTCCTTTTCACTATAAGAGATTTATCCCCATTTTCCAGGGATATTCACTTTCTGGTAGCCATCATTCACATCATGATTTTGCTCGAATTGACTATTAGTACCAATCATTACAAAACATTTTCGGTGTTCCAAAAAACTATGACCAGCGTGCCCAACCTTCTGCAATATACCATATCCAATTTTAACATCATGAGAGTAAAATTCAATCTATGGATTGCGACCTTCAAACCTTTTAATTTCCTTTTCAGCACTAGATAGCCTCCCATGCTTCAATTCTTGCAAGGAGTTTCTAGAGGCCTACTCTTAAAACTTACCATTCCTACTACCATTTTTATTAAAAAAATTTATTGGACTCAGAATTTTACATTCATATAGTTCTCTAATGACCATCTTTCTAGTAGATATAGAATGAGTAGCATGGTCAATGTCCCAATCCTGGTACAATTTCAATTCATCGTTCACCAGATTGGCCAAACAATTTCCAAGTTCAATACTAGCCATCTGCATCTCAGGTTGTGGCTGCAGCCAAACTGAAACCATCACCCATCCACTATTTTCATCTATTGCATATCCTGGATGCATACTGATAATAGTATTGTCCCTCATTTCCTCTTTACTCCCAATGGGTTCAACTACATGGTTCACAGTGTCCTCCATTCCTCTTGTGTTTAGCACCCCAATATCTGCCTCATTGTTCCTGTTGGGGTGAGCTGCATGCTTGATAGTGGACTCCAGACCTCATGTATGAGCACCCCAATATCACGCCGCAGTCTTCCAAACACCACATCCAACGTCGGGTTTGAAGGCTCCCCCAATGCCCTCATTTGAGCGATATTTACTATAACGACACTAACATTACAAGGCCTCGCTATAGTTCCATTACACAGATCCCACATTCCTTGCTGAGACATCAAGGCCACTGCAACCTTTCCATATGAAGTCACCTTCGGAACCACCCTCAACCTCTGAAAACATCATTCACATGCCAGATATTGAGACATCGGGATAAGTAATCAATCTGTGACTCAAAAACCTCAAACTGTTTATATCTAAACCCCTCACTCAAAACTATGAAGAATTATTTTACCCGAGAATTAGATAAATCAAATTAAACAAATATTCTTGGTCAAACTAGATAAAATGAGGCCCAATTTCTACAGTCTAAGTGTAGATAATATCCAATCAAATTTCCAAGAATGAAAATGATAATAGGGTTCTGAAATGGAATCGGTAATTCTGGAAATCTTACCCAAACTGCCATGGTTAGAGAATCACACCTCATGTGGTGATCATAAGACCATCAGAAGAGAAAAAATAAAGATCCATCATATATTTGTGGAGAGAGGGTCCAGGCCTGAATCGAATCTTCCAACAAATCGAAACAAATCATTATGGGCCTAGAGTCAAGAATACCCACAATGGCGCAGTCTTGTTCCTTCCACGAGTCGAATATGAAGCTATCAAAGTGATCCATGGATAGGCATTGTTTCGTGAAGCGTGATATTAATGTCAGATTCATCAAAGAAGAGGAATTAGTAATCTCATGAGCCATGACCGAGATCTGCAAGATCCAATCGTATAACTCATGAACATAGGGAGAGATGAAGATTTTTTGAAATGAAGGTCGGTAATTAGGGTTTGAGAATGGTAGAAAGCGGCGATCACCAGAGGGAATCAATGGTCTCCCCTCCACCAATGGAAGATGGATTTGCTAGAAAACCACCACCTTATAGGGTGGTTATCACCATGATAAAACCCTATCTCCCAAACATGATCATATTATTTTATCATTTTATAATAAATATAATTACAATATAGTGTATAAATTCAATTTTTCCTAGTAAAATTTAATATTTTTAACTAAGGGTTAAAACCAAAAGGTGAGTTTAATTTTAGGACCTAACCATGTCTAAAATTAAATAGATGATAATATTTACACCCATACTAATCATATATTCTATTGAACTCACAATGAAAACATTTTTAATTGAATGTTAATTTAAATTAATGTAATATTTTCTGTGTTTCCTAACATGCACCTCCCCTCTGTTATAAAAAGAAACATCTAATTCTCTTTAATTAACAACTCTAAATTCTATTGACTCAGAAAAACCCTTCCAATTTACATTTCCTAAATCCCTTAATACATCCAAGAGTCTATATTATGGGCCCAAATCCATCTTATGTAGTAATTTTGTGCTAATAAAAAAGAGATACCAGAAAAAGTGTTAATTGTTTATCACCTCCTTCATGGTTGTTTTCTTCTTCTGCATCCCATTTATATGTTGTTTCCATAAAAAACTAATAAAATAGTACCATCCATATACATAGAAGTTATTCTAACAATGGTACAACCATAGTCTTCATTTTAACCTTCATACAAATATCATTATCGCCTTTCTTGTGTATGTACCACTTATAATCTCAATGCCATGGTGAAATTTGTTATTCAAAAATACATTATTTTGAATGGTATAATGATTAGAATAATGAATATAAAAAATAAATATAACATGAAAATTATTATCTATAATTAATATACCATATTTTTACCTACAATTTTGTTATCAAATAAATGATATCGTCACACATGCGTACGTATGACCTACTGTCTCCGTGACGCGGTGAGATTCAATCTCCATGTTAACCATTCAAGAATGAATATAATTTTTTTGGTGAGTATAAATAATATTTAGGAAATTAATATCATTTTGGATATGTATAAAATATATCCTACTCATAAAAAACATGACTTACACAATAATATATGCATAAGAAGATGATATAGTTAAACCCCAAAATAATGATAATACTAAAATATTATTAACAAAATTATATAAGTGGAACATATTTGATATTATAAATATGGATATGGTGTTTAAAAAATAAAATTACATTAATTAACCATTAGACTGGAGGTTAACACACCCTCAACAAAAGGAATGTAAAAGGTAAGAGTTATTTTTACAATCTCATTATTTTCTATGGTTCTTTATACAGATACATATTTATCATACATATTCATGTTTCATAAAAATTTATTTTAAATTATTATTACTATTGTTAAAATTCATTTTTACCCATTTTTTAATTTTAATAAAATATTTATAGTGGAAGAATTCTATAATTTTTCAAATGAGATACTTTATGAAATTTTCATGGAATTAATGAAAAAAGTTATTATAACTTATATGACGTGAGAGGATAATTTCTAACATTATGATGCCTTAAAATATTGAATTCTATGTTAAATATTACATGATTATTTTCAAAAGGAATGTTTTAATTTATAATTGCATGATTTCTAAATTATTTAAAGTAAAAAATGTATGTTTCTCTCAAAGAGTTTTAATGTTTTTCAGACTATATTCATCTATGTTGACATTCATTGAAGGATTGTATGACTAATTGGTGATGATTTATTATGATGAAATCATATATATTTTATTATAAGGTTTATGATATTTTTGACTATAGATGTTGAATTTTCATACCATTCACGGTTTATTGTCAGTGTAATAACATTTGGTATTCTATTTTAAATAAGAATGATTATATTATGTTTTAACCCATTTATAAATGGAATGAATTGGACTTATTAAGTTATGGGGGCCAGCTATAGACCATTGATTAATTGGTAGGCCTTATTAGACAAACTAGTGTCTGGGAACATGGATTTAATGATATTGTAATATATGGTCCTTGCATGAGGCTTTGACGATATGTTTATGATTTCTAACATTATGAATTCACTCCTTATGAGTTTAGTTATTGATATTACTTGTGAATATTTGACTAGTAGATTATCCATGTGAATGATTAAATGTTATAAAATTAATTATTATTTAAAAATTATGATCGTGTTTATGTTTAAATGTCTTGTGTTTCAGTTTTATAACATTTCATAAAAAATTATTCTTTTTATGATAGCTTTCACTATATTGTTAATCCTTAATGAGCATCTGAGCTCACCCCTTTCTTATGATACATTTTTCCCCAGGATGTAAAAGAGTATATTATGACTGACCTGCATGGATAATCTGAGAAATATTAGTGTTTTCAAAGGGATATAATATGTGTTTTTATTTTAATATGTATTATAAAAATTATGCTTATATATAGTTTTTTAATAATATTTAACCAATCAGTCCTTTTGGAATTTATTTTCTTGTGATCATGCCAATGTAATAATATAACGCACTGACTCTAGGGAACTACAGTTAGGGTGTTACCAATATTGTTTGTTCAAGTTCATATGAGAGATCATTTTCAACGCTAAAAGGAAGGCCGTCTTCATCATTATGCCTCAAATTACATTCAACAACTAAATAATATAACATATAATATGAACCATCTAGAATTTGGACTCAGATTCGTACTAATATTGGAGGAATGAGTGGATTTTATGGATAAAGGCACCTCATATCGCATGAGATGAATTTCCATACTCATGATATGGAGTTAGTAGCAGTGTTACATGAACTAGGATATTGAATTCATTATCTATTGGGTGGGAGGATTTTATTTTACATAAACCACAATATTCTTATATATATCATTCATAATGGGGAAAGAAGCATTGGTAGAGAAGGTGGGTGGAGTATCTAAAGACTTTTGATTTTGAGTTGGATTCTACAATAGGAAATGAGATATATATTTTCTAAATAATTGAAATCGAAGATGTAGGCAGATGTAGTACATGACTCATTGGATGGGGTTTGGGTGATGGAAATTTTGAATCCGTGAATATATATGTATAGGAGTCTCATGTACATGTAGATATGACATTGACATATGTTATAACCATGAATTAGTACCAGATTAAGACTAAATATTTATCTGTTTTAGATGGATTATTTTTTAGAGACATATCATATGGTGGGGATAAACCATTGATATGGAATAATGTAAGTATAAATATTTTATTTTCTATGGTAGAGTATGGGATCACATAGGATTGAGAGTGTAACTGATAAGAGAGTTTCATAGTTTCAGATGGGAGGTACATCTTTTTTTTGTAATGATGTATCACAATTTCCATAGATAGTATAGGTGGAATGGAATGTCAAGGGATGCAATATTCAATATGGATATATGTTTCACTTTTCAACTGGTGATAATTGACTATCAGGGGAAAACATGGCTTTTGTAGTATTTTCCCATTCTTGATTTGAAATTTGATGGTGTCACTATGGATTTTGAAAACGGATTCCTATAAAAATGATAGGGATGTTATTTTATTGTGGATTTTGGATCGGATGAGAAAGTTATCCCACATCATAACTATTATAGAGACATTAATAATTAATTATATGGGATATATTTACCAACTAAAAGTAGTTTGACTGTATAGTATTATGAAGTGTAGCACTTCAAAATAGAGATATTCATTTCACAACTAGTTTTTTGGAAGGTTTCTCAAAAGACTATGAGATCACAAATAGTTTTGAGTAAATATTATCATCGTCATATTGATAGTAAATATTAGAGGTCTATTTAGGTTTTTTAGTATATGGTATGGGCCACTGTTGATGGTTTTGGTGGTTTATCGGCAAAGAATACAGATCTCCACATGTTTTCATTTTATGTAATCTTCTAGGAATCTATTTGCATGGATCCTTTTAAGACTTTTTATGTATGGTAAGGTCCTTCACATCATTTTTGGTTATATGTATGTGAGTTAATACTTGTGGGGACTGTCCTCGTGTATGTGATGTCTAATAAAGTTCAATTGATTAGATAGTGGTGTGTGAAACAATATATAAGGAATATATAATATGATGACTATTAGAGATGACCAATGGAATTCTATGTTGTATATCTTGTATTCCATCTAGTGTCTCCTGGTTTGCGGAAACTTTGTATTGTTAAATAGGGGAAGAAAATGCCTAGGTTTGTTGGGCTGTTCAAGGTAGTGGATAGGGTCGGTCCAGTGGCACAATGATTCGACATTCTAGAACACAATAGTTACACCCCAAAATTGTTTCACATATTGTTACATCTTTGATATTTTGAAGAAAAATTTAACATGATAGATGTATAATTTTTCCCCCTATTTGTTGATGTTTTCATTATGAGAATCCAATACGAATTGAGGACCGTATTGAGATGCATCTCTAAGGTAGTGTTATTCCATTTCCTTGAGTGCAGGGGAAACATATGTGACAACCAAATATTTAATCAACAGAATTTACCCTTTCTTATTGTAATGTCAAATAGTATAATTCTAGTTAAATCACTTAGATACCAAAATAAAAACATTATAATTGACGAATTAATGAAATAATAACTATTTATAAATGTTAAGGAACCCATACTAATGTAAAAGTAACTTTACATTTGGATTATTAATATCACCCATATAAATTGTAAAATAGTTAAATGAATTCTAGAACCACCCATGAAATGAAAATAATATTATTTAATCTTATGATTGAAAATGTTATATTATTATATCATAGTATGAGTATGTAAATATATCAAAAACTATGAATTATGTGTTTGTATTTCTATAAGTCATAAATATTTAATGAAAATAAAATGAATAATTTAATAATTTAAAAGGTAATTTATTTTCATAAAATGTATTCATAAACTGATATTTTGATTTCTTATGATTTTAAGATAATTTTTGACACCATAAATATTTTTTCAAAGAGTAGTAATATCAGTTATAATTTTGATATCTTTATTTTTCATGTAAATTATGATTTTAATTAAAAATTACATTATTAATATTTAGAGTATTATTTGTATAAAATTTAATTCATTTCTGATTATTAATATTAAAAATATTAAGGAAAATATTTTGTTATTTTTATGAAATACATGAGGATTTGTGAATAGAAAAATATGATAATATACGATAAATGCTAAAACCAGATTTTTTTAGTCATACTTGAGTAATTGATGTTTTATGTTACAATTGGTTTGAAATAAAATGCACTAATAATTTTATTTAGTAATATTAATCTTCACTATTTCTGCTTTTGATAAAAATAATAAACTTATAATAAAAATAATAATAACACACCCCTCACCGTCACTTTAAATACCACCCCTCATACCCTCTGCTCCTCACACCAATAAAGAATTTTAAATTGCTTAAATTCTGCCCAATAATCATCCATAGAACCTCCCCCACATTTTATATCTCTTTGAATCAACTATATACCAAGCCTTGTTGCCATGAGGAGGATCTCAAGAGGATAATTCAAGAGGTAAATCCCCTTTATTTTTCAACTAATTTCCATTAAATATCAATTTATTTTCTTATTCTCAACTCACCTCCATTAATCGAAATTATATTATAACTATAGTACCAAAAATATACTATAAGTATATCATGTTAATGGAAGATAAAAAATTAAAATCCCCCACTATTATATATTTAAAATGAAATTGTCTCCCATGATATGTCAATTTAACAACATCATGGACGATGAACTTTTATATTCCTCAATCAGATTATAATCAATAAAAAATACAATTGAATGGTTTAAAAAAATTATTATTTTTGTTCTAATTATATATATGTTTTGTAAATAAATTATTCTCATAATACGAAATGATAAAGAAAATGAGGTGTTTGTGTTAAGAAACACCAAAAGTATCTGAAAATGATCATCACTAACTTTTCTCTAATGAATCATACTAATGATATATAAAAAATCGTTCGTAAGATCATTTATGCATATTTAGGACCATTAAAAGCATATAATAACAATTATTTATGGTCATACACATTATATATAATCTTCCAATCATGTATACAAACAAACCGATCCTGAAAAATATGAAAAAATACTATTAATCGATGAAATAAAACTTTACAACTCTTCAAAATTACCATAAAAGAATAATATGAAACCATAATTAATTATATCTATTTATAATTTGTTTTTTAAAAAATAATTAATTAATATAATTTCATTATATAAAAAATTATAATGAATAATGAGTTCAGATACATGTTATAGGGAATTCTCAAACCCACCTATAGTTTTTTGGGTTTTACCTCTTTCACCAAATTTTTAGAATGGATATTCCTTAAATTTAATATATTTAAAATTAAAATACCTTTTAATGTATATATAGATGGTTTTTAATTGAAATTATTAAATAAAAATTGTTTTCAAAATGAAATCTTCTTTCAAAGAACACATTTCTCGATATTGTATCTTTTTTCACTCAAATTTGATAATTATTATAAAAATAATGTAATTCCCCCATTCACTAGGGAACCCAATGTTTCTGATTGTAATATTTATGAAATAAAACTCATTCCTTACCATGGTTTAATTTATTCCCAATATTGAAATTTATTTTATGTGTCATGCATGATTATGTAAATGCTATTATGTGATAGGTGCACCAATAATTATATAGAAGAAATTAAATGATAAGATGACATGTGTGAGATTAGAATTATACAGCGCTCCAATGAATAGGTTAATGTGAAATTTTCATGAACCTGATCTTATCTTTTTACAGAACTATGTTTGGTAGTTGGCGATTAAGACATGATGTTTTATTTTTATGCATGACCACATTCTATGATTTTTTCTAATGTTTCCTCTCATGATGATGATGATATGATTATGCTCACCCTATGAATTATTTTTTCATGATCTTATCAATACTCTTACTAGTATTTTTAGCTCTCAAAATTCGATGTATATCCACATGTTACTACTTATATGAAATAAAACATAAGGCACAATAACATGTAATAGAAGAAGGAATTAAATAAATGTTTATGTTTTATGTTGTAAATGTTATGTATGCTCATTGATCTCCCAAAACAATAAAACTATGGATCCTCATTCCATAATATTTTATGTTGATTTTCAATGAAATTAAGTTATATTAATATTTGAAATAGAAGTGTCCATATAGTTAGTATCATAGGATGATTTAGTTAATTTTAGAATTTCTCTTTGAGATCCTTAGAGAAACCCATAGTATGAGACTATGTATATATTATCACACAAGAAGTTTTTATATTCATATATATCCCATAATATATATATTTATAGTTATTTTTTCAAATGGATATATTATTGAATACTTATTGAATTATGTTTTCTTCTACCATTTTATATTTTAGAATATGTATTGGTTCCCCGAGAAATAAGGAAAACAACCCATTGGTGGGACCGTGAAGCAATTTCCCAAAATACATCACCAATGCTATCGGTTTTGGATTTCAAAATTTCCTGGTGATTCTTACCCATCTATCTTAGATTATCAATAATAAACTGAATAATGTTGAATGTACTCCTTCAATAATGTTTGAGAAACTTTTTATTGAGCGTTTTATGCAGTAATAAACGTCAATGATTTTTGGGTCTTTTGATCCTCAATTTATGGAACATTATGTAAACTTGATAGAGAAGATATCTTCTATGATTCACTATTCTTGGATGGAGATGGTGACTCCAAGTATTTTTCAACTATATGGGGAGGCTAAAAAATGGTGGTTGTTGATTAATAACACCAAGAGGATGGAAAAAATTAAACATATGAAGTGGGAAGACATTAAGATAATGTCACATTATATGTATTACTCTCAAACGCTTCGTAAAAATACGGAGAGAGAATTAATAGAGTTGATGCAAAAAAAGAAGTTGAATCTGTCACAGCTTGTGATGAAAATTTCACATGGCTTACAATGTATGATTTAGGTTTTTTAATAAAAAATTTATAGAAAAATGATATATTATTATGTTTTTTAAAACAAAACCTTCGGAAGGATCTTCCAATTAGAGAATTTAGGATTTTGGAACATCTTGTTTGATGTGATCTCATACAATAGATGGATTTGGGAGAATAGTCCCATGGATATAGTGACAAGAAAAAAATATAAAGTTTCATGCTGGAGGAACTTATGAGAATAATGGATGTAAAACTGAACCACCCACATGTTAAAAATTTGGGAATAATCATCATGGAAGTTGCCTCAATGGGATGGGGAAATGCTTCATCTGTGGGAGAGAAGTGAACCAATCTCATGAATATTGAAAATACACGAGGAAGATAGATAATGTGGTGGAGTAAAGGATAGTATCACACATGGTCCAATTCAACAACTATAGGATGCTACAAGTCTACACATTTCCGATGTACAAAACCTTATGTCATTGAGAGTTTTCATCATCATCAACCACAAATTCTAAATGATAATGTGACGTATTATGCCATCACTACTATGGTAGTGGAGTAATAAAATGATGTCGTACAAGGTACACTTCCCACTAACTCAATAATGCATAAATTCTTATCTGATTCAGGTTCTACACATTACTTTATATCTTTCAGGTTTTCTAGACTATTTAATTGATTCCCCAAAGCCTTGAAGTAGATATATCTATAAAATCCCCTAGTGGTGATATCATTGCAACCCAATTTTTTGAAACCTCTATTATTATTTTATGTGTGTATATTATGCAATAAAATCACATGATACTTCCCTTGGTGGAATTCGAAGGTATACTGGGAATGGATTTTCTCTTGTTATATAGTTTATACATTCACTATTGAGAGAAGTAATTATATTTTCATATTCCAAACCTTACCGTTATCATCTAAAATTTCATAATGATCATGAATATACTTTTAAATATAACTCAATGGTATGGGTGTTAATTCTCATAAAGAAGAATAACTCAAACAAATGGTTATGCGAATGAAAGGTATCAACCTTCGAGAAATGACCATTGTGCGGGAACAAATAGATGTATTTTCTGATGTGTAACCCCGTATATCCCTAGATTGTGAGGAATATTTGTCAATAGATCTAATACCCAATTTTACTCCAATATCTAATTGTACTTATTGGATGGTTCCAATTGTATTGGAGGAGTAAACCAAGAAATTGAAATAGAAGATCGAAAAAGGTTACATATTCCATAGTGCATCTCCTTGGGGTGCGCTAGTTCCCTTAATGAATAAGAAGGATAAATAAATGATAAATTCTATCGATTAGTGGGAACCCAAAAAGAACATCATAAAGAACAAGTATCATTTTCAAAGGATTGATGACTTGTTCGATTAGTTGAGATTTGATCGGAGTTTCTCAAAGGTGGATATCCCTTATAGATGTCATCAACTAAAGGTGAAGAAGGTTGATATTCAGTACACATCCTTCCATATGTGGTATGGTAACTATGAGTTTTTGGTGGTGGCCTTAGAGAATACCAACACCCATTTGACCATCATGGATTGGATGATTAGAGTCATTAGACATTATCTGAACAGATTTCAAGAAGTGTTTATTGATGACATTCTCATCTACTCCAACAGAAAGGAGGAACCTAAAGGATGTCTAACTCCTTCCTTAGCCATATTAATGAAGGATATGTATGACTCCATGTATAATAACTGTGAATTTTTGATATAGTATTTCACATTATTGGGACATATGAGCACAAGTGAGGGAATTTCTGTGGACCCTTAAGAAAATAGAAATTGTGGAATGGCCTAGAACATATAGTGTCATAGAAATCCACTGTTTTCACGGAGTGGACGGGTAATATAGATATGTTTTGAGAACATTCTCATGAATTTCAAGCCTCCTAACATTGTTAACAAGGAAAGGGGTAATTTAATTCTTGATAGATGAATGTTTGGAAATATTTAAGGAGATATGGAGAATAATTATCATTGCACATGTATTTACATTACTAAAAAATTATAGAATGTTTTCAAATATACAGTTAAGCCTCCAAGAAAGGATTTAGTTGAATACTCATTAAAAATATTAATTTTATATCCTATTCCCCACAAAAATTGATGATCCATGAGATGAACTACAGAATTCATGATTTGGAGCCAGAAGATGTGATTTATTCACTGCGTATAGGGCATCACATCCTCTATGGTGATAAGTGTGACATATATAATGATCAAAAGAGCATAAATTATATACTCACACAAGAGGATCTCAACATGAATCATTTGATATGGGTATAGACAATCAAATAATATGATTTCTCTCTTCACTATCATCCTCACATGGAAAAGATTGAAGTTTATGATCTTAGCAGAAAAGAACCTATTACATTATCCCATATCCGTATTGAGAAAGTCAATATCATTATAGATATTCTATGGATGTATTTATAATTCACAAAGGTAGGGAATACATCCTACCCTGCCCAAATTATTTCCCAACTATCTATTCTATAAAAGATTAAGGAGGCCCAATGGGATGGTTTGGAGTGACAAAAGAAGGTGAATGTAGTAAATAAAAGGAAGATGTAAGAGTTCTATAAGGATGATGATGTTGTAATTCAGTTTGGTATGAGGCTCTATGTTACATAATCACATAGGATAATGATGTAGCTATTGGATAATGCACATATCTCTCCGGAGTTCCCAGATGTATCTAGATCTCTGAGAACACTTATGGAAGGACAACATGAAGAAAGAGATTGGGGAATATATCACAATGTTCTTGATATATTAGTAGGTAAATAAATAGTGAAAAAATTTCTAAGGGATGATGCAACCATTTCCCACAACCATGTGTAAATGGGTCAATGAAACTATTAGATTTATCATGGTTCTCTTGATGATATTCAAAATAAATAATGTGATATGGATAATTTTGAACCCACTAACCCAAACATCCAACATTATTTCTATACAGGGAGATATATCACATGAAAAACATGCAAGGATATATGTGAATGATATGTGGAGACTACAATGAGTTCCACTTTCAATTTTCTGCGAACATGATCCCAGGTTCGAATCAAAATTCTAGGAGAGATTTCAAAATCCCTTAAGTACTAAATTGAATCTCAACATGGCCTATCAACTCCAAATTGATCGATAATATGAATGGACTATTCATATTCATGAAGATATTATAAGAGCCCATAATTAAAAATTCAATGCTGTATAGAATTATCATCTCCCAGTGTTTGATATCTCATACAATAATAGCTCCCACTTGAGTATTTAGATGGATACATATGATCTATGTAAGTAATGTTACATTTAACATCAAACATTTTGGGTAGTGTTAGAGAAAGAATGAATCATGGAACAAATCATGTGTAAGAGATGGATGAAATGGTTTGAGCCATGTTGAAGTATATCAAATATTCTTAGAGATGATAAAACATCAATGATGTCAACTATGGAAGGTACGTGGAGTTTGACGTTAGAGATATAGTCTTTATTTGAATATCACCAAGGAAGAGAGTCATGATATTTGTAAAGAAAGGGAAGCTAAGCCTGAGGATAATTGGACCATTTGAGTTCCCTAATCACAATGGATTCTTTTCCTATCGGCATAAACGTGCCCCTAATATGGATCAATATATGACGGGTTTCAGATATCACTCTTATTGATTTAAATACAAGATCCCTCACATATACTGAACTCATAGGTGGTATAGATTGAATATTACCACTCTTATGAGTAGTAGCCAGTAATGTTTCTAGACAAGAGAGATAAGAATTTATGCAACAAGAAAACTCACCTTGTCATATTGTTGTAAAGAAACGATTTGTATTGATAAGTAACAAATGAACCAGAATATGTGAAGAAGGATAAGTATCAATATCTTTTTACTTAAAATGAAATATAGAGGGAGAAATTTCAAGGGGGGGGGAGAGAGAATGTAAGGACCTAATCATTAATCAATGGAATTTATACCTTCTTATGGTAAGGTCACATAGAATAAAATCAATTAAATACCATAATAATAACATTATAAATAAATAACTAATAAAATATTTTGTATTTATAGATGTCTAATACCCAATACGTACAAAATAGTAACCTATCCTTAAGAATAGAAATATAACCTTTATGAATAGTAAGCTGGCCAATGAATAGTAGAATCACTAATAAAAGTATAAATAAAACATGTTCATAAAATATGTGAAAATATGATATAATAATATCATAGTATAAGTATGTTAATATATTAAAAATTATGAATTAAGTGTTGGTATTTTTATGAGTCATAAATTTATAATTATAATTTTATTAATAATTTAATAATTTAATAGATATTTTTATTTTCATAAAATGAATTCATAAATTGATATTTTTATGTCTAATGAATTTAAAATACTTTTTTGATACCCTAAGTTATTTTTCAAAGTGTTATAATATAAGTTATAATTTTAAGGTATTTATCTCCATAGAAAATGATAATTTTAATTTAAATATAAAATAATCCTATTTATTTAAATATTTTCATTAAAATGAGTAATGTTTTAAATTTCCAATGTTTAAAAGTGAATAGGGTAAGGTTCTGGGATTTTTTTGAAATACAAGGTTTTTTGTCAATAGTAAAATACGATAGTTTATAATAAAGGCAAAAAACATTAATTTTTGAGTCAGGCATGAGTCATGCAAGATTTGTGTGACTATTGGTTCTAAATCACATGAAATAATTATTGTATTTAGTCATAATATTCCGCACTTTTTTTTCTAGTGATAATTAATTAACAAATTGTTAAAATAATAAGAAAACACCCCTCTCCTCCACTATAAATACAAACCCACACACCCTCTTATCCTAATACCTATCATAATTTGAAACATACCTAAATTATTCCCAATAATATTCCCTATACCTAGAAACACATCCTCAATCTCCTGGTATCATCAAATGACTAATACTAGTTTCCTTGATGACTATCTCAATAAGATTATTTTAGAGGTAAATACCCTCTCCCTTTTTTTCCTTTCAATTTAAATTTCGTTTCTTATTATCATCTCAAATAAATTAATAAAAATGTCATTATAGCTTAAATACGTTACATATAATATAATTGTATGATGTTAATGTAAGATCAAACATTATTCTCCTCCCCCCTCTCTCATTCTCTTTTATCATTAAAATGAAATCTTCACCCATGATGTGTCAATTTACCAACATTGTAGAAAATGAACATTCATTATTCATAGTCACATTCTAGGATATTAATATGATAATTACATAATTTATGAAATATTTTAAAATTTATTTTATAATGATTTTTATTTGTTGAAAATATAGTTTACTCATAATACTTAGTGATATTACAAAATGATTTAATTGAGCTTGGAAAACCACCAAATATAACGTAAAATAATCATAATTAACATTTGTCTAATGAATCGTCATCATGATATACATAAAAATATATTGTTAGATCATTTATGAATCTAGAGTCCAAATAATATAATATAATAAGAATTCAGTATGTTCATCCTAATTTTAAATGAACATTCATTCATGGATATAAATAAACAGATCATTAAAACTCTATAAATAATCACTCCCGAATGATTGAATTAATCTTTATATTCCATAAAAATACCATAAATGAATATAACTAATCTATAATGAACTATAATAATGTATAAAATATTATTGAATTTTTTTATTGAATTCAATGTGATTATACAACACCTTAATGTGAAGAAATCATCCATTCACAATTTAACGGGAATTCTAAAACCCAACTCTATTTCTTTTATGTTTTCCCTATTTCACAAAGTATTCAGAATTTATATTCCATATATATAATTTATTAATCATTATCCGTCCTTTTTAAGATATATATGTTTTTAAATTGTTATTATGTCCAACCTAATTTTTTGAAATGGATATATTCATAAAAAAATCACTTCACGAGATTTTTTCATCTTCATTAAATGTTGATGATTCTTATAGAGAGTATGATATTCCATAGTTAATTTGGGAAGAAAATATGTGTAATTTTATTATTTATGAAATGAAACCCATTTATTTCTATAGGTTCTTTTATGTCCATGACTGATATATGTTCTATATTTAATGCATGATAATGTAAATGAAATGATCGGATAGGTGTGAACAGAATTAAATTACACAAATTAAATGATACTATATGATGGGTGTGCCCAAAATTATATAGTTCTCAAATTAATTTGGTAATGTGATTTATCTCTAAATTAATGAGAAACATTCCAGAATGTGAAGTTATGTTTTTTCACAACAATGTGTCGTAGCTGAATACTACGACTAGATGTTTCATTTTTATACATTTCCAGAGTTTATGCCAACATATAATTCTCCCTCTCATGATGATTATTTTATAATTATGGTCACCCAATGTCATATTGTTTCATGATATTATTTTACCTGTTACTGGTATTTTTAGCTCACCAGTTTTCATGTATATCCTCTGGTGACTACACGTACTAAGGAGAACACAAGGGACTATATAAAGGTAGAGAAGAATGAATTAAATATATATTGATGTATTATGTTTTAAAATTAATTTATGGATATAGTATTATTAATACACTAAAAATATGGATCGTCATTGAGTATTGTTTTTATGTTATTTATCATGAAAATTATGTAATAGTAATGTAAGAAAATGTAGGGTTGCTATAGCCTGAGGGTGGTTAAGGGGAGACTTGTGAGTGGGAGTCTGATATAAACTCTCAGTGGCCAACCTTCTTCACTAGGACAATATAGTGATTCATAGAGAAGCACATAGATAATCTGTTATATTGTGGCCACGTTTTAATATCCTATCTTTTTTAAGGAAATCCTGTGTTTGGTTTTTTCCAAATATTCCGTAGTGGTCCTATCTTGTTCTAAGAAAGAGTGTCATTATTGGATATATAAGATAAAATTTTTTATGTATTTTTTTGAATAACCACAATATTGTGTTTCAATAAAACATGAGAAAATGGGATAGGATCCATGCGAGGAAGGATTTGAGTTTACATTTTAATTAATACAGTCCTCGTATAAATGGGTCTCATTTTACCATGTGTTCTTGTAAATATATGATTCCTTAAAGAAGGATTGAATTTTTAAAAAGATTTTTTCTAAATGGAATTATAAAGAACAATTACATATCATGTAAATGTAATATGCATCATTTCATTATTAACTGACACATGTAATTAATTGATACCATTCGTGAACTAATTCATGAAATGAAAAAAAATAACATTGTGAAATTATATTACCCTTTATGTAATATTTGATTGGAATAAATAATAATCCCATGAAATTATTATATTTTATTATCCCTCTAAAAATAATTAAACATTATTCAACTATATAGAACACTATGTAATTTCTTGACCCATGGTTTTAATTTGTTCCCTATGGTTCAATTTTATATCTAACGTGCATAAAATATCCCCTACAAGAACCCAGAAAACCATCAATTCATTTCTGAAGTGCCTCATTTAACTCTAGACATCTAGTTTGTGTAATTGAACACCAAGTAAGAGGTTATTCTTTGTATTCCTCTTTTATACCATCATTCTGCGATTATTTATGGGTAATCCCTTACCCATGTGTGTTGAATTGTTTTTTCAATATCAGTTTTGATCAAAGAACCTTTTTATGATCATATGAACTATCTTCTCTATGGGTGTATTTTGTTGGAGGCATTGTTTTATCATATGTTAATGGTAGGGTGAATAATCCTAAACCCTGTGGTATGATAATTTTCAGGTATGTGTAACACTAAAATTGTGGCAACATATCAGGCATTCAATAGATTGAATGAATGAATGTAAAATATTACTTAGAGTCCCTTGGGTTCCAATTTACTACTGACCATTAATATGGAAACTATTTGTGTGAGAAAACCACTAAATAAAAATGAATTTTTTAATTTCTTAATTGTGTTTATCATGAAATGAATTTTTGGTTATTTATTGATATAGATTCATCTTGGATTGTGTAATTTATTAAGATAAATGGAAATATTTTGGTTATGAAAAATTTATATAAGAAACATAAAATTGAATGATAAATGTTAATTTTATTAAATAAAAATTGACCCATATTATGTTATATTCTGATATCCTTTTTTATGCACTTGTTTTGTTATTTACATTTTGTAAGGCTTATATAGGATGTAAGGCCAATGATATAGTGCTAAAATGTTTATATAGTGGGATATTCCCAGTTATTCATGATGAAATACTTATATATAGTGATTTTCATTTTGATAAATGATGGAATAACTATATAATGGTATATTTCAAGTGTTACATGTTGAAATTATTATATTAAGGAATATTCATAGTTGTAAATGCTAAAATTATTATATTCATGTCGATAATTAGTGAAACATCATGAAATGCATATATACTAGTATCAATGTTGATTAAAAAGTGAAATTATTATATAAATATATTAAATAATATTATTGTAATTTATGAGATGGTTTTATGGTTATGGTTTTCATAGTTGTAAGACATTATTAGATGTATTCCAGAATGGATATGAAGCAAGTTGGTGTGGTTTTAATTTAATTATTTAATTAATTATTACCCAATTTTATTGAATTTGTGAATATATTTATTATCCAAATGGTTATATTTAGACATGTTGGTGTCGATAAAATGAGTTTTAATCACATCCTATTTATGACATTGTTTAGTACCTAAGATAATTATTTGGATTTAGGTGTATACAATAAAAAATGTCCTTCTTGTTGATATTTTTCATTATAGTTAGGATGGAGTTTATAGATGGGAGCAATATGTAGTTCATGACTGAAGAATTTTCAATATTTTTCATAGTTTTAGGGTTATTATTTTGTATTACTTCTATAATTAAATTTATTTACATTCCATCAGGTCGATATATAATCAATTATTGTTTAATAGGATTGTTCAATTTTCTTCTATTGGTGGGTTTATAATGAATTGTAATGTATCCATTATTTCTTCACCATAATATCTATTTATTTATTTATATTACTTATTTATGTTGTTTTTGAATCTTTAACCATGGGTTTTTTGTTTCCCCACAACACCTATGATTCCCAACTGCTAGTCCAATGCCTCTTGAATAAGGGGAGGAGGATTTGAGGGTGCATAACCAAACCATTTTGGCCATAAGAGAGAGATTTTTCTTAGGGGATGTGACAATAATTTACCTCCCACTTATAGTATTTACTTATCTTATCACTAAATTTTTTTGGTCTAATAGTTACATCATGTAAATTTATTAACTTTCACTGATTTTTTTAATATGTTTATTTAATGGTTGAGGTATTCCTTAACGAAGATATTAAGTATGTGATGTGTCATTATCATAGCGGTACAAATATTATTTCTGTATTATTTATATAATTATGTCATAGTAATATTACATATTGTATAATACTAATATTCATGTATTATTGTTTGTGATATTTGAAAATTTATTGTCAGGTATGTGGATAATAAGATTATATTAACATTAATTATTAATATACATTTTATATATTGTTATAATGTTATATATAAATATATATATTAAATCAAAAAAATAATGAGATACACAAAAATCTATGGTTTTTTGTTATTAATTATTACATTAATAATCAACGTATATTGAAACAGTTCATCAAAATATCCTATAAAATGTATCACAAAATATTTTCCAGAGAACCAGAACATTTAATCACTGATGCAATTATGTAGTCATAATAATGGAATGGTGTAAACATTTCAATAAGTGAATAAGATGTGATCGTGTCTATATGTTTTGTAATCATATAATAACCATGTAATAAAACATATTACTGTAAAAATACCAAATTAATAAAATATGATAAAAATATTTATAATTACTTTTATTTTAATGTAGAGTAAAAAATAATCTTATAATATAAACATCAAATCATAATGGATTGATCAGGTAATCATAGAATATACAATATCCTTGGAATGTGAGATAAATAAACAATTATCATGGTCCTTTGAGTTATAACATAGGGATGAAAAAATAATTAGAATAAAATAAAATAACTTAAGTCAAGGGTAACCAAACTGATATTCATATCATATTGGATAAGGATACCCACTTATGAAACATATAATTGTAGAATTTTGTCATACCACTAATGTCCCAAAACATAATGTTATCTGGTTTAATATCAACATATATATAAATATCATGAGATCTAATGATTTAGAAAATTCATTGTATGGATATAAAATATAGGGTCTAACAATTTCATAATTATAAACCTTGCGTATGAGTTCTAAATGAAATAATTACATAGCATTAGGTGAAAACCCCATAAAAGAAAAATGGCATCAAAATATATTCATATGGCCATGTATAATAATAAATCAATAACGTCATCAATATGATACTTGAAATTCAACATCCCTAAACAAGCTTATCATAAGAGTAATGATATGGTAAAACATGAAATAGAATTCATTTTATGTTGTAAATTTTAAATGTAATGATCAAAATGAATTTGAAATCATTTAAGGATGAGATATGAAATTTTGAAATAGTTAACAAAAAATATATATAAGTTAGAATAAAAATAATTATTAAACACTAATGAAGAATAAAAAAAATTAATATTTATTATATCTTCAAAAGATCGTTAAAAATATTACTTTCAATCAAGATGAAATGTGGTGATAATGATATGATTTTATTAAAAGTGAAAGGAAGTAATTTGGAAGACATTTAAATTTAATTTAATATATTATATCTTGATTTTTGTAACAAAAGTTTACAATTTGAAAACAATTAATGATAGTTTTATGTTTTTAAACAAAATAATAAATAATCAACGTTCAATTTGATAAAATAAAATCATTTCTGTTATGAATGGACATGGGTATGGGGAGAAATAAGTGATATAATTTATAATATTTATTCATAAAAGGTCAACTCTTTTTATGAATAGAATCTTTGAAAAGAAGTATATTTTTATCTGATAACATATTTTATAAGAAAATTTGAAATTAAAATATTAGATAATGAATTTTTAAAATATATCACACAAATATGGACACTATCAAAGAAGAATGTTTGTAGCTCAAGGAATAGATATTAAGTTATAAAAAACCATGTGTCATGATTAAAATATTAATCCAAATAAAATGAAACACATATCAATATATTTAATTAAATATATATTCAATATTATGTAAAATATGATAAATGATTTCAAGAGTTTGGTATATGTAATATATAATTGAAAATTAATTCTTAATAAAGAACATCTCTCAATAATGAAAATTGAGACGAACTACGCTATCCATTGATTCAGTATTAGTCAAAAACCCATTAATATTAATTATAATAAATTTTATTTATTATCAATATATAATACAATATGAATATATATCATTTTAATTGATAACATTAAATGATGATTTATTTCCATATTCATTGATAGAATTATATTATATGACTTAATTGTTTAACCTGTTCAATGTATTCTTCAGTATTGTAATTTTTGTCATTACTTCGGGTACACTTTTAATCACTAAAAATATATTAATAGAGAAGAAATAGATGTGCTTCATATATTTACATTTCTCTATGGTCATTTAATTTATTTTTAAGTTTTTCAGTGCATATTACTGTAAATAATATAAATTTTCATATAAGAAAATAACAAAATATTTTTAATGAAATTTAACTATAATATTACAATTTTAGAGTTATTTTAACTTTTTAATGAATGATTTATTTTTAAAAAAATTAATTATTAATTTATTAATATTAATTCATGATGTAAATTTTAAAGAATCAATCATGTATGTTGTATTAGGGTCCTAAAATGAATGATTTATAACAACTGAATATGTACGAAATTGTTAACATATAATTATTATATCACAACAAAAAATATTATTTATTTCAAAAAAATGTTATAAATGTTTTTATTTAGATTCCAAATATAATAGTTATGATGATAAAAAATATCTAAGGTTAAGAAAACAGTAATGTTCAATTGTTTAATATTTTTATAGAGACTTCTTGGAAATGATAGTTCATTGAATTTTTCATGTGACCATAAGTTACCAATGATATGGGGTTTAATAAGAAAAATATTTTGGTCTGTAGTAAAAATTAAAGTCGATGAATAAGGTATTTTTTTAATAGTATAATTAGGTGTGTAATTATTTATGCCGTGAGGGATGTTTTGAAGTAACGAATAAAATATTTTAATTAACGATTACAAAAAGATCCATATTAGGGAAAATTGTAATAAATATAACCTATAATTATCTATTGTGTTGTTCAGAAAACATATTATTATATTAGAATATTATACTCCTGATTACATATATAATATCTTTTATTTTATTTATTTCACTGTATTTCTCCATTTTCGATAAAAAATATAAACTTTTTGAAATAATTATAAATACTTCACTTGTAAAAATCTAAAAATTCTAATATAAAATACGGTATTAATTTTAATATATTAATCCTTAATAATTGTTTGAAAATAATTTCTGAATAAAAATATAATATCTATAAAATTATTATATTAATAGATTTTTCATAAAGGAATGGGTTTATTTCAATTTGAATTTTTTATTATTCAGACAATTTATTGAATTTTATCAACCCATTTTTTTTAATTCATCCTTGAAATTTTATCAATATAACTACCGTCATTCATTTAATTAAAAAATTACATTAAAAATTAAAATCACACATATGAATAATAATATTTATAAAAAAATTAGAATATTTGTTTTATATATTAATAGTAATTTATTGTTAAAAAATAAAAATATAAAACATTAAATGATCGTAGATTAATCCCTATGGGTTATGTGTTTTAGTCATGGGTGTTAATTCACCTAACTTTTATCTTGTAGTGATTTACTTAATATAAAACATCTAATATTAGACATTTTGCAATGGTTTTGCTTATTAGCGTTCATCCTGGATATAGTCAATGAAAATATATACTCATTCTAACTAGTTTTAAATATAAAAACAATAATAGGGAATACTTATACATATTAATCAAAATTATTTTTCCATTATAGAAAATTTTTTTATTGTGATTATTTATTCCAACCTTATCAGTGACAATATTAAAGAAAACATATTTTTATTAAAAAAATAGGATATGAACAAAAAATGTAATATATATCCATTATCCTATTTATATAAAATTATTTTATATAACACACATCCATATACATGAAATTACTATATATCCCCAATCATAACATAACCAACAACCTTTCTATTATTGTCATATTATATTTAAAAAATGAATATTCTAGAATAAGGGGGAGACTCACGTGAGCAGGGAGTCCACACAAATATCACACATTTCTTTCAAGGATCAATAAACCACCTAAATTTTGATAAAATAATTTCAACAAGTATAACAAGGCCGTGCACATGAGATACATTCCAAAATGAACTTATAATGACAAAAACACATCAATACCACATCAAACCAGATTTGAAGCCCTAAAAAGTATTAAAAATAAATTTCATGAGCCATAAAATTTCCCAAAAAGGATAGAACATGAAATACATATGGAAGCCATTTTTTAAGAAAAAAATGCCAAACGGGCCCTTAAGCCTTTATCAAAACGAACATTTGACAAAAGTATGCATTTAAATTTTATTATAGAGGTGTATTCATACCATTTAATGATGTAATAAAATTTCATATATCCCTTAAAACACTTAGGTTACATATTCATGACACAACCATTTTTATTAGGATGTGAAATTGGTTATTTTCCAAAAACTCATGCCAAAACATGTTGTAAACCAAAACCCATTTGTTTGTAAAAAAATAAAAACTTGAAACCCATATAAAGATAGAAAAATACTATTTTTTATTCTTCAAATTAATTTAAATATCCAAAAATTTATTTTTAAATAAAACATAACACATTAAAGCCACCCAGGAAATTTACTGAACACATGACAAACCCTTTTGAACAAAACAATTTATTTTAAGCACTTGACATGGAATAAAACTCCAATTTCATTCCATATATTAAACAATATACTATAAAATATTAAAAATAACACAAAAAAGGTTAAAAAAATCACAAAATACTTGCGAAATATTGTTGATCATTTAAACAAACACTTGGTGTGCACTTTTATGACAAAACACCACTACCTTTCACAAAACAGTGCTTCGGCCACAATTTAGCACACCAAGAAAAATATGGAATGGGTGAAAATTAATAATAGGCATATATATCTGATAAAAATAATAATAAAATGACAAAACATAAATGATAAAGGCATGTGAAAGGGATATCCAACCTCAAATCCTTACTGTAATGGAAATAGACACCCAATATCACCATCCGAGGGTTTACAAATCGTAAACCTATGAAAACCTACCCCAAATGAAACAAAACCCCATAAGAATCATTGGATAAAATAAACCATATGTCTATCATGATTACAGGACACTATAAAACCAACAAATAATGAATGGAGGAAGAAGAGGGAGGAGAAAGAAGAAATAATCTCACTATTTCAACTAGAAAACTCTTTGTCTTCAATTAGATCTAGACCATTAGAGAAACAAGAATGGCTTGGAATATCTTGGAGAGGCTCCTTTCATCATTAAAGACTATAGACAGATTATTTGTGGGAAAAATTGTATTAATTGAATGATTTATGTATAAAAAAATTTACCTTCTCAATTCTAAAGGATTTGAGGAAACCTGATAACTTTAGACCTAATACGGGATTTAAATGATCTCAAAAGAGACAAAATCAATAGTTGGGAGAGGATAAGTATTTTGGATTCAAGTGGGTGGTAGAATAAACGAAAAATATTGAAAAAAATGATATAAAAGAAACAAATTATTTTTTAAAAACATGAAATGGTCCCATAGGTTGGCCAAATAACAAAATAAGTAACTCAAATTTACCGTGATTTTGAATTATTTTGGGGTCAAAATGGATATATTAAATTGAATATATTGGTTAAGGGTATGTATGAAGTGTAATGGGTGAAAAATGTTGAAAAAGGATTTGTAAAAGAAAAAAATTAGGTTTTTAAATCTAGAAATGAGCTCAGGGTTGGCCCAAATCTTGAATTAACCACCCTTTCTCCAAAAATTGAAAACAAGCAATGGGGAATACAAATTAGGGTGATTAGACATATATGGTTGTTCAAAACACAAAATTAATCACTCCTAACACCTAAGAAATGGATCGTGATTTTTAATGAACCAGATCAAAACCATGACATGAAAACAAAAAAAACTGGGTGTGACAAATCCTGTAGGAGGGACAATAATAAATGAAAAGGGAAAATAAGAAACTCCAATGAGAATTCTGGTTCCTCCCATGGTAATGTCCCTAAATCTAAGACCATGCAGGTTGATTATCATCACATATCTCATTATCCTCTAGTACATGAACCTGAGGTTTCATCAATTATACGAATTATTGAAATTGTTGAGATTGAAAAGGAATTTAATGTTAAAAAAATTAACACACAGTATATTATGATGGGAATGGAAGATTCATTTTATTGAGGGAGTGAATCCAATACTTCAAACACATATCAAGATAGGAACCCATATCAGAATAATGAGGATGAGCTAGTGTCTAGTTCCCCATTTTATTCCCAGATCATAATGGATGAAATTGATTCCATCATTTAAGAGAATGCAATTAAATAGTATAATGTAGGTGTTGTTCAAGACATTACTCAAAATACTCAGATATATTTACAGGATCACCTCAGTGCTCAAAAAATCTTTTCCCTCTACATGAAGCAACTAGATGTGGAAGTGATGACTAAGGTAGGCCTTGATAACCACCAAATAGTCCTCCTCATGGTATTGAACATGGAATTAATATAATTGATGATATGGTTCATTTTTACACTCTTGATCAAGAGGTACATCCACAGGACCAGTTCCCTGTACAAGGGGAATTTCCCCTCAATAATGAGCCTCAACATTATTTTAATTCTCTTACTATTAAATGCATGAGGTAGATGGTTTTTGTAAACAACAATATTGACTATAGCTATCATGATCAATCATAAAGGACCACCTGTATAGGGTTCTTACCCAATCTCTAAATATGGTGTAGTTGAAGTTTCACATTATTGGATGGAATAAACCTTCCAGTATCTTCTAATAAGAAAAAAATCCAATAAGAGACCTCTTCATGACTACCCCTTGGTAATTAATCAGTCTCTTAATAAATACCCCCAAGCATTAGACAGTTATTATATGATGACAATGAATACTATAATACCTCTAAAAATCTAACTAACTCCTCTAAAAATAATCATGGAAAGGGAAATTGAGTGGGAATAGATGGAAGAGAAATTAGGGACCACTAAATAAAGGATTTCATCAATGTTGAGGAAATTAATCCATTAAATGAAGATTAATTTTTCAAGTATTAAGGGAATCGAAAGTCACCCATTGTAAAATAATTAATGAACTTTTTATGACCAGTGAATCTTGATTTTGGAAATTGATGAACAGAAAATAATGTTTGAAAACTGGAATGCTTTCAAATGGGATTCTCCCAGTTATGCTTCATCTAAAATAATTATAATTAAATTGGTGAAGAATCCCTTTGGTTGATCAATCATAACATCATATTTATTCTCTCTGTTAATATGAAACAGATTGTCTCAATTGACATTGTAATTATGGGGGTTTTCATCACCCTACCATTTGTCTATGCCACTAATTTCTTAATTAATTGAAGAGATCTACGAAAAGATATTGAATCCTTATTTGATCAATTTTCTAAGATGTGGTTGGTTATATGTGACTTAAATACGATCCTCATGCTTGATGAAATGATTGGAACTCATTTCAATAGACCAGATGAATCTAGCTACTCTTTGTGTATTAGAAATTAAATTTGTTTGAAGTGAAAATTGTAAGAGAAAACTACACATGGAGTAGGTGTGTTCTAAATACATATCATTTCAATAAATTAGATATGTGGGTTTTGAAAATTTATGAAGGGAGTAATGTTAACAGCATCGTTGGCCTAACCGTTCCCATGTTCCACTCTAAAAATAATCAGATTCCTATGATTATTTTCACCGAAAATATGATGTCTACTCTCCTTCCTTTTAGATTAAACAATTCATGGAATAATTTTCATGAATAAGGGGAGTTCATATCTAATTCCTGGATAAATTAATCCATTGGCATGAGACATAAAATAATTTATATGAATTTCAAATATTCCAAAAAAAAATCTCATGGAATGTTGAATATATTCATTATCGAACCTAGAAAATGAGGTTGGGGTAGCTAAACAAAGTCTTATTTATTTTGAAAATGCACGGAAGAATTAGTACATCCCTTTAAGGGATGATATTTAGGCCCTGTTCCATATTTATGAACTTCTCTTGCATCAGGAACATACTTTCAGGAACAAATAAAAATTTCATATGATACAAAAGGTTGATAGAAACTCAAGGTTCATTAACTATTTATATAGGGTAAAGAAGACTCGGAGAGGTGCGCCTATGATTTAAGTGAATATGTATTGGTATAGCTTAGGGAATGATATGTTAAAATATGTGTTGAATTATTTTGAATTTATTTATGAATATAAAGGGATTGATGGTCTTCTCAATTTTATGGAAATATTGATCCCTATATTTGTTCTCAATAGAACAAGATGTTTTTTGAAACTCCAATGGAGATGGAAAGAAAGAATTCACACTTCACATTGTTTTTTTATAGCATGGAAGGGTAGTATTGGTTTACCAAAAATTATTTCTTTTATAAATGTATATTTTGTAACATGTGGTCATCAATGATATTACTATATTTTTTAACATTACATCGATGCCATATAGGATAAATGCCTACTTTAATTATCTAATTCCAAAAAAGGATAATTCCTTATACATCAAGGACATTAGAATCGTGGATATTAGGAAACCAATCACCAAAATTATCATCTTTATCATTTCCTTAAGACTTGGGCACATTGTTAGTGATATGACGCCTCCAAATAAATTTGGAATTTTTCCTTGTAGGAATATTCAGAATGGTCTTCTCAATGCATCGAAGTGTGTCAATTCCATGTGATGAAAATTCAAGAATGAAATATTTTCCCACAATATGGACATTTATAAGGCCATTGACTTGTTGAAATGAAACATCATTTTTGCAGTTATTTGAATTCATGGCTTCTATAAATCTATCATTATAATTTTTAAAACCATAATCAATGGTTTCAGGATTTTAATTCTCATTAATGAATCAACTATGGGTTATTATCAATTCCCAATGGTACATAGAAAATGTGACCCCTTATCTAAATTAATAGTTTCCTTGGATGAAGATTACATGAGTGTTTTAATGAAGGATTTGGATACAACTAGCCTTTATTGAAAATTTAACATTGGAAGGGACCATTTCACACCTTCCCATCATCTTTGTGCTGATGAATTTATACTATTTCGATAGGCTAATAATGGGAAAATTTCTTGAATATGGAAAATCATTTATCATTGTGATTATTTCTCTAGGCATGAGGTAAGATGGAATAAATCCTTAGTTTTGTTATGGAAGAGAATGACTGTCTTATAGATGAATAATATTCACAGTCAACATAGACTTATGAAAATAAGACTTCCAATAAAGAATGTAGGAGTACCTTTTTTCTAGTCTAGGGTAGAAAAGTTGTTGCCCTAATACAATATAAATTGGAATCGTTATTAAACTGGCTGCATAGAATGGTAAAAACATCTTTATAGCATGGATAATTTTCTATTGTGAACTCTATTTTCACTTCTATTTTTATCTATGAATTCTCCATTTATAGGTGGTCACTAACTCTTAACAATGATATGTATATACTAATCATAAATTTCATCTCAACTAGTTCTATACATGAAAATTAACACATCACTATTGCATGGAAATATTGAATCAAACCCATTGATTTTTGGTGTTTGGGTCATAAGGATCAGAGAAAATTCAACAATTCTCTAATAAAAATGTTTACCTATAACTTTATGACCTCTAATGATGATTCTATTAATTTTTGGAACACATAAAATATACATAAATGGTATTCCATATATATTCCATCATACATTTTTCTTTACATCAAACATTTAAATAATGAAATCACAAAATGTGAATCATGGCTTTCTGGCAGCTCTTTCAACCTCAATCTTTGGACAAAAAAGGTGGCTGGATAGGCCTGTAATGGAATAAATTGAAGTATATCCCATTCTAGAAACTCTATCCATCACTGATATAAATGAATATAAAAACATGAAGTATTATCTTCCCACTCATGTAAAACTCTATGAATATAAATACAATTCATGGATTTTGACACCCAAAATGGACAACTATCCCTAGTGGCAGGTTCAATTGTAATGATTACTACATGAACTAATGTGACGAAACTACTCCAACTCCATTGTGTCTAAAACATTTCAAAAACAACCCTGTATTTTTCACCTAAAATACATGCTACTATAGAGAAAACATAAGGGTATGATCCCTATAAATAACTCTTGTGTAAAATAAATAATTCAAATAGCACATGTCTATTATCATTGCATATAGGACGAGGGAACTATTCATCAATTACATTCTCCAGAAATTTCAAATACGTGATCTGGAGGTATAAAAAATATGTATTTTGAATTATAATGTCAATGTCCATCATAAATGATTTCATTGCCTCAGTCAATAATTCTGAATAATGTGAGTATGTATTATCACTTTTTTCACTACTATAGTGGATATTTTTTTATCGGATCTTGATGGTGAGAAATCACAATTCATTTGATAAATTCAAGCCATCATTGAAGACTAGTTTGAGAATTGTATATAGAGAGCCTCTTAATTCTTCAAGAATCTAAATAAGTGCCACAAATAATAATATATTTTATCCGATTATGCTGAAAACACGTATTGTAACATGCAGGATTAAAAACCCATTGATGATGAAATCAATTAGTTGGATCCCTGCCTTATCATTATGGATTAATGTGAATGTTGATGGGTTTCCTATAGTACACCAGGACTCTCCGTATGTGGTGGGGTCTTCCACCACAATTTGTACATCAATTATTTTTTTTATAATTACAATAGTTTTGGAACTCCTATTAATGTCGAGTTATGGGTGGTGATCAAATTTGTCGACTACGATGTCCACCACGGATAAAAGCACATATGGGTGAAATCTGACCAAACCATAATGGTGAACTTTCTACATACAGTATCCTGGAATGTTCCATTAATAATTCTTCCATATAGGACTGCATGCCTAAATATTCACTAAGGCCTTCATTTTAATGTCCCTAATTCTTATAGGGAAGCAAACTAGCTATTAGATGATCATTTGAATAGTGAATTTATAGAGGCCTCCTCGAGATGTTCATTTTTTAAATAAGACATTTTCACACACATTGTTGATCAAGATGTGTGTCTTGTGTTTTTATCAACTTTTTTTACATCCTACCTCTCTAAATTTTTTGTTTTTTAATAATATGATAGGGGTAAATATTTCTCTTATCCTTAAACTATTTAATTATTGAAATAAATAATCATTCATACTACATCATGATAACTCTTATATATTTATAATTCATTTTCAATGAGTTTTACAAGACTGTATTATATTATTAGATTTACTTCTTATTTTTATCATCATATAAAAACATTATTTTTATTATTTCATCATTATATTGATTTTATATAACAACTTTTTCAAATTTTTATTTTCCTAATTATGTATCCTTAAATTATAATGTTATTTATTTATGATTATATTTTTTAATTTATACCTTAATAAAATAAACCATTGTTCAATTATTAATTTATTATTATAAAATAATGTCTACAATAAATTTTAATTCTTATAGAGAGTTATCCACATAAAATATAGGTCCTTACATCACCCTAGAAAATCCATAGCAATATCATTACTCTAAAGAAAAAATGGTGGTACATACGTCCCATTACATATTTGGGCTCCCAAATATCATTAATAAAACATATTATTTTAAAATTATATATTTGTTAGATGAGTTGTCCGGAATTATATAAAATTACCTCCATAATAAAATATTTTAACATGTTATCCCTTATTATAGAGCTAATGTTCCTATTAAACAACCTCTATGTTTAGTAAATGTGATGTATTTTGATTGTATTTCATTAAATATATACATAGATGACACCGTCCAATTGGTATTGTTTGGTTGTGATATCAATGTGATAAGAATGCGTCTCCATGGGGTGAATAATCCAAAAGGGGGTAGTGAATCTACGGTATAAAAAATTTAGTCCTAAATCTCATAAACATATTTAATGGTTTTATTTGAAGGATAATATTTTCACTAACATCAAATAAATAATATCATCAATTTTTATTTTTATTTCTCTTCATTCAAACGTGTATATCGTTAATATGTCATTATTAGTTTAAATAAAATATTTCATTACTTTTACATGATTAATTCCCCCAAACATTTTATCTTCATCACTATCAATGTTTTTTAATTTCATATATATCGTTATATAAAAATCCTTTTTTGTAATAATTTTTTATAGTAGTGTTTAAACTTTTTTATTAGAACTCAATAGGTTAGAGAAGATTATAGAAACCTCTTTAAAATCATTCAATCAAGATCATTATATGTAATCCAATTTATTAAGGGTCCAATAAAATATACAATAATGTTTAAGATCATATTTCATGATGAATAACTGATATATGTAAAATTAATGTTGAATTCATATCTATATAATTAAAGAGAATTATTGATATGAATCAGATTCCAATAAAATATTTACTCTATGTCTCCTTAATGATCCCGTAAATATATAACATAGAATATTGAAAAATATATAAATCATCTCGAACAGTAGTGATGTTTTTAGAATTTATAAGTTTATCCAATATTAATCAGATGATTTTTTTTATTTCCTTATTTTTCTATGAAATATTACAATTCCAATGTTTATATTATCGATTTTTCATATTGTTACTAGTAATAGTAACATCATTTTCCTAGAATTATATTATATAGACATAAATTATTAAAAGAATTATTTATAGATTTTCATTTTATATTTCAAAATTATATTTTATATTTTTATAATCTCACATGATAGTGAAAAAATTTTCTAAACCAATGGAAAATGGTGATGTTTCTAATGGATTTATTTAATAAAAAAACCAAAAAATGTTTAGGAAATGATTAAATAAGTGAGGATGAGTATATAGTTGTAAAATAATTTTGGAACAGGGGTTTGGGTTGTATTAGTGGAGTGAGGAATTCTAGAAACTACATGTCAGAGATATATTATATACAAAATATGCCGATGGGAAAATAAAATATATGTATATTGTAAAATAATGTGATAAACGTAGAAACTAGTTTAAAAATCATATAATTTAATAATTGTAGAAAAATTAAATTGTATTTATAATTATAACCACAATTTAATTTCATTAAAATCATGGTCAATAATAGTAATAAATATTTGTTTAAAAATATAGGATTTTTATAAAAAATAAATTCTCATTAATTGGTTAACGAAAAATAAATTTCAGATTTAAAGGTATAGTTAATAATAGAAATTAATTTTAAAAAAATTGTTGTATTTACAGTAAAATATTTACGATTTTGTGAACGATAAATAATTGTACAATAGAAAAATAAATAAAATAACAAGTATCCTAGAAAAATCTGTCAATTAGTGGTTTTCCTTGTTGAGTTGTTGAATATACTTCCACTATTTATATCACCCATTATTCATTAACAATTACTAACTCATAGATCTATCTATTTCCACACTACACTCAATGTATGATGAGATCTATTCTTACAAAATTTTTCATTAGTCTATGATAAATATATCATTTTTTAATTTATCTACATTCCATCATATTATGAAATTATAAAACTAAAGTAGATCATTGTCTTATCATTCATCTTTGTCCATTATATTGAACTAACACAAAATAGTGAAAATTTGATGGGACTTATCCTAACCAAAAATAAATTCACATGTGTATAGATAAAACAAGTACATCCCTCGTGCATACGCACGACGTCATAAATGAAATATGAAGTAAAAAATGCATTAGACAAATGAGAACTGATCAATGGAGAATAATAAATATTGTATTGAAATTATAGATCTATTCATAGAAACGAAGTATGAAAATCTAATATCTAGATTCTTGAAATAGGAAAACATTGAAACCTAATCATGGTAAAAGAATATTATATTCAAAACATACATTAGTTTCCATTTTTACGTCATCATTGAAAAATAAATATGGAATGTTATTTAACCATGATAAGAGAACATAAATACACTTTAAGTATACGATACATGTTTGACAACAATTAAAACAACCATGATTTTCAACAATAGTGGGTGTGCAAATTATATTTCAATTCATGTCATCAGAATGTGCAGTCAACAACCTCCCAATACTACCAAGAATCATTGATGTAGAGTCGCAATATTTCATGTTTGTTGACAGTTATATTGATCCCTACAATATATAATTAAAATTAATGTGAGTAAATAATACATATTACTGTGAAAAAAACTGGGTAATATAATGAGGTGAAACCAAACATTTATTAAAATGTAAAGGAAAAATCAGTACAATTTTAAATAATAGAAAAATCAGTACTATTTGAAAAAAATAGTGGCTAGTTTGGGAAACCTGTCACTCCCCCCTCCAATTTTTTAGCAGCTCATCTAACCCCCCCGACCCAGCTATACCCCTCCCCTCCCCCCATATCCACTTATCTCCCACCCAATACAAGTAGCTCCCCCTCCCACCTCTGCCTCCACCTACCCTGCCGCTTCCCCCATAACCCCCCCCCCCCCCCCGTCCAAACTGTTCCTCAACATCCCCCTCCCCCCTGACATCATCCTCCCCTGCCCTCTCCTCCCTTTCCCTCCAACCTACCCAACCACTCCCCTTCATTCCCCTACACAGCTGCTTCCTCTACCACCCCCATCCATAGTCTTCCCACAGCATCCCCCTCCACCATTCCCTCATCCTCCCCTCCCCTCCCCTCCCCTCTAAGATGCCCAACCCCTCCCCTTATTTCCCCTACCCACTAACCAGAATCTCCCTCGAGCCATTCCTCCCTCCTCCCCCTCATCCCTCCACTGCGCAACCCCTCCTCTCCCCCCCGCCACCCTGCCCAGCTTGTCACCCCCCCAAATTCCCAGCACCTCCTTCTACCCACTACCCATAGCCACCCCTCCCCCTGCCCAACCTCTTCCCCCACCAGGACCCTCCCCCCATGACCTCATATTCCCCTCCCCTACCCTCCCCTCCCCTACAACCTTCCTAGAACATTTATATTTATATGTAAAACTAAATGGAAACCATTTATTATCAATCATAAAACTATATACTAAATTAAAACAACTATAGAAGTAACAATTGTAGCACATAGTACTGAATTGTTAAAAATTTGTTACCTTTTAATAAAAATAACACACTACAATACCTTATTTCAAATATGAAATATGCATAAGAGAATATCAGCAATAACCTCACATGATTAGTTTTTGTAGTCAAAAAATCAAGTTGTTCGATAAAAAATATTCATGTGTTGTGTAATGTAAATAATATAGACCATCCAATGAGACAATAAGAACATAAAGCATAACATTACATAAGCACTCACCTTGAATATGTGTATGGAGTTCCTTGAATAACACCCCACCCCAAGTTTCTATTGAACCTGCACACAAAAGTTAAAATTAAAGAATCCAAAAATTAATGAATAAGTGAACATCTTTCACTATCAATGATCAAAAAACCTGTATATAATAAGAAGAAACATAATTAGGTAACATTACATAGGCCCCTCCCCCTGGCCAACTCAACCCCCTCTATTCCTCCTCCCTCTTGTCCATCACCACCCCACCCTTGCCCAACCCCTTTCCTCCCCTCCCCCTTAGCAGTCTATGCTTTCACTACATCCCAACACCTTCCCCTTCCATGCCCAGCCCATTTCCCACCAGGCCCCCCTCCCTGTCTAGCCCCTCCCCTCCACCTCCCCTTCCCCCTAACAGCCTCTACTGCCACTGCTTCCCAGCACCTCCCCCTTTCCAACTCACCCCCCTCCTGGCCAGCACCAATCCAACTAGGCCCCTCCTCCCTGCCCAGCCCCTTTCCCACCAGCCCCCACCTGGCCACCGACCCGGCCCTGCCCCTTCTCTCACCAGCACTGAAATACATCAAGTGACAATTGATTTGTAATATAGACAGAATAAACTAACTCACATGATAGAAAATAAATTAGAAGATACAATCAACTGATATCGTATTACGTTTAATATCTGAAGAACATATCAGTCATTCTTTCTTACCTTTCCTTTTAAATTATCCTTCATTCAGATTGCCATAGTTTTTTCCTGATTTTGACCACCAACACATACAGGTGGGATATTTTGATATTCCTCAATAACATCTTCATTATGAAATTCAGTCAGTAGGTTTTTCTGCATATAGAACATAGTTAAAATTAGCATCAGATGTAGGAGAAATTACAATGTAGGAATAAAATACAGGCTTGTAAAGCAAATTATAAGGGACAAATTATATATATACCAGAATAGAGGGTGATACCAAAGACGATGTTTCAAATATGGAGTCAGTCTTTTCACTAAGTCGAAATGATTTAACATTTTGATGTTTCTATGATAGAACAATACATAATTAATCCAGTTTCATGATATTTATACGCGTTCTAGTAAAAATGATGATAATGGATTATATTGTACCTGACCATGTTCATGAACACTACTTAAATTTGTATAACCACTGCTTTGATGATTATGTAAATAATCAATAACACAAATAGATATTTGAAATCTATCTATATCAATAAAAATAAGAATATGTATCATAATCAATATGAAATTATGTGAAGCTATCATTGAACTTGGTGATGTAGTTTTCGTTTTCGGTAATGAATATTACATTGTATGAGTTTTGTTCTGCTAAACGGTGATGATTTTGAATATTATAATTTGATACTTCATTTGACAGGAGAACCTCCTTCGATTTGAAAACAGTCAATTCAGTAGGAAAACCATACTCATCATCGGACTTATTTAAGAAGAAACAACAAGTATTAGTTTAATTGTGGGGAACATATTTTGTCATCATGATAGTTTATTATCTAGTAGTACCTAAATCAAATAATCTAGTAGATCTGAAGCAGTTTTTCTCACAAATTTCATTACTTGTTTATCAAATAGGAGAACTGATAACGAGTCCTTGGAATCACTCACAAGAAGCTTCACTCTAAATCTGTTGATTTATAAATTTGATTACAAATGGATTTAGGAAAATAAAAAATATTTAATGTTGATATATAAAATAATTAATAAACTGTTAAGGAGATGAGAAAATAAGAACCTGGGAACTGTGCAAGTTACAGATATCGTATAACTGTTGCACCAATTGTTTCCATCAACATTATGCACTTTTTTAAAGCAATATTTGCATGATTAATAGAACCAATTGTGAGTTGTTTGATTTTTTTATGGTCACAGAAATCAAGCACTTTGTAGGCTGTCCAACATGTAGATTAATGTAGATAATGACATAGTACATTACTATACTGGTACAACAATATTTTTAAAAAGCATAAATTAAATTGTTAATTTATCATATACTACATACCTGATCAAAATTCTTGACTTCAAAAATGGTTTTTTTGTTTTCCCTATATAGCAATGTTGTAGAGGAAGAAGATCGGTTTTTTGGTGCTGAAATTTGATACTCCGATGCCATTATTAACGTATATCTGAATATTGAAATATCTAAGTCAAATGTCAAACATAATATATAAATCTATCATATATTAAACATTGGACAACATATACAAAAATCAGAATTAAATCAAGTATCCAAAGCACCTTTTTTCGGAATGATTCAACATCTTCAATATTAGGATTAAAAAGGATTTTCGTCGAATTAATGGTTGTTGTAAGTATAAGAGATTCTGAAAGTAATTTTAAAACGAATTCAGTTAGAGTATTGGTTTAAAACTTTTTAAAACTATCAAAAGGGAAATAAGGAATTGGGTTATTAGAGATCATACTATTCAACTTCTTAACTCTGACAAGTAGAATTATGAAAATAGTTTAAGAACTGATATTTTCTTCCAAGTAAGATGACATCTGGTTATCATAGTCACCCCATAAACTGCATTTATGTTCTAAACCTCTGCAGAAAAATATGCACCGCATAATGTTAAATATAAAAAGCAGGTCAATGATACTGAAATGACGTAATGACTAACCATACATCCTGTAAGACAATTTTCATCTTGAAATTGGAATAACACAATGCTTCAAGATGATGTGAGCAAAGTAAATATCCAATAATTTCTAAAATGGATCAAAAAGAAGAAATGGTTGTGAACTGTATGGTAAAAAAAGTTGAAATTAATCCATTAAATTATATATTGAACCACATAGATACTTTAGAAACATTCAATATCTGTTACAGAAATTTTAGTAAATATTTTACTATTAAATGTTGCTCAGGAACCCTTCTCTGGATTATGTCTTCAAAGGAAGTAAAATCAAAACTGAAATGAGGTAGCAGTGCATCACATGGCCGGACATACATTGTTAATGTGAAAAGTAATCGACATGCATGTCTAGTTCCTAAGTAGTTACCTTGATTAGATGCTATTTGCAAGTTTTTTATGAAATAGCACATCACATCACGCAATATATTATTGAACATAGATCGAATTTGACGCCCTGTAACAGTACAATGTATCTCTGCTTTCTGCAGAAATCAATATCTAAGAATGTCAACATTTGCAACAAATTATATGAATATCTAACAAATATATGGTATAATTGAAATGAAAAGAGGAATAAAATATAATAAAGATAATATGCAGTATATTTTGATTTTGAATTCACCTATAAATCTCCGAAAATCATATCAATCACAACAACATCGTTAGAGTACCTAGATGATGTGTTCACCACAAATTCAAAATAAGCACTTGTATCTTCAATGTCTCGTTGATATTAGGTGTGATATCATTAAAATGGGAAATTGATCATGACATATTCGTAAAAGTGTACTGTTTTAATTTTTGTACGAACATATCATAATTAGAAACATTGAGTTTCATAAAATCCGACATAAATAAGCTGAACAGAGCCAATAATTCACAATTTAACATATAATTTGACATACACCTATCACAATATATGAAATATTTCATTGTAGACAATATTTTCCATTGATTCACGAGTTGTGGGATTATTATCACCATCTACTATATTCAAACCTAATGGTGATGTGACTCTAGATAGAGTGACATATAATTGACCACGACAAAACAAAGGTTATTGAAGATACAACACAGAAAAGACAGTGATTTTCCTTGAATTTTTTTAATTGTCATAGCATAAGAAACAGTCAAAGGATATTTTCTTCTTTTTAGTTTGAAAGGCCGTCAAAAGTTGGAGTGTGTCATATTAAATCTTGGAATGAAAGCAAGATATCATAAATTATGACCACATAGAATTCTTGATCCGATGAAATGATCACCCATGTGGGTAAAAATCAAGCAAGTCCCATTACATAATCCAACAAACTGGTCTACATTTCGAAGGAACATAAAAGGAACCCCAATTTTGAGTGTAATTTTATGGGTAGCCATCCCTGATACATTGTTCCCATTTAACATTTCAGATGTGTAAATGTTTTCTGGCCAATCTGTATCAAAAATTTCATTACAAACTGAATATGAGCTAAAATAATCATTGCATTCTGAACATGCGAGGGACATCATGTACGCATTTACTTCATCAACAATATCACAATTTGGATCTATGATGGAAATTTCTTTAAGATAATTAACATAAGCATGGTTACTAATGAAGTTGGGATAAATATGTCCAATAACTTCGGAAATAGGATCTTTAGTCTAAGAATGAAGATTTGAAGATGGAATTGGAATTGTGGTTTCACCATCATTTTGTTCTGCAATGCAACCTTCACCAATATCTACAGTCCATTTGGCAAATTCAACAACCTCATCTGAAATTGTAGAAGAATTGGAAAGAAATCTCAGGTTCATTGTCAGTGTTAGAACACGACAATGTTTCCACAAGTATTAAGAAGATATAATTAAAGAAACTATTTAATTTTGGTTACCATCTCGTACCACAGGTAGTATTTGCAGGAAATCCCCACCCAACATAATAGTTATTTCACCAAATGGAAATTTTGCAACATTATCATTTTTTACCGACATGATATCTTTTAATGTACAGTCAAGAGGTTCAAAACAATGATTACGAATCATGGGTTCCTCATCCCAAATAATTAGCTTTTTTAACTGTAGAAGATTTGAAACATCACTGCCTTGTTAAATATTGCAAACAATGTTTTCAGAAAATGATATCGAGATTCGAAATTTGGAATGTGCGGTCCTCCCACTAGGTAACAGTAATAAAGCAATTCCACTGCATGCAACTGCTAGAACAATATTACCTTCTAACTGCATTAAAGATGTCAATACATTCCAAATATATGTTTTACGTGTGCCAGTATGACCATGAAAGAAAATGAAACCACCAATGGATGAAGTTAATGAAGACATAATGGTAGTCATCACCTCATTCTTCTCAATAGTAAGCTTACTTGGAAAAGCCATATACTCATTCTGAATAGACTCTATGTCATAATTATATTCCTTAGCTACCAATTAATTTCATTGAGAGACAATTTTAGAATCAGGTATCGACAATGGTGGAAAAGAATGAAGAGATCTACCATTGCTCTGTAGTACGTTTTCTATTTCAAGTAAAGAACACATCTGTTTTTGATGATCCATGAGTGAAAAATCAAAATGGAATCATGAAATATTGTTATTTAATTAGTAATTTGAATATAATGAAGAATAAAAACTAACTTAATTAGCAACTACATAGGTCACATTATTTATATTTAGAAATTGGAAAACATATACCCGGCATTTGTAGCCTCTTTTTTCCTGTATAGAGAATGTCTTCGCTGAGGAGCTCCCATGTTTCATGCCACACAATTTCTGGGCAAGACATATTGTTTGAGAACATAATTCTAGCAAACATTCTGTGCATAGACCGGCATGCAGCCCAAGTTCACACCTCCTTGATTGCTTCAATAAATTCTCTATCATCAGCAAGAAGTCCCAATGCAGAACATGATTCACGAAAAGTACCATGAATAATGTTGTTCAATGTTTTAATACTATTAAAATAAGTTTCACCGCTGATCTTTGTAAGCATTAATAGAAGGTAATATAGCTCTCTAGTTGTTGGTGGCACATAATAAAGTCTACCAACACTGAACCCCTGCTTTCATGGACACCATATATTTTCATGTTGGTGGAATACAAATCTAGTTGGAAATTCTACAAATGTTTGACATATTCCTTCCTGGTAAAGAACATTAGCCTGAAACCGTTCTTAAGAATTTATTGACAAATGTTACCCTTATGCAACACATCCTTAATATGATCAGTGTCAGTGTGCATAACACTATTTTGGCCTAGTAAATGAAAATGTAATCTTTCAATCGGAGGATATCTATAGTGGATATCATAGGAAAATATCCTCCAAGAGGACTCTCAAGGAGAAATGTATCGGCAATCATAATACATTTTAATCTCATTTCCATTATTGCCGGACATTTCTGTAGTGTTGGTTTCATATAAAGCTTCTGTTACACGATCATTACCTTTGCTAATATACTTGAACATATATTTGATTGAAGTTGATTGATTGCAGACTTAAATATTTAGATGAGATTTATACTTCATTAGAAAGAATGGATTATATAGTACATCAAAGTGATTATCCAATGAGACACCATTTTTCATAATCATGTTTCCATCATTTTTTCATCGGTATATAACATACCCATAATCATCGAATGTTGTACTTTCAACAAAAAAAATTTCAAAACATATAGTACATTTTCTATTTTTCATACAAGGTGATATGTGATTTGCATCACCACAAGGTCCATGTATCATTAAATTCTTACCAACCTCATGAAGTTTTTGGAAATCACATTTATTTGGAATTTCTACAAAAACAAATTTTTCAATGCAGGCAGGTGTACCAATTTTGATCCCTATACATAAAAATAGTAAAATGTGTATATGAGGCTGTCCACATTTCTGAAATTCCATTTTACCAACAACTACACAGAAAGTAATGATATAAATGACACAGTTCAACAACAGATTCATTAAATAAGATAAAGTATGTGTCATAAAAGAATTTGCATTATAGTAGGTACCTGCACATGAAATTACAATGAAACATTTGTCTCGTAAATCATTCATTAACTGGTAAACCTTAATATCAAAAATTTTGGATGCAATGGGTGGACAGTCTGAAGAGTGAAGATTGTTACGCGATACAAATCTAGTTATTTCAGGCATAAGGAGATTGCATGTACATGTTAAAAACAATTCCGGATATCCTGCCCAATTGGAGATTGACATTTCATCTTGGTAATTTTGAATCATATACCTGGGACCACCAGTAAATGTAGATGGTAAAATGATTCGCTTCCCGCATGCATACCCATCACGGTCACCTCGAAGAAAATCATCTTGCAGCCCATTGTATAATTCAACCCTCAAGCGTTTTTTATTGAAGATAATAAAGGATAGTCTTTGAGACTCTATCATTGTATAAGAATCAACAATAAATTGTTGCAACAGTCTTCGTGAATGTTCTAATATCGACGTACCACTCGAACGACAATGCAAGTGATAGGAGAAGTATTCACACATTGTTACTTTATGATCCTTTCTACATGTACTCAAAGATGTAGATTGATGCAAAATGTGGTCAACATATCCATCTTGACCATTTGTGAAAATAAGTGGATATTTCAATGGAAGGTACAAGGAATTATTCTCATCAATCCACTGCAAATCACCACATCTACTTTGAATGATAATGTATCTTTCATAGTTGAGATCTTCAATTCCATTGACAATAAGAATCACAATTTCAGAAGTAGTAGGCATGTTGTATGTCGTTGAATCTGTTTGTCTTCTCTTAAGTGGGAACAAATTTAAATTTTCATGTTCTTGACGATCAAAAACATACTTTACACTTATGAAATGATGAGATAAAACATTTGTTTCATGAAGCATATTTAGTAAGTTGACAAAAATATTATAATCGACCACCGTGTTTGAATTTTCTCCGTCATAACTGCAAAGCGAATTAAATTAAGAATGATGTTAAAACATGTATATCCCGTAAATGTGTAAACCTTAATGTTAAATATTACGTGACGTTCAAAATCTGGTTTTGAGAATCGTTCGCAGAATAATAAGCATATAGCTGGGAAAACCTAGGTGGTTGTCCCTTCGGAGGACACAAACTACCTATGCGATGGTATTTTTGTCCATTCAATCGGAATATGATTGGAGCACTTCCATTATTGAATGATTTCTCAACCTTACCGCCCATTGACGTGAATGAAAACATATAATTGTAAATATGAATATATTCTTGGAATGATCTTGACTCCACAAAGTTTTGATTGAAGACTAATGTTTGAAGGTATGGAGGACTGGAAGGTAGTAATTACAAAGAGAATTTACCAAGCGCGCAACATATACCAAATCATGGGTTTTCTTTAGTGACGAATTCTATATTTCTCTCATCAAACAAAAGATAGAACCACAGTATTGGTAAACATTAGAGGGATATCCAATATTAAAATATACTAAAGGTGAGAAATGGTAAAATGAATGGTGTTAATCAACATGGAATTATAAATTACATAAAACTGTGATGACTTGAACAACATTCTAGCAAAAGGTTAAAAGAATACATTGACCTGCATTTTCCGCAAGGTGAAGTAGTTGCATTATTTCTGAAGCAGAATTTTCATTTACTTTGTAAGGAATTGCATACGAAATACCTGTAAAGTAAAAAGTGATTATGTAGTAGGTCAAACCTGAATAGTCTCTTCGATGAGTAATTCCAGCATTGATTTCACCAGTTGTTACATCTCTTTCTGAAATTACATGATCCAATGTAGATGACACACATTTTCTAGTGTAAATTTTGCATTCAAAATACATTGAAATACAAAAAGAATGGAGATATATATATATATATGTGGATAAAAAAGAATAATAAAGCAGGATTAGAATATACATCACACCTGTGCTGGGAAAATAAGCTTCATTACCATTAGTTGAAGAAGTAAAACCGTATCTATTTTAATCATAGTATTCAAAAAATTACCCTGTGATAATTCAAAATCATTGGAAGGCATCATTTGTTCTTACTCTGATATTGACTCACATGAAGGGTAAGTGGGAATATTTCCCTTTTTCATTACACCTAGGAGAAGTAATGAAAATTTAGTTTAAATGTTTAATACATATGAGACAAAATGTGTGTTTTTTTTGGAACTATACAATGATGGAGTACTTACAAGAGGGGTCATAATTTTCTTGATTAGTTGCTGAAATACGTTTTTGATTGCTACCAGGCGCAGATCTTGTTGATGAAGATTCAAAACCATGATGAGCTATCAATGAAATTTAATAGTTGACAAACTATAAAATGTTATGACATAGTAAAATAAATATATATAATCATTGTTCTTTGACGGTGTATTATAACTCACCATTTGAATATAAAAGAAAAAATAATATGAATGATCCTCCTTTGGTGAGTAGACAGTACACGAACATAGTTGTAATGATTAGATATAATTTTAGATTGAAATGCTCAAATACTTATAGTTAATACTGTTTCTACAACCTTCTTTTAGTGCTTGTTCTATCACTAATTGGCATAGAGGATCCCGAATATAGAGCCACTGTCAATTGAAATGTAGCATGAGTAATGTAGATTACACTATTTACAATAATTATGTTTACTGTATCTGAAAATGTTGGTAAAATGAAAATATACTTACCATTGGTAGGTATAAAATAAAGTGGTATGCATTCTCCTCTGATCAAATTGGAATTCAGTTGCAATGAATCAAATGTTGTAGTAGAACATAGTTGATGGCCCTCCATGGTTGATTTTCCTATGAAGTTAGGAACCTGTAAATCAATAAGTAAGTTTGTGGAATGTTTTCAAGGAAATAAAATACTGTTGTAACAATTTTTCATTATCTCATAGGAAGTATCCTTTGCAACCATGCATCTCTCGATGCTAACGGTGTCTGCATATTTGTTTTCTTGTCTTTATGTTGAATTTTCATGTTTTAAAATACAACCAAAAGATGTTTATGGATACGTAGATTAAATTTATAACATACTGATAAGACAAATGATGGAAAATTCATGTTTGAATTATAGTTATTGAAACTTATACATTTTTTGCAATGAACCACACTTTTACCGACATCAATGAATCATATAAAGATTACATAGAAAATATAAATTCAAATATTCAATTTAAACGTCACATAATTCATGAAAAGGAACTCATAGATAAGAACTGCATAGTTATTTCACTGATTGACTCTTATACCAAAGTTATAACAACATCAAAGAAATAGAAACATCAAAATAAGAGATATATATATTAGAAGGATGCAAGACCGGGACTGAAATCTCGAATAATTGATCAATCTCTGTAGTTAAGAAGTAAACGGTATCCATAGATAAGCAGTGTATACTTATTGTATGCATACATGGATTGCAGTTCTATACTGAGGTGAAAAATTAGGCCAAATAGAGGTGGAATATATTACTGGAATATTTCATTCGAATATCATATCGTAGAATGGAGGAATATGAGCATATATTCATTGATGAGAGCTCGCATCGAGAGAAACTAAACCTGGAGATTGCAATACCGACGACCAAGGAAAGATAATGAGTAATGTTAGGTATACCTTTGTCGAATCCACCAGGTAGGCAGATACCCTAATATGGAGGTAACGGTAGACACGTCGCCGAGAACCGAATGCTGTCATAGGAGTTGCGACTGGAAACAGAATAATGTGTCGTAGATATTTGACGTAGGAACTCGGTTAGCTCGAAACCCTAAATAGATTTGTAAGAGGGTAGAGCATGCGACTGGGAATACCAGATGCCATCAAAAGTGTTGTGAATGAAGTGCGGAAGAATGCAGAAGGTATCCAGAATGTCGATGAACATTGATAGCTATGAAACCCTATTTTAGAGGGATTGGGGCGGAGAGCACGTAGGGGGTATTCGATGGTATGTGCAAGGATTGAAGGAAAAGTCGGGGGAAAATGAATTGGTGGGTTACGTGGAAGAAGGAGAGTGTGACTTGTAGGGTAGGAAGAATCCAACATTAGTATTGATAATTGATTTTAGATTAATAGGAACTTCTCTGACCTCTTCATTCAGTATTGAATATTATCTTGAATCATTTATCCATATTTCACAGTTGTTGTAGTTTTAGATGATATTATGTACAACCTCTTATACCTCTACTAATAATTTAATTTCTCTTGAATAATATTATTAATCATAACATAGCTAGGATAATACAAGTTTCATAGTTCATGTAAAATATAAGTTCACCACTTTTCCATCATTTTTTTTTAAAGATCATGTTTATCTACATTTTCTAATCTTCATGTAGAATTATTCTCTAATTGGATCCCTTAAATTTACAACTGAAATCCTCAAATAATTTCTCTTTGAAGAAGTACGATCACCCAAAATCAATTAATTTTGATCATGAGATCATATTCATATTGATATCCCTGTTCAGTTATAGTTTATAATCTACAAAATTATTCTTTAGATTGAAACTAAAAACATAAAAAAACATTTGAAAAGATCTTATTTTTTCTTTTCATTGAGTCGTGATAAGAATGATGCAGTTGTGTGAGCTCCTAACATATTGATTTTTTATGGAGATAACATATTTTTAATGGAGGAAAATTATAATGTGTTTCATAACACTATTAGAGTTCAATGATTAAGAAATCCATTAATTTAGTTTTACTAAATGTGGTGGATGATCTATTCCTAGTTCTAAAGCACTTTTCATATTCAATCTCACTACCCTCATCTCTTACAAATTCAATGAGTGTCTGAGAATCACCCAATCTCACTTAGTTATATTCACCATGAATAGTAATCATGAATAAAATAAAAAATTGTTGAACATTATCTTCCATCAAAGTTGCAGGATTACAGGGAAATGATTTTTCCTCCAAAAACTGACTCCTATATTGAGAATAAAATTTGTGAACTGAAATTATAAATCCTTATAAATTTACATTATACCCTATCATCATCTCCAAGATGAATCTTTGAGTTTTAGTAGGTGGCATTGATAAATTCTTGTTCAAACAATATTCAAATATACATCAACATATTTGATATTATACATTAATATATTGTTGAATAATTCCAAAACATCCTCTTAAATCTCATTAATACATATTCTATCATCCCTTCACACTCTGTCTCATTCTCCACAAAATTTTGAAACACTGAACAATAATTATGGTTCATGCTCAATGGATCATCATCCACTATTCGAGCTATGTTCAAAATCAATTTTTTTCTTTTAAAACCCATGTATTTTATTTCTACTACCTTATTATTTTAAAATGACATTATAATCATTGGCCTTGAAATGTTTTATATTTATCATGGATATATTTTTCAGTATGGTTCAAATACATATGAAATTTCATGACTAAATTCAACTGGGATCATATTAGTTCATTTCAAAAATGTTATTAACTATACTATATTTTTTATAAACCCTAATCCCCATTTATTCAAGACAATATAATATTCAATGATTCAAAATTATATATAATGTTATTATTTTTTATATATGAAGGAGTTTTAAATTCATCACATTTTCTATTCATTATTAGCAGATACTAATATTTTATTAAGAGATGCCTCATTTAAAAAATATTTTGAGCTGTGAGAAAAAATAATATTTCAATTATTCTATGATGAATTCGAATAACTCTCTTATAGAGTTTCCCACATGAAATGACTTACAATGCGGTATATAATTATCCTTTGTGCCACTAAAACCTCCAATTTCTCCAATTTCATGTTTGAAAATAAAATAAACGATCACCAATCTATAATTTAACATCATCATAAAAATAAATTATAAAAAAATTTGAAACATTATAGTTGAAAATCTATGGATTTTCCAATTAAAAAAATTGAATTATAAATTTATTCTATGAATAATAATATCCAATATATACAAGCAACACAAATATTTAAAACACAACATTAATGTCACATAAGAATTTTATTTAAAATTAAAATAAAGATCCATCAAAAACTTGTTGTTAAATTAAATTGAAATCAAGATAGAAAACATTTTAACAAATAAGAAAAGGAGAAATAATTATTTTCAAAACATATATTGAATGATATATAATTTCAACAAAAACAAATATGATTGAAAATACTAATAATTAAAGATCATGTTTTCATTAAAAAAACTTATTTTTATAAAAATTATTTTGAAATTGTGAATTCAAAATTATCAAACTTAAATTCCCATGGAGGGATTTTATTTCATGTCCCCACGTAATCAATCAATCAATTGATTAGAATTTAATCTATTATAAAACATGATAGAGTAATAATTTTATTAAAGTGATATTTTCTATTGTTTTCCCCATGAAATTTCCCTTATTAAACAACTATGAATAATTCTCTAAAAAGAAAATGATTTGGTTAAATTTTAATTGCAGTTTTAAAAATGAGACTGATTTTGATGAATTTTTAATGAAATTAGAAAATAAATTCAAATAATTTTTTTATCTAAACAACTCATTTTCCCAACATGAAAATAATTATATAATTATAAACATTAAATAGATAGAAAATTTTATAAGAGAGATTTATAATATAAAATATTTGATAACTAAATCCCCCTCTAGTTTTAGATTAATTAATATAATGTTTACATGGATTAACTATTCGTTTTATAGACCATTGTAAATGTCTTGATTTGGAGTTTTAAATATGATTTTAGAGATTAAGAACAATTATTCTCTTAAAATGGTTTCCTAATATTTTTATAAAAGCTTGTTGTTTTAGGATAGTAAAGTTAATGACTTCATAATATTATATCATTAGGGAAATAAAATATTCTAATCACTCAATGTATTAAAATAGTCGAAAAATTAAAAAATACGAACTGAAAATCACATAAAATAAAAATTTATTCTTGAGAAATAAGTATTCTTGAAAAGTAATATTTTAATTTAAATGAATAATATATTTAATAATTGTTCAAACTCAATGATACAATTATTTTGAGCACTAAATAATATCAACATTATCTCTAATGTTGTTCATTTTGATAGGAAAATCATTTAAAATTGTGAACTTCAAAAGAACTGTAAAAAAATAATATGGTAAAAAATGTTTTATAGAAAACAATTCACCAATTGAATTATTCTAAAAATTAAATTAATATTCCATTAATGAATTAAAATAATAGATGTATACATTTTGAAATTAGTATATTTATTTGTTTGAAAACATTCTGGGAATATTTTATTTTTAGATTAAGGATCAAGTTTAAAACATAATTTCAAAATGACATCCAAACTCTTCAAGTGACATAATTTTTTAAAGGGATAATAATAGATTACAAAACAATTTGTATCTTATTTTAAATAGGTATATAAAATAAAAAAAATAAATTCTTGAATTTTAGAATTTAATAAGTATAGAAATTAAAAAATTATTATACATGAACATAACCCACACCCAATTGTTATTTTGAAACCATTAATAGAATTTTGAAGCAAATTTAATTTCACTCCGTAGATTAGTGCTAGGGTTCAATGTTGAATTTATCTTGATTTAATGATTATTATATCAGTAAAAAATATTAAATAATACTCATTTAATTTTTTAATTATTAATTTATGATCAGAAAAATGGGACAATATCCTCTAAATTTTTTTAATAACTATTATATTTATTTTTTACATTCAATTACTTGATAAAAAAATTATATACAAAAAATAAAACATAGTCACATTGAACAATGTGGTAATATTATAACATGTGTAATTGAATGACTCAAATACCTGTTAAATGTTTGAGTGCAGTAGTGAACCAATATTTAAATTTTAAAACTGGGGGAACATGCAGAGATGTTAGGTAAAGAAACATATAAATAATGAAGTTGGTTTTTTATTTTAAATAATAGTAAAAATTATTAAAATTTATTGATCTATATATTTCCTGCCATAGAGAAAAAAAAATTAAAAATATTCTTCCAATCATTCATTAAAAAATATCCTTATTAATCAGGGTTTTTGGATTCCTATGATAGAGAAAAAACATATTCACATTGAAATTTTCTAAAGAATATGATGAGTTTTATAGGTAATAAGACTTATAGTGGGAAAATACAATGTCATTATAGTTTTTGAATTCCCTTCACACCACACTTTAACATTAGTGCACTTCTCAAAGAAGTCTCATAGAGCAATTTAAGAAGAAATATAAAAAACCAATTAATTTATTGTCTCCAAACATACTAGAAATTTTCAAAATTAAGAGTGTCCCACATATTATAACATGTGTATATTATTCTCTCCAAATGAAAAAAAATCATTATAATCAACTAATGATGGATTGAAATCAAATTATATAATTAAATAAAATTTTAATATTTTATAATTTTCAGTGAATGAATGTGGAGGATAAGGTGTTCTTAGGGATGTGACATGGTCGATAGATTATTATCTATCATTGTACGCATATTTAATCTACAAAAATAATACATGTGTATGGGTTTTATAAATCATATTATGGAATGGTATTTCAAACTAATCTAAATAATTTTATGTTATTAGAATTAAAATGAGTTTCCTCATTAATGATTCTATTAATTTGTTATTTACATTCATAAATTTTTACTCACATCACAGAAAAAAATTAAAAAATTTTGTCTATGTATGTATTTCATATAAAAACTAAAATACAACATCCATAAATAAAATTCACATAAATGTTCCAGTTTATTTTTTATGAAAATAAATTATAGTTAATCTCTTAAAAAAATTACACTTAACTTGTCCAATATTATTTAAATAAACAAAACCTATTCCAATAATATGTGATACATAATTGAACCTATATATTTATAAAAATTATGTGAATGGATATTAATTAATTAATTTATTTAATATAATTTTATCATACATTTAAAAACAAAATTGTTATTTTTTTGGGGTTTATAGTTTTAATCCTTGATTATGATAGTAAAAATAAAGTTTCAATATTTAAAAAACCACAATTTCAAGTATATTTATCTAAATTTTTGTAAATACGATAGATTTTTGTTTTTTGAAATTTAATAATATTGCGCCAGCGTCTTCCAAACAAAAACAACCTTCTCACAAAAATTCTAAATTTTTAATATTTAATAAGGGTAATTTCTAATATTATGTATATATTATATTTAAATTAAAATTTTTAATTTTCTTAAAAATATTGAAATTATTATTTTTTAATTTTATAAATAATATTTTATAACTCACAATGTTTCTCATCATCATAATTTTTTATATCCATAAATTGATTTTCTCTATTAATTATATTGATAATTGAGATAGATTTTCAATAATTGAATTTCAATGCATTATCATCATAAAACCATTCAGCACATTATCATCCACTAATAGAATCAATTTTTATTATGAATCCCTTTTTTATAAAGTTTCCACATTTCGGATTGTAGTTTTTAAATTATGGATTTCTTGGATTCTTAATATGGGTCAAATATTCCAATCAGAATTAAAATAATTCATTTCTGAATTTGACCATATTAAAGTTCATAAAGGTCACACGTTTATTCATAGAGACACAAATGTTGTGATCAGTTATATACAAATTTCCATCTCATGGAAAAAAATATCCACAAAACATACAATGCATCTCATTTGGTTCTATCGAAGTCCAAAATTGATCCATCTTATTTCATAACATAACTCACAATGTACATAAATTTCCTCAAACAATAGCATAATGTTTCTATATTAGAAATATCACAAAAAAATAAAATCAATTTTCAATATTTGAAAAAAATTCCACAGTATGAGATAATAATATTCATCTTAATCACATAAAAAAGTGATTAAAAATTGACATTTCATTCTAAAAGAGTATTAAATGTTACTGTTTTTTCTTTTTTATTAATATAATATTGATTTATATTTTAATATTTTTTTCATCCCCTAACACATTTTAAAAAATCTATCCTTAATCATAGTTTCATATTGTGATATTTTATCATTTGAACTAAAAAAATTAAATTTCAAATTATTATACTCTCACTGTACAGTTGAATGCTGGGTCAAAACCAATGGACTGTGGTTACGAGTCTAATTTCCATATTGAAACAAATCTACTATAAAATTATTTAAATGATTGAATATGTGAATATTTGTGTAGAATTTAAAATCAATATGTAATAAAGGTGGGATTGTTTGTTGGTGGAGATAATAAATCGACAAACTTCTATTTAGAGATATGATACAATACAAAATATTTTAAGATGAAAATACTATTAAATATTTCGCATAAAAACTTTAATTATTCTAAAGGTGTTAAAAAAATCACAAAAAATCTATCTTAAGAGGGATTATTGGTGTCAACTGGAATATAAACACTAATTATTGTCATCATAATCAATGGGAAGAAGGGTCTCAAAGAAATGTTACAATAATGATATCACAATTTGGTCACACATATATTATTATTAATTTATTAACAAAGAAATACACATATATTTGATTATTCAAATAATAAACTAAATTTGTGAAAAAAAACTATGGAATTCACATCAAATATTATATATATAATTCATGATATATACAAATAGGATTAAATAAGAAAATAACCCAAAATAGTGATATAAAAAAATTATATCATGTACTTATCTATTGAGTTAATGATTTTTTCTATACTTTTTTACTCCCTTAATTTTCTTCATGGTGATATTTAATTTTCCTCCCACTCCTACCATAATACTCTTATGTTTAGTTTTGATTCATTACAAAATATTTCATTTTGTATATATTAACTATGTTTCTATATAATTATATTATGTTGTAATTAAGTGGATTTATACCTTATAAAGAGAAGATTCTATAGACATTTATCACAAAATTAATTATTTAGTAGTTCATCTGGTTTCCCCTCTATAAACAACATGGGAAAATCAACATGTATTTTTATATTTATCTAATTATTCATGATAGTTTTTTTACACTACCATTTTTACTAGAACATCACAAAAAGTATTCGATAGAGAAGATATTTACCGTTTGTTATTTTTCATTCATTCAACACTACTGCAATTTTAATTAAGATCATTAACCACTTTTTCCAACTTCACTCCATCATTTAACTAATTATCTAGAAAAAATTTATTTCTAAAACAATAAGTCCTTACTTTATGTCATGTTATTGTAAATAATTCATTAATTAGAATTTTATTAAATGGATTTAGATACTCTTCATTTCTATGTTCTCATCATCATTCAAAATTCTTCTAAAACCAACTTACTACATTAATCATCTATTACTTATATAAAATCTAAATAATGAAGACCAAAATACATACATAAATTTAATTTTACACTTGATATCATCAAAATTTTATGTTCCATCATTAGTTATCCTCCAATTAAAATAGATATATTCATTAATAAAATGATTTAAAATGTATAAAATATAGTAATCATATCTTATTTGGAATTTTCATGGAGTCCGGTAGAAATTATTCGTAAAACACTGAAATGAATCTCATTTTTTGATCTATAATGCCACACAATTTCATGAGCATCTCACCTTACACTAGTGGGTTTTTACTATTGGTGAGGGTCATCGGGATATAATGGGAGTATTATTTCACTGGTATAAGCTAAATTTCCATGTATGAAATTCGAATAGTGACACTAAGTATACAATAATGAATTAAAGAATATATAATAAGAGTGTAATTTTAAATATAATACATTAAAACATTTAATAAAAAATAAAATTCCATTCACATTAATGAATAATAATAAAATGATCCCAACACACAGTTGATTAATGTATCAGACAAATGTTACTATGAAAAAATTTCTTTAGGTATCCAGAATGATTTCAACACATTAATGACTATAACTTCTTAATAATATTGATTACTAACCCACTATTTAGGCCTTTCCTGTCTCTAGATTCATGGTCATAAAATCTCGATGTGAAACATAAATAAAAAATATTGTGTCTTTATGAAGACTAGTATCATACAAAAAATGGTCCTTAACATTTGATCATATAGTATACTAGTGACTTCCCTGATGTTTAGAAAGAGTGTAGATAACAAAACAAATCACAAAATTGAAACATACTTATCACATCGATAGAGAGTATCTATACCATATACTTCTCCATATAGGATGGAATATCTACCATCCATAGATATTATCTCTACAATCATGTCATTTAAATATTGAATGAAAATGATGACACACCATATCAAGTAGAACATAAATTATAGTTATCAAACCCTATAAAAAAGGCACAAAATATGATCATCATCAATAAGAGTGATCTTAGGGTTGTATAATCATACCAAAAAATTTCCATGAACTTTTATAAACATTCCCAGATGTTATTGATAACCATAATTATCTATAACTAGATTTTAATTAGAAGGGCCACCATTATATTCTAATGTCATGAGACCAAAACATATAAACACATAAATTATCCAATAATTATAGTTATTTTATTGGGGTTAAAGATCTGTAACAGCAAAATGGTATGAAAAATAAAACATTCCCATGAAAATATGCTTCTAAAATGGTTATATGTATAAACAGTGTACATATGAAAAAACTCAGAAATCATGTTCATATTCTATCAATGACCAATAATTCCCTCATTATGAAATAGCACAAACATTATATCCAATTGAGGCATCTTTAATATGATTTTTTATTCTAAGGGGAAGAAGATTGAGTTGATCTAGTTTAAGATCGAAGACCCCAGATTTGAATAATGGGATCATAATGATGTTCATGAATCAAACCGAGATGATAGAAAAAGAGGAGAGTGAAGACAACTGAAAAATGTGACTTCATGGGCAATGGGGGTTGATAACGTCTTGATTGAATTATAAAAAATGGTAGGGTCTAGAGTATCATCAATGTGATAAAACATGAAAATGTTTAGTAGGTCCTAAATGGACCCTACTGATAACTGATGGTCTCCACTTATTTTTTTAGATTAAATTGGGTAGAATATCATCAACCTAGAAAACTCAATGACTTGATAGTTGGATCTGTAGTGTTTTTATAGTTGTAATAGACTCCAAAAGTGATCTGGTGGCACTACAGTTGGTTTTCCAGCTACAAAGATCCCATCAGTCCTTCCAAAAAAATTTATATCATACATAAAACACCTAAACCATCATAAAAACATAAAAATATATTTAAATTATATGTAAAATATTAAATGTCTCATGACAGAAATTTATGATTTCATAATTCACCTAGTCTCATGACTTATTTCCCATGAGTAGTATCTGAAGTTGTTTTCATGAACAACTCTGGTCACTAAACTTTTATTTTTTTCCTTTCCATCCTATGTATCTTAAAAAATCAATATATAGTAAAAAATAAACTAGATGAAAAATATTCCATTAAAACCCTACTATGATTGGTCAAAAAATCATATATACCACTCGATGAAAAATTCATCATTTTCAAACTCATCATCATGACAGATGATCAACTGGAAATTATGAAATAAATAATTGTCCAATGACCCAATTCATTCATTTATTTCAAATCTAAAAAAATAAAATTATTCCAACTTACCTTATTTCCCCAAAAAATATTCCCCAATTGAAACAACATCCAAAAGAAAACATTTTCTCCCATACTATACTCCAAATGAAATATCCTCTTGTTTGAGTATGATATTTTTCTATTTTGAATCATAAAAAATCCCCTCCAATTTATATTCTCTATGAATAAGATATGTCATTCAATAATGTGTATGTAACGTCCTAGTTTTGGGTGCCAGTCAACGGGTGCCCCAAACCCAGTTCGTCAGATGGCCTCAAGCGCACTTCCCCAAACACTAGAGGCTGCCGACTAGCAGCGAGGGCCCATGTCTGATAGTGGGGAAACTATTCCCTCATTTTCCAATGTGTAGCGCAGTGGAATAAAATAAAAAGCAAACAATAATAGCGGAATCAATAAACCATACACATTTAATATAACAACTGTAGTAAAAGATAACCAACCAGTTATATAGATGTGATGCCACATGTCTCAATTTCTAAGAAAACATCCAGAACATGTTACATAGCAGTACAATACAATGCAGAGTACAACATAGCAAAACAAAAGAGCTAGTAACATCATGAGCCTAAGCCCAGTCCTATGCTCCCCTACTCCTCATCAGCAATCAAGTACCTGTATAAGGACCCTTTCCTTTATCTACACCTTCAGAAACATAATCTGTTTGGGCCGAAAATAATGAACCAAACAGGGTGTGATAAATGAATCCTAGTAGGCACCCACCAAAGGCCTGTGTACAACTGTATGAAAGAATCCAAAAATAGTGTGCAGTAGTAAAATGCAATAAATTAAGCAGTACTGAAAGTAACTAACTTTACGAGTTATATTTCCATTTTAATACTCATTTTATCTTTTATTTAAATTATAACCACAGTGAATATTCTAAGTAAATAGACAATGTCCTTAGACATGTGAACCCTTATTCTCAGGTAAAGAGAATCCAAATAGAAGAATCTGCCCTCAGGCATACAGATATTGGCCACGGGTATAAGAAGTGTCGCCCACAGGCACTGAATCAACTGCCCACAGGCACTGAATAAGTTTCCCACAAGCTAAATAGTACAATGCCCACAGGCTAATCACAACACTACCCTCAGGTTAAACAGGTAACCGGGACATTCCCAACATGTAACCAATAGTACAAAAGCAATTCCCCTCATGGAAATTCTATAATCATTACTTTAAAGGTATACATTCATGTATCCTAGAAAAAACGGCTAAACAGAGGAATGCATGCCCGAGGTGGTCCTGGATCCAATCATCGATCCCAAACATTAGTTTAATTATCATAATTAATTACCTTTCCAGATATAGGTATTTAAAATAGCCATGGACCCAGCCACAGGACACCCCAACATGGGTTCGTGACACAACTGTACACAGAAACACATAGTAGTTGGAATATAAACACCAAGCCACCTACCTTTAACACCAATGAACGATATACGTGAATGTCGATTTCAGAAACGCCCCAAAACATCATAGATATGAGGTAAAATAATTCTCATTCAAATTCATTTAACTTCCATTAGAGGAAGAATTGGCAGGAACTACGCAAGGAGATGATAGGGCTTACCCGTGCGGTTCGAGGGAGATCGATGGTGTAGAAAACGGATTCCCGATGTGCACTCGACGGATCCCCAAATCTCCGACATCCTCTCCCACTCCTTCCTATAGTTATAAGCCTTCTCTATGAACAGGGGAGGCTACTGCCCATTTTATGCGAAATAAACAAAGTACACGGCGTGTACTTCCCATTTTTTAACTATTACTCTAGAAATTTCCTGCCAGTGTGGCACTGTTCATTTACCGACATGACTACACATCGTGTCTTCCAGAGTACACAGTGTGTTCTACCACATAGCAGCCACAACCATACTATTCACCTGCCGACTGACTACATGGTGTGTAAAGGACCAGTACACGATGTGTATTCGGTTTCTACACCCTTCATCACCGACATGGCCACATGCCCCATGTACCCATCCTACATTTCCAAAAGTACACGGAGTGTGGAAAATTAAAAAGCGTGCACTTCTAAAATTTGGGATTTTTACCCATTTTCCTTATTTTATCAAAAATACTTAAGGAAAATATAAATGAAGAAACTCATACCTCAAGAATAAGAACTAGGTTTTTACAAACTTCCCCCCTTAAAAAAAATTCTTCCCTAAATTTCCCTTCTAATGGTGGTGAAGATAATGCTCAGAACAGCTCTGGCCACTGAGCACGTACGTCAGTCCCCCATTCCCAGGTTTCATCCTGCACTCAACCATGCTTCCATAGCACCCATACGAGAGGAAATGACCGGCCTCAGAGAACCTTCGTGCATCTATAAACGATACGAATTGGATAAACCTCGAAGGACCCATCATCCTCTAGCTCAACCTCCTCTGGATGAATGATGTGAGACGAGTATGAATGATAGCGGCGCAACTGAGATACATGGAAGACGTCATGCATGGCCCGGTACCTCTATGGTAAATGGAACCGATAAGAAACCAGCCCGAATCTATCCAGAATCTATAATGGTCCCACATACCTCGGTGAATGTTTACACTATCTCTTGATCTGCCTGTGTCCCAACCTCGGCGAAACACGCAAGAAAACCTGATCCTCAACCACGATCTCTAAGGGTCATCTGTGGCGACCATCATAAGAATTATGACAAGACTGCACGGTATCCATCCACTTCTGAATCAACTAGACTTTCTCAGAAGTCTCCTGCCCAAGTCATGGTCCCAGTAAAGCTGCCTCACCTGCCTTTAACCAACACAAAGGTGATCATAATTGCCTACCATATAAATCCTCTTAAGGTTCCATCTCGATAGTTTCCTGAAAACTACTTTTATAAGAATACTCGACTATGGGTATGTGCCTCTCCCAAGAGCCCCCAAAGTCTAGGACACATGCATGCAGCATGTACTCAAACACCTATATCGTTTGCTCTGACTGTTCATCGGTCTGAGGGTGGTAGGCTATGCTCAGAAGCACCTGTGTACCAATTGCCCTATGAAAACTCAGCCAGAAACATGATGTAACGCATGCATCCCTATCTAAAATGATAGAACAAGGAACCCCATGAAGATGTACGATCTCTTGGATATACAACTTCCTGAGCTCGTCAACACCGAAGGTCTCCTTGACCGGGAAAAAGTGAGCTAGCATTGTATGTCTGTCCACAACAACCCACATGGCATCATTGCCTCTAGGTGACCTAGGAAACGAAGTCACGAAGTCCATCGTGACATCATACCATTTCCACTCTGGGATGGGTATCTACTGTAACAGTCCAGCTGGCCTCTGATATTCCACCTTCACCTGCTGACAGGTGGAACACCTCGTAAAAAAACCATCTAACTCTCTCTTCATACCAGGCCACCAGTACTGACGTCTCAAGTCTCGGTACATCTTGGTAACCCTAGGATGAACTTCCCAAGAATAATCATGAAACTCACGCATCATCTCCTCACATATATCCCCCGGAACCCACACTCATCTATGGAAACACATAATTTCATCATCGCCCATTGTCCAACAAGGAGGAGTGTCCTCACTTGCCACTGACTCTTGTAGAACTAGGCCTTCTAGATCAGATAAATATCTCATCCTCACCCTATCCAGGAGGGTAGAAGTAACAGCTAAAGATGAAAGATATGTCCTCCCCTGACTGTCATGCACCTCCAGATGCATCTCAGAGAACAAATCCATGAGCTGCGACTCATCACTGGCCTCCTGCACAACTTGTATGTGAGTCTTCCTGCTCAGTGAATTAGCTACTGCATTACCATTACCAGGTGTGTAAGAAAGCTCAAAGTCGAAGGACTGAAGGTATTAAACCCACCTTCGCTTCCTCAGATTCAAGTCATGCTGATTAAAGATATAATTGAGAATTTTGTGGTCGGTGAAAACCACAAAACATTCTACCAACAGATAGTGTCTCTAATAGTGAAACGCATGTACAACTGCAGCCAACTCGAGATCATGCATCAGATAATTCCTATCATGTGACCTCAACTACCATGAACCATATGCAAAAAAATAGATCACCCTGCATCAACACTGCTCACAGACCAATACCTAATGCATAATAGTAAACTGTATAGATCATCCCTTTCTCAGGAAGTATCAGGACTGGTGATGATGTCAACATTCCATTCAGGTCCTGAAAGGCTGTCTCGAAAGCTTCTAACTAAAAAAACCTCAAAAACTTCTTAGTCAGACCCGTCAACATTGCTTCTAAGTGGGATAAGTCATGTATGAAGCGTCTGTAGTAACCATCCAGCCCTAAGAAACTCTGTATCTCAATCACATTCTTAGGATGCTCCCATGAAACTACTACTCTCACATTCTCTGTGTCTACTGCAACTCCATCCTCTGAGATGATATGACCAAGTAAGTGAGTCTAGTCCATCCAAAAGTGGCACTTTGAGAGATTAGCATATATCCGATGCTCTCTCAGTTTACTCAATATGATCTCAAGATGGGTGAGATGGTCGTGTCGAGTGTGAGAGTACACCATAATGTCATCCATGAATATTACCACTAAGTAATCCAGATAAGGATGGAACACACGATTCATCAGATCCATGAGAACTACTGGCACGTTCGTGAGTCCCAACGACATAACCATGTACTCGTACAGACCATATCTGCTCCGAAAAGCTGTAAGCGGTATATCAGATGGTCTCACGCGCAACTGATGATATCCTGACCTCAAGTAAATCTTTGAGAACACTCATGCTCCACAAAGTTGATCAAAAAGACCAGCAATCCTCAGCAAGGCATATCGGTTATTGACCGTCAACTGGTTAATCTTCTGATAATCCACACAAAGTCTGAGGGTACCGTCCACCTTCTTCTCAAAAATGAACTGAGAACCCCAGAGACAAGTACTAGGTCGGATAAAACCCTTTGCCTGTAACTCCTATAACAACCTATTGAGCTCCTACAACTCTGGTGTAGCCATCCTTAAGGAGGAATGTACACCGGTACTGCTACTGGAACAAGATCAATAGTGAAATCCACCTCTCGCTTCAAAGGTAGACCCAAAATTTAATCTGTGAAGACATCCCTGAAACAATCAACCACTGGAGGGAAATACGTCAGACAAGTTCCATGATCATCCAGATATAAACTCGCAATCTGGGTAGTGACTCAACCTCGCCCATGATGCTCTGGTCCATCTCGACTCGCCTGAACAACCCATTCACCCTTGTATAGAAACTGTCCGCCCTCTGGTGACCTGAAACACACCCTATGATGATAGCAGTCTAGAAAGGCTTGAAAGGGAACCAACTAGTCCATCCTAAGAATGACATCATAGCTCGTCATATTTAATACATAGAGGTCCCATAGAAAGTGACACCCTCTAACCTCAAGGGGGAACTCCTTGCACTGACGCACACCAACCGTTCTATTCGCCAATGGAGTGTCTAGCATCATAATAGTAGAATAAGAAGAAACCCAAATCCCAAGGATCTCTACAACGGGCTCATATATGAAACTATGTGTAACACCTTTATCGAAACGTACAGAATATAAGGCAGAAGCTACTAGAATAGTACCTATGACTGTAGAAGGTCCATGATCCTGCTCCTATTGGGTCTGTTGCAGTACATATGCCTACACAGTGCCGCGACCCTGCGACACAGCCTGGATACCCCGAGCTATCCTGCCTAGATCCCTCTGAGATCCTAGTGTCTGGCTACCACGACCACGACCACCATCTCTGTCTGCACACCCCGACGTATTCCAGTTCCCTGATTGGTAAGAAGCCACTGGTCCTACTCCTGAACATAGAGTCCGTACAGAACCCCTATGACTAGCCAATAGTGGAAAAACCCTACAAAAGCATTGCAAATGACCCATCCTGCTGCAAAGCTCGTCACTCCATTAGGTCTCAAGGACACTGTGGTATCTTGTTCCCCTCTCTACCACACTGGTAGCACATGAGCTGGCCACCTGAAGCACTCGTCTGGCTGGTTCTTCCACCCTGAGAGAAATCCATCTGTCTCTTCCTCTTACTAGTAGAAATATTACCAGAAACTGGTGCTGAACCACCCTGACCAACACCACTAGCCTCTCACAGGTTCCTCTCTGTAATCAGCACATGGTTCACAATAGTATGTATTGAAGGCAACCTGAAAACATTCACCAGCCCTCGAATGTCATATCAGATACCATCCTCAAAGCGCATGGCCCTCAACATCTCATCACCCCCCAGAATGGGTGCAAATTACTGAAGCTCAGTGAAGCGAGTAGAATAATCCACCACCGACATAATTCCCTCCTGTAGATTCATGAACTCTCCAGCCCTATCTGCCCTTAGCGTCTCTAGAAAGAAGAAGTAATATAATACTTCCTGAAAATCATCCCACTCCATGTTTCTATGATTCTCTAACTGGGTGGTAAAGTCCCACCACATCTTGGAGGAATCACTAACATATACATTACGAGATTGACCCTCCACCCTAGGGGCGTCTCAAGGTGCTCGAAAATAGTCTGCATCGACCCCAGCCAAGACTCCGCAGCCTGTGGTCTTCCACCCCTTAAAAACCCTAGGCAGATGCTGCTTCTGAAATATACGAGTAAGCTCATCCATAGATATGGCAGCCGACAGTGCTCCCTGAAGGGTCATCATGGACCGCATAAAGCCTTCACGGAACTGCGCCTCCACTCCTGTGTCTGGTATAATGGGTGGCGCCGCATCTGGCACTACGGGAGGATCTACTGGTAGCCCATGGCCTACTATCTATGGATTATAATTATCGCCGCTCTCCTGGTGAACAACGCGTGTTTTTCTCCGCGGCATGACACTATAATGTAAAAACATGCCTTAGATTCAAGATTAACAACGACCAAAATCGAAGAAACCGAATAGGGAACAGGGGGAAGAAGGCATACAAAATTGAAAAAACAAGACTACATATCATGTATAATGACTACACGGCATGTACCCGACTCCTCTTCCCCTACCCGGGTCCTTCTACACATCTATGCTACATGACTCCCGTCGAACAAAACTACACGTCGTGTATATCATCTAGAGGGCGTGTATGGTGTAATTTCCAACTTCTCGTGTCGTTTGTGACACGGATGACAACTTGGCTTGACACTACATGGCGTGTTACACCCCCACACAGCGTGTACACAACCCTGTTTCCCTAGCCACATGGATAACACCACACGGTCTGTCCTCGGGCAAGACTACACGGCATGTGCCATAGGTACATGGTGTGTACCAGACGAGATCCACCGACCTGTGTGGTTAGTTACATAGCCGGACACACAACTAATACCACACAGTGTGTACTATATCCACACGGCGTGTACATGAAGGGATTACACCGACCAGTGATGTTAGTTACATGGACAGGTCCCCAGGTCAGACTACTCATCATGCTCATCATTGACACAACGTATACTAGAAAAGATTCCACCGACCCGTGTTTGTTAGTTACACAACCGGACTCTAGTTCAACACTACACAATGTTTACATAAGCTACATGGCATGTTCGCACCAAGATCATCCCTTCCTCGTGTTGCCTCTCACATGGTTTGTGACACAGGAAGAGACTACACGGCGTGTACTCTGGGTACACGATGTGTTCTCTAAAAGATTAATTTTTTCCCGAATAGAAGACCATACACGGTGTGTTGAACATACTACACGGTGTGTATACTGGTTTTTCTTGACATTATGCCTTAGAATCTTCCTCGAACCCCAGAAAACACTACAAAACAACACGTAAGTGTCAAATTCCGATCCGTGAGGGCCCATACCCCCCACGAATCATAGTTTAACATCTTATCTATGATATAACATAATAAACAGTCAATGATCCACCAAATTCCGGTCAATGGGGGCCCATACTCCCCAAAAACCAAAGTTTGGTATCCATTATTTAAACAAGATTATACAATAGTACCCAATCACATAGCAGTTATATATCAAGAAGATATCACAACAACATTCTTTTCTAGAAAAACATCTATCACAATAACATGCGATTTCTAATGCACATATAAAACATTGAAACTATCCATGGAATGTGATTCCTAGAATGTACCAAAATGATGCATGAGATGGAATACCCTCATCTCATCAGGTTATAACTAAATAGAACCCATAGATAAAATATAAATAGCACAATCACAAGTGCGTCACCCAACAGTGAAATCAAATCAACTGTAAAATTTGCAAAATCAAAAGAAGTGAAAAAATATATGAGGTAGACTGGATTTTACCTATACATGGGTTATCTACGCTCAGGCCTAACTTATTACCAACTACAATTTCTATCCTATCACTGACTATGGCTCCAAATAGTAAGTCAAATAAAAAAACTTTCCTATGATACCGCATTGTAACGTCCCAGTTCCGGGTGCCACTCAACGGGTGCCCCGAACCCGGTTCGTCACATGACCTCAAGCGCATTTCCGTAAACGCCAGAGGCTGCCGACTAACAGTGAGGGCCCAGGTCTGATAGTGGGGAAACTATGCCCTCATTTGTCAATGTGTAGCACAACGGGGTATAATAAAAAGCATACAACAACAGAGGAATCGTTAAACAATACACATTTAATATAACAACTACCGTAAAAGATAACAACCAGTTATATAGATTTGATGAAACATGTCTAAAGTTCTAAAAAAATAACCAGAACACATTACATAGTAATACAATACAATTTAGAGTACAACACAAGAAAACAAAAAAGCTAGTAGCATCGGGAGCCTAAGCCCGGTCCCATGCTCCCCTACTCCTCAGCACCAATCAAGTACCTGTATAAGGACCCTTTCCCTTATCTACCCCTGCAGAAACATAATCTTTTTAGGTCGAAAAGCGTGACCCAAATAGGGTGTGAGAAATGATTCCTAGTAGGCACCCACCAAAGGCCCATGCCCAACTATGTGAAAGCATGCAACAACAGTGTGTAGTAGTAAAATTCTATAAAGTAAGGAGTACTGAAATTAACTAACTTAACCAGTTATATTCCCATTTTAATAGTCATTTAATCCTTTGTTTAAATTATCACCATAATGAGTATTCTATGTAAACAACCAATGTCCTCCAACATGTGAATGTCTACCCTCAGGTAAAGCAAATCCAAACACAGTCATTTACCCTTAGGCATACGAATATTGCCCACGAGTGTAAGAAGTGTCGCCCACAGGCACAGAGTCAACTACCATAGGCACAGAAGAAGTTTCCCATAGGCTAAATAGTACAATGACCACATGCTAATCACAAATCTTCCCTATGGCTAAGAAATTAACTGGGCCATTCCAAACACGTAACCAACAATACATAAGAAATTCCTTTCAAGGCAATTCTGCAATCATTACTTTAAATTCATACCCTCAAGTATCTTGGCCAAACAGCTTAACAATGGAACTCACCCCCGGGGTGGTCCTAGATCCAAGCAACGATCCCAAACAGCAGTTTAATTATCAAAATTAACTACCTATTCATCTCTATGTTTTTAAAATAGCCATGGCCTCATCTACACGACACCCCAATATGGGTTTGTGACACAATGGTACACAGAAATTCATATCAGTTGGAATACAATCACCAAGCCACCATCCTTTATCACCAACGAATGATATATGCAAACATCAATTTCAGAAATGCCCAAAAAAGTAGTAGATCTAAGGTAAAATAATTTTCTTTCAACCTTAAATAACATCTATTAGAGGAAGAATTGGTAGTAACTACGTAAGGAGATTAGAGGGTTTACCCGTGCGGTTCCAGGGAGATCGACAGTGCAGAAAACAGATTCCCGACATGTTCTCGGTGGATATCCAAAGTTCCGGCCTCCTCTCCCTCTCCTTCCTTCAATTCTAAGCCTTCCCAATGAACAGGGGAGGCTACATCCCATTTTAATATAAAAAAACAATGTACACGGCATGTATTTCCAAGTACATGGCGTGTACTTCCCATTTTTTAACTGTTCCTCTGGCGGTTTCCCACCAGTGTTGCACTGTTCATTTTCCGACATGACTACATGGAATGTATTCTTGAGTACATGGCATGTTTTTCCGCACAGCTTGCCACAACGTTACTATTCGCATGCGGACTGACTACACGGTGTGTAAAGTACCACTACACGGTATGTAGTCGGTTTCTACACCCTTCATCACTGACATGGACACACACCCCGTGTACTATTCCCACATGGATAAAAGTACAGGGTGTGTGGAAAAGTACATGTCATGTACTTCAAAAATTTGGGATTTTCCCCCATTTTCCTTATTTTGTAAAAAATACTTAAGGAAATGAGAAAAGAAGAAACCCGTACCTCAAGAATAATATACGAGTTCTTACAGTGTCAGAAAAAAAAAATATTCACACACATAATTATAGTATAATGATGGATGAAATGATCAACCATATAGAATCTCAAATTTGAAATCTAGAACTATAGGCTAGAAAAATTGTTATATGTAAACACCATTATATCTATGTGAATATCAAAATATACAATAGAATATTTATGAAGTGATTATTGTATGTCCCCAAATATCCCACTAATTATCTCTAAAATCACTTATATTTGTGGTTTAAAATCTAGACATAGCTTCAAAAGAATACTTATTTTATTCATTAGTCCATGAAAAAATCATAATTTGATATATGAATCTCTATGAGAATCCATTCATTAATTTTATCCATATTGTCGTATGATCTATGAAGGACAAATCCTTCATATCTCATCAAGAAATATATTCTCCTATATCCCTATGACATGATACACATTATTTTAACCGATCCACTACCACTGACTCAGTTTTTCGTCTACTTAGGGTATTAGGCTTCATTTTTACAAAGTCCATAGTCACATCATCCCCCATGAACATATGTACATGATGTAGGCAGGGACACAATATAATTATCTTATTCTCTACCATTATAATATAACATTTTGTAAAATGAGATTCAATTCCTAACATTTATCTTTTAATGTTTCTCCACCATAATTACATTCAATGAACATTATACAATTTTGTCAATCCATGGTACACTTCAACATGATATTCCTTGATCATTTATTCCCTCATTGAAAAATGAATCATCCATCAGTCGTGAGATAATAAAATTTCCATATCTTTTTTTGATCGAATAATATATAGTATTATTTTCCTATGACCTATAATAAATCATGATACAATATGGGTCCAAATATGTACTGGACTTCTCCCATTCAACCAAAAATGATGTTGTCACTATCACATCACACGTCGGGTCCAATGATCATTAGTCATTCACTCCACCAAATTATCCATTATATCCATATACATACAACCTAATTTCATTGTCTACTCTTTAACCTCGTACATCTCTCTATTAGTGATTTATATAATTATATTCAATTTAACATTCGTATAATCTATCTTATATTTTAATGTCTAAAATATAAGTCCATTTCACAATAGTATACTCCATTTAAATGTTGAAAAAATGAATGTATTCTACCCAATACCTCTGATGATGAGTCAAGTATCACAGGAAGAAAACATATCATATACCCTTGAGGATAGTTTATTTTAAAACACTCTAACCGAAGAGATTGTGTCACCAAAAAATCAATGAATGGATAATAAAGTCATAATATAGGTTATTAGAATGGTATTTATTCTCAACGGTTCATATATATGTTCAAGATTTTATGAAATAAATTATCATTCTATTCATAAAAGTTCCGAAGACGATTACTGTTGGGTGGTAATACACATCATACCCTACTATATGGTCAAAATATATCGAAATACGAGTATATGTCAACCTATAGTTCAACTCAATGATGGAGTCTTAACACTAGTCAATCAAATAAAACATGAACACCATTCTGTATTCATGATCACATATCTATCTAGAAGAGAAAAGTAAAGGGTGACCATCATGTACTATGCATCAAACCGAATGTAACAACTAATTTTAAAATTGACTATCAGTCATACCCCAAACATAAATTATTCTATCTTATTTATGTCAATACATATTCTTTCATGGAAAAATATATTATCAATAAATTCAACATAATATATCAAATAATTTCACTTAGTTAGTACATTATAAATGAAATTTTATATAAAATGCTAACTATTATCTCACGGTGTATAGCATGTGATTCAAACATCAAGTAATAAATCATAATGTAAGCGACAATAAAAATGATGAAAGAGTCTATATGAGAGTGAATGTTATTTATCATGTGATATATGAACAAATAGGATGAAATATTTCATCCAAAATGAATAATAAGATGCTCATAATGCCCATATGATCACCTAATCACTATCTATGGTATGTCTTCCTCTCTATCCAAATTCATATAGTAGCCAGAGCGTTCATCAATATTGGAAGACCAACAAGTTCTCATCAATGGTTAGAAAAGGTCATCAATACATGATAACAAATTACAATTATTTTATGGTAATCTAGTAAATCATTATATTCTTTATTTAAAGCTGAAGAATTAAATTTTCCTTCTTGGTAGAAAATTCCTGGAGAACCCCAAGTGATTTTTCTTGTTAGAATGAATCCATTATCTTCATGATTATCATGATACAACATGAACACTTTAAACTCATATTTTTTCAATAGATATAGGGGAAATGGTATTTATCATGCACTTTGTAAAAGATTGATCCTATAATCATCTACAATATCTAAGGGAATCACAAATAATTATTCTAGAAAGAAAAATCGATATAGAACTTCCATATGAAGAAACTATGGGTGATTAAATATCTAATACACTAGAAGGATCATTCCCACCAACTTTGATTAAAATATATCCCTTTTATAAGGACCTGGTCCTTATCTACTAGTAATGAATTCTCACTCATCACTAAACATCAACGTATCCCATTTTAGATATATAATTGTTACTTCTCTCAGATATAAATAAATGTATTCATCGTAGATAGACAACCAATATATTATAATGATAAAATTGAACCATTAAAAATATTAAATAATGAATGGAAACACATCTCAAATCCAAAAAACCTCAGTGAGACATTATGGATAGATATAAATATAATCATCTTTACTTTCTAAGGGATTATATATTAATAACAAGACAAAGGAGAACAAAAATATTTTTTATAACCTTGCAACAAAATAATATAGAATAATGGGATATCTCTTTATCAAAAGAAGTAATAGATAGTGTAAATTAAATTATGCTTCTACATTTATTTATTGAATATGCCACTCTAGAATCAAAAAATCCTAACCAAGTATTTATACCCTATCATGAACTACTCCATGATGCTACGAAGGATCATGAGTCACCCAATTAACCTTTCATTGACTGTTTATTATTTTTGTTATCATTATAAAAATAAATCATGGCCCATAAATATTGAATGTACCCAAAAGATCATCACTAAAGAACCTCTATAGATGAAAATACATTCCACAATGCTGAAAATTGTAGAGAGACACATGGCTCTATTTAATATAATTTCTATTCCCCACAAAGATAACTCGACGTATCTATGTTCCTAACAAGGAATTTTATATCTTGATGTATTCTTATATCAAAATTTAATAATTTCTACACCTTATTTCAAACTATAATATACAAAAAGTATCATCATGGTGAATCATATTGAATAAAAATGCACTTAAATCACCATGTTTTAGAGATATGTGTTCTCCGAATAACGATCCCAATTAAGCACACAAAGGATGATCTCCTTGAACAAGTGGAATTTAATGTTCACCCTCATAAGTTATTCATGTATATCATCTAGAAAAATTACATCCTAGAACAATCTATTGACACCCTAAAACATGTTTGATGCATTCATAACCATTAAATCCAAAAGGATCTCCACATAATTGAAAATTCTATAAGTGTGTTGCAATGATTTTTGTTTATATTAGGGAATATAATGCCCAGGAAAGATAAAGGATTATAGGTATGGAATTTATGATCCTAGTCATCCATCATCGACCCACTCATGTGGGATCCACTATCTTAAATATAATCATTCCATAAGACTTTTATAGGGATTGGTTTAATATAATGATCTATAGGTGAATCCAAGAGATCATAAACAATATCATTCTCTAATAAGGAAGTTTATTTGAATATATATATATATGAATGTGCCAAAATTATATACCAAATTTTACACAAAGATAACATCTAATCTAATATTATTGATAACATAATTCAGGACTATGTATGAAGTTCCAATATGGTTCAACCTAAGAAGAAACCCATAAAAACTAGGCATAACCCGAATAGTATGACCATGAACAAGTACATGTATATGGAACCTTTAAGTTAAGCCATAACTATATATATTAACCAATAAATATTATAAAAATTAGAAAATAATAGAATATATGATAAAATTCTACAAGAGAACATAAATCATTTACAGCATGCGTTTTATTTATTTGGGATTCATTTAAGGATGAAATATCTATATTAATTATGATCATGTCTTATATTATAGGATACATTAACACACACTGAATCCCACAAATCATCATAAAAAAATGTAAATCCCCAAATGTTATGTAAATATAATATAACTTCATAATTAAACAGAATCAATTCCCACTTTCATAGAAACTCATAGGCCCACTATACTGTGTTGATTAAGAAAAAACATAGTTCCCATTTTAGAGCCCGAATATCACTGTTTCATATCTACCATATCCCAAATATAGTAAATGAAAAGAGACATGTTAGTGAACTATCTACTCTGATTTTATTTTTTAACAACCCATCTCGAATCACAAGGTTCGTGCCACAATTCTACATTTCTTCATGCACACATACCAATAAGCAAGTTGTTACTAATTGGTGGTGGGGAAAAATGGTGATATTTTCGGGAGGATGTTTCATTTATATCAGGTAAAAATCATAATATATAATTGGTGAGATAAAAAAATTACTTTTAATGAAGACATGAATAATACATCATAGTATATGTATACACATATGGTACCAACCCTTGAAATAGAAAAATGACTTTCAAGTCACAGAAACCATAACTAAGGAAATGATCTCCAAAGATAGTGGATACATGTATTCTATACAATTACATAATAAATACCACCAAATATATAAAACATGAATTCCAAAATTACACATATGATTCCACCAACTAATCTTGTTAAAATGCACACTATAGAGACATTTCCCCTAATCAAATCTGTTTTTCATGAAATTTACATGCACGACGATATGTTCTAGTATACTAAAACATGAAATTAAATGTAAATAAAAACACGATGTAAGATATATGTATATTAACAAATCACAAAATATGTGTTGGGACATTATAGAGTTGATATACTTGTTTCGACTCCATGGAGTAGAACCATTATGTATCCACTTAAAATATTATTACCTCATGGGATATCGCCAAAAGACATTTAACACATCCCAGTAGAAGGTTTCATTGCACACATGACATGAAATCTAGATGTTCCAATGATAATAATTTCTTTCGGTTACTATAGAGGAACCAAGATTCTATAAATGTTGTTCCATGTAAGAATAAACCATTTTGGGAAACCCAATGCATCTTGAAGTTCATTTTTTCTCAAATGTCACCGATGAATGGTATCCTCCCATAATGATCTCTTGACACGATATGTTTAAAAGAAAGGAAATTTAATTTATCAAAAAAGGTTATTTATACACCAATATGACTCTAATTTCATCAATAGATAGATCATCACCACCACACAAATTTCTGGATATAAATCCATAACTCAGTCTGTCAACTCTCTCATTCACAAACTCCACTTTCAAAAACATAACGCAATAAAGATCCATCATAGAACCCCACTGGAAGGGATCTTTTTCCACTCACCTCACATGTGACCTAAAATGACTATAAATGGGGTTGATACATCTTAATTAAACATCAAATACAATTCAAAATGGTTGTTTGCAAGATGAATTACCTTCCTAAAACCCTATTCTCCATGTGACTCTAGTTGTTGGTGACAATTATGCTCCCTAAATCAATCAGATAAAGATGTTCAATAAAATATGTATCATGAAACTATACATCTGAGTGAAAAAAATACTATTTATGAAAACATACATTGGGTTTCTTACTCAATTACTCCTTCATCAAAACATTGTTTTATGTATGATGAATTCTCTTCTCCCCTACAACTACTCCAACAAGGTCTACCAAAAAATTAAAATCATGCATGACTGGTATCATAAACCATCATTCCCTTATCATTATAAAGGATAAGATTGTATATTTTACTTTTTAAAATAAAAAATATAATATTAATTTCACATAAAAATTATTAATAGGAACCTTAATGTCAGTACCACATACATCCACTCCTCTATAGAAGTGTTTATACCATTCCCCACCTAGACGCGCATGAGAAATAGATTTGTAAGCCCCAAAGGTGGAATCGTCAATGGAATATTCTAACATTTTCTTTTAGGGAGGTATTATATTAGATCATCCTATCCAAACTATAAATGGACTCCATTTTTGTAGGACCCATGATGTCTAAGGTACATGATGTTAAACTACATATACCAACATCCCAATAAAATGACATTTAACTTCATGAAATCATTCACAATTATAGAGGTTTAAGCATAGACTTACATTATGTGGTGGATATAGGATTACCCAAGTATCGCCATCATAGGATGACATAGACACCCTCATAATTGGACTATAAAACACTATAAAGTAGTATCTATTCATAATACCCACACTATCCCTAGTTGACTCTCAATCCAAAACTCTAGATCCCAACGACGTGACCATAAACTACATAGACTGGTCCTATCACAGGAACGAAAACAGTTCCGCAAAACTATATTGGTTTTTACACCTATATCCAAATAGTGTAATTTAGATAACTTTATGATTTTCATTCATGAATTCTAAAGAAATCAGGGATACCTCCATGAGGTTCACTCCCGACACCACAATAGATAAAAATCTCTATGTTCTACTGTTGTGTGATAAAATCTCCTAAGTGTGATCATATTCCCCATTAGAGGAACACTAAAACAAACCATCTATGTGTGATAACATTCCCCAAGGGAATGCACTAAAAACCACCAACCTATAACCATAATATGTCTAAATTATGATCAGCATTTCCCAAAAATATTTAAAACCTATGATCAGTCCATCCCAAAAGATATTAAACTACTGACCAACTAGTCCCAAAAATATGTTAAAATTATCTATAAATGGTACCAACATGACATTAATCATTTTTCACACAAAACATATCAACACAATTCATTAAACATGGGTTGCATGTGGTAACAATCCTTAGATTCCTTATGCTCTTATCATCAACAACGTCGTAATCAATATGGAAAGCCTGTGGTTTCTTACCTAAGATGCCTCCTATGAGGGATTCCTCCTTCCTCAAAAGTGGTAGACAATATGGTTTATTAACATGGTAAATGTCTATAAATTCTTAGATATTACAAACATTATAATCTACTCCAACTATAGGATACATCCCAATCAATAAAAATGGGTGTAATGTATTGGCATACATCTTGATATGGTGCCAACTATATGTATCATTAAAATGACTAAAATCTATTTGAAAAAACTAAAAGAGTAGAAGAGATCCAATTTGGAAACCATGGAAGGAGGAAAATAAATACCATTTTGCAATTTCAATTTAGTATTTAACATCACCATCCATGTTAATAAAGGTCACCCACCTCTGAAATGTGAGAATGTGGGCATAGAATAATATGATGATGCATTCACATAAGGATAATGCCTCAGAAAAAAATGTTGAAACTAATTTCATAATCTTATCATTAAATAGAGATTATATTTTTAATGATGAGATCCATCATATGTTAGTATTACCAGATCTATATATCTGTATACAAAACACTACCAAACATATGGTCAGAAAGGTAAAAATTTATTCTTCTACAACTGGGTCAAGTTAATGTCATTAATAATTCCAGATCAATAAAATATTCATTTTTAATCCTCTACCACCTCATATAAGGAATAATGACATTTTCATTATTGGGAGTTATATAAATAGATGTTTAATTGATGATTTTCTCATTATATATCAATGAAAAAAACTATACCAAAATTATGATGACTCGATACCAACAACTGTGGGGGAAGAGATACAATTATTGTTGTAATCCTATAAAACTATAATCCTCCCATTATATCTGCCTCATACATAACTATTGGTCTCACATGAAAAATATACACTTCAGATATCATCTATATAAGGTAAATCAATTACAACATTTTCTGAATATGAAAAAAATTGGTCATTTTGACTAAGTTTATATCCCACCAATACCTAGGAGCAGTAGCACTGTGTCATCCCTACATCGCATGTGGGTAATACTAGGGTATGTTTCCCCATGTAAGATAAAAAATCAGTTCAAAAGCCACTCTCAATAATTATATGGGATCTTCCTACCCTATGCAGAAGAAGTAGGTGATTTATAAGTCACACCCATGGAATCAACACGTTCAGAGCTACAATGAAGGGATCCTATCTCGCCACTCTAATGAAGAAATCTTTCCTCATAATTTTACGAGTAGGTATACCATAGTAATACTCCAACATAAATGTATATAAACAATCATCACTGATTTTAAATGATATCTATTAACACTTCCATTTATGATGCCTCTTCTATTGCTTTGATATCCATTTTCCCACTTGCACATCCAACATTCCCCTCACCATAGTTAAGAGGGGGCCTATAAATTTTCACATATGATCATGACCCATCCGACCTATTTTTCGGAGTGCTATCACACTCCAAATAATTAGTTCCAATAACTACCATCATATGTGATATTGTGAGGAATAATTTCATTATGCCCCCACCACAAACTTCTGTAAACATACACATATGTTCTTCCTTGGACATAATTATTCCTTACATAAATGATCTATCTTGGGGTAGCAGAACATACTATTTCAATAGAGTAAATGTCTATAGTGTTGGACACCACATATGATTGTGGAATTCAATTTATTTTTCCCAGATCAATCTTGGTGAAATTTCACATCATCAAGTAAAAACCATAGAACATTTCATTTCAGTATTAGTCTCTTAGAATCTTAGATAATGGATGACTATATGTTGGTTAATTCATCATTACTACAATAATGGATGAAATAGTCCCAATAATTTTTTCTATCTATTCATGATTCCATGGACCATAAAATCCTCACATCCTTCTAAATTTATCTACTATTAGGGGATAATCAGGACACATCCCAAGGACTCTTAGTGAAAAATCCTATTATTCTATAAACATCCCCCCTATATATATCAATTCCAGAATTGAGAGAGTCATTGGGGTCTAGGATGATCCTTTAAATGTGGTAAAAGAACAGATTAGACTTTTAAATATTTCACCACTCTTGATGATGAAGTTCTTTTCCCCACCCAATCATATGTAAACATGATATCGATGTAGGCCCCACCTCTAAATTAAATAAAAAAAATTAAAAGGATGGATGGAATAAAGGATGACCTGTACACTATAAAATCAACAAAAAATCATATTTTCCCCACTATCATCACATATTTACCTAACAAACCAATGGGGTATCTTCCGATTCGAATCAATATCATAAAAATGTAATGAACATGAGGAAATATAAAGGATTCTAGACATTGATTATCTATTCACTTCATTCCACCCACCTACAACCCTAAATAAAATCTCCCAGAATCCCTCACTAATGAAAATGAAACATGAATATGCAAAAATATTTTTCAAATTCTACACTTACTTACCAAATTTTGGTAGATTTATCCAACAATCCATAAAAATATTTATTTTATCCATAAGAAGTGCCTGACTGTTGAAATCCTAGTTCTGCTAGTATCATAGAACATTGAATAATAATGATATTCTCGTAATTTTCAAAATAAATTCATCAAGATCCTCACTAATCTTCAACAGATCATTGACAAGGCATCCAAATATGAATAGATCAAAGATCAAGGAAATTATACTGCACTTTATTTCATATATATCTATAGGAACAAAGAGAAAATATGTACAATGAACAAATTGAAGGTGAACGTAATTATATAAATATATTTATGTTGAATTTCATAATAATATACCCTATTGGATGCCAGATAATCATCACCACCAATAATAGACATGACATTTCAAATTTTGCATAAGGAGTAGAATAGTACCAGGTGTATCTGATGACTGGTTCTTATAGTCATTAAAAAATACTGTTTATTAGCATTTAGATTCCCCTAATGAGATATTTCCACCTTCATTTGAATATCTTAAAATGTTAATGGTCTTGGTCTTCCCATTGGTCTATCTGAGGGAGTACAATAAAAAGAATCAGCATCCAGTAATACAACTTTTCACAAAGAGCTCAAAATATGCCAAAGTCATACAATAGAGTTGATATCAAAGATGTTACTTTTCCATGATAGTATACAAAGTAACCATTTATATCCCTTTTTTGATAACCAATTAATATTTTTCTAGAAAGATATATTTTGGTCATGTGGCCCCGTAAATATGATTAGGGTTGAACATTGTGTCCACACAATAAAAATTGAGATATGGGTCACTCAATACCTTTGAGGGGCACACCAATCCATATTGGGATTATGGATTCCCCACAACCTTGTCAAATGATATAATAATATAAATATTGAGAATGAATCCCTACCAAGATGACATGATTTCTGATATAAACAACCACTTGGAGGATTTGGAAATGAGAGTGGTGTAAATTTCACCTTATGGAAAGATGTATCATTCTAAGGTAAATTAGATGTTCCCACCAGCATAATTACAAAATCCAATACATACCCCATTTATTTTTAATTCCATATTTTTCAATAACTGTATCAGATAAACTTTTGATGTGGCCAAATTTTTGAGACATTGAAATAATAAGATGCCACCATGATTTGATGTTTCATCCAAAATATGGATAGACCCACATTCACTTTTAATGAATATTTCCCCAAAATTTTATTCTCCTTGGGATGATCTCAATATGAAATTCCTCTACCACATATGCTCATTTATGTTAAGGAAAACATTCACATATCGATATAAATTCATGTAGATTTCTGTTTAGTGAGTTACTATATTCATCACCCAATGGAATCGACACACATACACCATTGGTATACAACTATCATAGGATTAACTACTAATTGTTTTATACAATATCATGGAAGAACTGGTTACTACCATCATATCAGTGAATTGGGATTTTTTTGGTATGGATATTTTTCTAAATAACATAGTGTATGAAAGATGCCTTGTATTTGATAATGAAAAATTTGTGCACATTTCCCCTTATTTATCCCATGGGAATAAATTTGAAACTAGATACATTCTATATCATTCATTTAGAGGATCTTGATCTGGTTCACCTATAATATCTTTTATCTAATGGTCCCCTCTAGGTGAATCCTCATCTACAATAACCATTCCATGTAGTGTCTCTCCCAGTACAACCACACATGGGGAACTTTTCCCCACACCAAGTTAGGTCTAGTGACCCATGGATCCTTTCATATAAAGGAAAAAATAATATATAATTATTCAAAGAGGAACACGTACTAGGATACTTCATCTTTGCCTAGGAAAATTTATTTTTTAATAAAACAGAATATCATATTCTCTAAGAGTTTGAATAGACTATCCATAAAAACTACTAACATAAGTGTTATATATTTATGCTAACCACAATATTGATGGTAAATACAGTGGTGGAAAAAGTTCAATACAATTTGAGGAATATAGAAGACCAATGACTAGTTGTCTTGAATGATAATCACTCATTCACATTATATCTTTCATTTATGATTGAGGAAATATGAAACTCATTTGGATTTAATATATCCACTATCCACCCAATCCATATCTACATCCAAATAATCCATGTCTCAAAAGAAAATGTGTTGGAAATGAAAGAGAAATTAGAGTCCTACTTCACTACTAAAAACCCATTCACACCATTAGTGAGTTCATGCATTTGATATTTGTAGATTCACCTAAAGTTTCATAGGAAAATTGTTATTATACTAATGAGTATAATGAGTACACATATATGGATGGTTTCTAACATGTATATCTGGATATGATTCTCAGTGATTAGGTTATCCATATGAAGCCCTCACACACCACTAGATGAGGCCTCAAAGAAGAGGAAAAAGTGAACATAAACAACCAAAACGATCAAGACAATGTTTTGGACCATAATGTCTGTGACCGATATATTTGATTACATTATTTATGTAGGGTTCAAATGGACAAACCCTCACAAGATACTCAATTATTTGTGGCTCTATATCTAGATATATATTTTTTTCTATGAGGCTCATCCGTAAAAAATCTATTATTTGACACACATCCATGTCCCATCCTCCACCATTTAGTTTACATTAGTCTAACAACCAAGGGATAGGTGTTTTGATTAGTCATTGTATCCAATAGTAGAGTTTACACACCATTATCAAGGCCTCCAAAACTTATCCAATGTTTTTTGATATAATCTAGTCTATTGAATGACACTATATTGGAAAAAACATTTGACAACAATAATTTATAATTAAATAATTATCTTTTACAACATATGGGCAACAATCATGATCATCAAGGTTTTACTCCTATCATGGGATGTTAATGAGGCACTTATTACATCCGGGCATATCCCCATAATATTTGAAAAAAGTTATATAAACTAAGGGAAACTATATGTAATTAAATAAATATGAAATATGTTGGGAAGTAATTTAATTTTTCACATAAGAATAGGGTGCTACCCTTTAGGGGATCATACACCAGATATAAATTACTACCTAGTTCAATGGAATAGGAATGCACAAAATTCATGTTGATATAGGATCTAAGAGAAATCTCATCCCGACTCAATGTCTCTAAAAAATGAGGCTCCTGAAAGAGTATATGATCCCTGATATAGTAGAAAATTATTAGTATATCAATATCTTTCATATACCTTATGGAAATACTCAGATATAGATCCAATATGGTGAATTAGTGGGATGTAATGTATTAATGGTGGTCTAACATGATATGTCCTATATGTAACTTTTGGGAAGGCCCTAGATCTATATTTATATTGTGCCCCCTATACATTCCAACAGTACCTCAAATACTCCACATATAGTCGAGTGAGGTTACTCTGTGGATATTCATCCGCCTTAAAAACTTGTGAGTCTTGTTACCCGGTTGTAGGGTACTATAAAATGAAATGAAAAAGTTCACGGATGTATATTAATAAGTATATATATAGCATCAAAGGATTATATAAATATAAATTACACTCTTATAATAATTCCACAAAGTATAAATCACAAAAAAACAAATATAGAACAAAATTAAATAATTATTGATAAATAATGAATTGAATAAGTTGTATTTATAGAAGTTATGTAACAAAGACCAATAGAATCAAAACATTACGATTATAATAGTAATGTGAAATTTGTGAATAGTTAAAAATATAATATAATAGTTACCTCTCTAATGAATGTGTATAGAAAATTTTTTTATCTTATAAATGGTAATATAATATAATTATATCTTAGAATATATAAATAAAATGTTTTAAAAATATTCATTAAGTGTTGGTATTTTTTTTTTTAAAAAAATATTTTTTTATTAAATTTTATAATTAATATGATGATTTAAAATATAATTTATTATTTTCAAATAGATTGAATAAATAATATTATGTTGTCTATTATTAAAATATAATGTTATGATACTTTAATTAATATTTCAAATCGTTATGAAATCACTTACAATTTTCGAAATCATTATTTTCCATGTAAATGATGAATTTAAAAAAAATTAATTACTCATATTGAAATTTTTTTTATATAAAATTATGTTTTATTTTAAATAATACTTGTCTAAAAGTGGTTTGGGTTAAATATGGTGATTTCCCTAAAAGATATGAATTTTTTGTGAATAATAAAATATGATAATTCATGATAAATGATATATACATAATTTAAGGAGTCATACATTATATATTTAATATGTAATTAAAAATATATAAAAATATATAATTAATTTATTAATTGTTTTGATAATTTTCAAACTATACATAGTCTTGAGGCAACATAATAAAAAACTAAATAAATAATTTATAAAACACCACTCTCCCCCTATAAAAATTACCACTCACAACCACTGTTCCTCACAACTCTCAACCCTATAAATTTATCCACATTATGATAAAATATATTCCTATGCCCCGAACCTATGTCCATGAGGTTATAAAAGAAATAAAAGTCCAAAACCAATTCCCTTAAAAAGGTTATATGGGAGAAAAACTGAAGAGGTAAAAACCTATTTCATTTTCATAAATTTCCATTTTAATTTCATTTATGTCCTTATTCTCTAATGACCTAAAATTTTCCATGTGACATGTTATCTCTGGTTTCATTTATATTTTGGAATTTTATTCTTCTTGTGTAATAACCCATCTTTATTTCTATTCCATTCTCAATATATTAAAAAAAGGAATACATCGTTTGTGATGTGTTAATTTTCCACACTCAAGGATGATGATTTTCAATTTCAATTAATTTCTTCAATGATGGTCCTACAAAATATTTATGGTATAATAATATTATAACATATGTATTTCATCCAAATTAATTCTCTTGATCAATTATATAAATATGATTTTAATTAATTAACTGAATCTAGTACATTATGATAAAAAACACCAAATTAATATAAATGAATATCATTAACATTTTATAAAATGAATCATCCTATAACATATAACCAAAATAATATATAATACCATTTAATATTCCTTGTCTTAATCAAAAAAATTCAATTCTGGAAACCTATTCTACTTTTACATGATTATCTATACTTGTATAAACGTGAATAGATATTTGAAACCTAGATAATCAATGCTCGGGAATTATAAAATTGTATCCTAGAACTAGTAAAAAAGGACATAAATGAACATAATAAAATTAATGTAAATGAAATAAATATATTAATGATTCAGTGTTATTTTTTTAATGTATTTAATTTGATTCTCAAGAACATTTAGATCAATTGCAGAACTATTTCAATCATAAGGTAAAGGATTCTACTTGAACCACATTTTTTATGTTTGGGTTACATGTTATTTATATTCTCACAAATGTAATTATTCTTTTTTTGGTTATCTATTATAAATTATTTTATTATTTCTGAAAATCATGTGTTCATTTAAATTCTCCCTTCTTTTTTAGGTAATTTTTTAAAGGTTCCTTTCTCAATTTCTTCTGAAAAGAAAGCTGGATTAATGGGAACATTTTTATTTCTATTCCATACTCATTACCACTCCAATACCTATTTAAATATAAAATGTTTTTAAATATAAATAATTTTATCAAGAAAAAATATCTTGGTTCATTTTTAGTTTTATATAAAGATTTATTTATTTTCTATTTTAAAAAATAATTAATATTTTTCTTTAATCCGTATCAAAATGATATATTTCTAAAGTTTCTAAAAGAATAATTTTAAATTTATTGTCATCATGTTGAAATTACATATTCTAATATATTCTTAGTTCTTCTTATTAATTACAATGTATGATTTATATACATTATTAATTGACATGATAATGATATTCCAAATTGATATTACTCTTGACATGATTATGATACACAATTCATTATATGGGTAACACTAATATTTATTTTTTATTTATTATGTATGATTATTTATGTGTCACACATATCATTTATATGTTAGGAAGGGTTCACCCAGATATTTATATAATTCATTAGTTAATGTTTATCCCCATGATAAGAAATTCTCAATTGTCTTGGTGGTTTTCCTTCCATCATTCTTCATCTACAACTATCTTAGTGGTTATCATGGAATAATTTCCATGTGAGAGAGTGTTGGTTATCATCCTCAATACATGTTCCTCTATGTGATATTATCCTTGACTCATGCTTATTTCATGGTTTATTATTCGTCCAAATTATTATGATAAAATGATTACATGATTACATGATATATATTTTATGATTCTATATGTTTATTCATGTTAAATTCCATTTTATGTCATCATTTTATTCCATATAACCCATGTGATATAATTTATTCTTATGTTTATTTCCATACTAGGATTTATAGATCATCCATTTTTTTGATGTATTTACTAGTTATCCTATATGGATTTTAGGGATGAAATAATGTTATGAGATCATTGTAAAGATTAAATAAAATACATTTCATTTGGTTTTATTTTATATTTAATTATTTATCCAACCATCAAAAGATAATAGAATTTATGAACCATAGAATGTATTTTAATGGTTAATTATTCTTATAATCATGTAATAATACATGTAAAATGGTAGGTTAATTATAGTAGGAATCATAGAATGGTCTATTTATTAGTGTAGATTAGGACAAGATGAATTTAGTAAGAACCCTAGGGATAATTATAACACAATGTATAACCTAGAATGAGTTTTAAGGTATCCATATTTATGATATTCATTTTATTTACATGATTTTCCATTCATGATCAATTTTTAATTTTTATTTGTTTATTATCTATGTATTTGTTCCTCATTATTGTACATTCTTCTATAGATAATGGTTGGAAATAGGAGAACCTATGTGAATAATCAATCTGATAGGAAATGTGATGATTTACCTTAAGAAATGAAATAAATAATGGGAACTATTTCTCAAAACATTATAAAAGTACTTGATTAAATGGATCATGATTTTAATAATTACACGAATCCAGTAAAAATTCATTCATATATAATGAAGGTGAATATTTTCATTGATTATTCCACACATTAATGTCCACCCAACGTTATGTGTTCTTATGATATCCTCATCACAAAATAATAGACTTACTCCCTTGAAATTATTTTCATTGTCCTCCAATTCTCACAATGAGAAAAATTATCATCCCAATATATTATCTTGATTGGAAAGATGATAAATGGTGCACAATTATCAATGAAAATATCTCCTAGGAGGAAATTGATTCCATGGAATGGGATGATTTCATAAAAAACACTAAATTTCTCCCCCAAAAACATCATCTTAATACAGAAAGGGAGGTATTGAAATTGAAATAAATGGAAGAAGAATCTATCAGGATGTGAAAGGGAAACATTACAAGGCCCACGTGTTACACGAATGGATTTAAAATGGATAATAAAAGTAAGTTGGATCAGTTATTTAGTGAACTAAACCCATGTTTATTAAAACCATTGTCAATTATTTAGATTTACAGTTATGAAGATAATATTCATTGATCCCACTAATTCAAAATGGTGTTTAGAGTCTCTCAGTGATCTTTGTGATTTTGATGATAAGAAGTATAAAATTGAGTCTTATATGGGATGGTTGATAGATAAATTACATGATAGAATGTAAATAGAAAATCCAACTTTTAAAATTGTGGGATGAAGCATCCTATGTATAGTCTAAAGGGAACTGAGAGATGCGTAAAATGTGAAAGAGATGAGAATATTTTTATTAAATTATAAAGGGATCTGAATAATCCCAAAAATAAGGATGAATAATGGAATTTTTAGATCAATAGTCATCTTGTAGTGTAATGATTCAACTGAAAGGAGCATGGAAATTATCGAAATCATTTCCATAAGAAAAGGGTGGTTGGAGTAAATCCACAACAACCCCTAATATAGCAAGTAGTGACATATTCAATCACTACTTTGGAGTTGGAACCAAATCCAATGTGGTGGTAGGTGCACCAGTTGTTCATTGAAGTATAGTGAATTCACTACTTGATTCTGGTTCTATACATTCATTAATATCTTGCATGTTATGTAGGGATTATCAAACAAATACAAAAAAAATGGAGGTTGAATTAACTATGAGAAGAAAATCTAAATTATATAAATCCTCACCTCTAAATGTTTTTTGATTGAAGCCCATATGATATATTGTATTACATTATTTATTGGATTTTGATGCTATTTTGGGAATGTACTGACTATCATTATAATAATTCAACATCAACTATCAAAAAACCCATATCACTTTTCAAATCCCAAAGCATCCAACAATTCCGTATAGGTGTTAGGTGTAAGATTAAACACCTTCTAAAATATATTTCAAAATATAGATATTTTTTCCTTATGAAAAAGGATTTCATGCTCAAGTTATTAATACCAAATAGTGATTCATCCTTGAAGACCTGCCCATTGCGAGGGATACACAAGTGTGTTCCCATAAGTGTTCCCTAGTCTTCTTACAGACTGATAGGTTGATTTCTCAATTGAACATATTCATGGATCTCTTAATGTGTCAAAGAAAACATATAAAATTGATACTATTGAATTGAAATAATTGAACAATTAGTTATATTGGAATCAATAAAAGATTTTATAGGCCTAGGAGCTTCACAATTGGGTGAACCAATATAATTTTTCAAGAAGAAGATTGGATCAATGCTCCTCTATATCGACTATCATGAGATCAGGGAAATCATGATAAATAACAAGTATCATATTACATATTTAGATTAATGGTACGATAAACTATGTGGGGATAGTTCCTTCCCTAAGGTAGACCTTCAATTAGGATACCACTTTAGGAAAAAAGATATTACCATGACTACCTTTTGAATGATTTATGTATATATGATATCAAATTGGTTCCAGTTACGATCAATAATGATCGAAAAATATAAATAGACTAAATTAATAGGTTCTTTATATATGACCACTATGAATTTATTACAACCATTATCGACTATACTCCAAAATCAAGAAGGATAATGGGACAAATTTTAATACTATGCAGTAGACTCTATAAAGGGATAACAACTATTAAAATTATAGTTTATTTTTTTTCTAGATAGCGGATGTATCAATCTTGGGGCGTGTAATCACCAAAAATGGAATTTCAACAGACACTTCCAAAACTATATGTTAGAAGAGTGGCCTAGGACAATATTTGTACTGGAGATCCACAACATAATAGGTCTAGCCAGTTACTATTGACGACTTATGAGGGATGTTTAACAATTTTCCAGCCCTATATGCATGCTAAACTGGAAGGGTGTAATGTATGTATGGATTCAAAAATGAGAGGAAATATTTATGGATATTAAAAAATATTCTTATCGCTAAACCAATAATCAGAATTATGAAAAGATGAAAGATCTTTAAAGTGTATAATGATACTTAAAATAAAGGATTAAGGTTTTTACAAATGAAAAACGATGAAGTGATTTCCTATGCATCATTGAAGATTAATATTCATAAGAAATACTATCATATGCATGATCTGGAGTTAACAGCTGAGATATTTCAGTTGAATATCTAGTTTCCTTATATATATTGGGGTATGTGTGAGAAATATACTAATCATAAGAGCTTTAAATATATATTGAAGTATAGGGATCTTCATATGCACCCCCGAGGATTATACATCTCATCAAATATAATTTCCAATATATCCTCAACAATATTAGTAAATCAAATACAGTTGCTAAAGCTATATATATAAAAGATCATGCATCATCATCAATGATGAAAATTTAAAAGGATACAATCATATTATCTCATCAAAGGGGGGCCATGGGATTCATTAAGAAGGGGAATGATCATTCATTTCTAAAACAATTTATGAAATGTACCTTGTGGAGAAAATAATGGATTCTCAAAGGAAGGACATCGAAATTTAGAAAATGATTGATGACATCTAACATGGGAAATATTTATTGGTTATGATTGATGCAAACAGAGTCTTATGATTTGAGACGTGACTGTGTGTACCATAGACTTCAGATATAAAGAACGATCCTAATAAGGATTCAAATTTATCATCCACATATACTCCCCAAGGGAGAAATAAGAGATATTGAGATATATGAGAAAATAATTTGTGAAAAAATATAAAAAAAGAATTTTTTAAATATAGATAAAAATGCCTCGTATGTCTGGAAGTGAATGAATAAAAGAAATCATATGAATGGATGATGAAACAATTACGCATACCAACATGGAAACATGAAAACATCACTATGGACATTTTCACTATACTTCTAAATAAAACAATAGGAAACAATGATGTTTGTCTGTTTTTTATAATCATTCAATGAGAAATAACTTTTTTGAAATTCTTGAGGACATCACCCAAGATCAACTTGCACAAATATACCTCATATAAGTAGTAAGTTCAAATGGAGTACCACTAACTACTATTTCCAATTCAGATACAAGATTCACATCCATGTTATGGAGAAGTCTCCAACGTGGAATAAACATGAATCTAAACATTACTACGACATATCATCCCCAAACTAATTTCAATCAGAGTATATGATTCACACACTAGAAGACATGTTGATAGCAAGATCTATAGATTCCAAGGGAGGATAAGACAAACATATACCTCTTGTCAAGTTCTCCAACAACAATTTTATTCAGTAAACAAAAAAATGGATTCATATAAATCTGTTTATAGGAGAGATGTTAAGAAATGTCATTATAGGACGAGTCCAGCAAAAATAATCTGTTATATCCTACTATAGTTAGTGAGATGATTGGAAAGTTGAAAACATTTAAGTAGAACATCAAGGAAACCCAAGGTAAACATAAAATATCTATATAAAAAAATTTACAAGAACTATAGTTTATTGTTGGAGATATTTTATTCCTCCATATATCTCCTTGGAAAATGACCATGAGATATGGGAATAAGGTAATGTTATGTCCCATGTCCATTGAAACCTTTAATATTTTTAATGATGTTGGAGACATGGCCTATAGACTAGAACTTTAACAAATAGTATACCAATTATAAAATGTATTCCATGTATTACTTTGGAAGATATACATATTTTATCCCTCAAATTTGTTGAATTTGGAGGTGGTAAAACAAGGTAAAATCTCTTGTATTAAGAGAAATGAGTGAATATCGTGGAATTTGGAGATGAATTTATACACAAAAGACCACTCTCTAGATAATGTATTATAAAATAACCATATGTACAAATATGAAACATGGGAACTGGTTGAAGTAATAAATGAAAAGTACTCTCACCTGTTTATTTTGTAAAAAAACCAGTGGGAAATTTCATAAGTGGGAAGAATGTAACAACCTTTAATTTTATGAAAATGAATTACCATATTATAATTATTACAAGAAGTATAAATCACAAAAAAACACATATATAACACCAAAAACCATTATAATATATAATGAATGTAATTAGAGGTATTTATAAGAGTTAAAGAACCAATACCTATATAATATTAACATGGTTGGAATAGTAATGTGACCCTTTTGAATAGTACACTAGACAAAAGAACAATAACTTCAATAATAAATTTATATATAAAACTTACACATATTATAAATTAAAATTTCGCATAATTATATCATAGTATTGGTAAATAAATAATTCAACAATTATTAATTAACTGTTGATATTTTTATAAAAAATATATATTTCTTCACAATTTTATAACGAATATATATATTTAGAAAATAATTTTTGTAAAATAGATTCATAAAACAATTTTATTTTTATGATTATAAGATAATTTTATGAGAACCTAATTAAATTTTTCAATGTGTTATAAAATCGTTTATAATTATACAATATATATTTTCCATGTAAATAATTTTTTTTATTAAAAAATATATTTGACATATTTATAAAATTAATTTCATAAAAAGGATTTTATATTTTATTTATACACATCAAATAATGGTTAGGGTGAATTTTTGGGGTTTTTCTAACATAGATGTTTTTTGGTTAATAGTGAAATCCGATAATTTATGATAAAATCTATATACATAATTTATGGGGTCATAGTTGATGTATGGTAGATGTAAGAACAAAATATATAAATATAAACAATTATTTTAATATATATTCTGATAATTATCAAACTATCCACAGTCATGAGACAAAATAATTTACTAATTAATAAAATGATGTGAAAACACCACTCTCCACCACTATAAATACCACCACAAACCACCTCTTCTCCTCAGTCAAATAAAAATTTTAAACTGTCTATATTTTATAAAAATATCTTCTCATTCCGCTTCCTCACATCCAAGATGTTATGGTCTCAACTAAAGGCCAAACGAAATCTCTATAAAGAGGCTCTTAAAGAGAACAACTCACGAGGTAAAAACCTATTTTTTATTTATTTGAATTTTTTTTATTATCCTATCATGTGATTCTATTATCCTAGTAACATGATAAATCTATTATATTTTATATAAATTAATTTTTTTAATAACCCATCATCATTTCTCTTCTCCTCCCTTTTTATTATAAAAATTAAAACAACAACTATGATGTGTTAATTTATCACATTCAAGGACAACTTGTTTTCAATTTCAATTATTCTATTTTGTATTTCCATAAAAATATATTTATAATTAAAATAGATTACATTATATTTATTAGAAACTATGTAATCTTACCAAACCAATATATTTATATGATATTGATTATTAAAACAAAAAAAGTTTAGGATGATCAAAAAATGTCAATGTAATCTAAATAAATATTATTAAATGGATATGAAATTATTTATCCTCCAATATGGATAAAAATTTAAATATTATACCATTTAATATTATATATTTCCATTAATAGGATATATTTTAAAATTTGAAAATATATTCATATTTTAAATGATTTTACGTACATCAATACTAGGGAATAACTTATTAAAACCAAGAAAATGAATGCTCCAAAATGATAAAATAGTATCATATTACACATCATAAGGAACATAATAATACTTAATAAATTTATAATAAATATAATACATTTTATAAAAGGATCCTATTAAATTAATTAGTTAATTTATTTTAATTATATAAGAAATCATTATCATGTTCAAAACTGTTTCAAACATAAGGTAAATGATTCTACCTAAACATCCATTTTATCATCAGTATTCTCTTTCTGTCTCTTTATCCAAATTTAATTATCCATTATTTTTTAAATTACTATAAATTATATTTATATGACCCATAGTTATATATCTAGAAAATTTTATCATTCCTTCTTGGGTAAATTCATGTTTTTGAAATGTTCCCTTCCCAATTCATCTTGATAAGAAAGTCCGATTAAATGAATCTACCCGATTTTCCACCTACTGTACTGTTCACTACATAATAATTTTCAAGAATGAAAAAATATTATGAAATCATTAATTTTATAATAAAAAAATCACTTGGTTCATGTTTGGTTTTATAAAAAAATTTATCCATTTTCCATCCTAAAAAATATGTAACATTTTTCATAAAACTACAATAAAATTATTTAATTATAAGGATTCTTAAACAATATTAATCCTTTTTTATTTTCAGTATAAACTAAAATATCCTTATATATTCCTATTTTCCCTTATTAATGACCATTTATGTTTTCAATCAATTCTTCATGGAAAAAATTATGATATTCCCTTTTAAAATTCCTTTTGACAGGATTATGATACTAAATTAATTCCATGTGTAAAAATTATGTTTATGTACTATTCCTTATGTATAAATCTTTATGCAGAATAAAAAATATTGAACATTTCATAATGGGTGTCCCGTGATATCACTCCAAATCATTGGTGGAATATTTAGTTATATGAGAAATAATGTGTAGTAGTCTTTGTGGTTATCCATGATTATTGCTCCATGTGAAACAGTCTTGGTGGTTATCCAGGACTCATTATCATTAAGAGATGGTATTTGTGGATAGCCTTGACTCGTGTTCCTCTATGTTAAATGATCCATGACATATTCTTATTCCATTTTTTCTGTTACTTACACATTAATATGATTCCATGATTTATTGATAGAATATTATATATGATATTCTTCCATGTATTTATTCATGTTCCATAACCTTTTAAGTCATCATGTTATCCCTTAAAACCCTTGTGCTATAGTTTTCCATATTTTTTTATTCCCATACTTGGATTTTTTGATCATTCATTTTTTCATGTATTTTCTAGGTTATCTATTTCATATTTAAGGGATATAATTAGGTTAGTAGATATTTGCAAAGATTAAATAATGGATATTTTATTTTCGTTTCTACTGTTAAATTATTTATTTAATAATCCAATTACAATAGGCTTTATGATCATTATATTGTTTATTGAAGATCGATTATTGTTAAATTCATGTAATAATATGTGTAAAATGATATGTCCATTATAGTATCAATGAAACCTAGTACATTGACTCCAGAACAATATATCAGGTAGACCTAAAATATAAAATTTTGAAAAATTATATGTCGATTGGAGCACATGATAGTAGACCTGGAAAGTTGTTTCATAGTGCCCAAAAAGAAGGTGTTCTCAAATATTACCTTGTAATCCTACTTTTTTATATTCGCAGTTTGTACTATAAGTCTTTACATCTATAATTATCCTAGAATATATACCCACGATCACTGATCCATGCCATTCCATCATGATTCAAAAAGAATGAGTGGCTTGATGGATGAAAAAACATTATCATTAATTAAATGTAAGGAGTTGACCTCACAGTATGATAATATTTCAGATTATATCATAGTCCATTTTTTCTGAGGTTTTTTCATAGAATTAGTCCCCAATTTAATACTCTCCCACATCACATCGAGATCCAATGTTATCCGGATATATTCAGTTTTGTGGAACATCCTTCTTACCTATAATCCTCACATTTGAGATGATGGAGTGGAAATATGGGAAAACCCTCCTCAATTTGAAGAGGTTTCCCCACCCTATATAGAGTTTTGACTCATGTGATCCATGACACTAAAGAAGCTTCATGGATAGCAATTATCAGAACATATATTTTTCTATATAAACGAAAAAAGTTATCCATCATGAATTATTATTAAAACATGATAACTGGGATATATAATGACATGTCAGGCCTTGATACTCAAATTGTTTTCCAATACCATAGTGGTTCACTAGGGGTTCAAGAAGCCAACCATAAAGATGAATCCTTATCATAGTTCCATGGTGGATATCAATGATTATTTGTTTATTATGAAAAACATCATTATGTAGGTCCAGTGACATACATAGATGGAAAAAATTTTCACATTCAGAATAAACATTTATATAATTAGAGTCTTCATTGACATAGAATACCTTATCCTTCATTGTCTGAAGGATGTATTTCTCATTCTATTTATAGAATTTGTTATCGATAATATGGATTTATTCCAAGCCATCTCTTTGAGGGAAGTATACAATAGATACAATCATATATATATATGGACCCAATAATAGAGGAGGAAAATACATTAAGGGAACCTCATGTGACCTTTTCCTAATAGGTAATTCATTCTTACTTAAACAATTTCAGAGTTACATACAAGAGTTACATGAACCATATTTTCTATCCACTCATTGGGATACTGGTGGAGTGTTGTGTGGATGGTTTGATTGTTAAATAGCATAAGTGACAGGACCATCTCATGGATCATCATAAGGTACTCGGCTTCCATTGTTCCCATCACATAAAAATAAACCCATTGATGTGTTCATTTCGAGATGCCTCTAAAATTGTTCAGCCCATGATATTTGATATAAATCAGTTATGAATTATATAGATAAAATAAAATTCATCAACCAAGTGCATTTTTTATGAAATCAAGAAGAGTTGTGAGCACTCAAAGGCCATTTATCCTATATTGAAAATGTATTTAAAAATATGTCTTGTATGTATAATCCTTTTTAATGGATCATAAAGAAAGGTTTCATTTACTAGTCATATGAGGACTTCCTAATATCATTTGGGGATATTATATATTTCTCCTACAACCCCATTTTTATTCCACCAAACAAATTGAAACATGTAGTCCTTCATGATGTATACCTAAAATGATCACATGGAACCCTCATTTCTTAGAAGAACAATGAGTTAAATACAAATAACCTATACTATCATATCTTAATGATCATCTACATAGAGGCCATATACTCCACATAAATTAGATTTTTCTTACAATGATATTGTGTGGTGAAGAAGTTGAGATATTATATGAAGAAATTTGAAATATAGATATAGTATTATGTTGACCCACTAAATTTTATTCTCAACATCCAAATGGTGATAGGGTTACCAGAATGTTTGATCATAATCCTCTATAATTTTTAAATAATATTTTTTCCACGGATTAATTTTACAGGCCAAAGGTTAGAATATTAATTCCCCAACATCTTCCCCTTAAGGAACTATCCCTAGATGGATTTTTCAAAATAGAATACAATATCTTAATATATAAGGATATTCCATATTGGAATATTCATATTGACACATCCATGTGTATTCTTACTAGTATAAGGCCCAATTACATTAAAATCAACAGTGTCTGACTAGGGATCATCTCCATCACACTTGAACATCAATCCGTTATCATTCTTGTTATCAGAGGGCTACACTAACAAATAGGTGGTGTATCACGCTCTTATTAATATTGTTGACCGGGACATCTAGTTTGGTTTCCTATATTTTCATGTAAATGTTTAAAATTATATGGTTATGAAATGGGTCTAGGGTTTCATTTTCAATAGAAAGGAATAACATGTGCCCGTATTAGAATGAACCCCTCATCTAATTTCCCAATTTCTTACCCACGTGAAGGTGACAAATTTCTCTTAACTATAGAATGGTAATTTCGATACATTGGATATCATGGAAGACTTCCTTTTAGAAAATGACAACGGTAATATTTTCATTCATGTGGAACACTGAAGAGTAATTTCCAACATTAATTCTGAATACAAAAACTATTATGTAAATAATCATTCCACTAGTATTTCAACATCAGGACCCTAAAATTATATTTTGGTTGATTAAAAGAATAATATATTGTTTCCCTATAGTGAGTATCTACAAAATAATATTCTATCAATAAGAATATCCATGTGTGAGAAAATTCATCAGCATATGACAAAATTCACCATCCAGAGTTGGCATAACATTGAGAAGATCCTCAATAGATGATGGTTTGATTTAATTATTCCCTATAAAATAAAGGGGACTGATATAAAATAGGTCATTAAAGAGTAACATTCTATATCTCATAGATCCCATGAAAATGCATTAATTCTATCCCACCAGATATCAGGATTGGTATAATTTTTGATCACTATGGTTGATGATCTTTTTATGTTGACCATGATGTGTCATGAAAGCTAGATCAACAAGAACATCGTGAATAATCCACTATAGATTCATAACAACTCGAAATATACATGTTCATTTGAATTTTGGAGTCTTTAAATTGTTGGTACCTACCCACCATGTAATGCTAGATGCCTAATGATAATTTTTCCACAATATATATCTTTTAAATAATGGTCGATGTTTTTCCCCTAAATGGATTCCAACCCATGTCCATGGTTGGGATATTGAGATCCCACATCATTAATTATTTTTTTCATTTCTCATTCAACCCTCACAAAAAATGACAAAAAAATTCATGTCATTGATTTTAGGAATGTGTATACTCAATTAAATATATGGTTTTACTACCTTCCCACAACCACAAATAAGAGGATTTTCAAGAGGAGGAATAAAAAAATCCCACCCAAACATCTTATGGATGATGGTGGGTATGAATTAAAAGAGATAGACTGATATTATTTTCAATTACCATTGAATTTATCAAGTGATAAATCATAAGGCCACCTCAATGGCCTCATATTCCATTGTATATATATCATGGGATTTTTTTTCTATATAGATTCAACTACCATCTCTCCAACCATCCATTTACACAAATAAGATTCATGAAAAAAATTGTAAAATACCATGTAGCTTTGTTGGAGAACTTAGAGGGAGACATGAACTCGGTGCTAAATTACATTCAGTGGCACCAAAATTGTGTAGTGTGAGAATTAAATAATAAGGTTCACCACTGGTAATTCCTTCTGGGTGACATGGAATTAGATATTAGAATGTGGATGATACCCTGAAATAATCCCCAAATGCTAGATCCCATGTGGGATGGGTCTTACATCATCAGCAATGAATACTCGAGTGGTATATACTCTTTAATCACTATGGATGGTGAGCATATTAACATCCATCCAATTCCTTTTTTCTTGAGTTATACTAAAAAAATTCTCATGGTCTGATCTCTATGACAATGAAATACCAAGAGCCATTATATGATGTATATGTTAATTGAATTAAAAGAAAAACATCATATTCACATAACAATAAAAGTTGTTGACTCACCTTTAACAAAAATAGGATTCTCAAATTAAAAATACTGGTTGACCCAGAACCATCACCATTGGCATGTGATGTTAAACTAGAGCCTTACCCTTCTAAAAAAACATTAGATACCTCAGGTGACAAAAATTTGATATTCCCAATTCAATTTATCATAATATGAAACTACAAGATACTCCAAGACATCACTTGAGTTAATGCCACCATCAGAGAAAGATTCATTATATGAATCATTAGAGAGCAATATGTTGATAATTAACCATATAGTGGAATATGTAGGGATTCATTAACCCTATTCATTTGGGACCAGCCAAAAATTTTCCATTAGTAGTGGCTATCTCAGTTAAATGTCATTCTCCCCAATACAATTACAATGACATGGATCATGAGTTATTTACATGGTGAACTACTTCTATGTCCTCAATTCATGAAAGCATTTTACCCCCCCCTTTTCTCATCCATTCATCCATTGAGAATCACATCTTATTCTGATATATGTGACCATAAACTGTATGTAGCCATGTTCTATTGTTTATTACTTAGAACTAGTAGGTTCTTCTATAGTCAAAGTTCACTGTTTATAAAATAGTCAATAACATATCCTAATATATATAACATCTAACCAAAACATCCTACATCCACATCATAAGATGGTAAACTATATAATTTCCATTTGTAACAAAAACAAAATGCTTCATATGAAATACATTGGATGAAAAATAAATCCTCACAACAGAATCTAAAATTGAAGCCTTACAACATGTAAAAACACCTGATGAATCATATAAAAATATGGATTGAAAAATAAAATACCCATCGCCTGACATTAAATTTCTTACATACAATGTGTGACAAACACAAGATGACTCATATAAAAATATGGTATAACAAAAAATAATGTCCTTGGTATATGATGTTAATTTGTAGATGTACCCTATGTAACATACATAGGATGTATAATATAATAAATATTGGATTAAAAAATTAATCTGTATTACAGAGAATAAAAATTTAGCATTACCCTATTTAACAATTACATGATTCAAGATTTTAAAAATGTGATATAACACAAATTAACATCCTCAGAACATGATGTTACATTTTAAATTTATCCTTTGTAGAAAAAGGATAACTCATTTTCAAAATGTGGGAATCAAAAAATTTCCTCAAATGATGTTAAATAGTGTCATTACATGATTTAATGAAAACATGATGACTTATTTGATCAAATTGTGATGATCCATTATCCTTTACAAGTAAAACATCACCCTATTATTTTGGGCTCCTACAAAACCACTTTCTAGATTAATGTGTGGAGTGAATTCCATTCTCACATGATACATAAAAATACCCATATCTCATTTAACGTGTATAACCCCAAAACCAACTCATGTTGGGGTATTTCTTATCATGGTTATGCTCGCTTTTTACCTAGAAATATAATCATAAAATACATTCATGTGAATGGTGGTGTGGTGATTGGATCCATTTTCCATGGTCAAATCATCCACTTCAACATTCAAATTTTAATATTCCATTAATTTGGATCTTTATAATCATTATAATTGGAATATCCCATCTCAATGGAAATGTATTTTTGCTACACTAACTCTGATACTATTTTTGTCAAACACCCCAATTATTCATGGATGAAGCTCGACAGTCCCAATGTTCTAAACATGGGAAATGGAATTCCATTAATTACATGTAACATCCATGAATAGTATGGATATTTAACCTATGTTTAAAACGGTTTAATTATTGATCACAATCCCTCATTGATCCCCTTCCATGATCTATATTTTTTATGTCGTGATTTTCCCTTTTTCCACGTTTCTTTTCATTGGTAGGTAGCGCAACACATTTTGTTTCATTATTCTATAAATTTGAATAATGTTTCATATTCATCATAATTTTTTCATTATTTTAATATACCTTCTGATAATGATTAAATAAAATTTCTACTTGATAATCATGGTGATCATAGATTAAGTGGTATTGTATTTGGGAATGAATTTATATAATCATGATTTGAACTCATTAATGTCATTTAAATGGATTGAAAATAATTTGTATAGAATCTAAAACATTATTCTTGAACATGAATCCAAGAACCAGGACATTAAACTATGTTCAAGTTTCCCTTCAAATGTGTCATGCAGAACCAATCCTCTTTGATTTTTAATTAAAATCATGTTTTGACAATTTCACTATATTCGTTTCCTATGGTAATGTTCACCCAACTTGAGTACATACAATAATACCTTAAATGAGGACCCCATGTACATGAATTATGACTGATTAATATTTAAAAAATTATGTCTAATTTTTTTGACCATGAAATGAATGAAAAGTTGGTTAAATATATATGAACTTAAACTACAAATTTTTTGGCTCCAACCACAATGAAATTAAACAATTTGAAATTTCAAACCTTTTTCCCATATCACAGTTGGATTTGCACACTTATAGTGTTCTGTAAAAATATGGTCCTTCATTCACAATGTGTTCCAACAATATCAACCCACTATCATTCTTGTCTAGGCATACGACTGCAAACAATTTTCATGACTCGGTCTTGCTAGCATGACTATAAAATTACTTATGAAAGAGGTGCATTTTTTAAGTTGATAACAAAAGGATAAAATGTGAAATATCTAGAAACCTGCACTCCATGTCTCACTTTTGACTTGAAAATAATGAGTTTAAAATTAAAAGGTACAATGATTGTGGAACCCAACATGAACCCCATAAATTATAATTATATTATCAATATACTAAATCTCTTTAGAAAACATGTAGGGAAAAATGAAACCTCCCATTTCTTTAGGGTCCCATCAATGAGATATGTTCAATTTTACCTCGTTTTGATATATTAATACACCCATACAATGTAGGATTTATACATGTCCATTCATAGGTCATAGCCATAAGATAATAAAATGTACCCCAAACCTTCTAATCACATATTATTATACTATATGGTGAATCATCCTCACTGTAATATACTATCTTTCATGTCCCACATCCATTCGGCAAGATGATAATGATATCTTATCTCCATAAAAATTGAATAAAATAAATCAAAAAAACATCTTTGTATCTCTCTTATGAAGCCCATTTTAAACATTTGGGGCCAGTCAAATACCGCATATTTTGAGTTCCTTGATATTCAATGAAACTCTAGATTTAAGATGACTCTATCCTTCTTTCAAAATGATGTGTCATCTAGATTTCTTCAAAATATGGTGGTATAATTATGAGGGTGTGGAACTCCATTCATAAATTCTCTCAATTCATATAATTGTATTACTAATTATTGGATTTTGATTTCTAAAATGTTTCATTTCTATATATCCAACCTAAAATAAATGGGTGATGAAAAATTTCAAAACCTGCCATCTTATGAACACACATCAAAATACATTTGAGGACATTTTGATAGGTCTCATTCATTATAAATGTTTAACAGAAGAACATCATTTTTGTCCCCATTCATGATGTCAGTCTTATAGAATGTATGTTTTTTCATGCTTATCAATCATCCTCCATTTTTCTACAACCCCCATTTTATTCCAGTTCTTGGGATAGTTTATTCATACTCATAATACTTTTTGTTCACATTGAATTGAACACCCATGGAATTAGCTCATTCATGTAGCTTTACATATTAAAAAATAAAGAAAGTTTTTTTTCGAGATTCCCACTCAATAGAAAAATATTGCTTGTTCCATATAATACATACTGTCAATGTACAATTTCAGGCCTAAATTTTTTGCCCCTTTATTGAACTCTCATATCAGTGTCAAATTTTGTGAATTTCACATTAATCAAACACCAATAATTAGTCATGTTGTCTTATGGATTTATCTTTGGTTGGATCAGTAATATGATTGAGATGTATAAAACACAATTAGGTACACATGGGATTCTAAACATAATATTTTATATGTTTCATAAGGTGTATCCACATAATGGAGAATATCATTTCATTTAAACTAGGACAAACACCCCTATGATTCAACCCCAATGATTGAGTGCTCTCGCCCACATAGAATTGTACGAACCCAATTATTCTTTGTTGTATGTATCCTTCACATTGCCTAAGTTAATGGGTTTAATGTTTAAATGTGGTCTTATATGAATCAATTTTGAGGCGATAGAGTTTTTGGGAATTTTTGGATTATGTTTAATTCCGGAAACCCATCTTTTAGATTTAAAATAGAATGGCCGATGGATTGTGGAAACCGTGAAGGGCGTGCCAAACTATTATTTCCAACCATTCAAGGAAATAAGGAGAGATTCTACAGGACACAATATTCGAGGAAAATTGTTGGATATTGAGTGCACGACTATGTATCAAGAACGTCAATTTTGATAGAGGGTATTTTCATGGTCGGTGCATGGATAGTAAAACCGTGCATTCATACTATGAAGGGTACCCAACCCTAAAACTAAAAATTCATCAATGATAAATGGTTTGGCTAATCGTGTGTCCAAACCCTGAAACACTATATTTTGGTTGAAATTAAGGATTTAACCTAAGTTATATACTATTTATAATCACATTTTCATATTCTTCTCGCACCCAATACAACTAACAAATTAAGAGTTTTTTATGATTTTTCTTTGAATTGAAGGTTATTATCCAACCAATTTTAAATTCATTGACTATTTGTCCAATTTTATATGAATCGGTAATATTTCAATTCATTTTTTATGTTTCTTGTTTTTTGGTATGGGAATATCTATATAGGTGAAAGATAATTTGATCTATTATTTTTTTCTTTTTATGTTATTCAACATTCTCATGATTAGAGTTGAATTAAGGTATGATACTAGATGAGAATTACAATATGAACCAATAGTAATTATTCTCATGCATTTCATTAAAATTAGATTTGGTTTTAAATAATCCTTTATGCCACAGTCTTAAAACCTGAATGGTGTCCTGAAATTAATTTAAATATATTTTTTTAATTTATAGGAATTGAATATGTAATTAAAGAGGATGTTAATGAATGTATATAGGTTGTGGAAATTGATTAACAACCACAGCCTAGGTGGGTTCATAATGAATTGGACCGCCATTGGTGGCTTTTGGAATTAGATTCCTTAGGGTGTTCACTTTTTGTAAGAGTTGGTGTCCTAGAACCAACATGTTGTACGTTAATTACATGGGTATTTAATTTATTGAAATACAAAACATCTTATTACATATTTCTCATTGTTATGCATGACTATGATGTAATAATTTACAGAGTATACGTTGTATTGATAAGGTCATGTTAGTCCCCCCCGATATGATAGGAAACTTGAAATGATATAATAATATACGTAAATATAGATCTATGGTTGGATGACATACTATGATGGGACACATAGCATGAAAACTGTTAGGTGTGAGTACTCATAAGAATATGATACTTCCTCTTATTAAGTTTTCACTTGGTAATATACAAGATAATTGATTATGAGAACATAGCTGCCATTTGTAATTTCACAAGTTTTGGTGTCATCGAATATTTCTATCTACGAGCATGTGTAGTGATCCTCAGACATTAATATTGTCATTAATAAATGTCACAACTCAGATACATTGATTTACTGATAAAAACTGTCACACTGAGTGTTGACGGAATGTAGGGTACATTGGGTGCTTCATAAGTGGCATGTTATTAATGGATTAGTTGATGAAGGATTTGTCCCTTCCATTTATGGAAGATTATATCTCTTTAAATTAATGGAAATAGAACTGTTGTGTGAAATTTCATGGTCATGGTGTAATAAAGAGTTTATTTCAGAAATTCAAAGGCCGGAGTATCAAGAATACAGGTTGATGACAGTATCTTGAAACAATTTTGATGAGATATTTAGAAAAATGGACGGTATTAAATAGTGATTGTTCATATGTGCATGTCATTGATGTGAAATAAAGTTATTTCTTTCGGATTCCATGACTCATTTCTAGATAGTATTCTAGGATTCTAGGAAAACCAGCCTAATGCCAATGGTAAATAAACCTAGAGGTTAACACAATATTATTTTCTGGTGGCCTCTGTTAAATTCTATTTGAATTTAATAAATAAATATTATTCTGAATACAATGAAATAATTTTAATCATTTTAAAATGATTTCAAAAATTAGATAAATATTTATTCACTATATTGTTGGTAATATATATTTGTTTATATTATTGAACATTTGATATATTTTTTTACTAGTTTAAAAATAAAATATTTATAAAAAGTATTAAATTATTTATTTATTTATTCTTGTGTTCAATAAATTGATCTGGAGTTCAAGCAAAAAATGCTGAGCTGGTAGTAAAATAATAATTTTCATGATGATAAATAATTATTTAACTACTCGGAAAAAATTAAAAAAACACTACTATTATCTTATGACATGTAATTTTATTTATACTTCTGCTTCACATAAGTTGGCGCACCATAAATAAATACAGAGTATTATTATTAATATCATTAGTTTTTTCTATTGTGATGAATGCATTTAATTTCAATTTCTCAATTAAATATTGTAATTGAAGCTCTGTGTCAATAAAAATACTCATACATCTTTTGTTCCATGAACTGAATCGAACAACAGGTGAATTTAGAATTATTTAGTTAAATAATTTCTCTCTTGGATCCTCTTCCCGCCCCTCTTAAGAATAAGAGATGTTCATTGAGGCCGATGAAAAAGTGATCACGAACGACTGACAAAAGACACTTTCTTCACCACGCTAGCACACGAACAATGAGTGGTGTCGATCAGAGGCCATTTGATCACATATGGATCACTGCTATAGGGATTCTAGTTTGGATCCCTGAAATCACAATAATATTATAAGGAAGGGTCATTCGTGATGATTGACATCGTCAACAAAGAAAATAATGAAGATCCATATATTATTTTCATTATAAAAATAATTAAATTAATTATAAACATGATGTTAAAGATCCTCCCTAAATGTGTTTGGCCCCTTCCCTTTTTATCTAAATCATTGATTCTATTAAGTGGAGGCTGGCATTCATCATCTTGTTTGTATCAGAATATTTATTTATAATGGTAAAAATTAAATTTGGGTTTCAGCCCAACTGCGCTTCCACTGTGCCTTGAACCTACAAGTTGTATTGATGGTAACATCATCGTTTATATTTATTGAAATAATACATTGATGAATTATTTATATCTAATTATTTAGTTTTTCAATTAATGATAATCTTTATGAAAATAAGAATATTGAGATATGTTCCTCATCTTTCATTTTCCGTTCACCTTACAAAATCATTATTTTTATTTAATTTCTTTTAAAATAAAATAGATGATCTCATCAAGTGGAGCCAATAGTTCATATCCATAAAACACCGGAATACCCAGCATGTAGGTGGATTCATATTCTGTGTATCAAGGTTCAATGTACCAGGACTGGTCCGCCAAAGAAAGCCATGTCATTGGAGTTTGTATATGTTTTGAAGACTCTGTGTGTTCACCATGAAAATGTGGCACATAGTTTCTAGATTACACTCTATGTGGCCAATAGGATACGTCATGTAGTCCCTTTGAGTTAGGGTAAGACCATTCCTTGTACATGGCCTTCCCATCTAGATACAGTGTAACGTGGTAACTACACGGCGCGTGGCCCACTGGACACACTGTGTACTATGAGGATTTCCAAAGAACACATACATGTCGTATCCCTAGGAATGCACTTTCGATGCACTATTAATGATTGTACATGTAATTTAGTATAAACTGCATAGAATTTACTCATCCAAATTATGAATATTTATTAAAATTTGTTATTATCTTAGAAAACCCCTTGAGACATGTACCATGGTGCATGCATAAAGTCAGGGCACAACACGTGATATGTGTTTCATATATATTCATGTTTAATTTAACATCTGCGTAATGTTCATTAATAAGACACTGTTTCTTATCAATGGGAATTCACAAGGTTTCATCCAAGGTACATGTACATAAATACTATAATTTTAAATAAATTTATTTATTTAAAATTATATGGATGAGAATCTCAAGGAAATTTGTAAAAAAGTTTTAAGATAAAAGGATTGATAAATTAATGATGACAATGGATTGATTTGAGTGTGATTTATCTTTAAAAATGATTAAAGAATTGAATTCTAGTTTTATTAAATATGCAACTCGTTTCATGAATGTTTTTGATCATGAACTAGACTAAGATATTTTATGTGATTGTTTTCCTTCGAATTTATTTACTAAATAAATTATTGTCATGTGAACCCTCTCTCGTCATTGATTTGTAGGGTCTTCATGACCATGGTTTATTATATGTAAACCCCCCATTTTACCCCTCACCTGCGTGTCATTTTAAAATAATATGTATTGTTAGGAATTACCAACGTACTGGAGATGGTTCAATATAGAGTCGAGACGAATCCAATCCCAAGAGTTATAGATTCCCTTGGTCAGGTATTGGTTGTAAACTGCTAGATAAACTAACCATTATAAAATCTCATGATAATTCCCATTGATTTATTGTATTTCTATTGGTTTCATAGTTTATCATTATGTATGTGTTGTTGAGATAACAAACTTATTGTATTAAATAAACATGCATGATGAAACTAAAATTAATCAAGCTTATGCATATATATAAAAAGTACATTGTTAATAACATAAGTAAGTTACACTTAATATTAACAACCATGTGATAATGATAATAATAAACTCATGAATAATAGATAAAAATCCTCAAATAAAATATTAATTCAGACAAAGACTTCTGTATAATTATTAATGGAAACAAATTCGTAAAACTATGTGTTTGACCAACTCTTTTTAAGACACATAATTTTATATAGGAATCAATTATGAATGGTTTCAGGTTTAAAATACCATATAAAATCATAATGATTTTCCCTTTCTTTACATTTTGTAATAATGGAGACAACAGTTTTGGAAATCCAATGTTAGGATTTCAGGTTTGCATAGTCCACTCAACAGATCAAGGAGTCTCAAGCCCACATTTGGAAAAAACCTACCTATCGAAATAACATCAAATAGCATATCCAACCATTATTTGGATTATTAAAATGGGAATATGTATCCATTCCATTGGAATGTTAGAGAAACTATACATTCTACGTTTAATGGGGAGGTCCATTAGGAATTGATAAGATAGTAGGAGACTATGTAAAATTAGTTTATTATTTCTCATAAAATGTAATCAAGAAAGTACTAATGTACTTCACTTTTAATGGTAGAATAAAAATGAAAAGCTCTTCAACCACAATATCCCTACGATCAATTCTGGATAAAGATGACATTATCACAGGCAGTATCTTCCATGAATGGTTTAGACACCTTTAGGTTATCAAACGCCATTAACAGAAGTCTTCCATGATAGAGTCAACATTACATGATCTTCCTGCCAATTTTGAGAGTGATGAGGATTTCCTGGTCTATGAGAAAAATATGAAGTACGTTTTTTATGTTCAATGTTTGATGCTATCATCAGTGTCTAGTGATCTCATGAATTCTAAGGAAATCACAGATGCATATTTCATGATCGAGTCCCTCCATGGTCTTTACAAAGAGATAGAATGACATGAATGTTTGGCGAGCTCCAATGAAGCCTTTCAGAGTAAGCAAGGATATAGTTCCATAGAAGGTCCCCATGTAGTCATTTTCATTGGCTACATTGAGAACCTAGAGGTTTTATGGTTTAAACTCCCTAGATAACAAGGCACATATCTCATTCTCACTTCACTCCATTAGAGAATGTCCAGATTTGTTGTTAATTTTAATATAAAAAACATTGAGATGTCTTTATCTTGTATTCTTATCCTCATTCTCTAAGTGGACAAAGTTATGAACTGTGACAATCCTTCTATCCTTATGGTGAATAAGAGGAAAGGGAAGGCAATGAGCATTAAGCCCAAAACATCTCCATGACCTTCCAAGAAAAGGATGATAAAAGGGGAGGAACGAGATCAATAAGTTTATTGCTTCACATATGGAAATAAGGGACACTAGATGAATATCTGCACCCAATATAATTAGAAAGGGGAAGCTTCAAGTGCATTTATTATTTAATGTAATCTATATGTTTCTAAAAATTGGATATTAGATACAGCTTGTGGTGCTCACATATGTATCCAAATATAAGAACCAAGTAGATTCAATAATATTTAATGATGGGAGGTAGATCCATGAGAAACCAATGTATCGAGTCTCACTAATGTATCTATCATTGACTACCACCTCACGTTGGAAACTGAGATAATCTTGGTGTTACATGGTTGTTATTATGTGTCATCTATTAATAAAAACATTACTTCTGTATCCATATTATATACAGATGGATTTTATTCATGTTTGGAAATGAATATATCTAATTTTAAAATAATATCATTTGTTTTGGTAGGGAATATTTATTCAACAAGCATTATTTGTTGGATTATACAAACCATGTAATGGAAATCGATAACAAAGAAACTTCACATGCATCATACCACACCAAACATTGTTATTACCAGCTAAGTCATGTAAATGAGAATATCATGATAATGTTACATCAAGATAAATATTTAGATTCATTCAAACTAAAACCACTTGTATAATTCCATGGAAGTTTTCATGAAAAAATTACCAAAGCCCCATTTGGTGGGAGGGGCGAAAGGGTAAAAGAGATTCTTGAATTGGTTCATACCAATGTGTGAGGACCATTTCAAGTTGAAGAAAGAAAATGGTACTCAGACCTCATAACATTTAATAATGATTATACTATATATTGATATATATATTTATAATGAGGTATAATTACGATTCTTTTAATAAGATCAATGAATACAAGAATGAAGTTGAGAACCAGCTCGGGAAAGAAGATTAAGAAACTATGCTCAGAACGTGGTGGACAATATTTTAATAAAGAAATAATTTATTACATACAAGAGTATGGGATCTAATCTCAACTCTCACATCCTTACAATCCCCAATGGAATGTTGTTGGATGATGGAGGAACCACAACTTGTTAAACATGGTGAGATCAATTGTGAGTCATGTGAGTCTTGAATTATAATTTTGGGGATATGCATTACCAATAACAATGCACACAACAAACCATGTGCCAAATATATCAAAAAATAGTATTCTATACGTGTTCTAGAGTGTAATTAATGCGATAATGTCGAATTTACATGTGTGGGGGCCGATGTGTTTCTTAAGGCCTCTTCAGGTAACAAACATGCACCCCTAGGAACAAAGTGAACCTTTATATGATACCCCAAGGAAGCAAGGGTATATTACCTATAAAAATCCTCAAACAAAAAGGTTATATTATAAGTACACACCATATTCCTTTAGAGGGTGCACATCTCTACAAAAAATATTGGGGGAGATATAGAAATTGATGAAGTCAAGGCTCAAGGTACACAAGAGTTGGTAGAGGAACACATCCCACAATGCCCATTAAAATAAATAATTGTTCCAGAGTCCCAAGTACGTTGTAGGAGTACAAGAGAGGTTAGGTAACTAGAATGGTATATTTTTCTAGTCCCCGAGGATGGTTACTAAATATTAGATTATAATAATGATCCTCTAACCTACATGGATGTATTAAGGAGAACATATGTCTCCAAGTGACAAGAATCCATGAATTATGAAATAAATTCCATGTACCAAAACAATGTTTGGATTTTGGTGTATCCAATAGTTGATGTAACAAGTGTTGGTTGCAAATGGGTATTCAATAAAAACAAGATTTGGAAAGACAATTCAGTACCTATAATGCATAACTAATTACAAAATGGTTCAAGCAGAATCAATGCATTTACTATGATGAAAATTTTTCAATAGTTTCGATGTTGGAATATATAAAAATTCTATTGGCAGTTTTCCTATACCATGACTATGAGATTTGGAAAATGGATTTAAAAACATCCTTTATTATTGGAATCCTTTTGGAATCATTCAACATGACACAAACTAAAGGTTTTATGAATCGAAAGGATGCCAATAAGTTTTTCAAGTTTAAAAAAATCCATTTATGGATGAAATAATGAATCTTGGTAATGAACATTCGTTTTGATGAAGCCATAACAAAATTTGGTTTTATAAAGAATGAATTTGAGACTTTTATCTACAAATGGTTTAATGGGATTGTAGTCATTTACTAATAGTATATGTTGATGAAATTTTACTTATTGGAAATGAGATACAAATATTACAGTCTAGTAAGGCAATATTGAATCAATAATTCTCAATGAAGGACTTGGGAAAGGATTCATATAATCATGGGATCATGATATATTATGATAGATCCAAGAGATTTGTAGGCCTTATTCAAAGTACATAAATTTATTTGATATAGAATAGATTCTATTTGGAACAATCCAAGAGGGGATTGTTGACAGCATCCCATGGAATTAATCATTCCATGAAAATGTGTGTTCCGAAACATGAGGATAGAATGATAATGGAAAGGACACTAAATGCATCATCGATTAGGTCATTCATGTACCCCATGCTATGTAATCAGCCGGATTTTTCCTATGCAATGAGTCTAATAGCCAAATATCAAACTGACCTATGTGACCGCCATTGGATGGAAGTAAAAACAATCCTAATTTATCTATGGTTTTATGAGGATAAATTCCTCATTTAGGGAGGATATAAAGAACTAGTCATCATAAGATATGATGAATATTGTTTCATGGCTGATCATGATGACATGAATTTGAAAACGAGATACATCATCACATTGAATAGAGGGGTAGTGAGCTGGAATATCTCAAAGTAGAGTGAGGTCGCAGATTCAATATTAGATTTTGAGTATATCGATGCTTCTGAGGTAGCTAAAGAATCAGTTTTGATGCCATTATTCATCCAAGAGCTATATTTGATACCAATTAGTAAATATCCCATCACATTGTACAATGATAATACTACAACAGTGGTTCTCTCAAAAGATTCATGTTCACATCACAAGTGGAAGCACATACTTTTGAAGTATAAACTATGGATGGATTTTCCTCCATGAGGTGATGTTGTAGTGAGATTCATTTTCACTGAAGACAACATGGTTGGAACTATGACTAAAGCCTTGGCTCAGTAGAAACATGATCACCTTGTGAGGTCTAGCGGACTGAATGTCATAGGTAGTTGGCTCTTGTCCTAGTGGGAGTTTGTAAGAGTTGGTGTCCTAGAACATGTTGGATGTACATTGATTATATATATATTTAATGTATTTAAATATTATACATCTTATTACATATTGTTCATTGTTCTACAATACAATGTTGTCAAAATTTCCTTTAGTATTTGTTGTATTTATATGGCCATGACAGTTCCCCACTATGATGAGAAACATTAAATTCTATAACAATATTCAAAAATATAATTATATGGATGGGTGACATACTATGATGGGACACATGGCATGGATATTGTTAGGTGTGAGTACTCGTAAGTAGATGAGACTTCCTCATGTTTTTCACACTTGGTAATCTAAAAGACAAGAGATTATGAGATCAGACCTGCCCAGATGAATTCTTCATGTTTGGGTGTCATTAGATATTTCTATATGTGAGCATGTGTAATCATAACTAGACATTAAGATTATTATTAATATGTGTCATGACTCACACAGTTTTATTTACTTATCAAACCCATAATTAAGGTAGTTCGTAGGAAGTAGGGTGTGTTGGATCCATCATGAGTGGCATGTTATTTATGGATAAGTCGAGGAAGGATTTTTTTACTTAAATTTATGGAAGTCGATATCTCATACATCTGATTGAAATATAACCATCATGCGAAATACCATGTCCATGTCATAACAAGGAGTTTATTTTAGGTTGTTAAAAGACAACGAATCAAGCAAAATGGTTAATGAAACTATCATGAAACCACCTTGATGAGAAATTGAGACAAAGGGATTACATTATATAGTGATTATTTATATGTTGGTGTATTTTTTGTGAATTTATGTTCTTTCTCTTGGGTTCCATGACCCATTTCTAGACACTAATCATGGATTTTAGGAACGCCCGCCAAATTCCAATGATAAAGAATCCTAGAGGGCCACATACTAAGTGTTTCTGGTGGTCATAGTTGAATTCTATTTGGATATAGTTAATAAATATTATTCTCAAGATTGTGTAATAAGATAATGTGTTTTCCCAAAGGTTATGAATTTATTTAATTACTATAATGCAATTAAATAATATAACTGATTCCCTATGTCAATAGATAGATGAATACATCTATTGTTCCATGTACCGATCTGCACAACCAGTGAATTGAAAATGGTTGAGCTAATTTTTTTTCTCTCGAATCATCTTACCACCTCTCTCAATAATGAGGGATGTTCTTCAGGGCATAAGAACAATAAATCAAGAATGACCATGACAAGACACTCGCTTAATCGTGCTAGCACCTAGAGAATGAGTGGTCTCAATCAGAGGCCATTAAAGCACATGTGGATCACTTCTAGTGGGATTATAGTTGGGATCCATGCATGCAGAAGAAGATAATATAGAAAGGACATTATGATAAATCAGCATCATCAATAATGAAAATATTGTAGATCCAGGTACTATTTTCATTATGAAATTAAATATAAACATGATGTTCTAGATGAACTCTAAAGGTTTGGGGGTATGTCGCATACTTATTTAAATCATTGTTTCTATTATGTGAATACTAGCATTCATCATAGTTCGGATCACCAAATAATCATTGATCATGGTAAAATTTAATGTTCTGTTCCAGCCCAACTGTGCTTCTGTTTTACCCGAAACCTACACTTTTTCACCTTAATTTTAGTTGTAAAATTTTAATTTAATTGTAAATTAAAATTTATTTTTAATTGCACGAGAGAATTGGAATTGATATGATTAATAATAATGGATGGGTGTCCATTATCTTATCCTAGAATACATAATTTATTTATTAAAAACATGATTCATGTTTTAATGAATTTTTATATGAGTATTTAAGTGGAATTTCCTTTGAGTTGGAAAATTCCTTGAGTCACCTTATAATGTGAGATTGAATTGAAATATACATGGTGATGACTATAAATTGTTAAATGAGAATGAGTAAATTGTAAATTATTGGTTAAATGTTTATTTTATTTTGGAGATACACTGTAACATTGATTAATTCCAAGGGTGGAATCAATTTAATTGTACCTTGCTTACACTTGACTAACACTTGGAATCCTAATATGGACCTCAAAGGATGGAATCTTAAGGTAAGTCCTTTATATATCGAGTGATAGTTGGATTCCATAATGGATTTCCAAGTATGGACTCAAAAATAATTTGATCATTTATTCCATTAGTTATTCATTGTATACCTTAGTGGACAAACACAGATAGACTTGAATGGAAGGGATTTAATACCACAACTATAGTGATAACTGTGTTCTTGGGAGGATCACTGTGGATGAATTTGTTGGGTGTTGGATTATATTATACCTTGAGAAATTCCTAGATTCTATATAAAGAATATGATGGATTAGATCATGTCCATTAATGAATAATTAATTAAATGAGTTATTTGATTAGTCTTCCAAGCCAATGATCACGTTTTTATTTTTTCTATGTTTATAAATTATGGATGGTTTGTCTAGGAATCCATTGGTTTCCTATTTACATGGACGATACTAAGTTACAAATCAATAATTGAGAAATATTAATTAGTTGATATTGAATTATTAAATGAACTTGATTGTAGATGAAAACATATACTTTGTAGGATGTTTACATTCATTAATTTCATTACCTATTGTATTAATTCCTTCATACTATGACAAATATATATGAATTTGATTGATTGAAGTAGAACATGGGAGCTTTACTACTAGTATTGTCTCTCACACCCTCTTTATGAACTCCATGAGTACATGAAAAAATTAAATGTTTACAAGTATGGATAATAGAAATTTACATGATAGATGTTCTTGATCGGTGCGTTAGAGTAGGGGAACATGGGACTGAGCTATGGTGTGTGATGCTAGTTGGGATACTTTTAGCCTTTTTTAATTTTGTTATATTTATTTTACAATAAATTTGTGTACATATTTTATATGTTTTCTCAGACCCGTGACATGTATCATCATCATTATATATGAACTTCCTTTTTGTGTTGTTATATACTCATGTTTTTGATATGTATTCTAATTGATATATTACTTCTAATACCTGTATGTTATTGTATTTAAAAAATATAACACTTTAGTGATGATGTAATAGTCTTACAATTGGAAAAACATGATCTTCACTAATATTCAGTAACCTCTAGTGTTTGGGGAGATTCCCTTGAGGCCATGTGGCCAACAAGGCTCAAGGGAACTACTGTGTTGAATATTTGTCTATGTTGTTACAAAGTGGTATCGGTGTAATATTTTCTAGTTAAAATTATTATTTAGAGACCATGTAATTGGACAAAAAAGTAATGGGATTTGGTAATGGCATGTTCCCAGGAATAGTTAACCCATGTATATGAAAAAGCTAGATTACCTTGAATGCGATTGATATTTTATAGATTTTGAATATTTTAGTTGTTTTGATTCCACTGTTGTTTGACAAACGTGTTTTAAGATGTTATTATAAAAATATTTATAGGTTCAATTTTATAAAAACATAATGAGTAGTGGTTATTCCATCTCATGCATTATTTTAGGCACCATACATGAATCACATGCTAGGCCATTTTAGGATGCATTACTTGTTTCATGTTATTGTGATAGGTACTGTGATAGATATACCAACTATAATTATAGGTATATGGGAATGAGTTTTTATATTAACTAGATGCGTTCTACATTTTTATTCATGTGGTGTATGGGCCCCTATGGAATTGAATTTAGGGAACTATTTGTTCAACCATCTATAATGAATGATGATACCAATGTGAATTGAGTATGGAATAAAATAAAAAAAGAATCTAATAATGAAATGGAAACTAAAAATTATTATATGATTGAACATAACCTAGACCTGAACAATGTAGTGTGAAGTAATAAGGGTCTCCATCATTGATCAATGATCTGTATGATGCTAATTTTAGACTAATTGAGTATGAAGAGAGGTGAGATATTATATAATTCTTCTTATACATATCCTTTTACGGGGATTTCACTTTTGAGATTTAAACATTGTTAATAATCATGATATGAGGAATAAACATGGAATTTGTAGTGGTATGAAACTCTGATGAACATTAGACAAATTGCAAGAGGGTGGTGGTGACCACACTCTATGGGTGTCAGGGCACGGGATAATAGTGGATCCTCTAGTTGTCACATATATGAAACTAGTAGTTTTATCATACATAGGTGTTGGGGGACATCTATGTAAGGGATTCTTCCACATCATGTAGATTGTTCAGGGAGAACCAAGACCTTCCCTTATAATGGAAGTGTTAACACACAAGTTCCAGTAGTAGAATTTACCATTGTTTTCTAAGGTTATAGGATAGTAGACTATATTGTTATGTATAAAGGACATTCTATGTATATCCAATCAAGGATAGATTATCTTGAGAGGAGGGTAATGATATCAGCATATATGTTTTATTATTACTCAAACATATGGTTGTGTTTTTTTCTCACATAGACCTACATCAAGAGATGGCCTAGATGGATATTCAAAAATTCATGTATGAAAACATCAATCCCGAGTCATGGAGGATAGATAGATCATGAGAATTTATGTTCTTTGATTTGTTTTTATTATCATTTATTTAATATTAATACTGTTTTATTGGTCTCTAGTCCTTCATGCCTATTTGGATGGGTGATGAGTTAGTCAATTCTAGGTGATTCTATGATGGTATCCGGTGAGATATATGATCATAGGTGAATGTGTTTTAGAAGAATACCATTTTCAGAATACTAAATCTGACACATGAAGTAGTGAGTAACTTGGGAGAGGATGAAGGTGTGATCTAGGGTGGTTTGGAATCTGGATTTTGTACTACATCAATCAATAGAATTAACCGTAATCTATATCTTTCATGTTTTGATATTAGAGTTCGGTGCACATAATCAGGTAGCCATGTGATGTGCTACTAGTACTATAGGATAGGTCATAAATTCTCATAGTGTATGTGGGACCCACTTGATTTATTAGCTTAGAGAAAGAAGATTCATCTTCAACACTTCAATGAAACTATTACTCGGGAAGCTAGTGGGAGAGTATTTTAATCCACTCCACATTTCAGAGAGGTGTCAGTAGCTTATCACCTAGTATGGAGCTATAGTGTATTTGGATGATTGGGATGAGGTAGTGGTCATGGACATGGTATTAACATGCCTATTTTATAGTGTCAACATAAGGTATCTACTGTATTTATGTTGTTATACACTCATGTGATGAGATCATTTTGTCCACAAAGATACACTTTGTCTATTTCTACTAGTCTACTGCCTCCGGTATTTTGGTAGATGAACTTGATCCCATGTGTCCAGTAGGGATTGGGGCACATATTGAATGGAACTTGGTTTGGGATGTTTCAAGCCTCTTCTAAATGGAATCCAGGGCCCAAAACAACCTGCAATGCCAAACAACATCCTTTTAGGACAGTTGGTAGGACTCATCGACATGATTTCTATCCCAACCCATCTCAACCCGATAATCTGCTTCTAGAGATACTTCCCACGTGTCCCAATCCTAAGTCACTGCCAAATATTACATTAGTGTATTGGTTGTATAAATTTCAATACAAAAAGTGGTCTTTTTATTTTTCACATAGTCCTCTAGACATGATTTTTTGTTCAGCTTCTCAAAGCCCTTAGGTTCCTTTAGATTTCCCTTTTCACATTAGATCATTAAACACTTCATGATATGAATAAAACCAACCATCAAAATATCCAATGGTTTGTGGATTTAGAGCCTGAGCATCTACCCTCTAGTTTACATGTTCAAGAATTAGGTGACCATGGGACACCATGAAACTAACAAAATATTAATCTATAGTGTGTGTGATTAATGACTATACTAATTTATATTCCCTCCACATGACCACACAATTCACATTGGAGATATTAGACCAATAATAACCTCAATCTTCATGTGGGGAAATATCAGACTCATGAAAATATTTATGGACTAATGGTGTATAGTCTTCTTTAGGTATCCTCTTAGATGGGTTTGGGATTACTGCGAGTGGAGTGATATACTAAATCTTTTTACGATAAACTACAACTTCCCCATCTTCATGTTTAACCCCCTTGTGGTGTTATTTATGTCCAAAAATAGTTTCCCTTCTAGGACAAAGCGCGCCTACCCTTGAACATTATATTCCCCAACATTTGGATTGATTTTTGGAATATGTTAGCATACAATCTAATCCATTCTCAGTGGAAGAGGGAGAACTAACTCTTAAACTATTTCAAACAAGTTTAGAGTTGTTTTTAACATATAACAATAGACAACATAGATATAAAATGTTAATGTGAATAATATTACTTATGATGAAGGACTTTATGATATACATGTACATTTTCTCATCCATAAATTAAATATTGGAAAAACTTAAACAATTTTTTGGAAAAAATAGAAAGAACAAAACCCCACAAAATAATTTTTATATGATATGGATTGGACAGATAATCGTGCCAATATGATAGATTATCTTAGCTTGATAAAATTAGGATGACTGGGTCTTACATACTTACGATATGGGTACACTAGGATCACAATGATGCGAAACCGAAATAGTATTTCCCTATCCGTAATATGATACATCAATTGGAATCTAAAGCATGGTCCTTCATAAATGAGTGAGAGGTATATAGAATCGATAAATTATCCTTCATCATCATTTGAGGATTCTTCTTTCATCAAGGCCTCGAGAATAGATTTTGATATGTACATTCCAGTTCTTGTGGAGTTACTATATTACATATCATTAGTGGTACCTTGTATCTTCTCATATGGAAAATTATTGATCCATGATCAGGTTTTAATGTTATAAAGAAAAATAATGATAAAATGTGAATTAACATGAAATTGTATCACCAAACAGAATATCTTTTAGGTCATCATCCTCAAGACTGGCATCCTCACTATCCTGGGAACTTTCTTCATTATCCTCAGAGCCCTGGGGCTCCTCATCTATAGTGAAATGTTCTTCAACATTTATCTCGGAAAATTTTTTGTTCTAGAGACATAGTATTTATTGTAAGCATTGGCACCATAGTAAACATCACATTCATCTGAATAGTTGAATTCTCACCCTCACCATTCATGTGTGAAAAGGAATACATGTTTTTCAAGAACCCGAACCACATCAAGAATCTACTTGGGATATAATTCCATAATTCCAATACATTACAATATCAACTACATAATATGTAATATTATACTATAACAACTACACCATGAAAAAAAATTATCTTCCCACATGAATTCCTATGATATAGGATATAGAAATCATCATCCAGATGTACTGGATAATGAATAAAATTTTCCTGAGCCTCCCAGAATCGAATTCCATAGAACAAGAGTTATATACTTCATCCCATGGATGATTTTATAGAACCCTACCATGCAAAAGGATGTAGGAATAGAAGGTTACTAAAATTCCACAACCATCTGTTCTTCATGATATTGTTAAAACATTGGTACAAAATATTTTCAGGATATGATGCTACAAAATTGTTTGAATAAGTCTTGGTGAGGTCAGTGCCATGATATTCTAGTAGAAGAAATGATTTCCCTAATACCATCATCTTAAAAATTGAATTATATATGACTAATGATATACGTTTGTGTGTCTTCATTCCCCACCATGTATATTTCCTTCATAGGTTTTTGAATTCACCCTAACTGATTAGAAAATGGAAATGTATTTTGTGTATCATAGTATGTAATTCCATTGATACTATCAACTTGTACTTCATCCTATAAGTGAAAAGGTTCTCTATATTCTTAAGAGCTCACAAAAAATGTTGTTCATCTCAATGCTTTGGGTTGGTAAAGGTCTAATGTCTGAGTTCCCAAATATTTTTATGCTCACCATCAACCCGACCTAATTGTGTGTTACCAGTCTAAATAAAACAATGATGATTAAAGAATTTTGTTGGCATGTGATAGTGGTAATTGAATTTTGAAATTAATACTACCAAGATAGATCTATGTGCCATTAGTGTATAAATTGGAATGGACCAATGTTGTGAATGGGGATTTACCACTGCATACTATAAGGCCCCGGCCTTAAATCTTACTTAATATTGAATGAAATGAATAATTCACATTGAGAATATTTTCAGGTTTAGAGTTTTAGAGAATTAGGACATAACTGTTACATCTCAATAGATTACAAAGTAGACTAAGATTCCATAAAAAAACTCTTAAAAAGAAACATGTCTAGATCCATGTTTTATATAGCATGACTTTACCTTGATCCCATACTTGACCCTATTCCACATTAAGTCCTATGAAAAACATTTCAAAAAAAACATGGGGTGAGCATAAAAAGATCATTAAGGGATACACAAAGAATGAAAACTGTTAGTTCTTCAATCATCAAGTAAACCATGTATACTTTATCAAAGTAATACCTTCACCTTCATGAAGTAGTAAAAACTCTTCACTGAATAAAATATCATTACCTACCCTTTTTTAAACAAAGGATTACCATAAAACCAATATAAAGAACACATAACATATAAAGGTAACTTGGGACATAAACATACATAAGTGGAATAACCATACAGTCTACTTCCACACATATCACTTAATGGAATAGCCATAAGGCCAACATCCATACATACATAATGGAATAGCCATACGGTCGACTTCCATACCCAATGCATTGGAGGTTATAACGCAAACACCCGTCCTCATATTCACGACACCACCCATCATATGGTTTATCATGTAACCACCCGTCAAATGTCCAAGTACCATTTTAAAAATCATAAGACATAAAACAAATATAATGGAAAGAAAACATTTCCACACTTTGATCACAATATATCACTTAAATATATTGACATAAAAAATCCTTTATAAAAACCATTTTCAATACCAAAATACATAAAAGAGTATATGATATTTATTTAATTTAAAAAAAACATTACGGCTTGTTCAAGAAGCCAAAGAACCAAATAATACTCGCGGGGGCGGAAAAGGTCGTTGTCACCGCATACGTTAAAAGAAACATTCCTTTTTGTCGTTTTGTAAAACACTTCGTAGAAAAATATTCCTTTTGTATAAAAGTAAAACTCATAGGGGTTTATACACCGTATAAAATAAAGTTGTGTATAAAATGGAATATGCCTCAATGAAAGGAGATTGAGACAAAGTCCCTTACCTCGGGTCCGACTTGACTCGATCGTTCTTTAAAGTCCGAAATAATAAAATTGAGTTAATTTATATTTTCTTAAGAACCTTTTTCAAGTTCATTATTCCTTTTATATCACTTATTTCCATGTTATAAATATTATGTAATCATTAAGTTAATAATATTTGTTTTGTCGATATTTGGTTCTTAAGTCGAAAGTGGACTTCTTACAATTACATGTTGTTCATGTGGTCAAAGGTTCTTTATATCCTGAATGAAATTCTTGATTAGGATATCATATATATCATATATATCTAGCATATAAATGTATTTATAATATCACATAATCATTTAGAGGTATGAAATGAAATGCACCATTCATGGAGACGGTAAGCCGTACGTACGCATGAATGCTACTTTCATTTCTTTGTCATATTAAATGAATTAAAACTAAATGAGTGGTATGTACATTTTAATTACAAAATTATATTAATCATTTAGATGTATCATTCATCATATATATTTATTATATACATGTACTTATAATAGTACATTACATTTGGGGATAAGAAATGAAATGCACTGTTCATGGAGACGGTAAGCTGTACGTACGCATAAACGCTAATTTCATTTCTATCTCATACTTTAATGGAAAGAAATAAAAATTATGTAGATCTATATTATAATTCCAGTGTAACATAATATATAATAACTTTAAATCCATCCTTTATATGTCCCACATATGGCATTAATGAATCACATCACTTTGAGGGGGCGGTAGTCCGCACTTCCTAAAATGAAATTATCGTGTTTACCAACAATGGAAACCATAACGGTATACCACAAATGAAAAATAAAGAAACATAAAGAAAACATAAACATAATAAATATCATATATAAATAGAGTTACATATTAATGGACACAATTAAAGGTGTTTAAAAGAATATTGAACAATCATCATTTCGTGAGGCAGAAATTCACCAACCACAGAAACAATATGTTCTTTAACCATTAGATGTAGATGTGTGTAAGTGTAGATCGAAATATTATTATAAAAACATCCTAGTATATTTAATAAACTGGAATTGTTACAAAATAAATGAATGAAAAGTGTTTAGGGGGTTGGAGAAGCAAAATAAAACAAAACAACACAATTGAAGACATCACCTTAAAATCGGGTAACTCTCTTAGATTTGAGTTCAAAGGAGTCCTTGGGAAGACTTCTGCCCAAAGTGAGGCTTCAGGGAGTAAGAGAGGGATGTGGAGAGACAAAATGGGCAGGGTTTGGACGAGAAAAAATCTTCCTAATTGTGGGTAAGGTGGTAGAGGTGGGGGCATTTTATAAGAGGAGAGGAGGGGCACTCTTGGAAAGTAAGGAAATGTTACTTTATTTTAGAATGAGTTTCGGATTTTAATGGTCCCAAATTGATGTGTTTCGAGGATAAGGTGATGAAGGTTCGAACTCCACCCATCCAATAGGTTTTTGACATGTGTAGGTCTTAGATTTTACATTATCTTTCCATTTTATTTAAATCGTTAAATAATGAGGTAATCGCTGCATCATCATGGTGTCATAAATAATTTCAATTATTTAATGTCTAAAAATTATAGAAAAAACCATGATGTAGGAAATATTTTTACCTTTACAATGAATATTTATAGTTAAAAATCTGATTTTTATAACCCCATGTAAAAATTGTTTTAGTAAAACTACTCATGTTTGTGACATTTTTATTTTAACATTAAATAAAAAGTTATTAATGTCATTTTCCAACCAAAGTGGCTTCATGGGGTCCCCATGTTGACACATGGATTTTCTTGGTCAGACATGACACATCCAATGTGGTTAGGACATGTGTCATGAAAATTTAATATTATTAAAAAATTATTTTTACCTTAAATTAAACTAATTACCTCTAATCGCGATTAAAAACTTAATAAGTTACTATTCACCAAAAAATTATTTTAATCCCATTAAACCACATATTAAATTATTAATGAGAACCATGTATCTCAGATTTTTGAAATTCAAAAAACATAGGTGGTAAAATTTCATTTAAACGAAAAATCATTTTTTTAAGTACCACTTAGTGGTTTCACTATTCATTAAAAATTGATGTTTTTCAGAAAAATTCCAAACTTCACCCTAAGCTATATTTGATATTCCGAATTTAAAAATGAAGTCCATTTTAAAAAATTCAATACATATAAGTTTCATTAATTAATTTAATAATTAATTCCTGCTATCTGAGCAAATAGTGTGTTTTTATGAATCAATAAGTATAAAAAGATTGACACTAGTTTAAGTCTGATTTCAAAGTGAAATTAAATCCAACGACCACTATTGGATTTAATGGTAAAAATATATTCTAATTTCACTTTAAAATCAATTCACAAGATAATCTAATCATAAAAATAAATTATATTAAAAAAAGGTTTTGAATTAGAATACAACATTTTACACTATTCATTAAAAAATGAACATTATCGTAAAAATACCAAAAAGTTACACAAAGTAAATTTTGATGTCCCGATTCTAAAAAAGAGTTTTATTTGGTCCAATAGAATGTATATGAGTGAACAAAACTATATTTAATGATGGTTCTCCATCAAAAGATGATAAGTGAACCTTTAGTGAAAACTAGGGCATATACGCCTAAAATTGAATTCTTTCCATATTTTAAGCTTTTATCTTTTATTAGATAAAAGAAAAAACATTGAAAAAACATATATAATCATAATTTAGTTATTTCTATCCATTCCCGCCAATAAAATGGCTATGGGATAACTACCACTTAAAATAATATTATTTTATTACTAGTGTGCAACGTAAGATTTCAAAGAAACTCTTTGTTGCGTATCGGGTATGCTATCGAACATAGCAACCCCTTTAATGTAAAATTAATATTTAATTCGTAAATATTAGTAAATATGAAAATTTTTTATTCATTATTTACCTGGGATGTTACATCCTTCCCCCTTTTGGGAATTGTGTCCTCACAATTTTATTCATTTATCAAAGTAAGTGGGGATATTTATCCCTCATAGCATTTTCAGATTCCCACATTGCCTCTTAAGCAATATTGGTTTTCCCCAAAACCTTTACCTGGTGAATTACATTATTTCGCAACACTTGCTCTCTTCGGTCAAGAATCTGGAGTGGTTGTTCTTCATAAGATAGATTCTCCTCTAGCTGAACTACCTCTGGACTCAAAACATGAGATGGATCTGGAATATACTTCCTCAACATCGAAACATGAAAAACATTGTGTACCTGAGATAAACTCGGAGGTAAAGCCACTCGGTAAGAAACTGATCCAACTTTCTCCAGAATTTCATATGGTCCAATGATACTTGGACTCATCATTCCTTTATTACCAAATATCATCACACTTTTCCATGGAGAAACCTTGAGAAAAACATGATCACCTACCTCGAAAGATAGATCCTTCCTCCGGTTTTCCGCATAACTCTTCTGCCTGCTCTGAGCTGTTCTCATGTGTTTCTGAATCAACTGAACTTCTTCTACCATCTATTCGACCAATTCTGGTCCCATCAGCTCCCTTCACCCACTTCATCCCAAAAAGCTGGAGTTCGACACAACTTCCCATATAATGCCTCAAATGGTGCCATATGTATAAAGGAATGAAAACTGTTATTATAAGAAAACATAACCAAAGAATGATGTTGGTCCCAACATCCCATATAATCCATCGAACAAGCTCGTAGCATATCCTATAAGGTATGAATTGTTCATTCTAACTGCCATTTGATTGCAGATGAAAAGCTGTACTAATATTTAATTCTTTACCCAACGACTTCTGAAGGCCTTTCCAAAAGTTTGAATTAAACCTGGGATCACGGTCAGATACAATGGAGAGAGGAAATCCATGTAACCTGGCTATCTCATTAAGATACAAACAAGAAAGTTGATCTTGGGGAAAATTATCTCGTATGGCAATGAAATGAGAAGATTTAGTCAAGCAATCAATAATAACCCAGATTGCATTATTACCTCGAGGTGTCTTTGGAAAATCCCACAACGAAGTCCATGGATATATATTCTCCCATTTCCACTCTAGCATATGTAAAGGCTGAAGAATCCATTTTGGTAACTGCCGCTCTGCTTTAACCTACTGAAAAGTCAAACACTTCACAGTAAAATCAGAAATATCTCTTTTCATTCCATCCCACCAGTAATACTCCCGTAGATCCCTGTACATCTTAGTACTTCCAGGATGAACTGAAAATGGGGAACTATGAGCCTCACATAACAACTCATTCTTCAACTGTGAATCACCAGGGACACATAACCTCTTCCCAAACCTCAAAACATATTCATTATCAATGTTAAATTCAGGCAACTTACCCTTCTGAACCAGCTCTACCTTTTTCTGCAACTCACTGACTTCCCTCTGTGCTTGCTTTATTCTGTCTAATAGGGATGATCTCACTGATACCTGAAACAAAACAGAAGAACTTCCTACACCAACAAATTCTATTCCATAGTTCATCAAATCAAAAACCGAAGGATCTCGTTCCAAACATAGCATGGTTAATGAAGCATTACGTTTTCGACTCAAAGCATCGACCACTTTATTTTATTTTCATGAATGGTATTGAATTGTAAAATCATAATCCTTGATTAATTCTAGCCATCTCCTATATCTCATGTTCAATTATTTCTGAGTGAATATATACTTTAAACTTTTGAGATCAGTATATATTTCACACTTTACTCCATACAAATGATGCCTCCTATTTTTTAAAGCTAAAACAACAGCAGCTAATTCCAAATCATGTGTAGGGTAATTTACCTCATGAGTTTTCAACTGACGTGAAGCATAAGCATTTACCTGATCATTCTAGTTAAGGACACATCCAAGTACCTTCAACGAATCATCAGTTTATATAACAAACTCACCATTCTTGGAAGGACATGCCAAAACTGGATAATTCACCAATCTTCTTTTAAAATTTTGAAAACAATCATCACATTCTATTATTTAGATGAACTTAAAACCCTTACGAGTTAGCTTAGTCATTGGACTAGATAACCGTGAAAACTTTACAACAAACCTTCGGTAGTAACCTTCCAAACCAAGAAAACTATGGATCTTGGTTACATTTGTGGGTCTTTTCCATTCTTCAACAAATTTTGTTTTAGCAGGATCAACGGTTATGCGATCTTTTGAAATAATGTGACCCATGAAAAAAATATGTTGTAACCAAAACGCACAATTGCTGAATTTTCCATATAGTTTCTTTTATTTTAAGGTTTTCAAGATAACCCTTAAATGACTTTCATTCTCCTCTTTACTTTTAGAAAACACAAAAATATCATCAACGAAAACTACCAACATTTTTCACCAGAGTCAACTGAGCCCTCACTGCAACAAACTTTTTAGTTCTGATTCTGAACATCTCAGGATACTAATTTGAAAGGTCATTTCCCTCTGTATGCCTTCCTAGAAAATCTGTTTTGTTTCCTTGATGAAAAACCATTCTTAAGACAGAAATATCTTAGGCGAAGCAACATGGTAATCTTCAAATGTTATATCATTTCAATCATACCATAAATAAATTTATAATTTATCAATTTTCTAACTCCTAATGTTGTCTAAACCGACCTCTGATACCAAATATAAGGCCCCGACCTTAAAACATACTAAATATTGAATTAAATGAATAATTCACATTGAGGATCTTTTCAGGTTTAGAGTTTTAGAGAATTTGGACATAACTGTTACATCTCAATAGATTACAAAGTAGACTAAGTTTCCATAAAATAAAAACTCTTAAAAAGAAACATGTCTACATCCATGTTTTATATAACATGACTTCCCTTGATCCCATCCTTGACCCTATTCCACATTAATTCCTGTGAAAAACACTTCAAAAAACACATGGGGTGAGCATCAAAAGCTCATTATGGGATACACAAAAAATGAAAACTGTTAGTTTTACAAGCATCAAGTAAACCATGTATACATTATCAAAGTAATACCTTCACCATCATGAAGTAGTAAAAACTCTTCACTGAATAAAATATCATTACTTACCCTTTTGTAACCAAAGGATTACCATAAAACCCATATAAAGAACACATAACATATAAAGGTAACATGGGACATAAAAATACTTAAGTGGAATAACCATACGGTCGACTTCCACACATATCACTTAATCGAATAGCCATACGGCCAACTTCCATACATACTTAATGGAATAGCCATATGACCGACTTCCATACCTAATGAATTGGAGGTTATAACGTAACCACCCATCCTGGTATTCACGGAACCACCCGTCATATGGTTTATCACGTAACCACCCATTAAATGTCCAAGTACCATTATAAAAATCATAAGTCATAAAACAAATATAATGGAACGAGAGCATTTCCACACATTGATCACAATACATCACTTAAATATATTGACATAAAAAATCCATTATAAAAACCATTTTCAATACCAAAATACATAAAAGAGTATATGGTATTTATTTCATTTTAAAAAAACATTATGGCTTGTTCAGGAAGCCAAAGACCCAAATAATACTCGCGGTGGCGGAAAAGGTCGTTGTCACCGCGTACGTTAAAAGAAACATTCCTTTTTTTTGTTTTGTAAAATGCTTTGTAGAAAAATATTCCTTTTGTATAAAAGTCAAATTCAAAGGGGTTTATACATCATATAAAATAAATTTGTGTATAAAACGAAATATACCTCAATGAAAGGATATTGAGACGAAGTCCCTTACCTCGGGTCCGACTTGACTCGATCATTCCTTAACGTCCTAAATAATAAACTTGAGTTAATTTCTATTTTCTTAAGAACATTTTTAATGTGAATTATTCCTTTTATATCACTTGTTTCCATGATATAAACATTATGTAATCATTAAGTTAATAATGTTTGTTTTGTCGATATTTGGTTATTAAGTCGAAAGTGGATTTCTTACAATTACATGTTGTTCATGTGGTCAAAGGTTCTTTATATACAGAATGACATTCCAGATTTGGATATCATATATATCATATATATATATATATATCTAGAATATACATGTATTTATAATATCACATAATCATTTAGAGGTAAGAAATGAAATGCACCGTTCATGGAGACGGTAAGCCGTACGTACGCATGAACACTACTTTCATTTCTTTGTCATATTAATGTAATTTAATCTAAATGAGAGGTATGCATATTTTAATTCAAGAATTATATTAATCATTTAGATGTATCATTCATCATATATATGCATTATATACATGTACTTATAATAGTACATTACATTTGGGGATAAGAAATGAAATGCATCGTTCATGGAGACGGTTAGCCGTACGTACGCATGAACGCTACTTTAATTTCTATCTCATACTTTAATGGAAAGAAATAATAATGATATATAGGTATATTATAATTCCATTATAACATCATATATAATAACTTTAAATCCATCCTGTATACGTCCCACATATGGAATTAACGAATCAATCACTTTGAGGGGGCGGTAGTCCGCACTTCCTAAAATGAAATTATCGTGTTTACCCACAATGGAAACCATAAAGGTATACCACAAATGAAAAATAAAGAAGCATAAGGAAAACATAAACATAATATATATCATATATAAATAGAGTTACATCTTAATGTCTACCATTAAAGGTGTTTAATAGAAGATTTAATAATCATCATTTCAGGAGGCAGAAATTCGCCAACCACAGAAACAGTATGTTCTTTAACCATTAGATGTAGATGTGTGCAAGTGTAGCTCGAAATCATCCTATAAAAACATTATAGTATATTTAAGATACTAGAGTTGTTACAAAAGAAATGAATAAAAAGAGTTTAGGGGGTTGGAGAAGCAAAATAAATCAAAACAACACAAGTGAAGACATCACCTTAAAATCAGGTAACTCTCTTAGATTTGAGCTCAAAGGATTCCTTGGGAAGACTTCTACCAAATGTGAGGCATCAAGTAGTAATAGAGGGATGTGGAGAGAAAAAATGGGCAGGGGTTGGCCGAGCCAAAGGTGTTGGAAGTGTGGGTATGGTGGTATAGGTGGGGGCCTTTTATAAGTGGAGAGGTGGGGAACTCTTGGAATGTAAGGAAATGTTACTTTATTTTAGAACGAGTTTCAGATTTTAATGGTCCCACATTGATGTGTTTTGAGGATAAGGTGATAATAGTTCGAAATACACCCATCAAATAGGTTTTATACATTTTTAGGTCTTAGATTGTACATTATCTTTCCATTTTATTTAAATCGTTAAATAATGAGGTAACCGGTGCATCATCATGGTGTCATAAATAATTTAATTTATTTAATGTCTAAAAATTATAGAAAATCTAATATGATGTATGAAATATTTTTACCTTTTCAATGAATATTTAGTGTCAAAAATCTGATTTGTATAACCCCATGTAAACATTGTTTTAGTAAAACAACTCATGTTTGAGACATTTTTATTTTAACTTTAAATAAAAAGTTATTAAAGTCATTTTCCGACCAAATTAGCTTCATGGGGTCCCCAAGTTGACCCATGGATTTTGTTGGTCGGCCATGACACATCCAATGAGTTTAGGACATGTTTCCATATCATTTCATATTATTACAACATTATTTTTACCGTAAATTACACTAATTACCTCTAATCGCGATTAAAAACTTAATACGTTACTATTCACCAATAAATTATTTTAATCCCATTGAACCACATTTTTACTTATTAATAACAACCATGTATGTCATATTTTTGAAATTCAAAACACAGAGGTGGTAAAATTTCATTTAAACAAAAAATCAGTTTTTTAAGTACTACTTAGTAGTTTCATTATTCATTAAAAATTGATGTTTTTTAGAAAAATACCAAAAATTAACCCTAAGCTATATTTGATATTCCGAATTCAAAAATGAAGTCAATTTTAAAAAATTCAATACATATAAGTTGCATTAATTAATTTAATAATTAATTCCTGCTATCTGAGCAAATAGTGTGTTTTTTTGAATCAATAAGTATCAAATGATTGACACTAGTTTATGTCCGATTTCAAAGTGAAATTAAATCCAACGACCACTATTAGATTTAATGGTAAAAATATATTCTAATTTCACTTTAAAATCAATTCAAAAGATAATCTAATCATAAAAATAAATTATATTAAAAAGAGGTTTTGAATTAAAAGACAACATTTTACACTATTCATTAAAAAATGAACTTTATCGTAAAAATACAAAAATTTACAAAGTAAATTTTGATGTCCTGATTCTAAAAAAGAGTTTTATTTGGTCCAACAGAATGTATTAGAGTGAACAAAACAATATTTAATGACGGTTCTCCATCAAAAGGTGATAAGTGAACCTTTAGTGAAAACTAGGACATATACGCCTAAAATTGATTTCTTTCCGTATTTTAAGCCTTTATCATTTATTAGATAAAATTAAAAACATTTAAAAAACATATATAATCATATTTTAGTTATTTATATCCATTCCTGCCACTACAACAACTTTTTGTTAACTACCATTTAAAATAATATTATTTTATTACTAGTGTGCAACGTAAGATTTCAAAGAAACTCTTTGTTGCGTATCGGGTACGCTATCGAAAATAGCAACCCCTTTAATGTAAAATTAATATTTAATTCGTATATATTAATAAATATGAAAATGTTTTATTCATTATTTACCTAGGATATTACACATACCAAGTCACAATTAGTGGTAGAATCCAGATAGAGAATGGAAAAAATTGGACTTGATTTTCTATCATTAGGATCACAATAATTCAAAATTTTCTTGTGTCCTATACAAATACATTAATCCCTAACCAATATACACCATCTATAATGAAAATTTTCCTTGAACATCGTATACTGAACCACTAGGAGCCAATTATTAATATTTCATCCCCACTCCTTGTATATGACTTCCATAAATTTCATCAAGTAATATCCATGACTCATTCCTTACAATACTTCTAGACATTACATTTCCAACCTTGAAATATTTACTGCTAGAACATTTAAGAAACATCCCAACTATCTCTTAGATCAGATGACTTTGTAGAACATGGGATGATAACCCAAAACATATTCAAATAATCCAAGAGGGTCAAAAAATATTATTTATGTATACTAATTTTACCCCAATAATTGGAATATGGGGGAAATTCATAAATCTGGAACCTGATCATGTGATTCCTACCAATTTAGTGTAGATGAAGTATATTGATCCAAAAATCCCCATGATAGTTGTGTAATGCCTTTGAATCTGAATACAATAGATTTATATGTTCTTGAAAAAACACTAGTTGAAGATATACAAGGATTACTTATAGACATAATACATTATTAATATATATATATATATATATAATAGTTAAACCTTATACAATTCGCAGGTGAATCATACAGAGTACACCTATGCCCAGTCATCTGAGAAGTCACAACAACTCTCAAATCCATGTTTTCATCAACACCTGTAATGTTTCGTCAAATGATGAAATGAATGATACTTGAATAATTGGAATTTAATTATTCATCCAAATTTTACTCTATAGTCACTTTAATTATGTTATATTTCATGTTTTAGAAAGAAGTAACTTCATGTTCTCTACCCGAGTGTCTATATGTTTTAATTTTCAAGAAGGTAATGCCATCAAGATCATCAATACAAAATCATGTCATATTCGACTCCATGGATAGAATTTTCATGTCATCTAGTAGTTAGATTTCATCTATATTTAGTCATTTATAGTACAAAAACCCCCTATAAGACACTTTCAACACCACCTAATAGTTCTATATTTTAGAAAATGAGCCTTTGATCCTGGATAAAATAGGGGAATCCACCCATATCTTCCATATAAGGAGTAGTAGTAGTGAGGCATTTAGAATTATTGTCCATGTTATGGTGATTAATAGAATTAATGTATTTTGTATCATGAAACTATGAGGAGTCATCAAAATTGAGCAGTTTTACACAACTCATCGCTTTTTCTCATAAATGTATTTGTATAGTATAAAAGGTTTTAGTGTTTATGTGATTTCCATAAACATCATTGATAATATATTGATTGTTCATGCAAAGTTGTTGTTTTTTATTCAATGGAGACTAATTTTCTAGTTTCAATGTCTATTACTATACGAAGTCCCAAACAATACCAATATATAAAAATTAGAACCCATTTATCAATCTCAAACATTGAATTTGAAAGGAAAAATAAAAATGTTCCAAAATAATATCAAAAATAAAAATAGACTTCAACCATTCCCACAGAACATGCCCTTCTAATATATTATCAGAAAAAATTTTAAGGGGAGGTAATTTGATGTAGTTTAAAACACAAATCAATAAAAAATGATATTTTCCATTTAAAATGGATTCACTGTGTCATAATGAATCCTTTTTACACAATAGGGAAATGGCATGAAACATCTGGTGATTTCAAGAAAAAATAAGTTTCAACACACAAAAAACATGAATATTAAAGGATCCATTGAGGAAAAGAAACTAGGGCACTGTATAAGGACCATGATTCGGTAAAGGTGATGGTTTGCATAATTAGACTATTTCACAAAAAAATGTCTTGAAATCCATTTTCAACAGAAATGCAATGATTAATAAAAGTCATACATGAAATTATCTTATTAAATGATTAATTAACAGTGAAAAAAATATTTTCATCTCATAGGGATATTCACATGACAGTATTTCACACATTTAAACTATAAATACAAAACCACCGCCCAAAATTGGTGAAAGATCCCATGAATATTAAGCATCGACATTCCATCATGCTAACCTTGTTTTTATGATGTCATTCACCTTTTAACCCTCATGGAACCATAAAGGTATAAAACTTAAGTTACATACCTCACATGGGCCCTTACATGTCTTTCTTTGTGTTTTATACATCCATTATAAACGTCCCATAAAATTTTAAATGGGTTCATATATGATTAATTACTTCACCAAACCCTAGTATTCACATGAAACCAACAATTTAACACACATATATCATGTGAATCAATGGAATGTACATTTACCCGAACAGTTTATATTCTTCACCATACTCAAACACGAAACTATAGAATTATGTCAAATAACCTGATGATACCTGACAAAATATTTCCTCCCTCCAATCATATTTATGTCCTTGTTGGGTGATCATGTGCCCTATACATACTCCAAGAAGTTTTACCAATTTCTTTATCACCCGTATGGATGATATCATCAACCTGAATGGAATGCCTCTTTTCATTGAATGGATAAATTAATTTCCTTTTTATCAAATAAGTTGGATCACTAATTTTTATTTATCAAAATGTTACAAACCGTAAATTTAAAAACCCTAATTTCAACACATCTACACTAGTGTTTACATCATCCTCCACCCAGTGGTTCATGAGCGGTGGATGCATATGCCCAGATGGTGGAATCATCACACAAAAGTACCCAAAAATCAAAATGTGTAATCATTATGCCGATTATTATTATCCCATTTTGAAATGGCATCCTTTAATGTTTTCCTTTTGACATTTTAGGTTCCATATGTTAAACTGTCTATCCAAATGTCATAGTCATATTTTGTAAATCTGAACAACAACACCCTCACAATATGACATAAACTATAGTATTACCCTTTGTGATGAATACAGAATTCCCCATGTATGAAAATATTGAGATGACACACCCCGCAATAGGATTATCCATCTCATTTGGAAAACATAAAGGAGTTATCCCGCCCCTCTCCCTTGTTTATCCTCATTTTTTGATGCAATTGTCCTTAGTATATGATGTTAATTTACCTATATTGATCAAGTCTAACGACATTAAATTATGGAATTGAACTATGTGAGATTTGATTCCTATATCCAAACATGTTTTATAAGAAACTTCTAAAAGTTTCAATCCTAATAACTCAAAAAACAAGGGATTCCTCCCCATTGTTCTGTACTGACACCTCAACAACATGATAGCTTCATTTCAAACCTATTGATGAAACAACGCTCAAAATTGACAATGTCCCCCCTTGTGGACACACATTACAAAATACTCCACGTGTGACCATATTCCTCTTCCGAACAAAGTATGACCCACTAATATATCTACACAATATGATAAACCTATGAACAAACTATCACCAAAATATTTTTAAACCTATGATAACAATTTTCCCATAATATGTTAATTAGGTGACCAAACATCCCCACATGAAATTATACATTTTATCAAATGATCCACTAATTCATTAATCCTTCTAACTGCTGAAAATGTATACCTCCTGAAATAAACATGGTAATAATAGGTTAATAATCCTCACAGGCCTTATACCCCTAGAATCAACTACATCATGGATGAAAAAATATTCCATAAGTTCCATTCTTAAGATGTTTCATATTAGATATGAATACACTATAATATAGGGATGAAATTACATGGAACCAATAAACCAATGCCCAATAATTTCAATACATTCTTAATGACTCTATATAAGTGGCCAAATATTTCTTTCCTATTAAGGTATAATCATTATAAGTAACTGGCATCCACCCCGAGATGGAACAAGAAATGTGTTTCATAGACATGAATCAAATATTTGAGGGAGACCGTGAATAGGTAATGATATCCATGGCTGAGACTATGGAATGAGGTAGAGACATCCTATCATTTTTTTTCAATTTTGGGCATGAATATTTTGTTGATATCCATCCCTGATGGGAAGTCATCTAAAATAGATATCCCATGAATGTACCTATGATGTTCTACCACATATTACACAAGGAGAAAGTATATACAGATCATTATCCATGATACAATATATAAGGACACTAATTAAACACATATATAAAAGATGATAGATCAATATCACATTTTATTAATCAAGAGTCATAATCTCCCCAAACAATAGGGGGTAAATCCTAGTGTATAGATCTGAAGATCTACACAAGGACCCAAAAATGAAATAAAAATCAATCTGACCTCTCTTGGGGACAACCATCCATGAATATAAATCATTCCATGAATATTATAAACAATCAATGATTATAAGGACCACCTTCCATTGGTGAAACATCATTTCGATGACAAAGGTAACAATCTATCACCAATTTCACCATATCAGATCATATAACTATATATAATATACAAGAATAATAATAATTGAATAATGCGTTTAGAGACACAATACACAAAATAATTTTTAAATATCATATATAAAAAATAAGATCTAACACCTAAAAGTGTCCAAGTATGAACATTACACATACGACATAACTCTGATTCAGTGTGCCAATTCATCCAATGCACAACAATTAACTCATATGGACATTAAAAAATCATCAGATCATGTTTGGTAATAATGAATATAAATGATTTTTAACACATAGAAGAAGCGATTACTTACCTATTTTATGATAGATCTCACCATATTGAAAAATCATAATCAAGATATTGAAAATTAATCAAGAATAGTGGATTAATGGAGTCAAGGGAGACCAAAATCATCATAAGAGAGATACAAGTGAAGTTACTGTTGAGAGAGTCTTGTGATGAATTTAATAATATTAGAGGGATTGGGATTTAAAAAATGGATATACTCCAACCATGCTAATTAAGATATGAATAGTATCATCATCTAGTTGATGGCCTCCACTGACCGGACAGTGGATGCTAGGTAGAACATGATCTTCCAAGAAACCTCATGAGGGAGTTAGTGTATACACATACCATTTCTGGTGGGATCTATGTTGTTTCTATTTAATTTTTTAAAGCTACCGGCATGCTGGGGGTGCCCAACCAATGAGGTGGTGGGGCCAATGTAACTATTAATGCTATAGAAGTTACATATTTCTTTACGTTCTTTCATTTAAAACATCTCTTATTCAACTCTCATATTAAAAAAAACCTATAACATATAAAAATCCATGGATACACTAAAATGATATGCACCTAAAATAGAGGTCCTCACATTAGCACTATTTTGTGAGTTTATTCAAGGTTGAACCTTACGTGGAATTAATATTTTCTCCCAAACTCATGTTTAACATGAGTTTCAAATCTCACACAAATATATATATATATATACATCAATGCTCAATTTTTCGATTGAATTCTTTCTTTCATGACCAAAAAATTATCGATCCCATGGTTTTATGCTCTCTATTTGTTCAATATATATTAGGTAATCTCCTCTCACTTCAAATTGTGTCAGATCCTCCTCAAGTCACACTTGGTCGTCATCCTATTAAATTGAAATCATGTTAAAAAATAGGGATAAACACACATTCCACAATATTCATCCAAACATCTATAAAATTGGGGAGAAATGAAACACCCAATGTATTCAAATATTTCAATAATACAGATCATAGAAGAGAAATAATATCATAACTAACACCCCTTGAACCTTTTTTACATTCATCATCTTCATTAGTGAGTAAAAATATTTTTGTATGTGGAATAATGATCTTCTTTCTAATTCATAACATGAATCCCATTCATCAACTATGATTAATTTTTTTTTCATCCATATTTTGAGTTGTTTCTTAATGGATCTCAACATGTAGGATCACATTTTAATATCAAACACAGTATTGGGATTATTGTAATTTTGAAAAAAAAGTAGAAAATACTAATTCAGACACCAAGGGTCATCACAAACAATTTCATCTATTTTTGAACCTGAGTTCAAATTATCCAAATCCAAAAAGTATAATTATTATATTTCAAAATATCATCTTCCAATTCATCCAAATCATAAATTATTTTATATATCATGAATAGTTCATAAATCATGTGTGTAAAGTAGTCTGTCAATCACACATTATCGTCCACTAGTCTTATATTTTTTCCATCACTCATTAGTGTCAAATTATAGGGATATTCAAGAATAAATTGATCCAACTTTTAGTCAGACTCTATTAACATCAACAATTCTTCATTCAATATTAGGTTCATTAGATGTCATTCTCAACTAGTGTTTGACATTTTACTGGTCATATATTTGTCAGTATCAACTGTTTATATTCAAGTAGTGAATGTCCAATGTGAAATGTATTATGATGTTCTTGAATAATTATTTTATGGGAAAATCTTCATGAAATAACATCTAGAGTGGAAATAAAATATCATACAATCCAATCAAAATATATCCAATGCATCCAAAATCATGTGGAGAATTATCCTACAGTGGTTTGGGTCATTAAAATCATAGTGAATAAAAAATTATATGAGAAAAATATAATTGAAATAAATATTGAATTTCTATTTTATAAAAAATGAATTAAAAAAATCAATACATTATTAATATTTAAAAATAAACACATAGAAGGTGAAAATATAGAAATAATATTATAGTAATACCTAAATAAAATTTTAATTTAAAATAAAAATGGTAACATATTCTTTTTTAAAATAGATGGAAATTTAACCAATGATCAATTTTAACGACCCGAATAAAAAATATTGTTTCAAAAAAATATTCATGGAGTAAGCTAATTTTTTTTTAAAAAAAATATTTCTTAAATATATTGAAAATTACAACACATTTCTCTAAAAACATAATATTTTAAAGAAATATAATTTTTGTAATATTCTTCCAAATATTCCACATCACTATGAATCAATATATATACTCTATAATCACCCACATCTAGTTATCTCACTATTGTTATCCTAATGACCTATATACATGATTATTCATTATGGGTGAATAGTGAATGAATAACATTGAGTAGAAACTAGTAGATACTAATTGATTTTTAATATTATGGGGAAACATTTCCAATATCCAAATTTTATAACTCCAATATTATCAGGGAAAAACTCAAAAAAAATCCAATATTTTCTTATATATTTATATTATCAATATATGCCTCCATTACCTCAAGATAGGTGAATATTGGAATGATTATCTTGAAAAAATATGATTTCATACCATTATTTAATATTTTCATACCCATAATTTGTATATAATCTATGATTGAGCCTCTTCTAATTCACATATTGGATATGGAAATAATATTATTACTAAATAAATAATTATACTTATTATTTATGAAATCCCAAATTTTTTTTTATGTTAGTAGTATTATTATGTTGAATTTTTATCAATATGTAATGAATATATATATTTAATGTGTTCATAGTTGGGATGATGGCCATGATATTCTTAATTCCATTAAAATTATCGAATTGTATTAGGAGATTTTTTTTCAGTATTTGACAAATATAATTTATTTATTTTATTAATTAAACATCATAATAAAAGTGGAAATGTCTTTTGTGGAAATAAATAATAATTTTTTGATCTGGAAATATAAATTGAGAGGTTTAAACTATTAGTTTCATAATACAAAATAGAGATTAGTAAACTTAGTGAGGACATATTTGGTATTCTTATATTTCATTAAATTAATTTTTAGCTAACAAATACGGTAAGACCATTATTATGAAATATATTATACATTAGATATATGAAACCCACTAAAACACTCTCATATGTGTGGTGAGATCAATCATGTGGATAAGATAAATAATATAGTTTTCATGGAAACAAAATATCACTATAATGGTGGGTTCCTTCTCAAGAAGACATAGTGGGTCTGTATAGCAACCATTGGAATGTTTATGGGATACTGTGCTTAAAAAAATAATTTCGGGTATATATATGGATGAAAGACACATAAATCCAATTATGTGATGGTGTTTCCATGTAATGAACAGAGTAATTTAACATGCTGTGGATGAAGCACCCAATCTTATTAAGTGGATTTTAGAGGAATGGATCATTGATGTGGGATCCTATGGGGAATTGAATTTTATATTCATTCCAAAAGGATATTAAAAAATTGTTTCATCCTATTCAATTGTTCATCCCTATTTTATCATCTGAACAATGTCTTCAACCTTGATCCATCACAGGGATTATTTAGCATTAATATTTAATCATACTGTAACGGCTAATGAATGAAATGAGTATTTTATTTCCATATATAGAATGTCAATATTCACTGATCATTTTTTAAATATATAAAATAATCCATGATTTTATTTGAATTGTAAAATTATTAAATAAGGTTGTATTTATACTACATCAAATTGTATTACCTTCTAATAAATGTACAATTTTGATCACATCAATGTTTTATCGCAATATGATAGAATTAAAATTTAGAATCTATTTTCTCATTAATGATTAATCATGGGGAATTGGTTCCATTAATGTTGAATATTCCCATATATTTTGAATAATGTAACATTCTTTATAGATGGTTTTATTCTAACATTTTTTGACATGAGGTGAATGTGTTTTTGAAGGACATGGTATGGCAGTGAAAATATATGATGTATGATGTAGGAGGTACCTATATAGATACTATAAATCAATATATTTTAAAAATAATATGCATTTAATTAAAACACATCTTCTAAATATTAAAACATTGACTCAAGAGTTATATTATTTCACAAAAGGGTACCATGATAGTTCTTGTTGTTCATACCAAATCCTTTACATTTTCATATAGAATAACTTGGTTCCATTAATTTTTTTATAAACATTAAAAGTTCATTCAATGTTAAATTTTATATGTACTATAAAATTTTGAACTATGGGATTAAATGATAGTCCATTCTCTGTTTAGCACGATGGAATAAAAGAGTTACAATCACATTGTATTTATGAAAATAAATACATGAAATCTATAATGATCATGAAAATCATAAATTTAAAATTACTAAAATGATCCGAGACATAAGTTGGTCAGCCAACCCATATCCTCAAAAATTTTATTAAATGAAATGGAAAAAAAGTGTACACATGAGGTGTTATGAGATTACACCATATAGATATTAAGGGAAAAATCAAACATTCTATCATACGCACATAAGTGAAATGCCCCTAAAAGAATATTATCAATTAGCACCTACTGATGGTTCACCATTCATGCATCCAAAAGTATGATTGGATTATGTAAGTCTCCCCTTTGTGTGAAGGGAGACCGAAATTATTTTCCCCCATTTTCCCTTGGAGCTCCTTTCAACTAGTATTCATACTCTTAGCATCATGATCTGTAATTCCCACTGATATAGATAACAGTATAATAAAACCAAAAACATTGACGGATCACCTCACACTTGTTCATCCACCCATTAAGTTCAACAATAATTTATAAGCCCTACGATCATCAATGAGTTCGATAAACTTTGAGGAAGTCCTGATCATTGACCCCTCATCGTTGTGTTGTACCTTCCCTTCAGAGCATCATAAAGGATACTAACCCTCATTATCTCTTGAAATGTGTCATAGAGGAACATGACTTTCAAGTGTTTCTTCAATCATGAAACCATTTTTGGAATCATCATATTATTCTATTTTAGAAATAGTATCTTCCCGAGAAATCATAAAATCCCAATAACATCACTTTGAGTTGTGAGTCATATGAGAAAATCCTTTATCTAGATAGAAAAATATGGTTGCACCTCACACACTTCCGTTGTTGAATTTTTTAAAAGATATTATAAAATTTGGGGAGGAAACCTCATGAAAGATAACATGAAATGTTAGGAAATAAGTATTTAAAAAATATCCTATCGGCATCAACCCCCTCCTGAAATAGAGATATATAAAACACCATGAAACAACAAAACACCTCAACACCAGGACCAATAATTATTAAAGAAGTAGAAAAATAGGGAGTTATCCAAGTGTGAAATTTAATTTCAACTCCACATGTGTTTCTCACATTGCAGTACCATAATCTATTCCCAATAATTATGGAGGTATTAAAAGCTGTGATCCCATTCAATTCCCAGTGAAATTTTAGAAAGACTGAACTCTCTAATATTCAAATATTCATGGGCTCTTACCTCCCCTTTTTGATGTATTTGGAATGTCAGAATTTCAAGATCTTAGAACTCTGGATAAATATCTTCCCTAAGTCCATGATTGATAATCCTGTAATGATTTTTTATCTTATGAGTAGTATTAAGGTTTTCATCATCAAATAGTAGAGGGGTCTCCTTCATGACATGAACTTCTGGGGGAGGGTTCATTTTCACAGTGCATCTCCCTATGTATCTAGTGACAATGGTTATATCCAATTTTGATTAATACTTCCTCTTCATTTTCTTCTTATAAGCAGGGGTTTTGAAACCATCCTGGTCCACCGATGGTTTTTTTCATTTTTTATCTCTTGACTGTAAGAATTCTTCCGCACCTTAAAATGCTTTGTCATGTACTTGTTGAGGAGTTTTTAATGATTCACTAGGCTCCTTCGTGTCCTACACCTGGGCGGGAAAAACATTGTTTCATCTAGTGAAATATGAATTTTTTTTTTACAAAACCTGATAAGTATTCAAACTAAATAGCATCATTATGGTTATTGACCAGATCGTGATTCTTAAACTCATAAGGCCATCCATCATCTACATTCAGTCCTCCATGATGATCCTGAGCTCTAGAAGGGAAAAAACAAATATAAGTGTATCATTACATTCTTCTTGACCCATATATTTCTTAACATTTTCTACCCATTCCATTTCATGAGCCAGAGGACATACTATCGTACTACCAAAATCCTTAGTAATGTGCCTAATCATAAGACAATCACTGCTATAATCAGGAAGGTTTTCACATACGAATTCTGGAATGAAACCATAATTTCCATTCTGTATCCATATTTGGGATGTAATTCCTTGTTTAATGACATCCTCACTAAAATCCATAGCAACTGAGGGTCTTGAATGATTCCTCATTTCCAAGTCATGTTTTAATAGAAGGACAATAAGGATGGAAATTGGAAACAATATAATTTGATTGAATAAGTGATGCAGATGTTTAGGGAATCCAAGTAAAATATGAACATTTTCTTATTCGGCATAATGATCAAAATCATGGGGTAATTTTAAAACATCCATATAACAACCGCAAAGAATAGAAGAGGGCATCACCCAAATCCTATAAAACTAGTTTTGATATGTAAATCAAAAACCAACATTTGAATAGTTCATCAAACCAATATGGAATAAAGTAAATCCAATTTTTTCAAGGGACTTCTTTAAAAAATTCAAATAAGGCCTATGCTTCATGAATGTTCTAATGATCATGAATTGTAAATTAGATGAAAGATCATGATCCTTGTTTACTGAGAAGGAAATAACTGGGCGACCACTGTATCAGAAAAGCTTCAGTTCAATGCATAAGTCATTATCTATGATACCAATAGGACAAGGCTACTCAGTATGCTTGATGATTCATTGATGGAGTATGTATGACATGATTTTTTGAAGTTTCTATAAATGTATTGTGATACTTTTATAAATATGTTGTACTAATATGAGACTAATATTTATTAAACATATTTGGAATTAAAATGAGAAGATCATAAATTTTTTTATACATGCATTATGTAAGGGACGTTTACAATAAGTATACATGACAACAATATTATGTAGTGATTTTTTAGAGTAATGTTGAAAAATATTTAAAATTAAATTATTATTGAATTTATCAATGAATTAAGAAGGTCCATTTCAGGTGTTGATAAGTTAAATTAAGTTACATTAGAATTTTATCTATAGTAGTTTATGATCCTGAAATATTGTAAATCATAAGATTAGGTCATCCTGTTTTTTGTAGGAAATGATTACATCTCATGGAAGCGAAAATACATTGAGAAAAAAATCAATATATATCTATCTATGGATTGTATTTTATGAATTTTAAGATATTAGTTGGAATTTAATTTATATGATGGCCATTGGGATAATTTTAACACTATTAGAAGTTTTATAAATATCTAATTTTTCTACTCATGGGATAACAGGGACACAACGGTGCATTGTGTTGAACTCTTGCATGTGTGGGATCTATTGATATCCAGTGGGAATCAATAGTGGGAACAATCTGGGTTTTATTATTGATTGATATAAGAAATTACATAAATGATAAAAAATTTATATAGATAGGATTTTCTAGTGGGAATGAACAACTAAGTTCATCAATGAGTTTTTCTTTCAGATAATCCTTATAAAATTATAGTGTGGTTTGATTCATTTACATTCTGTATTGAATGTGGTATGAATGTTATTTTATAGTTATGATAACTGCTCAACCTTATTGGTGATAGTGGTTTGAATTTAAATGTATAAAATTTGTAATAATTGAATTCATTAAGGTAACTCAATCTCTATCCCCCCACCAGTGTTACTTATTTATCAATTGAAAAAATCACGTGGAAACATATTGATGGTAACTCCTATAGTAGAATCTATATTAAATTCATAAAAAATTAAAATATATATATTATGTTCATATTTGATTGTGATGAATATCAATAACGTAATTAAATATAAAATACTACCTCTCCTACTTATATTATAAATATTAATGTTGATGTGAAATTCAAAATAAATCAAGATGAAAAAACATAAGAAGTAATCACAAATAAAATAAGACCATTTAAAGTAAAATGTCACACAAATTAGTTATTTCATTGTAAAAATGGTAGATTATATATTTTTTGAATCAACTTCGGTGTTCTACACCTCTTCCCATACATGGTTTCAGAAGGATCCATTTTGATTCTTGAGTATAAACTGTTTATGTATGAGAACCCAACAAGAAAAAGATGTTGATACCACCCCCCTTTTTTGTCCCTTGAGCAAGATCTCAACATGTACTCAAGTGTTTTGATAGTTTGCTCGTATTGGCCATCAGTTTGTGGATGATTAGCTGTACTGATGTTCAACTCAATATCCATAGAATTTTGAAGAATCTTCCAAATCATTGATATGAATCTTGGTTCTCGATTGGATATAATAAATAATGGTACTCCATGTAGCCTTACCACATCTCTGATGTATATCTATACCAGTTGATCCAGTGGGAAATCTTCCAAAAATACAATGTAGTGTAAAATATTTTTTAGACGATCCACATAAACCTAGATATCATTGTTTCTATTTGATGTATTCATAAGTACGGTGAAAAATTACATGGTTTTGTTCTCTCATTTCTATGATAGTATAGGTATTGGTTTTATCATCCCCTTCTATTTGTGCCTCTCATCCTTCACAGGCTGACATACGAGTCACTTATATGTATACCTAGTGATCTCATTCTTCATGTTATCCCATCAATAATTCTCTCAGAGATATCGATACATCTTTCTGTTTCCTAGGGGAATGGTGAAATTTGAACTATTTTAATTAGCAAAAATTTATTTTTTAACTCCGGATTCGATGGAAGACATAGTCTTGACACAAATCTCAAAATTTATTCTTCATTGACATTGAACTCTAAGGAATCTCTTTTACTGATAGTTTCCACCATCTTCTTAATTCCCATATCATTATTTTGATAATCCTTTTGAAAAATTTGGTTGATAAATAATTTGTGAAAGGATTTATGATCTTCCATTATTTATGATTCCCATTTCTATATTCATTTAATCCATGAAAATTGGATCCTTTTCAATTCACATTAATGATAGAATTTCTGGGTCCTTTCTACTTAGATCATCCTCCACCATGTTCACATTTCCAGGGTGGTAATGGATTGTGAAATCATAGTATTTGATCATATGTAACCTTATTTTTTGTGCATATTCATATCATTCTGTGTTAATATATAGTTGAGGATTTTGTGGTCTATATATATTTCAAGCTTCCCCCCAAAGAGGTAATATTGCCAAATTTTTGAATCGAAGATCACTGCAGCTAACTCCAGATCATGTGTTGGATAGTTCTGCTAATGAGCATCCAATTTCCTTGAAATATAGGCAATAAAAATGTCTTTTTTCATCAACAAACAACCCAATACATCTTTCAATCATCACTAAATACCACAAAATGTTGTCCACTTTTGGGTAGTGTGATCACAAGCGTTGTGCTAAGACTCTATTTTAACTCCTTGAAGCTCTCTTCACATTCATCACTCTAATAAAACATGAATCCTTTCTGAGTTAGCTTAATAAGAGTGTTGGACGATCATAAGAAATTTCTCACAAATCGATGATATTATCTAGCTAACCCCAGGATTCTACGGATATTCGTAACCAATGTTGGCCTCATCCATCTCTCAATTGCAGCTATCTTGAAGGGATCCACATATATACCATTGTTTGGGATGATATGACCCAAGAATGGGGTCTCCTTTAAACATAACTCACACTGGATGTACTTTCCATAGAGCTTATCATTTCGCAAGGTCACTAGCATAGTTCATAGATGCTCCTCATTATCCTCCTTGGTTTTGGAGTATATTAGAATATCATCTATAAATAATACACCATATTTTTTGAGGTAATATATAAAGACTACATTCATCAAGTACATGAATATTTCTAGAGCATTAGTTAGTCTAAAAGGAATTACTATCAATTCATAGTGCCTGTACCTTGTACAAAAAGAAGTCTTGGGGATATACTCATTCTTCACCCTTTGTAATATCTTGACCACAAATCCACCTTTGAAAAGTATTGTGCTCCACGAAACTGATAAAAAAGTCATCAATTCATCATAGAGGATACTTCTTTCTTTAACAGAATTTTGTTGAGATCAAGATAATCAATTCAAAGGATCATTGAACTATCATTCTTCTTAGAGAATAGGAGTAGTGCACCCCATGGTGGAGCACATGTGTGTGTAAACCCATTATCCATATTCTCTTATAGTTGTTTCTTCATCTCCTAAAACTCCACAAAAACTATTCTATATAGAATATTGGATATTAGAAACACCCCAAGTATAAGGTCAATTGATAATTAAGCATCTCTTCTTGGAGGAAGACCAGGAAATTCCTCAGAAAACACTTTATAAAATTCCCTCAAAATAGGGATGTCATCAAAGAAGGTTGCTTCTATAGAATCAATTATTTAATCCCGATACAAATACTCATAGGGAAGTAATATCTTCAATTGAGATAATGGTGCTAAAGAAGATCCATCCTCCTCCTTGCACTTGTACCAAATCGAGGGTCGATTTTCCCTATGTAGAGGTATTTCCCTCTCACGGAAATTTGTGTTGGATCTCTATATGGGAAGCCAATATATGAAAATAATTGAATTAAATTCCACTAGAGGGAGTATGACAAGGTTCTACGAGATGATAAATCTAGAAATTATGATAGGGGATGAGTTATTTTCATGGGATGAACATATTTACCCTTATAGCACCAGCATAAGAACGGACCATAAGATGTGTGGTGATGATAGACTTTTGGGGTTGTTCGAATAACATTGCTCAGGTGGTGATTTTTGTAAACTTATAATTATCATGTAGGCAGTTCTGTTTGAGGGAAATGAGTTGAAACTCATATTGGCCATGGTCAAGTGAAAATCCCAATGATTCCACCTTCCTTCCAAGCTCCGATAAGTGGGCCTCGTACATAGAGATTCTACTAGATGCGACCATCGCTTCCACTGTCTATGTAAATTTGATTTGTTACATCCCTATATTTATTATAATCACAAGTTCACTATTAAAAGACTATATTAGCAATGATAACAATTTTTAATTCTATTTTGAAATATAAAAACTTAAAACCAATGAAGTTAATATGTTATATAACCATTTTACATAATAAGACATTTAATTTGATCAAGAGGAATTTTCATTAATAAATGTTTGGTTCATTACATGGTGTATCTATAGGTTCATTGTATAATTATCGCATCGATTCATATTTCATTTTTACATGATGTTAAAGTGTACCACCACAAGTTCTTTTTTATGACATCAATCTATGAATCATAATGTCCTCCTAAAAATACATTATACTGAAAAAATATGTTTCCTAATTAGTGGATGTTAAAATCCATGGACCTTCATTCATTATTACCCATTTTTAAAAGACTAAAATAACCTTACCATGGTTTACTAGAGTACAAGGTGCCTCCATTGAATTTATAACCACCTTGATCAATAATTCACACTACATTTCATAGTTGTATTTAGTTTACACAAACTTTCATGGCCCTAGGAATGGAGTTGGGACTCCTCCTATTCAATATTAATGTAACATTATTTTATATCATGTATAAGGGGTTTCAATAATTATTCAAAGTTTTTTTCCCTGAAGAAAGGTAATATATTCCTTTTGATCGATGATTTCATAACAATAGAGACAATCACCTCAGCCTTTTTCATGGTCATACCTTACATATTTTCTCTAAACAATTACCCATTATTGATTATCATTGATACAAGAAATAAATAAAATGTATCCCCCATTTATAGGGGATCTATTATACTATCGACCATGGGAACCCTAAGTACACTAATATTTAAAACCTCCTTTTTTCAGGTCATTACAAGTGACCATAAACATTATTCCATATAGGCAATGCCACATGATCTTAATTTTAACCTTTGAGGGTCCAAGATGAATGGTCTTAAACTCAAAATGATAGATTCATAAAACTTTTCATGATAATACCCAACAAGTGATTTCTTAAAAAATTAATGTATCTTTTTCATGATATCTTCACATCTAACAATTATGAAAATGTTAATGCTAAATAAAATGAAGAAAAAATTTCATTGGAACAATTATATGAACCTATGAAGAGATATTCTTTAATTTATGGACCATTTGAATATAATAAATCATAGAGAAATGATTTAGTGTATATAATTTCCCTAAAAATAAATACAATACATATTTCTATAACATTCAAAACATTTTTTTAATTTGATATTTTATATATGAAAACATCATTCCTCCAACATCTTCATCGATACTCAACATTTCATTGAGCCACCACAAATATTTGGGAATATAATAAAATTGTGTAAATTTTCATGGTTCTCTTCTTTAGAATATATATAAAATGGACGACTAATATAAAGAAAAAATTCCAGGATAAATTTATTATTAAAATAATTACCCAGATATTTTTACCTGGGGGTGTTTTGGTCATGGTGTAAAGGTTCCCCTTATACCAATGAGCTATTATCATGACTGCATGCAATACATTGTCATGTAATTACAAATGGTCGACTAAAACTCACCAGCCTCCATTTCACATTGATATAGATATTTCAGTATTATGATTTAAATGTCATATAATCAAACTATTCATGTTTATTGGAGATCCTCGACATCATGTTATGATGTGGATTACCAATTCAATATTCTAGGATATGAATCCTCATTCAAGAAACCTTCATATTTACCCATTAATTAACACTAAAAAATGTGATATATGGGTAAATGAATCACGATAAATAAATGAACTATATTATTCTTGTGTAGGTATATAACAATATTTTTCTATTAATTCACCTCATTTTTAACATGGTTCTTAAAATACTCTCTATCTCCAGGGTTCCAGAACCCTTTATGGATATCTTTTTCTTCATGTGCTACAATATTTATCAGGTTATTGATCCTAAAAAATTAAGACATTACCCTCATAAATGTGATATTTTGGTTTCCAGTTCCCCATATGATTAACTATTTGTGACTTGGATCTGTATACTAGCCTATGGCCAATCAACCAGAAGTGCAATTTTCATATATTCGCTACGAATATTGCGAAGGGTAATATCATCTCATGGTGATTTGCGATCATCCTCAAAATTTATTCTCTATATAATCATCTGATGTTCACAATAATTTTTCCAGGATTTAACAACCCCATCATTAGACAATCGATGTGGATTTTACATCCTCAATGTCATATCACCATTAACAACATTCTTTTATAATGTAAGGAATAAGTATTCTAAAAATCTACATGAATTTTTATCCTTAATGACCTGTGTAAGGATTATGGTTTCTAGAAGACATCATGTATAATCATACTCTATGGTGTAATCATGGATATAAAGTTGAAGAAATGTTCTTCAATGTTCATTCCAAATGAAATAATCAAGGATAAATTGGTATAGTTCCATTATTGAATAATCATCCTTTATGTACCACTTAATGTATCGAGTGCTTGGATCCCAATAAAACCTTCCATATCCTTTAGAACAATGAAGGGACACCAATAAATAGCTATGAAAGTAATACCATATTGGATCATTTATATGGTCACTTTCCCCATAATTTTTTTGATTATTTTCTTTGTAGAAATAGTCATCCAATCATTGTGATCCCTTTAGACATCATTATGGATCATGAAACCATTGTTTTTAAAAATTTACTAGAATGATTTTCAGATATTATACTTCCTCGTTAAATATATTCAAATAAATATTACCTATTTTCAGTATTATGGAACACAAGATATAGTATTTTTTCACAGCATATGGGACACAATATTTGGCTAAAAGCATAAAAAAAACAAGTTCTATGCAACATGACCATAATGATTAGAATTGCGGGGTCCGAGATGATACAGTATAAAAATTATATTTACTAATATAAATTTGAAGAATTTTTTTTTCAATTTAATAAAAAGAAATTATCTTCATGTTGGAAACAAACTAGATTCACCAAAGAAAAAATAGAACAACTAGTAATTAAACACAGACTCTTTGTGTTCTATTAAAATGTGATAGCTCAAAAAATGTTAAATATGTAATGATTTTTACATTGGAAACTTGAAAAGTGAAGACTGAATATAATATAATCTCAATCTGTAATTACAATCCCTTCAAGGGATTATCATAAATATAGGTTGAAAATAAGAGATTCAATTCTTATAGTGACCATTATCTAAAAATAGGTAAAACAATAAATGATTATTAGTCCACTAACCATTGAATTATTTTCCATCATATATATTCCATTAGAATAATATTATGGTTCAATATCCCTCATGAAATGAAACTACAAATGCAATAGTATATTATATATGGACTTTAGCTTCTAAAAGATACATATATTGTGCGACATAAAATATATCCTTACTTAATGATCCATACAATGTCTCTAATGATTAATGGGACACAACCCATGACCCCATGGTAATGTAATGGTATAAACTCCTTTATGTATGAGATAGATCTAAAAATCATAATACACTATAGAGTTGTTAATTCATAATCCTATGTTCAATATTATTCCCCCTTATGAACGAGATAGATCATCATAGGTGGTTATCATAAATTACCATGTGGGTCTTGATTCCTCCTTTCAACAGATATATATAAATTTCTAGACCTATTATCATTGATCAAGTAATAGATTGTTTTACATAAAAATCCCATACAACCTAGAATTTGATCTTTTTTCTATTTAGTATATTTGTACCAGTAGATATGAAAACTCCACAGGGGAACCCAGTCCCTCGAGAAGATTATTAATCTTGGAAAATAAAATGTTATCTATAAAATCTGCAAAATAAATACCACAAACCAATGCCCCAAGTTGAGTTTCAACATGAACTTGTCATGCCTCGCCATATTCTAGAGGATTCCATCTACTAGATAGTTTCTAAGGTAATATTTGGGGATATTATACCATCATTATGGGAGTAATCCACAAAATGTATCAAATAGAATTATTGGAAAATAGAAAAACCAATCACTAATCATCTGAATCTATTTACCAAAACATGTTAATATCCCACGACAAATAGTAGACATTCTATGTGAGGTTAAGATAGTGTCATGTATAAGGAATACCCAAAATAAAGACAATATAATGAATCACCCAAACAGGTCCCAATTACAGGTCGTCGTCCCTTATCCATGCACATCCCATGCCCAATTAAACACTCCACCAAAAGGATATATCTCTTTTCCAAACCTACAAGAATTAAACATAATAGGGTATCAGAAGGTAGCCGAAGAGGGGTGGTAGTAAAAATCAATAGACCAACAAATAAAATTGTCTCCAAAATATCCATTTTAAGGAGATTTTGTATGAATGTAATAAAACAATGACAAGATGAAAAAAGATACAATATGTTCCCTTATTTAAAATTAGTAACATAAATCATTTTCATTAAGTTTTTCATTGAATTTTCATTTTATTTACATCACAACAGTATATTCTAACCAATTTATTTTTATATGGGGATATGTTAATTTCCCAACATCACTAGGGAACACATTTAATAAAAACTAACTATTAAATACCTTTGATCATAATCTAGGTATTATCATTTAATTAAAACAATAGACGTTAGATCCATCGTCTGAATCCCTTACTCATGAATTCTAAGGGTGGGGTTTAGTGCCTTAGTCTAATATGGACCATGGGAGGAGCCTCATTCTAATATCCCTCACACCACCAAGCCATCTACACACAATTTAGAAAAAATTAATTACATAAACCATTCCAATAAACCATAATAAATAAATATACATATCATACCTAATTCATATATTATTAAATACAGAAAACATCAATATACCTGAGTCCGTTTACACATTCCAATTCATATTCTTTAACTAACTGACATTTTCACATTAAAACCCATATGTGATTTAAATAATTAAATTTAATTCATTTAACTCATTTAAAATATTCCAAAAACTTCTATATATAATTTAACAACTACGAGAAACTTCACTTTTATCATTACATAATCCCGGTGAATATGTCAACACATTATTCAAGGTCTCTAGTTCACTATAAAATGAATCAAGGTTTATGTAATCATTTTCTTTTTGAGGTAAAAGAACACCTCGTGGGTGGCTCTATAATGGTTCAAATCACCCTCAATGCTTCCCATTAGGATCATATAGGGTAAAATTCATCTCTAAGAAAACCAAATTAACAAAATATGAGTAAGGGAATCAAATACACAATAAGAAGGAACCATTTCAACAACAACGTTAACATTAAACATCATCAAGATAGTGGGAGATAACCTATAGACCACCTAACGTTATTCTAAAGTTGAATGCTCAATATACCATATAACATTACTCGGATTTGAAAACACATCAATTCCTTAAACTATGATCCTCTAGAATAAGAGGGTATTATGTTATTTTAGGAATATGTACTTGAACACAATCCATAAATCTAAAAAAGTGTATAATTTGGAGTGTTAGAGATATATAGAGCATCGAATCTTAAACAACGATGCTCTTAATGGCATAGATGAAAAAAATTATCGTTGGAATTCATATTGAATTTGGGTTCATCACTAGGGTTTCCAGAAAAACATCATGAGGAATAAAGTGGTAGATCACATTCATATTGATGGGGGAAATGACAAAATCCTATATTCAATGTGTCATATGGTTTGACGGCATAGATTTCTAAGAAATGTTCCAACCATGCCCTAGCCTCTATCCAAAAGGAACTAGGATGTACAGTTACATAGGAATCACACTTTATTTAATATGTAATTCTGTAATTATGTGGAATGGCTCTTTCCAAGCCCACACGGTTTGATGTCCTTTCATGCATGGTCTACTTAAATTTTTATAGGGAATCCATTATAGATTTGTTTTTCCATAAGGTTAATCCTATCAATTCTTCAACTATGCAACATGCACTATATGGCCATTTTCCATTTAGTTTTTGTCTCAAACCCACAAAATAACGTAGAACTTCCCCACACACCTGTTAACATTTAGTAAACCATAAATATGGTATTTAAATAATAATTGAAACAAAGACATGCCTCACCGATATTAATATATCTTACAACCTCCCTTCCATATAATAGATTGTCCTCAAGATGCTCCCCCTAGAAACATCATCTTTTTCATGAATGGAGGATGGGCTACTGGTCCAAAATATCCATCTATCTCTCTCTCCCAAGTATCATCATGCATTTTACCAGGTTTCTATAACACATAAATCAAATGGAAAAATCGTCCCTCCTGAGGCTTTATAAGTATGATCTACAGTTAGAACCAGATGCTCCTCAAATGATGAATTAGACTCAAAATCAACACCACCAACATCAATAAAATGGGATGTGTCTTGGTGATACTACTGAAGTTGTGACACATTGAAAACATCATGCATACGACTATACTTTTATGGAATGATATAATTAGTATTCCACCAACCCGATCATATCCAAAATATCAATTGTTTCTATATAACTACGTGAAAAATTTCCTTTTTTCAAATACAATAGAGACACACCTAGGGTTAAACCTGAAGAAACACATGATGAGAAAACATATCTCAAGAGGATGATGATGCTAATATTCATATGAATTCTACATACTCTGAGATATACTGATTTGTTTAGAATTTAACTTAACATGTTCAAATATATTATGCACAAAAACTGGTCCTATCAACCTTGACTCCCCTACCTCTATCCAAAGGAATAGTGATTTAAAAACTCTCTCATAGATAACCATTTTTGATGTTATCTAATTCATCTCTTGGTAACTATTTTTATAGGATAATTGGACAAGAAACATGTCATTCTCCCTCGATCAACCAATATCTTGGTCTCGGGCCCCCAAATGTACACTATCATAAATATAGTATGACTTGAATTATTATCCATCAGGGAGTAAAACCATAGTCCAAAATACATGGGTACCAAGTGATTTCTGTAACACATTCCAAAAGAATGAAGTATAACCTGGATCACAATATAAAAATATGTTTCATGAAACCCATCACAACAAAAATATCTCATGGCCATTTAAATCCCTCAACATATTAGTAGTGATTGTCTATTAAATCGATTGGAAATGTTCTGCCTTTTTCAACTAATTCAATGCTACTCAAATCACATCATTCTTCCATGGTTTCCTTAGAAGAACCTCCCAAAAATCCATTGTCAATTCATCCCATTTCCATTCGAGAATGGTAAATGCATGTAACATTCCACAGGATTAATGATCCTTAAAATTCATCTACTGGATATTGCATAATCAAACCACATAAATTTCAGCTTACTTCTTCATCCATAGTGCCAAATACTTCCTACGAATATCATGCCACATTTTGGAGAAACTAAGATGTAACACCCAACTTGATGAATGAAATTATATCATCAAATCTCTCTGTATTCATATAGGCATGATAAATCTTCCAACAAAATGAATGAACTCATCACTAAAAATAGTCTAAAAATAAGGTTTCTCCCAATATTCATGACATTCCACCATATCCGAACACTCCATATCCTTATACATAATCTCCATGATCAGGCTCTTAAGGTTGGACCGTACTATTAATGATGTATGAGCGGTTGTCTATTTCCAATCCTTACAAAACATATGGATCACATAAAAAACACCATTATCCTCCACTAGGATTTGTATTCATGTATCTTATGATTTTCTGTTTTCTAACTTAATGCTAATTTTGCACTATTTCCCTATCCTAAAACCTAAATATGATCAAAAGTAACAGACTACATGTAATCACCCCTACTTCAATTATGATGATTCAAATAACATTGGTAGAATATGAACTTAATTCTCTTATTAATGGTATAAATAAAAAAATATATCCCAGTTAGTAGTGCCACCAACACATTACGGGAAAAACCATTAATGACCTGAAAAAATGTTTTTTTATTTATGGATCTCTTTCATCATAATAACTTTTAATTATGTTTTATAATAGGAGCACATTTAATTACTTTAGACCCAAATTGTAGTTTTCAAAAATGATATAATTATTATAACAAATTCATTTATATGGAATAATTATTATTTTAATTAAATAGTATTATTAATACTCTAATTTTAAATGTAAATGATAAAATATGTTTTTATGTGTCCGAAATTTCACTATGAAATTTTAGTATTCCTTTTATATCGGCTATTATATTTAATAAATATGTATTTTTTATATTTAAAAGACAAATTTCTCGTACATAGAGAATAATTATGGTTAAATAGACATGTTTTTTGAATTTCAAAGTTAAAAAACTAATCTAGGAAGAATATTTAGATGTTTTCTATGAATAATCAATTTTTTTGTTAAATAGTATTTTATTTGATGAGTAGTTTTGGACAAATAGTGTTTTCTAGATTAATTGAAAAAAATATTTTATTATTAAATAACATTATATGTGAAATGATTTTCAATAATCAGTCATACATGGTTGTAATTAGGTTGATCATTTTTGATATATATGATCAAGATATTTTTTTGATGAATAGTAACATACCCTTATAAATAGTAATGAATAGTAAATTGCCCAAAAAATGGAAAATTCACCCACGAATGGATAAATATAATTTAGATATCATAAAAGTGAATAAATGATCATAGTATAAGTTTTGGTATGTCATATGTATTTAATTTATAGTTTTATAATTAATTAAATAATCTAAAATAGAAATTTACTTTTATAAAATTTAATCATAAATTGTTACTTTATTTTATTATGGTTAGATGCAAATATTATGGGACCCTGATTACTTTCTGAATGTGTTAAAAACAAGTTATAGTTTTAGAGGTTTTTAGTAAATAATGATTTAATTTAAATAAGAAATTAATAAAATTTAGAAAATTATTTTCATAAAATTGAGTTAATTTTTTAAATTAGTGAAATGATATTAGATTAGGGTGAATTGATGATAATTTTTTTAAAAAAAATTTAGTGAATAATAAAAATACAGTTGTGAGTTTCTACGTGATTAATAACATCATTAATGATGTAATAATGATGTGATAATTATGGTTGACTTTTGGATAGTAAAATAAGTTATGGTGTGTCCCATGTGGCCAATACCATGTTCAAGCCCATGTTTTTGCAAATATCACTGATATGGTGTCCTTTAGAAATTAACAACATATTCCCTCACTTTTGCAATGAATAAAACTCCATTGCTTCATTAATTAAATTCCAAATACCTAATCAACAACAATATGGTATTTTTACCTACCAAGGAGTCCATCAAGGATCCCTCATGCCCCCCCATGTTCCCATCCTTCATTATTTCAATGTTACTCTTTAGGGTAAGGGAACCTTTCAACCTTCTATTTTAAGTCCTGAATACCTTTATGTTATGTCTTATAGTTCCGTCTTCTTATGTTGGGTCATGTTATTATATATCCTTATTACTATCCATTTCAAGTCCAATTGATGAGATTACCTTTATACTCTCATCAAATTATTTTATGAATATTATATTGACGCCATTATGCTGAGGAATTTTTGTAAAAGAAATCGCATCATCTGTTTTCTTTCAAGATTCTTTTCCATTTGGTATGTCAGTGAAATATCCACACCATGATCTTATTTCTATTTTATTCTGACCGTATACTATAGTATTAGTTATTTTGGAGTGTTTTTTCCTTGTTCCCTCTTCTTTTAATGTTTTCTAAAAATATTTTTTGTAGCTGTTATACTGTAGAATTTTCATCTCAAAATATCTATATTTTTCTCAAGAATTTTTCTTTTTTTATTTATATGAATACACAAATATATTTTCATTTATATGTGTATTCATAAAGACATAAAATTGATCTAATTTATTTTTTAATTTATATATATATATCCCTCACTGCCTTTCCATGGGTTATTAATGGGATTATGATCTTATTTCTAAGAACTTTTAAAACATCACAATTTTGAAGTGCGACCCATTTCTCTTACTCCCTATAGGGTTTTTTATGAAATTTTTTATTATGATATATTTGGATAAAATGAGAACAAATACATATTGATGTTCTTCCTTGATAGTGATCTTATACATTGGGTAATGAATTTAATCTCAAGTGATGACAAGTGTCACATTACCGTGGTGAATAACATTAGTAATTTTTATGACACCTTGGGGATGAACCTTAGTGATATGTTCAAGAGTGTATAAACTAAATTTTGTATCCATATATTTATGTTATTATTCATTTTCTGTTGATTATGACCTGACTATGCATCCATTTCCCATGTCGTTATGTTTTCCATCAAGTTCTAATTGATATCCCAAGTAAACAGATTCTCTTGCTTTCCTTACTGGGCCATCTTGTCACCCATTGCATTGATGTATATCTTCAAGTCATGAGAAGTAGTAATTATAAACAGGATAAAGTTTTTAAGAATATTTTCAAGGGGATTTTAATTTCTTTTGTTTTTCATATATTATTCTCTTGATTTACAAGACATTAGACTTTAAAGATCCTTTGTTTGTAAAATGTAATGAAAAGTTATGTAATTAAAATGGGGGGATTCCATCGTTGGTATCAAATGATAGTTTTGTTATATATGGAAATTATGGTATGAAACCATTAAGAAGATCCCTATTGAGAGTTTTAAATATGGGAAAACAACATGGTATTTTGGTGAAATATTAAGTAAGTGGCTTCCAAACAAATAAATCCTTGCCTGGAAACGAACAAGTTGATGTGGATCAGGAACAAAAGTACTTAGGATTGAAAAATCCAACAAGGAGTTTCAGTTTCAACCCATGGAATCCTGGTACACCACAATAGGCCTTGCTTCACTCATGGATTGATAATCTTGGGGGACATGTTTGGTTAATCACAATCTTTTTAGGAATCATTATGAAGGATTTATGGAGAAATGTAATTATTGTTAAATAATAATTTTTTTATGACAAGAAATTACTTTATAATGATATGTTTTATAATAGTAATAAATTTCTAATATGATAAAATTTCAAGGACACACTTTTTTTAATGTGGAAGAATGTAACGACCTGAAAAAAATGACCTTATTTTATTTATGGATATCTTTCCTCAGAATATCATTTTTTATGTTTTACAATAGAAGCACATAAAATTACTTCAGACAAAAATTATAGTTCTCAAAAATCAAATAATTATTAAAAAAAATCGATATAAGGAATAAATATTATTTTAAATAAATAGTATGATTAAAAATCCCCTTTAAAATGTAAATGATGAAATATTTTTTTTAAGTGTTGGGAATTTCACTATGCAATTTCATTATTCATTTTCTATCAGAAATTATTTTTAATAAATAAGTATTATTTATATTTGAATGATTAATTTATTATACTTAGAGAATTATTATGGTTATATACATATCATTTTTGAATTTCAAATATCAAAATTAATGTCACCTGAGTTTTTAGAATATTTATAAGAAGTATCAATTTATTGATAAATAGAATTTAATTTGATGAATAGTGTTGGATGAATAGTTTTTTCTTTATAAATAGTAAAAAATATTTTATTATTAAATTAATTTTTCTGTGAAATGATTTTTAAAAAATCTGTCACACATGGTTGTAATCAGGGTGAAAATTGAGGTTAAATAAGATCAAAATAATTTTTTGGTGAATAGTAACATACCCTTAAAAAAGTAATGAATATAAAATCATTCAAAAAATTAAAAACATCACCCATGAATGAATAAATACAATTTATACATCTTAAATATGAAAATATGATCATATTATAAGTTTTGGTAAATTTTTATGTCAAAAATATATTATTTACAATTTAATAATTAATTAATAAATTTAAAATGGAAATGTAATTTCATAAAATTTAATCATTAATTTCTAACTTTATTGTCGTATGGTTATATATTAATTTTATGGGACCTTGATTACTTTCTGGTAATGTTCCAAAACAAGTTATAGTTTTATAGTTGTTTTTTTAAAAAATATAGATTTTATTTAAAAAATAAATTAAAAATATTTTCAAACATAGTTTCATAAAATTTAGTTCATTTTAGAATTTAGATCATCGATATTTGGTTCATGTGAATGTATGATATTTTTATAAGGTATTCTTTTTTTGGTGAATAGTAATAAAACAGTGTTGAGTTTCATTGTGATTAATGACATCATTAATGATGTAATAATGATGTAATATTTCTGGTAACCATGTTAATTGTATGATATGTTATAAGGTGTCCTAAATGGACAATACCATGGTCAAAAAAATTGGCAAGCCCATGGTTTTTCAAATACCACTATTAAGGTGTCATTAGGAAATTAATAAAATAATTCGTCACTGTTTTCTATATATACGAATCCATTATTCATTAATTTTATGACAAATTTGTCCTCAACGAAGCTATGCTCCTTTTACCTCCCACTGATTCCTCCCACGGTTCCCTCAAGCCAACAAGGACCCACACTTCATTCTTTCAATGTTACTCTTCAAGGTAAGGGAAGCTTTCGTCATCCGCTTTTAAGTCATGACTTCCTTTATGTTATGTTTTCTAGTTTCCATCATTTATGTTACGAGTGTGTTATTATATATCGTTATTACTGTCTATTTCATGTCCAATTGATGAGGTACCATTTCCACTCTCATAAATTGATTTTATGAATTTTTAATTGACGCTGTTAGGCTACCAAATTTTAGTAAAAGAAATCACATCTTATCTTTACTTTCATGTTTCCTTTTCATTTTTTATGTAATTAAAATATCATTACCATGATCGTATTTCTATTTTATTCTATCCCTATACTCTATTATGAGTTATTTCTGAGTATTCAATCTATGTATCCTTCATTTTAATGTTATCTAAAAACATGTTATGCAGCCATTATGCTATATAATTTTCATCTCAAAATCTCTCTCTTTTTCTAAAAGAATTATTTTATTTTATTTATTAAAATATCCAAATCTATTTTAATTTCCAGGGGTATTCATCAAAAAATATAATTGATTTATTTTATTTGGAACTGACATACATATCACCCTGGCTATCTTTTTCTAGGTTATAAATGACATTATGATCTTATATTTAGGGCTATTTAGAACATCACGATTTTGAAGGGAACCCAATTTATTTGACACTCTATGGGTTATTTATGAAATGAATGATTATGATATATGTGGATAAAATTAAAATAAATACAGATTTAGGGTTCACCTTCATTTCGCTACAATTCAATGAGTATAGAATTTAATCTCTAGAGAAGACATGTTTCAGGATACTTTAGTGAAAAACCTTGGTTATTTTTATGATACCTTGGGGATGAACAGTGGTGATATGTTCATGGATGTCAAGATTAAATTTTGTATCCACGTATTAAAGTTGTGAATCATGTTTTTTATTATGATATGCCAATTCTTGAATTTCTCATGTCTTTATGTTTTTCATCATGTTCTTATTGATATCACATGTAAATAGATTTCCATGCTTTCCTTACCATGCCTTCTACACAACATTCCCTTTGATGTATGGATCTAGGTTAAGAGATTCAGAAATTATACATAGTATTAACATTTAAAGAAGATTTTCAAGGGGTTATAAAATATTTTTTTAGATTTTCATGTATTATTATCCCGATTTCCAAGGCACTAGACTTTCTTGATCCTATGTTTTTAAAATGTAATCAAAAGATATGAAATTAAAAAGTAAGGATGCCATAAAACCACATTGTCCAATTAGAGTTCAATCATAGGGTTTCTTTTTTCATCAAAACTCATCAGATGCGACCCAAATTCCATAACCTAGTCATCATGAGTCATCAAAACCCTAATAACAATATGAAATGCATCACAAAAAAGGTATACTCCTTAACTAACCCATTTATGATTAAAAATAGTGTTGTATTCATCAACTCCATTAATTCTTTAAAATAATTCCCTAATTAATAAGAAAAATCAAATAGAATTACTATCTTTTGTAGACCCAAATATTGTTCCACTAAGAGGGATAAATTCTTGAAGAAACATCGGTAATAGCTTTTCAAACATTGAAAAATTATGATATCATGATAGTTTCGGGATTCTCCCATTAATCATAGACTTTTACTTTCCTCTAGTCCCCTAGAACACCTTCCTCAGAGATTATTTGGAAAAATACATGTTCTGTGTATTTTATAGAAAATTCACTTGGATAAATATTCAAATATTCTATTATCTCTTTGTGTAGTTAGCATATTGTCATTATTTTTTCATGATCTTTAAGAGTGTTGGACTATGACACGATTTCACCCACAAATAAAAAACTGATCCTGAAATGGGTGGATGATTCTATTTGTTAGGGACATAAACACCATCAGTTCATTTGGAAACCCAAAACAACATCATAAAAACTCATACAAACCATTAATACTCATGAAGGTAGTATTTAGTACCTCAGAAAGTCTAACTCATGGATAGTGATACCATGACCTTAGGTCAATATTATGGAACACTGAATCACCTATCAACTATTAAAAAATAATTTCATTTTTTAGAAGAGGGTAAATGTTATTATCTATCATCCAATTCCATTTCCTATAATCGACACACAATCATAAGCACATCTCAGCCTCCATAAAAAGAAAAACAGGAGATACCAAAGGTGACGTACATGGATGAGTAAACCATTCAATCTCTATCCACAATGATGAGTTTTTTCTTCATGGAGTTCTTCTAGTGTCATTCTATTTGGTGGAATAGAAACTAAGTCTTCACCATATAGAATTTCTATCATGAACGGAACATGCCTATTAATTGGCTTCCTTGGTACGTCTTTATGAAACACAATCAAAATCATATCCAACATAGGAGGAATGACAATATTCCCTACACTTCGATATTAAATAATAATAAATTCAACATGGGATTTCACTTCACTCACATTCTAAAAAACAATCATTTCTAGATATCTTAGATATTACATTCCCTATTATGAACATATGTGTATCCATTTGAAGAAGAAATCGTAACGCTATGGTGATAACAATAAAAATTTTCATTGTCAAATACTAGCCAATCCATCCCCAATATCATATCAAAACTAAAAATTTATTATAAAAACATGAACCATGGAAAATGGTACCCATCATCTTTGAGAGCACAATATTTAAAATTCTAGATACTTTTTTCTTGCACCACTAATGGGGTATCAATAGACCTGATCCCCCACTCATGCTCCGCCACTAGGCCAATCAAACTCACAAATTGAGCATATATAAAATAATATGAAGCACCAATATAAAATAATGACCTAATATGCTTGGAATATACCAAAATCATACCATGAACTGTCGATGATCTAGCCCCTCCACATCTAGGCGTATGATGAACTATATGGAGATGACATGCCCCGTCTACCATGGGCTCTAGTATGAGTTTATTTAGCTAAACTACCATTTTAATATTGAGAATATCATGTGAGGGTTCCTCACCCATTACCAAGACTGTTATGATAAGGTGTTTTCAGACTTCATTTTATGGAATGGGTATCCAACCCCCTTCATGTACTCTTAATCAGACTTCATCATGTTTGTACTCCTTTATTGTGGGTTCTTATAGAACGACTGCACATTCCTCAACCTACCACATGCTCAACACTCAACAGGATATCTGGGACACTAACCAAACATGTGTCCCATACGATCTCACAGATAGAAACAAAACATGATATATACCCTACATGGCTGGTTTCTATTTCTAACCACACATTCTAACACTCCACAATGTAAACCCTCGAAGTAGCACCTCCAATTATTATAATACACAAAACCGATTCCCCCAAATAGAAATTCTTATCCCTCACACAAACACTCCATGATATTCACTTATGAAATGAGGGATTGGTATACCACTTCAGTAACCCTATTCAAAATAAAGATATCTTTTGGGATTTTCTATCGTGTCTATGTCAATTATGGAAATTCCTTACCATAACTTCCTCATCCCCAAGCCGAAATTTGATGAAAAATTTCATGTCACTAATCTGGATAGAATAATACCACACAAATATAGCAACTTTTTTCAACCCCATATTATATAAAACCAACTCTTCCTATAAGTTTTCAGGTGGAAATTATCCAAAATCAATACCATGAAATCACTTAATATCATAACTCTAGCCTGCTGGGTCTGGTCCCAGACATCCAAACAATTATTTCCAGACCCCATGGCTTGTAAGACTACAATGTGAAACTCATCTCATGTGGAGCCTCTTTGTGAAAATCAATTTTTAATAAAATCTATTACAAACTCACCTGCATCAGGTCCAAGCTCTCTAGAAAACATTAGAGGGTGTAATAGCTAAAACTCCATTGTTGTCTACAAAATCCATAGAACATCCCCACCTTGGAACTACTCCATCATATGTATAACAATAGGTATGTTTTCATCGAAATTATTCTCTCTATGGACACCATGGGCATTGTGTTTCCTATCTCCCTATTTAGAGTAGAATTCTTTGAGACATCCTATTATCGCCCAACTAGCGAACACCATCATTGTGAAATCCATCTATTGTGACAAGAATAATACTCTAAAAAAATATGACACAAATCATCCACATTTTTCAAAAAGTGATTTTTTTCACATTTCTTTAACAACACATTAGCAATAGAATATCTCAATGGGTGTTGTCACACATCAATCACTACCTTTATCGATCCCTACCATATGCTGAGGTCCACATGAGATAATCCTACTAACATAATCATAGTCATTGCTTAGAATACATTTTAAACCATTTCACATGTTTAAATTATCTTTGTTAAAAACAAATTATTTCATATATATCATGGAAATTAAATTCATTTTATCCCATATGTCTCACACGTTATCATCGTTTATGCCTACCATGGCGCATTCCACCTATATCCATAGGTTTCGAAAATGATGAATGAATGAACAACCTTAGGTCATTATTTCCACGATATTAAAATATTAAATAATAATATCCCACAATACATATATCACCTAATGGTGAAATATCATTCCAACATGACAACACATATTATGAAAATGAATTCCACCTTGGCTAGTTGTGTTTCTCCCATACATGGGTTAGCTACTACTATGAATGTTCTCAATAACAAGCTCATAGAAAATACTTAAATCAGGACTAACATCCCCAAATAGTAAAATAATTGAATTTAACCTCTATGATTACACTTTGTAAATTCCCCACCTAAAGAAAACTAAACAAGTTCCATGAGCGGAGTCCCAACATGACCTCCTGTGCACTTCATCATATCATATAAGAATCCAAATATCAGCAAAAGTATATTATAATATGTGGAAAGACTATAGAATCATTATTAGTGTATACCACAATAGGAATGAATGAGATTTAGATGTAAAATTAATATCCTATCACCATGTTTCTAAATCCATTTTCCAAAACTATGTCCAAGCCTAGAACCAAAAGTAAACATGCTATATAACAAAAATACATTGTAAAGTATAAGTAAAAACCAAAATTAAGACTAAGGATATTATAATGAGAATTTTTCCTGAATCAAGGTCTCAGTCACTAACCCATGAACATCCCATTTACAATGCAAACCTCTTACATAGGGCCTTTTCCATTCTCCAAACTTATAACCATTAATTCTACTCAGGTGACCAAAGGTTTCTCAAGAATGATATGAGTATAACATAGTATGCAACCACCAATGATGAATACAAAATATACTGTCTAAAGAGATCATTTTGTAATGTAAAAAATTAATGACATGATGAAAAGTGATAGACAAGGTTCCCTTAATTAAAATTACTCAATTAAAATATTTTATTATGTTTTCTAGGGGTTAAGAAATTCATTTATAACATAACAACCAATGAAATTAAATTATTAAGAATAATGTGATATGTCATGTTCTGAATCTCACTAGGGAATACATATTATAAATAATACCTCACACATACCTTGGATCCTCATTCCATGTGGATTCATTGAATATAACCATTAGAGGTCAATAACCTATGTCTGACTCCTAACCCTATGGATTATAGGGGTGGGGTTAAGAGCCTCATCCTAACTAGAACAATGAAAGGAGTCTCTATCCAACATCTTACACACCAATAAGCTATATGAACATGATTTAGTACCATAAATTATATAAAACATTCCAATAAACCATAACTGATCAATACATCTATCATTCACAATTCATAGTAAAATCAACCCGTAACAAATAATCACACCTTCTCTAGTTTACACATTTCCATTTATTTTAGTTAACTCAATTATATGTTCCCATTAAATCCCATATTTCATTTAACATATTCACTTTAATTCATTTATCCCATTCCATAAAATTCCAAACAACTGTTGGTGACTATAAATATGTTGTCACATTTATCTAGTAATATATTTCATTTAAAAAAATCAATTCTTAACTTTACCTTTTTTCATGATTGCGTAATGGTGCACCATATGGATATCTCTATAATAGGTGTAATAAACCAAAATGTGTCCCATGGTGATCATGAAGGGTTAAATTCCACCCTTACCTAACAAAATAGACAAATCATACTAATGAAATCAAATATACAATAATATAGAAAAAACAATACAACCACAAGCACATAAACTAATATCAAGACTATGAGATATAAATTTTACACAACCTACCTCGATTCCAAAGTTGAAGGCTCTCTCAACCATATCCCAAGACTCAAATTCAACTTATTTTGAACCCGCATCCTATGATCCACTATAAATAGTGGGTTGTAGAGAACTGAATGAAGATGGATAACCACATAATCCCTAATTCTAAAAAGAGAAATTTTTTTACTATTTCACACACATAGTATAAGGACCGAGACATATACATTGAATATTATTTAATGAAGTTAATAATTCAAATTGGTTATCTTTTCAGGCTTAGAGATTTAGATAATTAGGTCATAACATATACATAACAACAAGAATATTACATGTAGACACCTCTACTCAGTTTTCATTTTTTCAAAAAATTAAAATTCATGAAAAACAAGAGACATGTCTTGTTTCATATTATAGAAATCATGAATTTTACTTGATCCCATCATTGACCCTATTCCACTTTATGTCCATTGAAAAACATTTCATAAACATGGGATGAGCATAAAAACCTCAATAAGGGATACACAATGAATGAAAACAATTAATTTTTTAAAAACCACAATTAAACCATGAATAATTCATCATAAGTAATACATTTAACCTTTATGAAGTAGTAAATACTCTTCACTGAATAAAATATCATTTCAAACCCTTTTGTAACCAAACGATTACCATAAATCCCATATAAAGAACACATAACATATAAAGGTAACTTGGGACATAAATATACTAAAATAGAATAACAATACTGTTTATTCCACACATATCACTAAATAGAATAGCCCTACATCAAACTTCCATGCCCAATGCATTGGAGGTTATAACGTAACCACCCATCCTGGTTTATCATGGCACCAGCCTTTATTTGGTTTATCACATAATCACCCATAAAATGTCCAAGTACCATTACAAAATCATAACACATACAACAAATATGAAGGAAATTTTTTTCTACATTTCAATCAAAATATATGAAAAAAATATATTGACATATAAAATCCATTATCAAAAACATTTTCAATACCAAAAAACATAAAAGAGTATATGGTATTAATTTTTCTTTTAGAAATATTATAACTTGTTAATTAATCTAAAGAGTAAATAATACTCACGATGGCGGAAATGTCGTTGTCATTTATTATGATAAAATAAACATTCATTTTTTGTCACATAGTAATACAATTCATAGAAAAATATTCCATTTGAAAGAAATAAATAGTAAAAGGTGTTTATACTTTTTATAAAACAATGTTTTGTATTAAAACAAAATATGCCTCAACGAAAGGAGATTGAGATGATGTCCCTTACCTAGTGTCAGACTTGACCCGTTTGTTATTTAATCTCTTGAATAATAAAATAAAGTTAATTTATTATTTCTTAAGAACCTTTTTCATGTTTATTATTCATTTTATATCAATTATTACCATATTATAAACATTAAGTAATCATTTATGTTAACTAGGGTCAATTTTCCGATATTTGGTACTTGAGTCAAAAATAGACTTCTAATGATTAAAAGTTGTTCATATGGTAAAAAATTCATTATATACATATTATATTCATGATTTACATATAATATATATTATATATATATCCATTATATACATATATTTATAATAGTACATAACATTTGGATATAATAAATGAAATGCACCATTCATAGAGACGTTAAGTCATACGTACGCATGAACGCTACTTCAATTACTATTTCGTATTTTAATGGAATAAAAAAAATAGTAACCCATAGGTATATTCTAATTTGAGTATAATATCATATATAATTTAATTAACTCTATAATTTATAAGTTCCACACATGGCATGAACGAGTTATATCACACAGAGGGGGTGGTAGTCTGCACTTCCTCAAATGAGATTATCAAATTTACCCACTATGGAAACCATAATTTTATTATATAAATGAAAAAATAGAAGAATTGAAACAATAAAAATATAATATATATAATATATAAATACAGTTCCATCATAATTTCTACCATGAGAGGCAGTTGGAGATATTTAAACAATCATCATTTCGTGAGGCAGTAGTTCGCCGTCCACAGAAATAGTATGTTCTTTACCCATTTGACAGAAGTGTGTGTATTTGTAGTTCAAATACTTCTCATAACAATAAACAAGTATATTTCGTGAGACCGGTGATGTTATATAATAATAAAATAAACAGAATTTAGGCTGATGGAAAGTAAAATAAAAAAAATAAAACAAAAGAATTTAAGAGAAACCGTTACCTTTAATTCTGGTAACACCCTTTGGTTTTAACCAAAAGAACTTCATTTTGAGCCTTATTCCTAAAGTGAAACTTCTATTTAGAGTTGGGGGATGTAGGTATCTTAATTGGACAGAGGATGGACAAGCCAAGGGGCTGGAGAGGTGTGAGTAATGGGTTAGAAGTGAGGGTTTTTTAAGTGGGGGGGGGAGGAGCTCTTTAGGAAAGTGTGGAAGTATTATTTTAATATATAATGATTTCCGGATTTTAAATGTACAAAACCAATTAATGTCAAATATAAGTTGACTCCTGGTTGAAATAAAATCATCCAATAAGAATTGGAGAGGTTTTGGATATTATTTTAATCTTCATACTATTATTTATTAAAATAATTTATTAACGAGGTTAACACTACATCATAACTGTGTCATACATAATTTAATTTATTTGATGTATAAAAATTATAAAACAAATACCATGATGTAGTATATATTATTATATTTCCAAATAATATTTATAGTAAAAATTATAACTTATATAATCCCTATATAAAAATTAAATTACTAAAATATATTTGTTTATGTCATTTTTGTCATTACTTTAAGTTAATTAAAATGGACTATCATTATCACTCTTAAGTGGCTCTATGGGGTCCCAAAATAGACACAAGGATTCCCATGGTTGGACGTGACTCATCAAATGTAGTTAGTATAAGTGTTATTTTAATATGGTATTATTATGACAATCTTTTTTCATTGAATTACCCTGTTTACCTTTAAATGCTATAAATAAAAGTCAAAAGATACTATCCACCAAAAAAATATTTTCATCTTATTAAACCGAATTTTACCTATTAATAACAAACATGTATTTTTGATTTCCTAAATTGAATTCAGAGAAGTGGTAAAATTTAATTTAAGTGAAAAGTCACCTTTTTAACTAATACTTAGTGTTTTCACAATTTATCAAAAATTGATGTTTTTCAGAAAAATACCAAAATTTCAACCTACGATTTATTTGATATTCTGAATTCCCAAGTGATTTATATTTTACCAAATTCAAAACATAGATGTTGGATTTAATAATTTAAAATTAATTCTCGTTGTCAAAACAAAAGGCGGGTTTTTAGAAAATATTAACAACCAAAAGAATGACACTTGTTTATCTCAAATTTCAAAATTAAATTAATTATAATGACCAAAATTGTCTGAAATGGTACAAATATAATCTAACTGAACTTTAAAACAAATTAAAATGATAATCTAACCATATAAATAAATTAGATTAAAAGGATGTTTTGAATTTAAATACACCATTTTTAACTATTCATTAAAAATGAATTTTATCATAAAAATACCAAAAATTTACACATAGTAAATTTTGATGTCCCGATTCTAAATAAGAATTTTATTTTGACAAATATAATATATAAAAAGTGACCAAAACTATATTTTATTAGAGTTCAGCATTAAAATGTGGTAAATCAACCATTTAAAGTAAATTGTGATTTAAATATGATTCATTCACATTTTAAGACACTAAATAATATGGGATAAATGTATAAACTTTTACCAAATATGTATAATCATATTTTAGTATGTTATGTTCATTCCCACCAATATAGTGGCTAGGCGTTAACTACTATTTAAAATAGTAATATTATATTGTTAGTATGAAACATACGATTTCAACGAAACTCGTTGTTGCGTATCAGGTATGCCATCAAACATAGAAACCCCATTAAAGAAAAATTAATAATTAATTCACAATTATTAATAAATATTAAAATGTCATGTTTCTTTATTTACCTGGGATGTTACATCCTTCCCCCATTTTGGAAATTTCATCCTCACAATTTTATTCACTTATCAAATAAATGGGGGTATTTATCCCTCATAGAATTTTCATATTCCCATGTTGCCTCTTCAACCATATGGTTTTTCCCAAAACCATTAAATAGTTAATTACCTTATTCCACAACACTTACTCTCTCCAGTCAAGAATTTGGACTGGTTATTCCTCATAGGAGATATTCTCTTCCAAATGAACTACCTATGGACTTTAAACATTAGATTTATTGGGCATATACATTATACACATTGAAACATGAAAAACATTGTGTACCATGGAAAAACATGGAGGTAATGACACTCTGTATGCAATTTAACAAACTTTCACTTGGATTTCATAAGTTCTAATGAACCTTAGACTCATCTTTTCCTTCTTTCCAAAACGAATCACACTTTTCCATAGAGAAACTTTGAAAAATACCTTATCCCCTACTTCAAAATAATGATCCTTCCTCCAGTTATCCGCAAAACGTTTTGGACTACACTAAGCTGTTCTGTTGTGCTTCTAAATCAAATGATATTTTTTCTTCTATCTATTTTACCTATTCTAAACCCATCAGTTTCCTTTCACTAAAATCATCCCAAAACGATTGAGTTTGACATATCTTCCATATAATGCCTCAAAAGTAACCAACTGTATACTGTAATGAAATATATTATTATATGAAAATTAAACCAAAGAAAGATGTTGGTCACAAATTCCTAGGTAATTGATCAAGAAAGAACATAACATATCCTCTAAGGTTGAGATTGTTCGTTCTAACTACCCATATGATTGTTGGTGAAAAGTTGTACTAAAATTCAATTCTGTACCCAATTGGCTTTTGAAGGCCTTTCCAGAAGATAGAATTAAACCTGAGATCACGAGCAGATAAAATGGATAGGGGACCACCATTTAACCTATATATCTCTTTAATATACAACTTAGAAAGTTAATCTAGAGAGAAAGTATCTTGAATAGGAAGGAAATGAGATAATTTAGTCAATCTATCAAAAATAAACCAGATTTCATTATTACCTTGAGATGTATTAATTAATCCCACAACGAAGTCCACAGATATATTTTCCTATTATCACTCTAGCACCTGTAAAGACTGATGTATTCCTTTGGGTAACTACTGATCTACTTTATCCTGCTGACAAGTCAAACACTTCACAGTAAAATCAACAATATCTCTTTTTTTTCATCCTGCTAGTAATACTCCCTAAGATCTCTATACATCTTAGCACTGCTAGGATGAACTGAAAATGGGGAACTATGAGATTATCATAACAACTCCATCTTCAATTGTGAATAACAAGACAAAAATAATCTCTTCCCAAACCTCAAAACACAATCATTATCAAAGTTATAATTAGGAAACTTACCCTTCTGAACCAACTCTACCTTTTTCTGCTACTCACTATCTTCCTTTTGCGTTTTCTTAATTCTGTCTGATAGGGATGATCTCACAGAGACCTGAATCAAAAAAGATGAATTTCATGCACCAAACACATATATGCCAAATATCATCAAATAAAAAACAATGGATCTCGTTCCAAACATATAATGATTAATGTAGCCTTACTTTTTTGACTCAAAGCATTTGACACTTTATTTTATTTTCCCAATAGGTAAAGGATTATGCAATCATAATCCTTGATTAATTTCAACCATCTCTTCTATCTCATGTTCAATTACTTTTGAGTGAACATATACTTTAAAATTTATTGGTCAGTATATATTTCATATTTTTCTGGATAAAAATGATGCTTCCAAAATTTTAAAGAAAAAACAACTATAGCTAATTCCAAATCATGTGTATGGTAATTTAACTCATGAGGTTTCAACTGACGCGAGGGATAAGAAATTACTTGATCATTTTGCATAAGGACACAACCATTTCCTTTTAACTAGGATTCATTGTTGATAACAAACCCACAATTTCTGGAAGGCAAATCCAATACATGAACATTCAACAATCTTCTTTTCAATTCCTTAAAACAAACCTCACATTATTTTGTCCAAATGAACTTAATAACTTTTTGAGTTAACTTAGTAACTAGACTTGATAACCGTGAAAAATTCTAAACAAACCTATAGTAATAACCTTCCAAACCAAGAAAACTACGAATCTTGGTTATATTTGTGGGTCTTGGACATTTTTCAACAACTTTGGTTTTAGCCGGATCATTAGTTATTCCATTTTTTGAAACAATGTGACCAAGGAAATAAATTTTTTGTAACCAATACTCACACTTGTTGAATTTTCCAAATATTTTATTTTATTTTAAGGTTTTCAACTCAACCATTTAATGAAATTCAAGTTCCTCTTTACTTTTAGAAGAATCAAAAATATCATCAATGAACACAACCACACGATTATATAAGAACTCATGGAAAATTATATTCATAAGATCCATGAATACAACAAGTGTATTGGTTAGCCCAAAAGGAATAACTAAAAATTCATAATGGAAATATCTTTTATGAAATGCAGTCTTCAGAATGTTTGCTTCCTTTACATTCAATTGATGGTACCCCAACCTCAAGTCAATCTTCCAAAAATACTGATCTCCGTATAGTTGATCAATCAAATCAAGGATATTAGGAAAAGGATACATGTTCATAATAGTGATCTTATTCAATGCTCTATAATCAATGAAAATTATCATTTAACCGTCTTTTTTTTAACAAACAAGATAGGATCACCCCATAGTGATGTGCTTGGTCGAATGAAACCATTGTCTAATAACTCTTGTAATTGATTCTTTTACTCTAAACGTTCAATTTGAGCCACTCAATAATGGGAGTTTTAAAATTGTCTTAACATCAGGAACTAATTCAATAGTAAATTCAACTTCCCACTCGGGTATAATACCGGGCAACTCATCTGGAAAATCATTGAGATACTCATTTACCACAGACACATCATTAATCTGAACAGTTACATTGTTTTCAACAATATGTACAAGGTATCATTCATTTCCATATTTTACTAGTTTCTTAGCTTCCTGACATGTTATCAAATTTAATGTTTTATTCTTGTACACAGACTGAAAATAATTATGAAAAGAAACCTTTTTAGCTCTGTAGCTCATCTTATCATGATAAATAAACAACAAATCCATTCCCAAAATAACATCAAACTCATCTAGATGCAATCAAATATGGTTGGTAGGTAGATTATTTCCGAAAACAAGGACATGAAGGTTCTAATAATTTATTTTTGTCTGAAAATTTCTTCTAGGTGTTTTTACCATAAGTTTAGGATTCATATTGTGATATGGAATTCCCCATTTACTTAAAAAAAATTCTATGAAATGAATGAATGTGTGACCCCAAATCAAAAAACACATTGGCATAATCTGAACAAACAAATAGTGTTCCTGATACTACTTAATTTGATGGCCCATCATATTTTGAAGTATTGGAAATGGAATTCACCACCCCTTTTTGCATGTATCTTGGTTGCTTTCCCTCAGTTGAGTTCTTTTCAGGACACTCATTTTCATAATGAAAAATTTCATTGCACATAAAACATATTACCGATGGCTTTTCATGGCCTACATGATCATATTTCTTACAGTTATGAGCAATATGACAAGACATACATCACCAGAAGCACTTTCAAGACTTTGATAAACATTCTCCAGGATTATTTTTACCACACTTCTCACAAGATATATATTTAGTTTTCTTACCTCCTGTTATATTTGATTAATTCATTCCCTTTTCATTCAAACTAGAACTCTTGTTATGTTGTTTTTCAAAGAACACTTGATCATCGGTAAACCCCATTTTCACCCTCTCCTCACATTGAACAAGTTTTTCATAACATTTGAACTCATGAGAGGATAATGCTCTTCGATATCATGGCTTCAGTCCTGAGTGAAATCGATTTATCTTACTATCAAGATCTAAGATGAAATTTGGAACATACATTGCCAGTCGCGTGATCCTTCCTTTATAAGCAGCCACTGAGTCATCCTCCTACCTTAATTTCGAGAAATGTTTTTCCATCCTAAGTCAAAAAACCATAGGAAAATATTTCTCAAGAAACATTCCATTACATTCATCCCTATCAAGAGCATAAATCTTTTCATTATACCAGATATTTTTCATCATAAACCACCACTGATCAGCTTCACCTTAAAAACATTAAACAGTGATACTATCTTTTTGATGTTCTGACCACCCCATGACATCAAAAAATTTCCCGAGTGCATCAATCCACGCTTTAGCTAGAAGAGGGTTAGATGACCCTCTAAATGATGGGAGATGTTGCCTCATTAAATGCACCATTTCTAACATGTGCCTCTGTGGCTGATCTAGTTGATCTTTGGCATGGATACCACCACTATTTATAGCCTGATTCCACTGTTCTATCACTGCAAGAAACATTTCATTTCTGATTTTTACCATCTCAAGTTGCTGATTTGGAAGGTTGTCTTCCTCCTCATGTAATCCCATCATAGATGCCCTATTTCCTCTATGGAAAACCATTCCAAACACTGAAATATCATAGGTGAAGCAACACTGTAATATATAAATTCAATAACATTTCAATATTAACAAAACATACTTTATTGATATTAATTTAACAACACACTAACTCCCAAAGTTTTCTAAACTGACATCTATTACCAACTATAAGGACCCAAACATAATCACTGAATATTATTGAATTATGTTAATAATTAACATTGAGGATATTTTCTGTTTTAGAGGTATAGAGAATTTGGTCATAACATATACATAACAACTTAAATATTAAATTTGGACACATCTACCCAGTTTTTATTTTTTCACATAATAAAAAGTCTTTAAAAAAAGAGTAATGTCTAGTTCCATGTTTTAGACCGCATGAACTTTCCTTAATCCCTTCCTTGACCCAATTCAATATTATGTCATGTGAAATACATTTCAAATAAATGGGATGAGCATAAAAACACAATAAGGGATACATAATGAAGGAAACTTGTTGCTTTTTCAAAACAATAATGCAACCATGAATTCTTTATCATAAGTAATATTTTTTACCTTTATGAAGTAGTAAATACTCATCAATGAATAAAAGATAATTTCATACACATTTGTAACCAAAATATTATAAAAAATCCCATAAAAAGAACACCTAACATATAAATGTAACTTGGGACATAAATATACTTAAATGGAATAACCATACAATCGACTTCCACACATATCACTAAATGGAATAGCAATACAGCCGACTTCCATACCCAATGCATTGTAGGTTATAATGTAACAACCCATTTGGGTTTATCTTGGCACCACATGTCGTTGTATTATCACGCAACCACCCATCAAATGTCGATGTACCATTATATAATCATAACACATACAACAAATATAAAGGAAAGAAAACATTTCCACCTTTAAATCACAATATATCACATAAATATATTAACATAACAAATCTATTATCAAAAACATTTTAAAAACTATAATATATAAAAATTATATGTTATTTATTTTTAAAAAAAACATTACGGCTTGTTAAGGATGCCAAATAGAAAATAATACTTGCGGTTGGGTAAAGGTCATTGTCACCTCTTACGTTAAAAGAAACATTACTTTTTTGTCATTTTGTAAAATTCTTCATATAAAAGGATTACCTATGAATTAAATAAAAAGTAAAAGGTGTTTATAAAGAATATAAAAGAACATCATGTATTAAAGAAAAATATGCCTCAATTAAAGGAGATAGAGACGACATCCCTTACCTCGTGTCCGACCTGACCCGTTCATTCTTTAATCTCCTGAATAATAAACTAATGTTGATTTATAATTTTTTAGGACCATTTTCATGTTTATAATTCGTTTTATATCAATTATTACCTTGTTATAAACATTATGTAATCATTTAAGTTAATATTGGTCATTTTGTCGATATTTGGTACTTGATTCGAAAATGGACTTCTTATAATTAATAGTTATTCATGTGGTCAAAATATTATAATATCAATAATTATAGTCATGTTTTAGATTTCATATATATCATATATATCCAGTATGTAAATTTATTTATAATAGTATATAACATTTGGATATAAGAAATGAAATGCACTGTTCATGGAGAAGGTATGTCGTACGTACACATGAACGTGACCTCCATCTCTATTTCGTATTGTAATGCAACGAAAAATTAATGATAAATAATTCTATTATAATTATATTATAATATCATATATATTTTCATAACTCTACCCTTTATACATTCCACATAAGTCATGAACGAGTCATATCACTTTGAGTGGGCAGTAGTCCGCACTTCCTTAAAGGAAATTATCGTATTTACCCACTATGGAAAACATAATGATATTTTATAAATGAAAAATACCTAAGAATAAAAAAATATAAATATAATAAATATAATATATAAATATATTTCTATCATAGTTTCCCCCATGGGAGGAAGTTGAAGATATTTGAACAATCATCGTTTCGTGAGGAAGTTGTTCACCGTCCAGAGAAATAGTATATTCTTTATCCATTAGATGGAGGTGTGTGTAAGTGTAGATAGAATAATTCTCATAAAAACAACCTAGTATATTATGGATTCAACTTTTGTTATAAAATAAAGGAATTAAAAGAGTTTATTGGGTTGGATATGTATGATAAAACAAAATAAAACAAAATAATTTAAGAGAAATTGTTACCGTTAATTCCGGAAACTTGCTTTTGTTTTAACCGAAAGGTCTTCCTGAAGTGCTTTATGCCTAAGGTAAGTCTTATAAGAGGAGGAGTGGAATTTCGGATTCTTAAATAGGTAGAAGTGTGATGAGACATGGGGCTTTATAGGTGTGATGAATGTGTTAGAATTGATGAATTGTTATAAGGGGTGGAGGGGCTATATGGGAATGTGTGAAAATATTATTTAAATATATAATTATTTTTGGTTTCTAAAGGTCATAAACTAATTCAATTCGATGATAAGATGAATAATTGTTGAAATAAAATCATCCAATAAAAATTCTATAGGTATTGGATATTATTTTAATCCTTATAATCTTATTTATTTAAATCATTTATTAATGAGGTAAACACTGCATCATATTTGTTTTATACATGATTTAATTTATTTGATGTATAAAAATTATAAAAAAATACCATGATGTTGGAAATATTCTTATATTTTCATATAATATTTATAGTAGAAACAATAACATATATAATCCTATGTATAATGTAATTTACTAAATTATATTTCTTTGGGTCATTTTGGTCTTTAATTTATGTTAATTAAAAAAGAGTGTCATTATCATTTTTAATTGGCTCCATGGGGTCCCAAAACAGACCCAAGGATGCCTAGTTTCGGACATGACTCATCCAATAAGGTTCTGAAATGTGTTATGGTAATTTTTTATTATTATGATATTAGTTTTACCTTTAATTACCTTATTTACCATTAACCGTGATAAAAATTGTCAAAAGTTACTATTCACCAAAAAATACATTCATTTTATTGAACCCCATATTACCTAATAATGAAAACCATGAATGTCGTATTTTCAAAATTCAAATCACATAAGTGGAAAATTTTAATATAAGTGAAGAATTCATCCTTTTAACTACAACTCAGTGATTTCACTATTCATCAAAATTGATGTTTTTTAGAACAAATCCAGAAATTTATCCTAAGAAATATTTGATATTTGGAATTAAAAAATGTTGTTTATTTTAAAAAATTCATAACATAGAAGTTAGATTAATTAATTTAAAATTTATTTCCTTTTTCAAATGAAAAGCCATGTTTTTTAGAAATAATAACCATAAAAAAATTGGCACCTGTTTATTTCCAATTTTCAAGTGAAATTAATTCCGATGACCAACATTGAATTAAATGGTAAAAAGATAATTTAATTACTCTTTAAAACCAATTAAAAATACAATCTATCAATATAAATAAATTAGATTAAAAGGCAGTTTGGAATTAAAATACTGTATTTTTCACTATTCATTAAAAAATCAATTTTATCAGAAAAATACAAAAAAATTCCCAAATTAAATTTTCATGTATTTATTCTAAAGAAGAATTTTATTTTGTCAAATAGAACATATAAAAGTGGAAAAAAATTGATTTTAAGAGAGTTCTCCAATAATAGTGGAAAATCATCCATTTAAATAAAATTATGATTAAAATTAGATTCATTCACTTTTTAAGCCTCTATATTTTATTAGACAAATGTAAAAACATTTAATAAACATGTATAATCATATTACAGTACATTCTATTCATTTCCTCCAATACAATGGCTAGGCGATAACTACCATTTAAAATAATAATATTATATTGTTGATGTGAAACGTATGATTTCAAAGAAACTCGTTATTACGTATCAGGTATGCCATCGAACATATAAACCCCATTAAAGTAAAATTAATATTTAATTCACAAATATTAATAAATTTGAAAATGGCATATTTCTTTATTTACATTGGATGTTACACTTGGGTCATCGATTCTCACACAATAATGTTTTAAAGGGATTATAATCAATGAAATTTGATCCTTGGGAATCATTAAGTGTTTTATTTCATCAACATGGTAGATAGATTAGAAAATGGTAGAAAAAAATTGGCTATAACACATAAATCCCAAACATAGAAAAACATAAAAAATCCAACTTTTAATTAAGGTCATGATTTTGCAACACAGTTTTCCAAACTATGTGCCAGCCTCTGTCCAAGAGGGGATATTATAAAATATTACTTGGGTATCCCACATGGTTTAAAAAACTGTTCAACAATCATGCTGAATTTCTATATACAATCTTGCATTATGTTTTCTCATTGTAGAAATGTTTACATTTCATTTCTCCTCCTCTTATCATTCACAATTTGGGAACAATATTACTCATAACCATTCTCCAACCATGAAACATGCACTAGATGGCCAATTTCGTTATTATTTTGATGGCCAACACCACTTAACACCCTACAAACATCCTCATATACCTTGTAACATTTTATAAAAAATAAAAAAATATTTAATCTAGAATTAAAATATGGGAATACATCACCAAAATTCTTGGATATTGAATTACCCCTTTTAGAAACCCAAATAGATGGTGTTCACATTCTACTATTGTTGGTTCCATAAATTCATTAGTCAACACACTCTTATTTATGAATCTTATCATGGGGTTCAGTTACAATGTCTATCATATACAAAAATATGTAGTAATGTAACCTATTATTACCTTAGAATCAAATTCACAGCTCCTTGAGTGAATATATTTCTTTTTTGGGAAATTTATTTGTCACAAATTTAATCTACCACAAAATTTTCAATGTGTAATTCATGAAGTGGGAATATCCTGAAAGGTTAGTTTTTTAGTGAATCTTTTCCAATGATTTTTTAAAGAATTATACAAAATAATGCAATTGAATAATTTGGATTTTTTAATAATGGAATGTTGAAAATAAATTTTTGGGATTTATATTTATAATGTGATATGTTTTTCACTTTTATAGAAACAATGAACTAATATTTGTATTCTATGTATCTTGATTCAACCAATAAATCAGCTAGCCAGTTTGACTACGAACATGAGAGAGTTTCCTGAACCATGCATGGTAGAAAAAATATATATCTGGTATGGGGCATGGCTGTTTACACACATAAATATTTATAAGTATAACATAATTGATTTTATGTTTTAGTGGCATATGTGAGGATTCCAAAATGGGTCAGGGTCAACAGAGGCCATGAACAGACCATAATAATAGCAACTGACCACTGAATGGAATATATTTCCTGATTAATAGATTTCAATACATTTATATGTTATATGCGGTATTCAAACATAATTATAAAATTTTACTCTAACTAATATGTTATTTATATAACCACATAAACATAATATTTATTATCTATGACGTTTTATTTAGAATATATATCATCTTTATCTTCATATTTTTTGGTGTTTTTCGATTGCGCCATCAGCCATTCTAGATGTATATTGTGATCATCCAAATAAAGAGAGAGGCATTTTAAATCATCCTAGATCAATGAATAAAACTATTTTAATGATTAATATCATAATAAAATGAATATTTTACTACAATAAAAACGAACATATATCTAGTAGTTCATTTTCACATAATAATCCCTTTATCATATTTTGTTATCGTATGTAACTAATGACAAATGTCTAGTACAAATAGTTTGAGAGGTTCCCATAACAGAGAGCCTCATTTTCATTATATGATAATATATCCATTTTGAAGTAGGAAATGTTTAGAATATTAAGTGGATCCTTTGGTATAACATAAGTTTAATAAGTCTAAGGGTTTGAGAGTGTGGATCCAATATCTGGAATGAGCCTCAACATTAAGGATATGTCATTCAATTTCATCAATGGTGGATCATGTTTATCATACAAAGTAGAATTATTTGATATGAAAATATATTGTAAGTAAAATTTTAATATAACAATTGACCAGGACAATATAGATTCTATGATGACAAAAGAGTTTTATTGGTGAGAGATCTTGTTTTTAGGAAAATAGATTATCCATGTTAACCCACTAGTACAAGAGGAATTTGAAGATAGATATTTGTGGAAATAAATATTTGACCAACATGAGACACATTCAGGAACCCCCATAGATGTGACAAAGATCATTTTATGGGTTCAATGAATATAGGAAAAATGTTTAAATCATTCATTCATACTTTATAATGTGATCCCCTAGTAATTGAAAAAATTAATGCAACAACTTTTAAAAACTATCCTTGTACCAATATTCATTATATTTCATTTCATATTATACATTTTATTTTTTATAGACTTATAATAAACTATTAATAAGGATCAATATTTTTCCCTTGGACATGATCCCTTTATGTGACCCAAGCTATGACATGTGTTCTTAGAGGATTTTGATGACTGTCTATTCTTGTTTCTCCCATCATCAGAAAACATCATCCAAGATATACCCTCATGTCCAAAGGGGTATTCACATCCTAATGTTCCTTTTTTTAAATCCACGTAAATTCATCTTTGTCATGTTATAACCCTATAACTCATCTATCCTTGGGACAAAAAAATCCATGTATAAGGTTCGGAAGACATTAACTAGAAACCCTCAATACAGGCAGATCAATTACGATGCATTGTCAATGAACCACTTTTATACTAGAAGTATCAATGATAGAATATTTTTATTCCACATGGGTTTATTTTCACAAGGGATTAGGAAAAAAAATTCATACATAGGATCATGGGACATAATAACGAACCAAAAGTATTACACTAACTTATGAGCACATAACCCCACTATAGTTTGTCTAATTTCATGACCCATAATTTTCTATACGATCCCTAACACCAAAGATAAATAAATCGAGGTTATCTTATGATATTCCCCCCTTAAGAACCCAATGTAACACATAAATAATCAATAAAACTATCATTTCAATATTCCATTTTATATATGAGGAAATAGGATTAATATGTGACATCAGGATATACATGGTGTAAGCACAAAATTCTTCTAGTTCATTTCACTAAATTAACATATAATCTTTTCAAATTTCTCCCACAATCAATGGTCGAGGAATGGATTCATATAAGGGAATATTCATATTTTTAATTCGTAACCTTAATCATAAGAACCTTATTTTGAGATTTAGTTTATCTTGTATTTACGATAAATCATGATTATATACATTGAATCTCATCATTGAGTAATTATATGGTGGTAATACTCTTAGTTGTTGCCCCTAATTTATTTATTACATATCTTTGAGAAGTTAAATTACAGTTTTGAATTTGTGAATCCCTTTCGTTGTAATTATCTTCTATAAAAATGATGTATAACAGATGAGAAGTATCTATATGATTTTAACCATGTATCCTAACCCAACAACATGAAACGAAAACAATATAAATATGATGAATCTTATTCTTATTATAATCAGGATTCATATGACCCCCTCCAAGTAATAAAGCAATAAAGCTAGAATAGTTTTATCGATACCTCTATGATGATATATTACCATTAAAGACAATTTAATATTCATGAAACCATTGTAAAATGTTCTAATTTTTTAATTACAATATAATTCTTCCAATGATTACTCATTTACATTCTCATGTAACCATATATTCTAAGACAATCATGACAATTTTCCCACTAGGAATCATTATCGATTAATGTCTATAAAGATATAATTTTATACACTCATGTGATATAAACAAGTATTTCTTCTCCCATAGGGATACATTATCCAAGTGAAACATAATGATATATATATATAACTAATTATTTTATATGTAAACCTTATAAAAATTACCTCATCGATGGCATTATCATGGGTTAAAATCCCAAAAATTATTTTATTTTCATCAATGGTTTTTACTTTAAATAAGCAGTCTCAGTGTATCCTCAATGAGTAGAACATTTAAAAATTCAAAATTTTCCCTAATAAAATTATTTATATAATTATGTATCTTTTTTATAACACAGATAATGAATCTCAAATGATTTTTTTCTTTAATAAGGTTATATAGTTAAAATGATTCAAATTCCTATAATATGTTCCTCTGTTCATATATACTTTTCAAATATATGTTCTTCATCATTTAAAGGGATTTTTTTTAAAATAGATATATAAATACACATAATCATAATCATCCCACATACATTTTTTTATACCATTAATATCCCATATATTATAAAAACCAATGTTTTGGGTTCTAATTACATTTAATATCAGTATATATAGGAGAAAATATAGGTTTGATACTTGATTCATTTTATCATTTACCGTTCAACCCAATTAATTATGTTTTATTAATATTTTAGAGGATATATTGGTTGAATCATTGAGGTGAATTTTTTTTGACCCCATGACACCCTGAGAGGGGAGGGGTGAATCAGTGTGTCAATTTTTTCATTTATTGTGATGGATATTTTTCCCACTTTGGTAGGAACTCATTAATCTTGTTTGATGGATATGATTAGAAATAAAATATTCATATTCAAATATATAACATAAAACTTTTACTTGGGTCACCAAAAATGACTATCTCCACGGAGCATACACTGATAGTGTGTTGGCCGTACCATAATCCTCTAATCTTGACTAGGTATGGAATAAAAAGTTTTGATAACAGTCACATTGTTCTTGGCACACTCCCATTACTATATTTTAGGGATAGGTGACTGTGTCACTTGAAAAATTTCTATTAACTCCCCCAAGCTCACTACTTAGAGAGAATTCAATCTCATTTATCGACTAGAATGTAACTTCAATGATTTGGAATTAAATTATTTTTCTCGTACATTTCACGGGACATTGCTTATAATGATGACCTATGTAACCTTACATTGAAATCCATTCCCACATAAACTTGTTATTCAAAAACAACTACCTTTCAGAATTCTCCTTCGTGATGTATAGTTCTCCATGAAGCACCACTTCTTTCTCAGAATACACTTCCTTCACAATGCTCTTTTTTCTTTGCAGATCAACCTACCTTCATAAATCTCACTTATCCAACATGAAACATCCCATATTCACAAATCACTAAATATGTTGAATCATTGTCTTATTTCAAGATATGAATAGTATTCTCACAATGCTCATGCTCACATTGGGAACCTATTTCATGGAGCACCCCTTGATTTGTGAAATTTGAGTGATTCTGTGGTATCAATGAAATTTTAATCTAAAATGAAGTGGAGAGAGCCTCTAATTTATAGGCTCGACTAATCACTAACCTCCTCCAACTCCAGTGAGTTTTCTAGATCTGTGAAAATAATCTTCACGACACCCCTTTCTTCTAAATACTCTACGTAAATTCTCTATTCACAAGTCTAATCATAACTATGGAGATTTCCTAAAACCCCTTCATGGAACCTATCTTAACCGTAGATACTTCTGTAATATATTGATGATCTCAAATTATCGAAGCTGTAGAGAAAACTCTTTATGATCCTGAAGCCTGTCGTAATTGTAGAGAACACTTTTAGAAAAATGTAATCCTTCAAGAAACCAAAAATCATGTATCCTTCTTAGTGAAACACATTTATCTTTCAAATTTTCATAAGGTCTTCAAGAAAAACTACTTTTCATGATGATTTCAATTATCCAAAATATTGGACCTATTTTTTTTGACAAACACTATGAAACTATTCCATCATCAATATTGTTGTCTTCTAGAACTATAAGTTCCCGTTTCATTTCATATCCCAGGGAATCCATGCGATTATTGACAAAAAACACAAACCACATCACATTTCTAGAGAAAAACATCAATTGTTCCAACAATCTCATCTTTTGTGTTTTTTTTTGATTTTTGAAGATAAATTCAATAGGAAATTATCCAATATCAAAATTTGATATTAAATAAACAACACAAAAAATACATTAAGTCTATGTGAGAAATGGTCAGTGTAGAAAACTAGAGGGAAGCTAGGAATTGTGATGTGGTGTGTTCTAATAAATTCTCTAAATATTTCAACATTACAAGAAGATTGGTTTCTCAATTCAAATTGTCCCCTTTTGTTACTCATTGAATTTTTTAAGTCTTCATTATCCTGTAGTTACAAAAACCTAAAATACATTTCAATCTCCACAATTCCACTTTTAATTTAACCATCTACCACCAATTGAAATTAAACCTGAACACTGATAATATTAAAATGCAGATCCCAAAGCATAATCCTCCTGGATTGTATCTCCCCCATAAAAAGGCATTACTTCCACAAACAGATCAAAATAGTTATCACAACTTGGGATATGGGAACACTTGTAATGTACTCATGATGTAGGAGGTTGTTGAACACGTAGGTTCAACCTATTCTTCTCAAACACTAGTGCTAAAAATGGAATGTGCATTATTTCATCCAGCTGATCATCAGTACCAAAATGATTTATTTTAATCATTCCATGTTCAAACTTTTCCGTGATAATGTGATATCTGATTTAAATTTATTTCGTATGAGAATGCTGAAAAGGATTCTTCATAAGATAAATTCTATAATCAATATCATAATGAATCACCATCAGAGGATTCACTACATCACCAATATCCATCTATTATTGCTTAATCCACAATAGATGGGTGCAAGTATTTGTTGTAGAGATATAATTAGCATTAACAGTACCGAGAGAAGTGATTTCTTGTTTTTTACTCATCCATCCGACACATTTCATTTTTATATTGAATGATCCACCACTTGTAGAACATCTAACCACCTAATGTATTGCCCAGTCAGCATCAAAAAAATCCAATAGCTCTTTATAACTTCATTAATCAAAGTATAACCCATAATTACGAGTACCTTTCATAACAACCCACATACATATATGATAATTACCAAAAAAACATAATTTCCTACCTCTACATTTTGAATTTTGAAAAATGGGCATCTTTAATTATGATTAGTACGTTATTTAGAGTTTTATAAGTCAAACCTAATTCTTTTAGAATACTAACATACCCTTATGAATAGTTACATACACGTATGATTAGTAACATACTCTTAGCAATAGTAATGTACACTTATGAATAGTAATGTACCCTTATGAGTAGTAACTTGACCCTAATGAATAGTAATGTACCCTTATGAATAGTAAAATTCCCTTATTAATAGAACCCTATCCTATGATAGTGTATATATATGATTTAATTGATATTATGGTACACATATATTTTTGAGTATGTAAATAAATGATTTAAAATTGTTATTTTTTGAACATAGAATTATTTATTTTAAAAAATAATTTTATCATATTTATAAAATAATTTTAATAAAATAGTGTTCATTTTTGGATTCTACATTTTGACAAATGGTCTGAGTGAATTTTTGGTTATTTTCTGAAATACATGAATTTTTGGTGAATAGTGATTTTTTTGTATTTGACTAATAAATGAATTTTAGCATAATGTAGGAGTCATTGATTATGTGGTGATGATTTGATCCCATTATCTCAAAATCACATGCAATTATTACTGTTTTTAGTCATGGATGTCTCACTACTTATTGTATTGAGGCAAAATAAAAAAATAATAATTAAAATAATGTGAAATCACTACCCTTCAATACTACAAATACCACCCAATTCCCCCTCTTCCTTCAACGCCTCTTAGGACTTGATAATTGTATAATTTAGTCTAAATTCCCTCCTGAATATCCTTCCCCACATAAAAGACCTTCTGGTCTCACCCAATGGCCAAAATCAATGGCCTTAAGGAGGATCTCTAGGAGAAGCGATCAAGAGGTAAGAAACCCTCTTCCTTTTTCGTGTCTTTTCCTTTCCCTTCCTTTTCATTTAATATAGTATCTTCCCATACTAATATGAAATAGTAAGGAAAGATACATAAATCTTGTATATTCTGTATTTTCTCATGTTAATGGAAAATTGATCATCATTCTTCCTCTCATATCCCACTTATTCAAGTAAAAACTACATTGTCTGTGATATGTTGAATTACCGACATCATGGATGATATGATTTCAATTTTCTTTAATTTCGCCATGTATTGTCATGAAAAAAATTTTATGGTCGAACCAGGTTATAATATATGTATTATGTCTCATCCAAGGTTCTAGAATCCTTTTGTACCCATGGTTTTAATTTATAAAATAAAATGAGGACATTATTATCAAAGAACGACTAAAATGATCTAAACAAACATCATTAATGTTTTAACACATATATCGTCCTTATTTCAGATTTCAAAATGATAAATTGTGTTATCAATGGTTCTATAATTATCTAACTACCTTTCCATTCCAATTCTAGAGTTTCACTTCATATCGACATGATCATCTATCATGAACCAATCAAGGAAAGCATGTAAAGAAGGCACCCGAAACAATGGAATGAACAAAATACTAACAATTACAGGATGAAATGATGTTATAAAATGATAATATAAGATGTTATAATTATTAATATGTTTCTGTAAGATAATAATAACACTCTATTATCAATTATACAGAAGGGTTACACATGTTTTATGTATGAAAAACCCGAGGAAAGTGAAATCATAACCCGATTTCCATTCTTTGGGTTAACCTTGTACATCATTAATTATGTTGTATTAGAATCTTTTCTGATGTGTTTTGTTTATATTTGGTTTCATTTTCTATATTTACTAGGTATATACATATTCCATCAACTTTATTATGCCTTGCTATAATTATATGATTTAGGTAAGGGGCTTTTCATTTAAAATCATCTTTTACAATTCTGTTTTACAAAATTCAAAAGCAATGTTTTTATAATATTACTCATGATTAATGATTATGTTTTCATACTTGGTAATTGTTTATAATGAAATGTGGTACCTATATCTACCTCCAATTCATTGGGTATGTGTATTTCGGAGGTTGTACGTATGATTACTTCGTGTGTAACTACGATGGTTACACAAATTGTAAGGTAGCCGTGAGGGTTACAAATTATTAGATAGCTGAGAGAGTTACATGATTGTTTATGTAATTCCACAAGAAAAATTCATGGTTATATTTTTGTTTTTATATATTGTGGTAATCTTGTGAATATCACATGTCTCACAAAGTAAGTATATCTGGGTTTCAACTATGTTTTTTGAAAATAATTTCATATGTTACAAGTATTCATGGACTAATGTCTTCTTTCCATATTTTTATATACCATACAATGATTTTTGGGATCATCCCATGTTTTTGAAAGATTATCACAGGTTATATGGATATGTAAGTTAAATAATTGATCCAAAATAAATGTTATAAGAACTATCAAATAAATCATGATTTATTTGAAAATATTTTTTTATATAGAGTGAAATGAGTATTTTTTAAGGTATCCACTCTGTAATAATTTGTAATGTTATGAATGTATTATGTAACAATTATCTAAATATCTATTCTTGAAAAGACACTCAATGTTAAAGGAAGTGATTTCTTGACTAAATTCTGTATTATATAATGTAATAAGTTGGGTCTTGAGGGTTGGTATATGAGAATGATTTAGATAACATTAGGGGTTAAAAAGATGTTACATAATTCAATAAATGTTGTTAATATATTCTCCATTTGAAATTTTATATAATTAAATGATTAACATGTTTCTTTTACAAATATTTGTTTGTTCAAAATGATTTTTCGCAGAATAAATAGGGAAACTGAAGAGGAGCGACCTTGAAAGAAGGACAACCTTACAAATCTACATCCTGGAATGGTAGGGAAATAAACCATGAATTTTATGATAGTAACTGACTAGCTGATGCAGTCAATTAATAGTGGTGGAATCAATTATAGAGAACAACTATATGTTCCACAACATATCATGATGATAGTGAAAAATTTTATGAGACAACACCCTCCAGCATTCAATGGATCTGCTGACCTAGTAGCGGTTGAAGGATGGATTAAATCCTTTGAAAGTATATTTGATGCAATGGTTTGTTTATATAAAAAAAGGTATGTATTGATATTATAATTTTGAAGGTGAATTAGATCAATGGTGGTCAATGTTTAGGAATATCAGGGTTAGAGAGAATATTGATGCCTTAGAGTAGGATGAATTTAAAATTATTTTCCTAGAAAAATATTTTCCAAAGGAAGTGAGGCATGGGTTGGAGACACGATTACATGAATTAAAGAAAAATATGATATATTAAATGGTTTCTTATGAATAAATATTAACAAGACTAGTGATGTTTTCTCCAAATCATATTCTGTCTCGTGATAGAAAAATAAAAATCTTTAACTTAGGACTGAAGCCAATGTGTCAAAGAGATTTGGCCTCTCGTGATTTAAAAAGTTATTATAAACACATTAAATTTGATGAGAGTGTATAGATGATGTTTTTTGGATGATCATCTGCATTTTGTAAACATGTAGAAGAAGAGGTATTGATATAAATCGATGGGTAAGAATCAACCAAAGAAATCTGATGGTAAGAAAATCTAGTTTCTAGTTTATGAAAAGTGTGAAAAGAATCAAACTGGGGACTGTCTTACAAAAATAGGGAAGTGTTTATAATGTGCTAAGTTTGGAAATATGGCCTGAGATAGTAATGAAAATGATCCTATGATTAATTATGATAAGCAAATGATTATTTACATTAAATGTGGTGTGATGGGTAATTAAGCGAATGACTTCCCATAGAGAGATCTGAATGATCGAATGATGTCAGAATACAAGTGGAAATGTGTAGTGAGATCCTTTTAGAAAATGTCAGTAGATGCTGAGTAATCCAATTAAGTTGTATTAGGTAACATTTTTATTTATAAATATTCTTATAAAGTTTCATTTGATACGGGGTCTCCACATTCCTATAACTCTGAAAAAATTTCTGGAAAATTAGAAATATCAACTCAACAAATGAGACCAGAACTTTTAGTTAAAACACCAAGGGGAATATTATAGTGCAAAGGAATTAAAATAATATTTATATCACTGTAAATGGAAATTAATTACCTAAAAACCTCACTATTTTACCCTTAGTCATGTTTGATGTTATTCTGGAAAGGGATTGGCTTTCAGTTTATTATGCTAAGATTGATTGTAGTGCTAAAGAATTTGTTTTTCAAATGGAGTTTTAGTATGTGTACAATAAAGATACCATAAAATTGATAACATATATAGAAGATGAGAAACTATTTTATGATTAGAATGATATTTTTCTTGCTCATATTGTTGAAAACAAGGGAAAAATTCATATTAATGATGTCCTAGTGGTAATGGAATACCATGATATTTTTCCTCATGAGATACCCGGTGTCATACATGATTAGGAAGTTGAATCCAAAATTGAATTATTTATAATGATATTTCTATTTCAAAATCCCCATATCATATGTCTTCAATAGATATTCCTAAATTGAAAAACTCTTTGCATGATTATCTTGATAAGGGATTCATTTTTCTTTGCACTTCTCCATGTGGAGCTCCTGTTTTGTTTATTAAAAAGAAATATGGTTCTATGAGAGATAGTGTTGATTATAGATCTCTGAATAACATCACTGTTAAAAAAAGTATCATTTTCCTCATATCTATGACTTGTTTGATTAGCTCCAGATAGCTCACTATATTTAAAAGATTAACTTGAGAAGTGGATACCATCAGCTGAAGGTTAAGGTGGATGACATTTCAGAAACAACATATAAGGGTAGATATGGGAATTATGAATTTTTGTTATGCAGTTTGGGTTACCTAATTCAACAACTATATTGATGAATCTTAGGAATAGAAAATTTCATGAGTTCTTGGATATGTTTTTGGTTGTGTTTTTTTGATGAAATTCTGGTATTTTCTGAGAGTAAAAAAGATCAATGAAAAACATCTAAGTGTTTTTTTACAAACATTAATATAAATAAACAATATGGAAAATTTCGAATGTGTGATTTTTCGTTACAAAATATTTATTTTCTTGGGATCATTTTAAATAAAGACAAAATAAAAGTTGATTCTGTGAAAACAAAAGTGGTTGATGAAGTGAAATGATCTCCACATGCTACTGAGATTCATAATTTTCATTCATTAGCAGGTTATTATAGATATTTTTTAAGTACTGTACAAGATTATCTAGTCATATAACATTGTTAACATTAATAGGGGTTAAATTTATTTGGACGGAAGAATGTGATGATTTTTTAGGAACAGAATAATATATTTTTGAATGCTCTAGTTTTGGAATTGCCATAACAAATTGGTGATTTTTTCATTTAATGTGATGCTTCTTTGAAGGGACTAGGTTGTATTTTGATGCATAATGATCATGTAATTGCTTTTTCTTCATGGCAACAAAAAAAATCATAAGTTAAACTTTCCCACACATTATTTTTAATTGACAGCTGTGAATTTTTTCTTTTTAAATTTGGTGGCATCATTTATATAAATCCAAATGACAAATATATACTGACCACAAAAGACTGAAGTATATTTTATCTAAGAAGGAATTACATTTGAGGCAGTAAAGATGGCTTCAACTGATAAAAGATTATGATTTAAAGATCAATTACCATACAGGAAAATCAAACAATGTGGTGGATACCCTAAGTCAAAACAGCATGCATCTTTAACGATGATACATTTTGAACACGATCCCTTGATTAATGATTTGATTAATTTCTACATTTAAGTTGTTGGTACAGGAAATACCTCTCTTTTGTTTTGTGTTTTAGTGTAGTCATCATTTTCAACCAGAATTAAGCAGTCACAGAAGGAATACTGTGAGCTAAAAGGAGGTAGAATTGGTTAAAATGGTTAAGTTTCCAGAAGTCAGCATTAATAATTATTGTGTGTTAATATTTGGAAAAAGGTTGTGGGTGCCTTGTAATTCTGAATTGAAGATATATTTTTTGTGTGAATCTAATAGTTCTCCATTTTTAGTTCATCCCGAAAGTATTATGATGTACATAGACCTTCAAAAGTATAACTGATGGGATAGAATGAAAATGGGTATTGCAGATTTTAATGTGAAATGTTTGACTTGTCAATAGGTTAAAGAAGGGCGACAGATAACAAAGTGGATGCCTCTTCATTTTCATATGCCAGAGTGGAAATGGGAGAATGTATCCATGGAATTTATTGTGTGACTACAAAATACTTCCTGAGGTATCAATGTGATTAGGTTTGTTGTTTAGCAGATAACTAAATCTACCCATTTTCTTTCTAATTGATATACAATGTATTTGGATCAACATTCTTGACTGTATCTCAAAGATAATGTCAGGTTACATGGATTTTCTATTTTCAATTGTATCTAACCACGATCCCCAATTCACTTATACCTTTTGGAAGGGACTACATATGTCATTGGGAAAATAATTAATTTTCCATACATCTTTTCAACCTCAATCATATGGGAAGCCAGAATGAACGATTCATACATTAGAGGATATGCTTTGAGATTATTGAAGGGATTAAAAGGTAATTTGGAATCAACATCTTTCATTAGTTCAGGTTTTTTATAATAACATTTTTCATTCTAGTATAAATATGGAACATTTTCTGTCATTTTATGGAATGCTATGCAAAAACTCTAGTGTTTTGGGATGATGATGGTAAATGAATTTTGATGGGGCTAAAATTAGTAGAGGATGCTGCTGAGAATGTGAAGATGATCCAGAAGCACATGAGTATTGCATAGTGAAGGCAATAAATTATATATATATATATAATATAGAAAGACATATCATTTCAGGTAGGTGAGAATGTTTTCCTTAAAATATCTCCTTGGAAAATTCTGTTGCGTTTTGAAAAAAAGGAAAGCTAAATCTGCAATTAATCGGTCATTTTGAAATCGTGGAGAATGTTAGACCAGCTACATACTGATTAGCATGGCATCAGAGTTTTTCTCAGTTACCAAATGTTTTTGATGTCTCATTGTTGAGAATGTATGTTCGAGACTCAACTCATGTCTTGAGCATAGAAGTAGTTGAGTTAGAAAAGAACCTTTCTCATGAAGAGAAACCAGTTCAGATTCTTGATTGAAGGAAACTGGTATTGTGGAGTAAGATAATCCACCAGGTAATGGTTTTGTGGAGAAAAAACATGGTTAAAAAATCACCATGGGAATATAAAAATGCTATAAGGGAAAGGTACCCTCAATTTGTTGGGTACGTTAATAAAAAATGAGATGACAAAATTTCTAGAATGTGGGGAGAATGTAACAACCTACTTACATATATGATAATTCACATTAAACATAATTCTCATCTTCTATGTTTTTAATTTTGAAAAATAGTCATCTAATGTAGTGATTAGTATGTCATTTAGAGTCCTATAAGACTAACTTATTTTTTTGAACAGTAACATACCCTCATGAATACTAATATACCCTTATGAATAGTAACAAACCCTGAAGAATAGTAATATAACCATATGATTAGTAATGTACCCTTATGAGTTGTAACATAAACCTAATGAATAGTAATATACCCTTTTGAATATTAAAGATACCCTTATAAATATTAACATAACCTTATGGAAATTATCCCAACCTATTATAGTGTATATATAAGATTTAATTGATAGTATGGTACAACCATATATCAGAATAAGTAAATAAATTCGTTAAAATTTTTCATTTCTGAATAATTTATTATTATTTTAAAAATAATATTTATCATATTTTAAATATTATTTTGATAAAATGAAGTTAATTGATTGATTCTACATGTTGAAAAATTGGTGGGGTAATGATTTGGTAATTTTTTGAAATACTTGATTTTTTTTGAATAATAAATTTTTTATATTTGACAAATAAATGAATTTCTACATCATGGAGGTGTCATCGATGATGTGGTGATGATTTGAGCCCATTATGTCGAAGTTAGATGCCATTATTATTATTTTTAGTCATTTAAGACTCACTATTGTTTTTCTTGAGGAAAAATAATGAAATAAAAATTAAAATAATGTGAAACCTCTTTCCACCTCTACTATAAATACCCCCCATTCCCCCTCTTCATCCCACCCCTATCAAGCCTTGATAATTGACTAATATATACCAAATTACCTCCCCAATATCCTTCTCCAATTACATGACCTACTGGTCTCAACCAAAAAAACAAAAATCAAAGGCATTAAGGAGGATCTCAAGGAGAAGAGATCTAAAAGAAAGTAATCCTCTTCCTTTTTAAAGTGTTTTCCATTCCATTAATTTTTTATTATGATAGTATTTTCCCCACCTCATATCCAAGAGGTATTAAATCACCATAAATCATTTATATTCTAGATGATATAATGTTTCGGTGAAATTCATCATCATTCTTCCTCTCATCTCCCACTTATTCAAGGAAGAAAAACATTGTCCGTGATGTATCGAATTACCGACATCAAGGATGATGTGATTTCAATTTGAATTAATTCCTTCAAGTATGGTAATTAATTTCTTTTTTTGGTTTCACCAGGTTATAATATATGTATTATGTCTCATCCATAGTTCGAGAATCCTTTTTTACACATGGTTTTAATTTATAAAACAAAATGATGACGTTATTATCAAAGAACCACTAAAATGATCTAACCGAACATAATTAATGTTTTAACATATGAATCATCCTTATTTCAGTATTTAATATTATAAACATTATAATTTATGATTCGGGAAATATTTAACTATCATTCAATTCCTATTCCTGAGTTTCACATCTAATTGAAAAAAACATCCATCATGAACTGATCATGGAAATCATGTAATGTACGAACTCAAAACATTGAAAGGAACAAAATACTAAAATATATTGAATGAAATGATTTTATAAAATGATCATATAAGATATTATCAATATGAATACGTTTATTTGGGATAATAATAACAATCGTTTAACCATTATAGGGGATGTTTATATATAATTCAAGTAAGACAAACTTTAGTTAAGGGAATGTTTAACGTGATTTCATTCATTGGGTTAACCTTCTACTTCATTATATTTTAGTTATTAGAATTTTTTATGAGATGGGTTATTTTATATTATTTTCAATTATGTGTATTTATAGTGTATAATCATATTACATACACTCTAGTAAGTCTCTGGTCAGTTATATTATTTATGTAAGGGTCTTTTATTTTAAAATTAATTATTAAAATTTTGTTTTAAAAAATACTAAATAAATGTATTTATGATATTATTAATCATGTATGATTTTGTTATGGATCTTCGGAATAGTTTATGATGATGGGTGGGACCTATATATCCATCCAACACAATGGTATTGTCTATGTTGGAGGTCGTTCGTCTGGTTACTCCATGTGTAACTGCGACGATTAATAAAATTGAAAGGTAGCCGTGAGGGTTACAAATTATAATGTAGCTAGAGGGTTACAATAATGTGTCAGTAATTACCTAAGATACCTTCATGGTTATATTTATGTTCTTATGTATTGTGGGAATCTTGTGAAAATATCATGTTTTAAAATGTAAGTATATATGGGTGACAAGTATGTCTTTTGAAAATGATTTCATATGTTTCAAGTATTCATGGACTACTGTGTTGTTTCCTTTTTACTATATCCTTTATTAAGCTTTTTGTTCTCATCCCTTATTTATAAATTATTTTCATATGTTATAATTTTATGTAAGATAATAAATGAATCCATGTTAAATATTTGGAGAACTGTCAAAGAAATCATGATGTATTTGAAAAGTTTTTTTATATTGAGGGAAATGAGTATTTTGTATGGTATCCACTCTATAATAATTTGTAATGTTATGAGTTTATTATGTCACAATTATCTAATGAACTAAACTTGAGAATATCCTGAATTTTAAAGAATGTGATTTATTGAATAATTCAAGGTTTTGTATCTTAATAAGGAATTCTTCTTATACCATGAATGTACCCCATGATTATTTTCACTACATCCATATATTAGTATTTTAGATTACATAGAAAGAAGGATGCTAAGAAAGTTGCAAAGACATTATTTGACCATGTCACAGTCATGCCCAATAAGCTTCCAATGTTTCTCATGTATAGTTTGAAAGCTATGTATGTCTCATCATCATACTTTCCCAGTTTTGTTCGACCACAATAAGAGTTGACATTGGTTTGGAGTCAAGCATATTGAATTTTTTCAGCAACACTCCTACATACCCATCCTAATAAGAAAAATTGATGTCATTCAACTTAATCACTTGCATCCCTAAGAAATACATGATTTTACCAATTAAGGGCATTTCAAATTCTTCATTCATGTGATTGGAAAATTCATCCATTGATCCTTTCCTTATTATAGTAAAAATAATATCATCAATATACACCAGTACTTGGAACTAATCTTTCTATGAGTTATTTAGATAGATATTGTGATCAAATCATTTACTATTGAATTAAATCTTTTTCAAATAAAAATACATCCAAGTGTACCATCCCTTTGGAGACTTCTTTAATCAATAGTGTTATTTCTTTCGTAAATAGACCTTTAATTTATCACTCCCAAAAAGAAAAAAACTCATTTTTATATATAATCTTCTACTTCAGGAACAATATTTAAGATATTGGTTTTGAAATCCATTTAATAAATTTTTTTTCCTATATGAACTTTTATTTCAAGAAAATGTCTTACTGGTTCTAATCTATCTACAGTAGAAAATGAAAATTTAATATCCAGTCTTCCAATCATTGATTATCCATTACACAAAATCCAAGAATTATTTATAATAATATTACCATGATCAACATATTTGTTATTAAAAATCCACTTTGTTCCAATCACTTTATGAACTTTGGATATCTTAACTAGATCCCATGATTGGTTATTATTGATCTGGTCCAAATCATCATTAATATAATTAAACCATGATTCCTTCTTTATAGATTCTTCAAATTAGGATGGTTCCACAACTGAAAGGACCGAAGGTTTTTTATTATTCCTTATTCTCCTTGATTTTGTGGGTGCCTTCCAGTCCTCAATGATATTGGATTTTTCAATTTCGACCCTTCAATTTCTCCTATTGGATTTAGAAGGATTTTCTTCCTCAATAGTTTATTCTTCGGGTTATTCATATGAATCCAAATCATTTTTAACCTCTAAATTTTTTTCATACCATTTTCTAATTCATTATTTGAATCAGTTCCATGTCCCCTATCTTTTTCATCATCAATCACACAATAATAAGATCCCACAATGGTAATTTTTTGTGATCTTTAACTTTCTTAACAAAACATCATTCCAAAATTTTTACAAGAGTTTTATTGTGACACTTTTATGATATTCTATTCCATGAATATCATAAGAATATTCCTTCATCAGAAGGATCACCGTATTTTCCTTATTTTCGTTCATTGTTTCGGATAAAAAAAATTAATTCAAAACACATGCAAATACATCAAGGAGGGCTTCCTTCCATGCCTAAAATCATAAGGTGTCTTGGTTTCTCCCATATATTTCCATTTTCAATTTTTTTTTCATCACAGCTTGAACAACCACTTTCCAATAATATCAAGGTATACGACTCTCAATGAGCATTGTTTTGGACATATTTTTCACCACTCAATTCATGCTATGAACATATCCATTTTTCTCTGGGGTTCTAGAAGAATCCAAATCTTGATGATTTCTATTGTTCTATAGGTAATTTTCAAAATCAACTGATTTGAATTCCCCATCATTATCATACCATAGAACATTGATTTTCCATCCAATATAATTTAAAATGAGTTAGTGAAAAGTTTTTATGAAGCCAAGAACTTTTTATTTCCTATTTATAACCACCATACAACCTTTAATACTATAATCATATATAAAAAAAGTAAATTTCTATATGTGTTCCATTGACATTTATCAGAGAACATAAATTTTTCTAGATGAGATCATTATTATTTGATTCCATTTTCTTCTTCATCCAATATGAACTACAACCCATCTTTCCTAATATGTTAAAATAACACATATTTTTCTATTAATACACATGCATCTTTTCCAAGACATCTGTTGTGTCCGACTCCTGGATCAATAAAAAATTATTCCATTTCTCCATTTGATCTATAACTACCTAGATAGAATTGTATCCTCCTAGATAACTTGGTAAACATGTGATGAAATACATCAAGAATATTTCCAACATCCACTCAGGTATATCTAACTGATTAAATAAACCATTTGGAAGTCAATGATAAAAATTCACCTATTGTATCCCTATGAACATCCCCATAAACTACTCCACTGCCCCTTTCAACCCATGACACCAAAACATAATCCTTAAGACATGGATCAAATTGAAAATTCCTAGTTGGACCACTAATGTTGTGTTATAAAACTGAAGGAGGAATCAGTCACGAATCACCACTATAACAGGGAGCCTTCCATGTAACACCATCTAATTATGACCATCCCCTAACCATCCCACCATAGCATCACCATGGATACACAATCATGCATCACCTCTACCTCTTAGTCTCCCCACTAATACTCCTAAACCTACCAAATTAGAGGAAATTACATAGTTATATGAAACAAACAACCTCAACCATTGTCCATCCTTCCATCCATGTTCTAGGATATCAACTCCTCCATTTCCATCCCAATGACTGTAGACTCCCAAACAGCCTCCTATTATGAATTCCTACTCTAATCATTGGAAATAAAATTTACATTTAATGAGGTGTAGGATATCTCATAATCATAGTCCTGAAGAAATTTTATCCACCACCAGTTCCAAATATTCAGATCAAGCTGGGAAAGGATATACCTCAAACTCTTATGATCATAGTAGACCAAAAATCCCTCCCCAATGAGGTAATGCCCCAAGAACAGCATTGAGAACATTTACTCTTCTAACTCCAGATAATAGGTGGAATAGTTACACTCAAAGGGGTGTTACTTCATCGGCACATAACGGATCACTGCATCTTAATGCCTTAAGACGCATCCCAATCATAGACAAAAATAATCATAGATCTCCTCAAACAATAATCCTTCCTAAAGAAATAGAATAACTATAGAACTAATGAAAATCCCTTTTATATAACATATTGATTCCTAACACTCATTTCCCAACAAAAAAAATCATGATCCTTCTTAGGAAAGGCTCTCAATGGAGCATCAAATCGAGAGAAAATCGGTACAAATATCTGATAATTGAATGAGATACCAAGAATACCAGAAACTAATGACACGTTCTTGGTTTCTTCCCAAAAAACATCAACATGAACCATTGGGATGACAACTTCTACACCATGGTGATATGCCACATTCCCATGGAAACCCACTTCTCATTTCTAGAACTCACACAAGGAAGCTTTTCTCTTTTGATGGTGGTTTTGAAGAACCTGTTGTATGTTTCTGATATGCTCATTATACTCCTCCTATTACATTCAGTTGAGTAAAATATCATCAACGAATACGATGAAGAACTAATCAATGAAATCCTTGAAGAAATATTTCATGAGTCCCTTGAATATGGATGGTTTGTTCATAACAAAGAAGGACTTTACTATAATCTTGATGTGACCATACCAACATATGAAAGTATTATATGGAATATATTTCTTCATAACCCTCAAATTGTTTTATCCAAACCATTGATTGATCATAGAAATGAAAACATACCCCTCTTATCTGGTCAAAAATATTTTCTGTCTTCTATAGAGGGTTACAGTTCTTAACCATCACTTGATTCAACCTCTAGTTGTCTATACACAACATCAGACCACCACATGTCTTCTATGTGAACAACATTAAAGAAATCCACGATGACACAATAGTTTGGATAAATCCCTTCTTCATTAGGTCATCAATCTTATCCTATAACCCTAAACTCAGGAGGCTCCCCTGTAAGGATCCATCAAAATCAGACAAGAATTGGGCTGTAAGTCTATCCTCAACTCAACGTCATGTTGAGTGTGTAGAGTCAAAACCTCCTCTAGGAAAAAATCAATGAATTCATCATCATCTATAAGATAATCCACCATATAAAAATCCATTGATTCCATTGAAAAATAATTCAAAAAATAGAGAAGGGATTCCACACCCCTACATCCGACCTGACAACTCTGCTTGACAAAAAACGCTACACACATTCCATCGACATCTAAAAACAATTCTTCTCCTGATATATTTAATAACTCCGTGAGTAGAATACAACTAGTATATAACTCCTCGACCCCAGTTACCCAGAGTCAGTTCATTATTTTAATACATTGGAATTATTACAAGGAATCATGTCCTGAAGGACTGATCAGTTTAGCGGTCTTGAAAAATAGATTACATACTTGAATGTCACATTAAACTTTATAACATACAAAACACCATAAATAATCCTTTATTAACACCATTATTCCCTTGGATTAACCCAATATATCAATCACAATACACTTCTTGGAATCCTGGGTAAAATAAAACATAGAAAAGGGGTGAGCTCAAATGCTCAGTAAGGGTAAGAAATATAGCGGAAACTTTCAAAAGTAAGCATAAACATTTAAGGCAATGTATAAAACTAAAACAAAAGCCTTTTAAAATTGAGCTTCCGCATAATATGGCAGAAATAAAATGAAATGATTCCATTTACTTATTTACATGGATATTCTACTAATCGAATAATAATATGCAATATCACTAACAACTTTCATAATGATGGAATGAATAATTATGAAATTTAATTTCTTTATCAAGGCCTAGTTCCAAGGCCTATGGGATAAATATAACCGGAACCCACCCCGGAGTGCCTCTAATAACTAGACACCAACCTGAAGTGCCTCTAATAGACGGACACCAACCAGAAATTCCTCTAATAACCGGACACCAACCCAGAGTGCCTCTAATAACCGGACTCCAACCCAGAGTTCCTCTAATAACCAGACACCAACCCAGAGTGCCTCTAATAACCGGACACCAACCCGAAGGACTTACTTTTACCAGTCCCCAACCCAGAACATACTAGTCCAACACATTCATCTTAAGTAGAGGATGAAATATAACATAAAACATTTTATTAAAACTAGCATGAAAAATGCCAATACTTAACGCATAAACCATGAATGGTATAAAAATTACACATCCACAGTCAAATATATCACAAAACGTTCAAAACAATATGGAAGATTTGTATCATGATAAATCAACTTCAAAACAAGTTTAAAATCAATTAAAGAATTTTGACATAGATGAGATTGTTTTGTAAAAATATTTGAGAGAAATACACCTTTTTCATGAAAACATTTAAAAGTCACACAATTTATAAAAGAATTCATTTAAAGAAATTTTTGAATAAAATTGTCTCATACCACTTTGAAACTTTTTAAAGGAATGAACATTTTAAAAATCATGTCCATATAAATAAATCCTTAAAAACCATTTTGAAGACATGGACATTAATGAGAATGATTTAGAAGAATTAATATTTAAAACATTTGAAATGATGTTTTACTAAAAAGTCCTTTAAAATAATCCATTTGAAAAATCATTCATAAAACATGGACATGGATAATAAATATGTCCCACTAGATACTTACGTAAAAACAACCTCGGATAATAAAGATACTATGAAATTAACCCTTACCAATTTGGTAATTTACAAAACATACACCCCATGAAAGAGGTATCATCCAATGAAAATGTAAATACATATAAATTAAAGTGTATTACATAAATAATACAACTATAGGAAGTACATACACCAAACAAAATGTAATAGTGGCAATATGGAATGAATCTCACTGGAATAAGGAGTGAGATGAAATCCCCTTACCTTGCACTTTCCTTTAGTCGAGGGTACGTTTAGCCTATTGTATGAAGACTATAGTATGTTATTAAATTATAAAAGAACCATATTAATATTTATGATATCATACAATATTCATTTAAGACTTTATACTACCCATTTAATAATAATTTCCATGTTATATTAATATTTCGGGTAATAATCGCTTTCTTTATCGAACGTGTTTTAACTAGTTACTCTTGATTGTATCACATAGATCATGATCTAAATACTTACAGAATATAAAACATGATTTATTTATCATATATATTTATAATATAAAAATTTATAATAGACATATATAATAAATGGAAAACACCGCTTATGGAGACGGTAGTCCGTACGTATGCATAAACATTGATTCTGTTTTTACATGGTATTGAATAAGATATATGTAAGTACATAAATACTTATATATATATATATATCCAGTATCATTAATATGTCATATATTACATACTAATTAGTAATATATATTTCTATAACCGTCGATGAATGGTGAACTTGGAAATGAATCTCATCGCGTCGTGGAGACGGTACTCCGTACGTTCGCACGAGCGAAAATATCATTCTCTTTATATTTATATAATATATAATTGGAAGATATATCATATATACAGAATCATTATCATGTTATATTTATTATTTACATTAATTACACATCATTATTATACCCATCCAAATAATAATATATTGAATAACAATTACACCATGACGTGGAGACGGTAAGCCGTACGTACACACGTATGGTGACATGTCATTAAAAGGGTGGATAGAATACCGAATATGGTTGTACCATATTTATAATAATTTCAAATTATATAGGAGATAGTGGATTGATTATTTTAGAATGGGAATGACAAAGAAAGAAGATGTTGAAGAAGAAATGAACTTGAAAAAGGCTGGTGAAAACATTACCTCTTATTCGGGTTCTTCCTTTTGATTTGATCAAAAGGGATCCTTAGGATGGATTTTTGATTAAACTAAGGCCTATAGGTTGTATTGAGGGAATTTTAGAGTGTACATGGGCTGGGTATGGCCGATCCAAAAGGCTATGATGGTGTGAGGAATTGGTTAGAAGTTGGGTTCTTTTATAAGGGGGAGGAGGGGCACTTTAGGAAAAACATAAAGTATTAATTTATAAGAAATTCATATACGATTTATAATGGATAAAAAGTAGAATGTTTAAATTTTAATGTGGGTATGGGTTGAAAACCACTCAACCAATTGAATTTAGACAGGTTTGGGTTACTATATTATCCTTATCTTTAAGTATTAACTCCTAGTTAACTAGTTTCACTTTTACAATGTCTCTTTGTATTGTTATATTTTATGGTTAATAAACATACTATATACATCCCAGAGAACTCCAGGTGGTCCATTAATGATACACCCATCATGGTAAAAGTCCTTTGGCCGAACCTTAGATTTTTAGGCATTTAATATCAATTAATAATATAATATTTGTTTTAAAAACTCTTTTATGTTAATTATGACACTATTTGGTATTTTGTTTTTTTGAAAGTCATCAAAACTTGATTACATTGAACATGATACATTGAATCATCCCTAACATCTCATATTCTCCTATAATATCCGTGGATTTCATAAAAACTATGAAATTATATTTATTTTAATATTTATATTACCATTTATTTGATTCTTTCATTAATAAGTTAATTATTCTATCATCATTGTGTCATAAATAAATATAATTATTTAATTTATCAAAATTATAATTAAAATACAATTATGTAGGAAATATTTTTATCTTTCTAATTAATATTTATAATTGAATTTATCTTATGTATAACCCTATATTAATAATGTTTTAGTTATTAAACATTGATTTTAACTCTTTTAACTCGTCTTTTAATTAAATAATAATAAATGTCCAAATCTAATCCAAGTGGACCTAAAGGGTAATATTTTATTCCAAAGGTTGTTTTTGGTCGAATTAAAATTATCCAATAGAATTAGGACATGTGTTAGGGTAATAATAATATCATTTTTACTCTTAATTACCTAATTTTTTTTTACTATGGTAAATAAAAGTAACAAGTTACTATTCACCGAAAATTATTTTTATCTTATTGAACCACATTTTACTCATTGATATTAATCGTGTCTCTCGGATTTTAGAAATTCCACTCACAGAGGCGATAAAATTATGTTTTTTCAGAGTTTACAAATTCTCCTAGGAGGTGGGTAAAAGAGGGTGAAAAAGATCAATAAAATATTTATATATCTAAAATTCTTTTAAACGGCTTCCAATGAATTACATTGAATTTATATAGGTGTTATGTATCTATTTTGACCTAAATTAAATTTAAATAATATAAATAATTAGTTAATTAAAAAGGAGGTTTTGAACAGTAACTTAGTGTTTTTCAGTATTCATCAAAAATTGAAAGTTTTCAGAAAAATACAAAAACATTACCCTAAGCTTATTTTGATATTCCATATTCAATAATGAAGTATATTTTACCAAATTCAAAACATAGAATTTTCATTTATTAATTTAAAATTAATTTCCATTGTTAAAACAAAAAGCATGATTTTAAGAAACAATAACTATCAAAAGATTGACACTTGTTTATGTCCGGTTTAAATGTGAAATTATGTCCAATGACCAAAATTGGATTAAATGGTAAAAATATATTCTAAATATAATTTAAAACCACTCAAATTCATAATTTATCACTATTAATTATTTCTATTAAAAAATATTTTTTAATTAAAATTTAGTAATTTTTACTATTCATCAAAATATGAAAGTTATCTGAAAAGTACCAAAATTTCACCCTAAGCTAATTTCGATATTCTGAATCCAAAAATGATGTCCATTTTGAGAGATAAAATTTATAAAATTTCAAAAAGTGGGTATTACTATTCATAATGGCTAGTTTGATTGATCGTGGCGTGTGTTAGAAGTCGAAGTTGCGTACAACACACGCTACTGTATTATTCAAAGAGAAGCGTACTGTGGAAGCTTGTGGTGTTACATTCTCCCATCCTTTAATAAATTGCGTCATCACAATTTATTCTTGGTATTGGAAACTTGGGGTTGACATTTCAAAATATCTTAGTTGAAATCCCACATAGAAAAATGGATTAATGAGGCCTCTATTTAAAATAAAGAGTTGTAAGTATGAAGGTTACCAAAAATAACACATACTAGGGTTCCAAATATAATGAATATATAATTCACATATCATACCAATTAAAAGAAGAAACTACATTATACAATCTTGGGAATTCACGTAGTCCAGTGGTAGGCGATAAATCCCAATCACACTATAGTTGTGGGTTTAATTCCCGTAGCATTGTCCGACGCGACGGGTCGTCACACGGTCTGCGTGTTGTCCTTTTATAAAAATCCAAAAATAACCTTTCCAACATAATCCATTCCAACCTATAGACTTATCCAAAATACTACTATCCAAACTCACAGTCCAAAATTAATAAGGATGTTAAACACAATGAAGATCTTTTTTTCCATGTAAAGTTTAACTCGCTGTAGAGCCACTTTTCTTAGTACTATAAAATCTCAAATCCCCAATAAAATAGTACTTTAGTACAATCCTTATTTATTTCCAGAACATCATTGATATAACACTTAAATTAAATAATTCCAAAATAACAACATAAGAACACTAGTCATTCCTCTTAATTTGGGGTAGTATCATAACTTGATTATAATCCAATAGCATGATTTTCGGCATAGTCTGATTACTGGGACATTGGTTCGCGTAGTTTCCAAACTCATTGAAGTTTAAGCATTGTACATTTCAAACCTTTTTCTTACCCTTGTAGTCACTTTCTTGGTGTCCTTTTTCTCCACGCTTATAACATACTCTCATTACCTTCAAGCATTTTCCAAGGTGATTCTTTCCACAGCTATCACATATGGGAAAATCCTTCATTACCTTATTCCCTTTATCAGTTCTTCTCTATACCATACTTTACTTCTCTAGCTTCCCTTCAACGCCATAGGACTCCGAGAATTCTTTACTTATCTTATCAAAACATGATACTATTTCTTCATATGATGGTAATACGTGGGAGACTATTTCCCTTCTAAATTATGGAATAGGACCATGAAAGATATGATCCTACTTACTCTTTGGATCATGTGTATTGCTGGAGTTCTCATTCCTTCTACTGGGCACCATTTCTAAACAATGACATTCACTAGATTAGTTTATGAATAAAAATACCATATCTCAAACATTTAAAACACGTAACATAAATTAAACAGTTTATGGATATAATCCATAATCATAAAAATGTTTTCTTTGAGTAAGTATATACTCATAAGCCCTTCATAATAGTTTGTAAAAAAATGAAAATTATCCTAAGCATATCCCCCGAGAGTGTCATAACCAAGAGTACAGCAAGGCCCATTTTCATGCACCAGTTCCCGTTCGAGTCTAGCTCAATGTGGTGGTTTCGTGTTTTACCCCTAGGTACATTTGTGCCAGAGCCGCCTCTACCTGCTCATATCCATATTGGGATGTATTGCTCAGAAAACTTACAAAATCTATACTATACCAAAATTCTAGGAAGTTCTTCTATTCTAATCCTTAAAGTCTTTCTTAGGGATATGTTCTCGAAACAGATTTTATCTAAATTTAGTTTCCAAGGTTATTGCTAAACATCCTCTGATACCAACTGTAACACCCCGACCCCAGTTACCCAGAGTCGGTGCATTATTTAATACATTGGCATTATTACAAGGAATCATGTCCTGAAGGAACGATCAGTTTAGCATTCTTGGAAAATAGATTACATACATGAATGTTACATTACACTTTATAACATACAAAACAACATAAATAATCCTTTATTAATGCCGTTATTCCCTTAGCTTAAACCTGCATATCAATAAAAACACACTTCTTGGAATCCTAGGAAAAATAATACATAGAAAATGGGTGAGCTAAAACGCTCAGTAAGGGTAAGAAATATAGCAAAAACTTTCAAAAGTAAGCATAAACAATTAAGAAAATGTATAAAACTAAAACAAAAGCCTTTTAAACTTGAACTTCAGCATAATATGGATGAAATAAAATGAAATAATTCCATTTACTTATTTACAAGGATATTCTACTAATCGAATAATCACATGAAATATCACTAACATCTTTCTTAATGATAGAATGCATAATTCTGAACTTTAATTTCTTTATCAAGGCCTCGTGCCAAGGCATAGGGGATAACTATAACCGAAACCCAACCCGGAGTGCCTCTAATAACCAGACACCAACCTAGAGTGGCTCTAATAACCAGACACCAACCCAGACTGCCACTAATAACCAGACACCAACCCGGACTGCCTCTAATAACCGGACACCAACCGGAGTGCCTCTAATAACCGGACACTAACCCGGAGTGCCTCTAATAACCGGACACTAACCCGGAGTGCCTCTAATAACCGGACACCAACCTGGAGGGCTTACTTTTACCTGTCCCAAACCCAGAACATACTTGTCCAACACATTCATCTTAAGAAGAGGATGAAATATAACAGAATTTTTTTTATTAAAATTAGCACGCGAAATGTCAATACTTTACCCACAAACCATGAATGGTATAAAAGTAACATATCCACAGTCTAAAATATCACAAATCCTTCAACACAATATGGATGATTTGTATCATGATAAATCAACTTCAAAACAAGTTTAAAATCAATTAAATAATTTTTACATAGATGAGATTGATTTGTAATACTCTTTGAGAGAAATACCCATTTTTATCGAAAACATTTAAAAGTCAAAAAAATTAGAAAAGAAGTAATTTAGAGACATTTTTGATTCAAAGTGTCCCATACCACTTTGAAACTTTTTAATGGAATTGAAATTTTAAAAACATTCATGTCCATATAAATAAATCCTTAAAAACCATTTTGAAGACATGGACAATAATGAAAATGATTTAGAAGAATAAATATTTAAAAAATTTGAAATGATGTTTCAGTAATAAGTCCTTTAATATAATCCCCTTGAAAACTCTTTCATAAAACATGGACATTGATAATAAATATGTCTCAGTAGATACCTATGTAAAAACAACCTCGGATAATAAAGAGATTGTGAAATTAACCCTTAACAATTTGATAACATACGAAACATACACCCCATGAAAGAGGTATCATAAAATGAATATGTAAATACTCATAAATTAAAGTGTATTACATACAGAATACAATTATGGTCAGTACATACACCACACAAAAGGTAATAGTGGCAATATGGAATGAATCTCACGGGAATAAGGAGTGAGATGAAAACCCCTAACCATGCAATTTCCTTTAGTCAGTGGTACATTTGGATTCCTGTATGAAGACTATTATATTATACCAGAACCATATTAATATTTATGATATCATAAATTATTCATTTAAAACATTATACTGCCCATTTAATAATAATTTCCATGTTATATTAACATTTCGGGTAATAATCACTTTCTTTATCGTACGTGTTTTAACTTGTTACTCTTGATTGTATCAGATAGATCACGATTTAAGTACATCCACAATATAAAACATGATTTATAAATCATATATATATATAATATAAAAATTTATAATAGATGTATATATGAAATGGAAAACACCGCTTATGGAGACGGTAGTACGTACGTGCGTATACACGTTGTTTCCATTTTTACATAATATTGAATAAGATATATGTAAGTACATAAATACATACATACATATATATATATAGATATTTCCAGTATCATTATTATTTCATATATTACATACCTATTAGTAATATATATTTTTATAATCGTTGATGAATAGTGAACTTGGAAATGAATCTCATCATGTCGTGGAGACTGTAATCCTTACGTACACACGAGTGAAAATATCATTCTTTTGATGTTAATATAATATATAATTGGATTATATAACATATAAAAAGAATAATTATCATGTTATATTTATTAATTACATGAATTAAACATCATTGTTATACCCATCCAAATAATAATATATTGAATAACAATTACACCACGACGTGGAGACGGTAAGCCGTACGTACACACATATGGTGAAATGTCATTCAAAGGATGGATAGAATACTGAATATGGATGAACCATATTTATAATTATATTAAATTATATAGGAGATAGTTTATTATTTATTTTATAATGGGAATAACAAGGAAAGAAGATGTTGAAGAAGAAATGAACTTGAAAAAGCGTGGTGAAAACATTCCCTCTTCTTCGGGTTCTTCCTTTTGATTTGAAAAATAGGGCTCCTTAGGATGGCTTTCTAATCAAAATTATTCCTCTAGGATATAGTGAGGGATGTTTAGAGAGTATTTGGTAGGGTACATCTGAGCAAAAAGGCTTTGATGGTGTAAATAATTGGTTAGAAGTTGGGTCCTTTTATAAGGGGGAGGGGCTCTTTAGGAAAAACATAAAGTGTTAATTTATAATAAATTAATATTCGGTTTCTAATGGCTCCAAAGTGGATTATTTAATGGTTAAGGTGGTGATGGGTCGAAAACCACTCATCCGATAGAATTTGGAATGGTTTGGGTCATGATATTAACCTTATCTATAAGTATCAACTCTTAGTTAATTAGTTTCACTTTTACAATGTCTCTTTGTATTTTTATATTATATGGTTAATAAACATACTATATACATACAATATACCCCAAAGTGGTCCATTAATGATACAAATATCATGATACAAGTCCTTTGGCCAATCCTTAGATTTTTTGGAATTTAATATCAATTAATAATATAATATTTCTTTTAAAAACTCTTTTAGGTCAATTTTGACACTATTTGGTATTTTGTTTATTTGAAAGTAATGAAAACTTTATTACTTCAAAAATGATACATTTAATCATCCCTAACATGTCATAGTCACCTAGAAAATTCTTGGATTTCATAAAAATATTGAAATTATATTTATTTTAATATCTATATTACCATTTTTTTGATTAATTCATTAATATGGCAATTACTGCATCATTAGTGTGACATAAATAAATTTAATTATTTAATGTCTAATAATTATAATTAAAATACCATTATGTAGGAAATCTTTTTATATTTCAAATGAATATTTATAATTGAATTTATCTTATGTATAACCCTTATTAATAATGTTTTAGTTATTAAACTTTCATTTTTACTCTTTTAACTCTTCTTTGAATTAAATAATAATAAATGTCCTAATCTAATCCAAGTGGTCCCAAAGGGTCATATTTTATTTTTAAGGTTGTTTTTGGTCGAATTAAAATTATCTAATATAATTAGGACATGTGTTAGGGTAATAATAATATCATTTTTACCCTTAATTACGAAATTTAATTATTACCGTGGTAAATAAAAGTAAAAAGGTACTATTCACCCCATATTTTTTTATCTTATTCATCCACATTTTACTACTTGATATTAACGGTGTCTCTCAGATTTTCTAAATTCCACTCACAGAAGCGGTAAAATTAGGTTTCATGTGAATTTATAAATTTTCCTAGGACATCAGTAAAAGACGGTGAAAAAGTTCAATAAAATTTTTATATACCTAAATTATTATAAACTACCTCCAATGAATTTAATTGAATTTATATAGGTGTTATGTATCTATTTTTACCTAAAATAATTTTAAATAATATAAATAATTATTTAAATAAAAAGCCGGTTTTAAACAGTAACTCAGTGTTTTTCACTATTAATCAAAAATTGAAAGTTTTCAGAAAAATACCAAAAAAATTAACATATGCTAATTTTGATATTCTGAATTCAATAATGAATTCTATTTTACAAAATTAAAAACATATAAGTTTCATTTATTAATTTAAAATTAATTCCCGTTGTTAAAACAAAAATCGTGTTTTTAAGAAACAATAACTATCAAAAGATTGACACTTGTTTATGTCCGGTTTAAATGTGAAATTATGTCTAATGACCAACATTGGATTAAATGGTAAAAACATATTCTAAATATAATTTAAAACTACTCAAATTCATAATTTATCAATATTAGTTTTTTCGAATAAAAAAGTTTTTTTAATTAAAATTTAGTAATTTTCACTATTCATCAAAATATGAAATTTATCCAAAAAGTACAAAAATTTCACCCTAGGCTAATTTTGATATTCAAAATCCAAAAATGAAGTCCATTTTGAGAGATAAAATTTATAAAATTTCAAAAAGTGGGTATTACTATTCATAACGGCTACATTGATTGATCATGGTGTGTGTTAGAACTCAAATTTGCGTACAACACACGCTTCTGTATTATTCAAAGAGAAGTGTACTGTGGAAGCTTGGGGTGTTACATAGTAGATGATGAGAATTTCATAATAGGGCTTCATCTGTAGAAATAAAGGATCTCAATGGGACTGAAGTGGCTTCGTCATCAGTCTACATCCTTGGAACACAACAAACAAGATGGTCTGGCCTCTCTCTGGAATAATCAACAATCAAGGATTATGAATCCTATTTACATCATTTCGCATAAGAATTATCTAGATTGGATGAAAAATAGAGTGAAAATATCCTAAATAAAAAATAGTGAATGCATGGTTACTGGAAAAACTGATCATACCTCTATCAATATCTAGAACAACTGGAACTCCTCCCATTAGTGGAGCTTGAGCATTTTGTTTCTTATGTTAAAAAGGCTAGTGTGAGGCTACTATTGAGGTCGGCATTGAAACTTCCTAGCTCCCCATACTAAGCTCAAAAAAATGTTGTACACTAGTTCAGATGAAGTCCACTAACCCCATAGATTAATCAACTTGGTCCCACATTCATGGGAAAGGAATAAAGTCCCGAAGCTCAAATAAAAAATTGTTGTGGTCAAATCCCTCCCAGTCAAATACTCACAAGCCCTAGAATATGAGATATAATTCTGGTATTCCTACATCTTGATGAACCCTGGTATCTCCCCTCTTGTGGTAGATCTCTTCATGAGTGTATCCACTTAATAACTCTCATATTCTTATAAACCACTATGTTTTTTTGAAACCATAAAGAAAGTAATCACAGAATAGACAAAAGGACTAAGTGACTACACTAGGAATCTCACACGAGAATCCTCATCTGTAAAGAGATCTAGGTGAAAAGGTAGGATATCCTGGAAAATAATCCCCAAATATCGAACCGACATACTCCCATGCTGATGAGAGAGTAAATCCTACCTCATCTCATACTTCATGGTTGATCAATGGAATTTTTCTTTGATCTCCTTCTTAAAATAAACCAATTTATGTCTACATAATTCCTCTCCCCCAGGTACAGTGTATAGGATTGACGTAAAACTCCCCCAATCGTGATAAGTGCCAAAGGATCCTTGTACTTAGCTAGAGCATAGATAAAACCAAAGATGATCTCAGATAGCTTGATCCAGCCCTCCTTCTCAATGTCCAAAAAACATCCTTTGTACTTTCCCAATGCCTACTACAGGAATGATCAAAATTTTCCTCTCTAGTGGTGTTTTACCAACACTAGATAAACACTCCACTGATCAACTATATAGATATGTTTGGCCTCATCTTACTGAGCCACACAAAGACGATGCCTGAGTACTGTATCTAAAAAATAAAAACAATGAATTCTGACATCATATAAGTATAGAATTTTTATTTAAGACTCATTTTAGCTCATTTAAATCAATTTTTTATCCATTTAAAATTTCCCAAAATACGCAAATTATAAAATTAGACAAGTCATTGTGATGCGTGTACATTATTATAGGTTATATGACCTACAAATGATGTATCCCCTCTAGGTCGTTTGGTATACATTGATACCTTCCGTCAGATCATAGTTGAGCACTAAAATCTAGTGCTTATATAGTCTTCGCTGGCCTATGTAATGCACCATGATCTCATGACACAATTTCCCTACCAACAAACAAGATTATCACTATGAGTAACAATAAAATCTCCCATATCATTGAACCATCATCTCTAATACCATTCTATCACGACCACTCCTTCTAAATAATCCCCTCCAGATCTTTCAATAGATAAATAGAGATATTGACCCCAACATTTTTCCTCCAGTATGAAATATTGAGGTGACCAATAGTAAGGGTATAAATTCTCCCAAATTGTGAATCATTTACCTTTTTAAGGAAATAATGATTATGATATAAGACTTCCCATCCAAAAATCCATGATATAAAAATATATAAATGTTATCCCAATCCACTTAACATGAAGGTTTTAAAAAATAAAACTATTTTGAAAACAATGGAACTTCAATGTAAATTACAAAATTAAGGCTAACTAGTGACACAGAAATTTCCCCACTTCCTGAGATAGTAATGTCAAAAAATATCTTGGTAATCATCCTAGAACCCTAAACATAGTGCTATATATTTAGGTTGAGAAAACAATTATACTAATTATGAAGAACCAAATGTTTTTTGTGCACAAGTGAGAGAAGCATTCTACTGCTTCTATTAGAAAAAATTAGAACCAAACATCACCTAGCAAGGCATACAATCCATTTCAACCTCAATAAGGATCACTAACCAAGTAACACATGTCAAGTAAAATAATATAGTAATCACATCAATTATTTTGGTACCCTGCACCACTTCACATTGGTTTGGCCACTCTTAGAAAATATAAAATTACATTATCCTACAACCTCCTCAGAAATAACTACCTAATAACCCGATCTCATGCACATGGGTCTACAAACCACATCTCATCCAAAAACCTAGTCCCTAAGACACATCACATCCTACCTGCATACACCTAGGCTACAACTGCACCATATCCTTCCCTCACACAACAATTCCTTATGAACTACCCCACATCCACCCAAAGATACCTGATTCTCTAACCACATAATATCCTGAAAACACCTATCATATAAAATCACATCTCATCTCAAAAAAATCATGGAATGAATAAAAAATATCATCTTAAAAACGCCTCTGAAGTATAAACTTAAATGTACACACTTGGACCACACAACCACAACATGCCTGAAGATTATTAGGCTATCAATGCAAGGAATAAGGATAAGGGGAGAGCAGGAGGCCGTCCATCCACCCTCCCAGTAGGATGTTTGGTAATGAATCCAAGTACTATGACTATGGGGGTGTTTGGAATATTTATCTCAACTACGGTGGGGGTGTATCAACATTACAATGAATATATAAGTAATACATATATGATACATAACTCTCAAGACCATCCTCTGGGATTTCAACCATAAACCAACACAAAATACTTCCTCTACTACAACCACTTAATATACAACCACACGATGATCCAAAATATCTAATTATACAACCTTAAAATTAATTTAAACAATTCCGATAAATTATTAATGAATACATTAGTCATTACATCAGTACCTGGGAAATAGTAGGCATAACACACAAAAATCCACCAAAAAATGTCACCATGAGTCTAACGACCCAATATTGACGTACATGGAAATTACATTTGTTTTTAAGAATAATTAATACATTAAGAAAATATATTCCCAAAGACCCTATTGTTAATGTGCCTTTGGAAACTTGGATTATAATCATCTAACATTGTGAAATAACTTTAACATCTCACATAATGATAAACCCATTTTGTTTTTCTACCTAAAACATTTCTTTATATCACAGGGAAAAGTAAAAATAATATGGGTGAGCTCAAGTGCTCAATAAATGTATATATAGACTAAATTAAAAAATATATAAACACTTTTATGTAAATTCATGAACATAAATAATAGTCAGAAAAATCATCAGTTTTGAAATAAATCATTGTAGTATGTAAGGAATGTACCATAATTAAAAATTAACCATGATAGAATAGAATTGGAATAAAACATTTAATTGTGTAAAACAAATAATAACATAATATGTTTTCTATAATTTTCTTGTCATTGAAACCAAGAACATCAAAGTGGATATGTTCCATTACTAAACTGGGTTTACAATCCATTCCAGCCATGTAATACTGATCCCGATTAACATTTTTGTTCCAGTCATGTATATCTCATGAGATATAAATCATTAACCAATTCATTTGAGGGATATATAGGTCCCACCTATCTCATAATGAAATCATTTTTACATGTGCCACAAAACCTAAATCATTCATCATAGTATAACCCATGAAATATAATTTGTTTTTATAAACATCATTCCATAAATATACATATAAAATAAATGGAATTAATACAAATAAGTCCTTCATAAACAAAATCTAATAAAAATAAAATTAAAAATAGAAATATAACCTTTATTATCTTAGATGGAAAGTAATTTTTATAAAACAGTTGAACATACTTCTTGTGGAAAATATCATTTCCTCTTCAAAAACGTTTTCTTTTCTCAAAATGATGCAAAATTTTAAAATTCATTTATTTAGTTGAACATAAACATGAAATAATTTAGAGGATGATTCATGGAAATAAGGTGTCATGAAATCGTTTAAATCCATTCAGGCCGTATATGTTAAAAAACATTATCCACATACTTTTTATAGAAAAGTGAAAAAAGTACATGGTATGGTAATCAAAAGAAATATTTCTTCCATACCTTGTAGAAAAAGTCAAAAATTGGTAAAAATGATTTTAATTATACATGGAATAATTGTAAATATTTTATGAAAACATTTTTTTAATCATGGAAATAGATGAAAAATATAACCCCAATAAATACTTACGTATAAGCATTCTCAAATAAAAATGAGATTCCAAATTTTCCCTTTACATAGGTCCGATTTCATTTGTGTTTGTCTGAAATGTGGTATGGTGGGTTTATAAATATTGAGAACATGTAATAGAACCTTATTAATTTTTATGAAATCATATTTTACTCACATACGTCTTTATGTTACACGTTCATTCTTCAAGTCCATATTAAATCAAAATTTTGGGTAATAATCATGTTATTTATCATATGTGTTTGGAGTTGTTATTCTTGATATTGTTACATATATCAAGATTTAAATATTTCTAGAATGTAAAAAATTATTTCTATATCATATATATTCGGGATATATATATATATATATATACACATATATATAATATAGAGATAAATGAACAGAAATTCACATTTCATGGAGACGGTAGGATGTACGTACAGTTGAAAGTTGTTTTAATTTTTTAATTAAATTGAAAGAAAGAAATTAAATGAAATATATATATACATATATACAATATCATTTTAATTTCATATATTTAATTATTATTTATTATATATACTTTATAATCATTCTTGTTTGGAATACGTGGAGAATGAATCTCATCGCATCGTGGATACGGTAAGCCATACATACACACGAGCGATGATATTGTTCCCATTATTATTGAATTGTGTTGGAGTATATTATTTATAATATCTAATTACTAGTATCATGTTAAAATAATCATATATAGTTATTTTTTTCACCGTTATACCCATCCAATTAATGTGGTGGTGAAAAAAAAATTACGCCACGACGTGGAGATGGTAAGACATACGTACGCATGCACGGTGATTTTAATTTTCATATGATAGGTATTATGGGAAATAGAAATTATTGAAATATATAATAACATATTAGTATATTATTGAAACTAATTTTATTAAATTATAATGAAATAACTAATGGCTTGGATTTTGAAAAAGAATGAAAATTGAATGAATCAGCAGAAGAGATTACCTCTTCCTCAACAGACATCCATTATATTACATCATAGGACATTAGAGTTGGTCATTTGATAAGACCAAAACCTCTAGAATGTATCTAAATAATATTATAATATAAATAGAAAGGGGGTTTACAATAATTAATGCTAAAAATTGAGTGAAGAAGAGAGGTAGAAGGTACCCTTTCATAAGGGAAGAACGGGGCACTTTAGGAAACTCCCAAAATTTTAATTTTTTATAAATTCAATTTCAATAAAAAATTTCCCAAAATATATTTAATAAAATGTTAATATTATTATGGTATGAATAAACATTATCCAATAATTTTTAGACATGTTTTTAATATTTTTTTATCATTAAATTTTTGTTCTAACGCTTATTTTACTCTTTTTAATCTAACCATAATATCTTATTTTTTACATATTCGTGGTTAATGTAATCTCCATATCATGTCAAACGACACAAAGGAATTTTTTTATCACACATATAAACTTATATTAACCAATTTTCTCAAATCATAGACTTTTATAAATTTAATATCATTTAATAAACTATTTTATATTATAAGTTATGAATTACATCAATTTTGGAAACTATTCACACATGACTTTTTTAAAGAAAATTCATAACAACCTGATTCATTTTAATACATTAATTAAATCATATATAAAATGAAAATTCCGCCAATAAAATATTAGTATGTCATCAAAATGTTAAAATTGAATTTATTTTAATATTTATATATTCATTTATTTGAATCATTCATTAATAAAGAAGTCACTACATCAAAATTATGTTATAAATAAACATATTTATCTAATGTCTAAAATTTATAAATATAATATCATGATTTATAAAATAATTTAATCTTTCTATTGACTATTTACCGATATTGAGATCAGTTATATAACCATATATGAAAATTGATTTTGTAGATGATATATGTTTATGTTATAATTATCTTCACTTTAAATTAATTCTTATGAAATGTCATTTTCACATCCAATTGAATCCAGGGGGTCCCAAAATATCCCCATAAATGCCCATGGAAGTAAATATATCATCCCATAAGTTTAAGACATGTGTTAGGGTATTTATATATTATTATAATAATATTTTTTAACACTTATTTATTAGATTTACCCTTTAACAATTATAAATACAATATTTACTGATGCTACTATTAATAATGTCCAAAAATTAAAGATACATATTTAAAAAAAATGATCTTTATTATTATAATAATTGAATCATTTTTTTAATTTCAAAACCAATAATTTTCAGTATTTAAATTTAAATTAATTCCCTTTGTCCAAAACAAAAAGTAGGGTTTTAAGAAGTAGTAACTATCAAAACATTTACATGTGTTTATGTCCAATTTAAAAGTGAAATTACTTTCAATGACAAAAATTGGATTAAATAATAAATTAATAATATAATAAACTTTAAAACTAATTAAAAATATAATTTAAATATATAAATAAATTATATGAAAAGGAATGTTTGAATTAAAATGCAATATTTTTCAATATTTAATAAAATATGAATTTTATCAAAAAAATTCCAAAAATTCCAAAAAGGTAAATTTTTATATCCATCTTCCAATTAACATGCTTATTTTTTCAAATTTAACTTATAAATGGGTAAAAAATACTTTTTAAATTGGTGTTCTATAAAAAAGGGGTAAAAAAGCATTTTATGTAAAATGATTTTTTATCCCTCAAAATGAATCATAAAATGTCTAAATAATACATATAAAAATGAAGAAGTGTATAATATTATTTTTAAGGTCTAGTTTATCTACCATAATAATATTTTAACAACATATCATTGTTTAATGAAACTCGATATGGTGTACAATGAAAGCTATCAAGGAAGGTCACTCTTGTATGTAACATCAGCAAAGTCTTTGTTGCATGTATTGATAGTTTCCATTGGGGTTTCATATAACATAATACAATCATAGATCATTTTTCCATTGAAAAAAATATATAATAATTTTTGTGTGAAATTAATTCAATGAAATGAACTTGATGTTGAGTGTAACACTATCCAAAAATAGTATTTCATGTACTAAAAGCCAATACATTCTTGATTATAACAGAAGCTAATCCTGGTGTAGCGTACAAAAAAAAGACAACAATGAAATAAAAAATAATTTATCTCATAAATTTTTGGGTAGTTACATTCTACCCCACTTAAAATGAATTTCCCACTCAATATTATTTGGGGTTATAAATGGTTTATTATATGAAAGTTATTTTGAAGAAAAAACACCTCATAAAAAGGAATACTAAAACTTTATATTAAAAATGAAAGGTAGAAACATAAGGATTACCAAAAGTAACTTATAAATGTGTTTCCACATAGGAGAACATCAGTGGGAATTAAAAAAATGGACATAGAATGTAAATCTAAACATCGAGTTCTGGTGGATAGAGATAGAGATTAAGGTTTGGGGAAAGCTAACTACCAGAAATCAACAAATATGTGATCATTTAATCGACCATATGATTCATCAGATAACAAGGTACTATTATAAAATATATGTTTTTCATGATCCTTTTCCTACTGTTGATGAAATTTTTCATGAGAATAAATACTTACATGATTTCATTATTATTGATTGTTCTCTGAAAAATTTCCACTTCATCTCTTTTTTAATGAAATGAAGGTGAATTATTCATTCTTGAAGTGTTGGTAAATCATGTGAAAAAATGATAGGTTGTTCCATATTTCTCAAAAAATGTTTAGAACAGGTTTTCAAGTATTCATAAGTCCACATATAGTGATATTATTCATTACTCTAACAAACATATTATCAGAATAAAATGTATACTATCAATAAATGTATAACATTACAATCCTTACAAAAATAGAAAATATAAAACATTATAAAGTGGTGAACTAAATCTTCTTATAATTTTTCTACTCTATCTCATAAGGTAGTCGTGGTTTTCACATTCCAAACATGTGGATATCTTAATCATATATTATCTTGAAACTAGAATTACAATAAAACCCTACTGAAATCAAGAATGTTGTCAAAAGTTAAATCATTCCAAATACCAAAAATACCAATATTTCTAAATAGTCAAACCTTAGTGAAAAAAAGAATGGTGGTAATCATCCTAGAACCCTTAACATATTGTTATATATTTATGTTGAGAAAACAAGTATTCAAATTAGAAAAAACCAAATGTTTTTTATGCTGATGTTAGGGAAGCATTCTAATGCTTCCGTTAGAAAACATAAGAACCAAACATAACATAATAATTCATATTATCCATTTCAAGCTCACTAAGGATCCCTAACCAAGTAACACATGTCATGTACATTAATATAGTTATCATATCAGTTATTTTGGTACCCTGCACCACTTCAAATTGGTTTGGCCACTCCTGGAAAATCTAAAATTACATTGTGCTACCACCTCCTCAAGAATAACTACCTAATAACCCAATCTCATGAACCTGGGACCACAAACCACATCTCATCCAAAAACCTATTCCCTAAGACACATCACATCCTACCCACAGACACCTAGGCTAAAATGGAACCACATCCTTCCCGCATACACCAATGCCTCATGAACTACCCCAAATCCCCCCAAAAGATAGGTGAGCCTCTAACCACATCATATCCTAAAAACACATATGAAATCAAATCACATCTCATCCCAAAAATATCTTGGAATGAAAAAAAATCTCATCTTGAAAACACCTCTAAGTAAAAACATGAATGTACACACTTGGTCCACACAACCACAACTTTCAGGAAGATTATTGGGCTATCAATGCCTAGAATAAACAGAAGGGGAGAGCGGGAGGCCATCCATCCACCCTCCCACTCAGATGTTTGGTAATGACTCATATTTCTATGATGGTGGGGGTGTTTGGAACATTTAACTCAACCATGGTGGGGTGTATCAAAATTACAATGAAAATATATGTAATACATATATGATAAATAACACTCAAGCCCATCCTATTGGATTTCAACCATAAACCAACTCACTATACTACCTCTACTATAACAACTAAATATACAACCAGACGACAATCAAAATAATCTAATTATAAAACAATCTAATTAATTTAATAAATTCCATTTAATTATTAATGAATTGCTTAGTCATTACATTAGTAGCTGGGAAATAGTAGGCATAACACACAAAAATCCACCCAAAATGTCACATAGAGTCTAACGACCAAATATTGATGTACATGGAGATTACATTTGTTTTTAATAATAATTATTACATTAAAAATATATATTCCAAAAGACCATGTTGGTATAGTGTTTTTTGATACATGGAATATAATCTTCTAACATTGTGAAATAACTTCAACATCTCGCATAATGATAAACCCATTTTATTTTCCTACCTAAAAAATTTCTTTATATCATGGGGAAAATAAACATAAAATGGGTGAGATTAAATGCTCAATAAGGGTATATATAGACACAATTAAACAAAATATAAACAATTGTAAGTAAATTCATGAAAATAAATAATGAACACAACAACCTTGAGTTTGGAAATAAATCATTGCAGTACGTAAGGCATAAAACATAAATAAAAATTAACCGTGATAGAATAAAAAAGTAATAAATCATGTAATTGTGTGAAAAAAATAATAACACTATATATTTTACATAATATCCATGACATTGAAACCAAGAACATCAATGTGGACAAATTCCATTAATAAACCGGGTTTACATTCCATTCCAGCCATGTAATACTGATCCCGATTAAATTATCGTTCCATTCATGTATATCTCATGAGATATAAATCATTACAAAATTCATTTGAGGGATATATAGGTCCCACCAATCTCATAATTAAATCATTTTGACTTGTGCCACAAAAACCTAAATCATTCATCATAGCATAACCCAAGAAATAAAATTTGTTTTCTTAAACATCATTCCATAAATATCCATATAAAAAAATTGATTTAATACAAATAAGTCCATCACAAAAAAATCAAATGAAAATAATATTATGCATATAAATTTAACGTTTATTATCTTAGATGAAAAATAGTTTTTAAAAAACACTAGAACATATTTCTTGGTTAAAATAACATTTCTTCTTCAAAAACGTTTTCTTTTCTCAAAATTCTGCAAAATTCTAAAATTGATTTATTTAGTTGAACATAAACATGAAATAATTTAGAGGATGATTCATGGAAATAATATGTCATTAAATCGTTAAAATCCATTCATGCCATAAAAGTTAAACAAAAACATTATCCACATTCTTTTTCTAGAAAAGTGAAAATTGTACATTGTATGGTAATCAAAAGAAATATTTATTCCATACCATGTAGAAAGAGTCAAAAATGGGTAAAATGATTTTAATTATACATGGATTAATTGTAAATATTTTATAATAACATTTTTATAAATAATGGAAATATATTAAAAATATAATCCCAATAAATAATTATATATAATAAATCTAAAATAAAAATGAGATTCCATATTTTCCCTTAACTTAGGTCTGATTTCTTTTGTGTTTATCTGAAACTATGGTATAGAGGGTTTAGACATATTGAGGCCTTTTAACAGAACCATAATAATTTTTATAAAATCTTATATTATTCACATATGACATTATATTACCCATTCATTTTTGAAGTCCATATTAAATATACTTTTTGGGTAATAATCATGTTATTTGTTGTACTTGTTTTGAATTATTATTCTTGATATTGTTAAATATATCATGATTTATTTATTTTAAAATGTAAAAAAGGATTTCTATAATATATATATATATATAGGATATATAAATATATATAATAGAGAGATAAAAGAAATGAAATTCACCGTTCATGGAGACGGTATGATGTACGTACACTTGAAAGTTGTTTTCATTTCCTTATTAAAGAGAATGAAAGTTATTAAATGATATATATATATATATACATAAATACAATATCATTTTATTTCATATATTTCATTATTATTTATTATATATACTTTATAATCTTTCTTGTTTGGTTTACGTGGAGAATGAATCTCATCGCATCGTGGAGACTGTAAGCCGAATGTACACACAAGGGATGATATTGTTCCAATAATTGTTGAATGGTAATGGAGTAGATTTTTTATAAAATATAATTACTAGTATCATGTTATAAGAATAATATATAGTTATTTTTTCACCATTATACCCATCCAATTAATGTGGCTGTGAAAAAAATTACGCCACAGCGTGGTGACGATAAGCCATACGTACGCATGCACGGTGATTTCATTTTTCATATGATGGGTATTATGTAAAATAGTGATGATAAATATATATAATAACATATTAGTTTATTAGTGAAACTATTTTTATTATATTATAATTAATAAACTAATTAATTGGATGTAGAAGAAGAAATAAAATTGAAATAATTAGTAGAAGAGATTACCTCTTCCTCGATAGTCGTCCTTTAAATTTCCTCTTAGGGAATTAGAGTTGGTCATTTGATAAGACCAAAACCTCTAGAATTTTTATACATAATATTATAATATAAATAGAAAGGGGTTTTCCAATAATTAATGCTAAAAATTGAGTGAAGAGGAGAGGTAGGAGGTGCCCTTTCATAAGAGAAGAGAGGGGAACTTTAGGAAACTCCCAAATTATTAATTTTTTATCAATTCAATTTCAATTAAAAATGGTCCAAAATATATTTAATACAAAGTTAATATAATTTTGGTATGTATAAACATTATCCAATGATTTTTATACATGTTTATAATATTTTTTAATGACTATATTTTTGTTCTAATGGTTATTTTACTCTTTTTAATCAAAACTTGATATCTTGTTTTTTACATATTTTGGGTTAATGTAATCACCATATCATGTCAAATGACAAACAAAAATTTCTTTATCACACATCTAAACTTATATTAACCATTTTTCTCAAATCATACTCTTTTATAAATTTAATATCATTTAATAAACTATTTTATATTTTATGTTATGAATTACGTAAATTGTTGACACTATTCATACCTGACTTTTTAAAAAAAATTCATAACAACCAGAATCCTTTTTATAAATTAATTAAATCTATTCTAATATAAAAATTACACAAATAAAATATTTTTATTTCATCAAAATGATAAAATTAAATTTATTTTAATATTTATAATTTCATTTATTTGAATCATTTATTAATGAGGAAATCAATACATAATAATTATGTCATAAATAAATATATTTATCTAATGTCTAAAATTTATAAATATAATATCATGATGTATGAAATATTTTTATCTTTATAATGACTATTTATAGACATTGAGATCAGTTATATAACCAAATATTAATATTGATTTAGTATATGATATATGTTAATGTCAAAATTATCTTCACTTTAAATTAATTCTTATGAAATGTCATTTTCACATCCTATTTAATCGACGGGGTCCCAAAATCTCCCCATAGATTCCCATGGATGGAAATATATCATCCCGTAAGATTAATACATGTGTTTGGTTATTGAAATATTATTATAATATTATTTTCTTACCTTCATTTACTAGATTTACCCATTAACCATTGTAAATAAAATATTTACTAATGTTACTATTCATAAGGTCAAAAAAAAAATAACTATGTAGGAAAATTGAATATTATTATTATAAAAATATAATCAATTTTTATGAGTTCAAAACCAATAATTTTCAGTAATTAAATTTAAATTAATTTCCTATTCCCAAAACAAAAAGTTAGGTTTTAAGAAGTAGTATCTATCAAAACATTAACATGTGTTCATGTCCAATTTAAAAGTGAAATAACTTCCATTGACCAAAATTGGATTAAATAATAAATTAATAATCCAATTAATATTTAAAACTAATTAAAAATATAATATAACTATTTAAATAAATTAGATGAAAAGGAAGATTTGAATTAAAATGCAGTATTTTTCAATATTCAATAAAATATTAATTTTATCTGAAAAATACAAAAAATCAAAAAAAAAGAAAATTTTTATATGTTTCTTCAAATTAACAAGTTTATTTTGTAAAATTTATCTTATAAATGTGTCAAAAACAATATTTGAAATTGGTGTGCCATCAAAATGCGGTAAAAAATATTATTATGTAAAATGTATTTTTATCCCTCAAAATTAACATTTTCTCATAAAATATCTATAAAATACATATAAAATTGAAAACGTTTTTAATATTACGTTTACGGTATATTTTATATCTGATAATAATATTTTAACAACATATCATTGCTTAATGAAACTCGGTATGGCGTACAATGCTAGCTATCGAGGAAGGTCACTCTTGAATGTAACATCAACCAAGACTATGTTGCATGTAGTGAAATAATGATTTGAAATTTCATATAACATAATCCAAATTTAGTTCATTTTTACATTGAATAAAATATTTAATAAGTGTTGTGTGAAATTAATTAAATGAAAAGAACATGAAATTTAGTGTAAAACATGCCAAAAATAGTATTTCTTGTACTACAAGACAATACATTGTTGATTATAACACAAGATAATCCGGGTGTATCATACAATACAAGACATCAATGAAATAAATAATAATTTATATCATAAATTATTGGGTAGTTACATTCAACCCCACTTAAAATGAATTTCCCCCTCAAAATTAGTGGGGGTAATAAATGGTTTATTGTATGAAAGTTCTTTTTATGAAAAAACACATCATAAAAAGGAATAATAAAACTTCATATTAATAATTAAAGTTCGAAACATAAGGATTACCAAGAGTAACTCATCGATGGGTTTCCACATTGGAGAACATAGGTGGAAATTGAAAACATGGACATGGAAGGTAAATCTAAACATTGAGTTCTGATGTATAGAGATAAAGATTATGCTTTGGGGAAGCTAACTACAAGAAAGACACAAATCTGTGATGATTAAATGGAACATATGATTAATTAGATAATAAGGTACTAGTATAACATATTTGGTATTCATGATTCTTTTCATACTTTTGAAGAAATTTTTCATGAGAATAAATACTAACTTGATTTCATTATTGTTGATAGTTCTCTAAAAAATTTCCACTTCATCTCTTTTTTTATGAAATGAAGGTGAAATTTTCATTCTTGATGTGTTAGCAGATCATGGGAAAAAAATGATAGTTTATTCCAAATTTCTTGAAAAAATGTTTAGAACATGTTTTCAAATATTCAGAAGTCCACATATAGTGAGATTCTTTATTACTCTAACAAACATAATATCATAATATAACATATACTATCAATAAATCGATAACATTACAATCCTTCCAAAAACAGAAAATATAAAACATTATAAATTGGTCACCTAAATAATTTAAGAATTTTTCAACTAAATATCATAAGTTTGTTTTGGTTTTTACATTCCAAACACGTGGATATATTATTCATGTATTCACTTAAAACAAGAATTAAAATAAAAACAAAGTGAAAACAAGAATGCTGGCTAAAGTTAAAGCATTTAAAATACCAAAAACTCCAATAATTCTATATACTAAAACCATGATATCACTTTTTACATATATAAGACATGTTTTAATTAATACTATCAATCAACACTTTATATCCATGCTTCAATCATGTATTCTATTGGTGAGTGATTTTCAATATCTCCCAGGAATATATTATCATTTTGTTTTCCTACCTAAAACATTTCTTTATAACCTAGATAAAGTAAAACATAAAAAGGGTGATCTCAAATTCTTAGTAAGGTAAATCATGGATAAGGTAAAACAAATCATAAACATTTGTATGTAAAAACATGAATATAATGTTTAAACATAAAAATCATGAGTCATGAAATAAATCATGGAAGTATGTAGGGTATAGGTAATAGATGAATATTAACCATGATAGAATAACTTTATAATAAAACATGTAATTGTGGAAAACTAACAATCCAATAATATTATTTCTATAGTACCCAATTAATTTCTACCAAAACTATCATAGTGGAAATAGAGCACTACTGAACCAGGTTGACTTGTCATTGCAGCCATGTATTAATGATCCTCAATTACATGTCATTCTAGTCATGTCTATCACATGAGATATAAATATTTTCCCAATTAATTGGAGGGAGATATAGGTCACACCAATATATTTATTAAATCATTCTTAGATGTTCCACAAAAACATGAATCTTTAATCATAGTTTAACCCATGAAATAAAATTTGTTTTCATGAACTATATTCCTTCAAATTCCATTAAAAATCAATGAATTTCATATAATAAATTCAATCATAAACACAATCAAATAAAATTATAAATAAGGATAATAACATAACCATATGTCATCTTATATGGAAAATAAATTTGATAAAACACTTTAACTTACTTCTTGAGGAAAATATCATTTTTTCTTCAAAAACGTTTTCTATTCTAAAAATTTTGTAGAATTATAAAAGAAAAGTCATTAGTTGAAAATAAACTTGAAATAATCTAGATGATGGATCATGTAAGTAAGGAATCATAAAAACATAAAAATACATTCATTCCATATAAGATAAAAAACATTATCCTTTAACGTTTTTCGGAAGAGTCAAAACAGTAGATCATATGGAAAACAAAAGAAATATTCATTACATAACATATAGTAAAAGTAAAAAATGTGTAAAAATGACTTTAAACATATCTGATTGAATATTAATCAAATTATGAATTTAGTTTTTGAAAATGAGGGCATTGTTTATAAATATAACACAAGTAAATACTTACGTATAAAAAATCTCAGAAAAAAATTAAATTTCAAAATTTTCCCTTACCTTATGTATGATTTATTTTTTATGTGTTCTAATATCACGTGTAGTGGTTTTAAATATATTATTAAATTGCAAAAAATACATAATAATATGTATTGTATCTTATATTATTCACATAAAACTTTTTATTACACGTTCATTTGTCCATTCAATGTTAAAGCAACGTTTACAATAATAATCGTTTTATTAATCAAACATGTTTTGAATTGTTATTCTTTATATTATTACATATATTATAATTTAATTAATTATATAATGGAAAAAATGATTTATATAATATATATATATTTAGGATATAAATATATATAAAATATATAGTAAAAATATACTTTTTACACTATTCAGTTTTTGGATGACATAGATTCAAACATTGGTGGTGGTGGTTTGGCATGAGGTTGGGCCACCTTGTTTGCGGTAAAGATGGCTTGATCTTATTTTCATTGGATTTTATTATTGGTTTTTGTGGTTGCATTGGTGGGTAGAGGTTTATGAGTTAGGGTTAGTACAATGGATTGATGAGATTGTTTTTTTATTATTAGAATAGTGAATGGGTTTATGAGGTATGTTGGTACCGTCAAGCACCCAGACATGATTATGTGGATCAAGCCCTAGTGGAGGATCTAGATCTTTATTTTCATCATTTTAAAGAATTTTGGATTTTTATTTTGGAGAGGGTATGAAGTTTTCAATCAGATCGGGCATGTGCATTGACACATGACTCTAGCTTGTCGTTCATCCCTTAACTGGTGGGATGCTTTTTCACAATCAATTACTGGGGAGGAGTAGCACATGTTGTCAGTTTGGGTTGTCTCTATAAAACATTGGGTTGTGATTTTTCTTATTTAAATGATTCCTTTTTTGGATTCCCCCTTTCTTCCCTTAAAAGATCTTTTTTTCTTTAAATAAAAAATTTGAAGTCCTTATGGCCGTTGGATGGGAGACACCGTTCATGAAGACGGTAGGCCGTATGTACACATGACCCCTGTTTTTGTTTCATTATTAAATTGAATGTAAGTATGTAAATTATATATATATAAATCAAGTAGAAATATTATGTCTTATATTTCCTGATTATTTTTTATATATACTTTACTATAATTATTGAATGGTTAATGCGGAGATTAAATCTCATCATGTCGTGGAGATGATTAGTCCTATGTATACACGAGCGGGGATATCATTCTCATAATTGTTGAATGGTATTATTGTAGATGGTGTATAATATCTCATAATTATTATCATTTTATAAAAATCATATAATGTTATTATTTTCACTATCGTACCCATGCATGTATCATGGTGGTGAAAAACAAATTACACCATGGGATAGAGATGGTAAGCCATATGTACGCACCCGTGATGACTTAGTTATTCATAGGATTGATATTAGGTGAAATATGGTTATTTAATATCTTTAATAACATATCCGTATATGAGTGATAGTGATGTTATTATATTATAATGAAACCACTAATAAAGATGAAGTAGAAGAATAATATTTTTAATGAATCTGTAGAAGAGATTACCTCTTCCTCGACATCCCTCTTTTAAATTTCCTATTCGGGCACTAGAGTTAGACATTTGAGAATACCAGAACTCTAAAATGTAAATATGTAATTTTTTAAGTGAAAAGTATAGGGTTTTTTCGAGCATGATGGATCTAAATTTAGTTAAGTGGATAGGGAGGAGGTTCCCTTTAATAAGAGAGGAGTGGGGAACTATAGGAATCTCTCGAAATATTAATTTGTTATAAATTTAATTTCTATTAAATAAGGTCCTAAGAATATTTATTTTAATTATAATATGAGGTTGGTATGAATATATATCATCCAATAAATTTTAAACAAGTTATTATTATTTTTTATCCATTTCTTTTGGAATTAACCTGTATTTTACCCTTTTTAATCTTACCGATATATCATGTTATTTACAGATTGGGCGTTAATGTAATTACTATATCATGTAAAACAACCCACCAATTTGTTTTTCACATATTTGGAAATTTATTAACCATTTTATGTAATATTATATTTTAATAAATTTAATATCTTTTAATAAACAATTTTATGTTTTATGTTATGAATTAGGTCAAATTTGGACACTATACATAATTTTTTTTAAAATCATAACATCATGAATTCATTCTAAAAATAGACATTCAGTCATCTATGATATGTCAATGTATTCCAGAAAATTCGGGTATGGAATAACAAAGTTCAAATAGATTTTTTTAATATTTAAATGTTCATTTATTTGAATCCTTCTATAATGATGTAATCACTATATCATAATTCTGTCTTATATAAATAAGTTTATTTAATGTGTAAAAATTATAAATAAAATATCATGATGTATAAGATCATTTTATATTTCTAATGACTATTAATATACATAAATATAAGTTATATAACATTATATTAAAATCAATTTTGTAAATTCTATATGTTTATGTTATAATTATCATTACTTTAAATTAATTCTTATAAAATGTAATTTTCCCATAAATGTGATTCTATGGGGCCCTAAAATCAACCCATGGATTCCCATTGTCTGAAGCTATATCATCCGATAAGATTAAGAGATGTTTTGGAAAGGTTAATATTATTATAATAATAAATTTTAAACTTATTTACTAGATTTACACCTTAACATTACAAAATAAAATATTTACTGAAGTTACTATTCATAATTCAAAAAAATAAAAGCCACCTATTTACTAAAATCAAACCTTGTTATTCTAAATATAGAATCAATTTTTCTAATTTAAAAATATATAAGTTTTGGTAATTAATTTAAAATTAATTGCAGCTGTCAAAATGGAAAAAGCGGATTTTAAACAAGTAATAACTATCAAAATATTTCCACATCTTTGTGACCAATTTTAATGTGAAATTACACAAACTCACCAAAATTGGATTAAGTGATAAAAAAATAATACAATTAAACCTTAAAAACAATTAAACATAAAATTTAATTATATAAATAAATTATATGAAAAGGCAGTTTTGAGTTAAAATGCAGTGTTTTTTACTTTTCCTTAAAATATGAATTTTATCAAGAAAATACAAAAAAATAAACAAAAGTAAAATATTCATTCCTCCTTCCAATTAATAAGTTTTTTTTTCGTTTTTAAATTGTAAATGTTTCATAAACAATATTTAAAACGGTTGTGCCTTCAAAAGGCAGTAAAAACAACATTTTTTTGAAAATTCTTCTTTTATCAAAAAAATTATCTTTTTCTAATATCATGTCAAAAAATTAAATGTAAAATTAAAAATGTGGTTAATGTGATTCCTAAAGGCTTATTTATATTCCATAATAATATTTTATCAACGTGTCATTGTTTAGTGAAACTTAGTTTGGTGTGTAAGGCAAGCTATCAAGGATGGTCACTCTTGAGTATAACACAAGCCAAGTTAGTGTTGGGTATAGTCAATGGTTCTATTGGTGTTACATATACCATAATCAAAACATAGTACATTTCTATATTGAAAAAAAAATCAATTATTAGTGATGCTTGAAATTAATTCTAACAACATATCTTGAAATAATATGTAACACAATCTAAGAATAGTGTTACATGTACTGAAATATAATACGGTGTTGTGTGTATCACAATATAAACATGGTGTAGCGTACCACAAAAGAAATCAAATAAATTAAAAATAATATATCCCATAAAATCTCTTGGTTTTACACCGAGTAATTAGAACCATGGTAAATTAACACACTTCATATTCCTATATATTTGTCACCCATTCATGATATAACTTATATTGCTCCTGGGAGATGGGGTGAAGTGTTCTGCAAGCTACTCATCGAGAAACACTGAGTAAAGTTTCCATAACAAACACAAGAATCATCATTCTTGAAAGTCATCACACCCAATCCATTATCTCTTTCGAAACGATCCCCTTCTCAAACCACTATCCAATACAAACTAATCCACAAACAGATCAACAGCACCACTGAACAAACATAACATGCCCAAATTACCACACTCATAGAACCACCACCTATGGTTGAATGTTCCCATGACCAGATAACCACATGAACCAGTGAAATGAATATTCTGATATAACAAGGAATAGGTTCTTTAAATTCCACTTATTACTTTGGGGGTTATCACATTAACAGTTTTATCTTTGGGCGTCCATTTATTGGCCGATTTTATATGGTAAAAAGATATCATAATAAATTTTTAATAGAAAAAAACATCATCAATTCAATAATAATTAATTGCTATGAAAACAAGGACCAATAATGAACATGATTTTCACTAGGGTGTTTAGCCTATGTAATTCACAAAATACAAAAATCAAATAACATGAAGATCCTTCACCACTTTTCCCTAGCCCCAGCATATTGATCCTTAAATCATATTCAATTATCTTTATAAATTTGGAATAAAATATTTTCAACCGGAGACATGCATTCACGCAACCCACATGATACACGATTAATAGAGACAAAGGTATCTTGAGATGGAATAAGTGATGATCAGAACACTGTGGTTTCACAAAAGAAGGGGGGGCTATGTAGTAGGAAGAGACACTATATAAAATACAATCTAAATACTACAAGAAACCACACAACTAATCAGGGTGGGGGAGAAGAATTTTTTGGGGCATCATGCACCAAGAAAATGGGAAGCTCAGAAAGAAGTGAAGATCTCATCTTTAGGAAGGCCAGATCAAAAGTCAATGGGAGAAATGGTTTTTAAGCCATTATAAAAGGATCCTGGACAAGACCATGCTGTTTGGATGTACAAGGAATATGGGTATTTTTATATTATATATATGATTCAAAATGACTCCAAAACCATTATATAAGGTATTAAACTCATATTACATCAAAAAAAAAACAATAAAACCGAAAACTGGAAACATTGTTAAAATTTAAGAAATTTGAAATTCTTTGGGAAATGACTCATTATTAGATTAGTCGATAATGTGAATCACCAGTGTGATTCACCATTATGAGTAACCTATGATACTCACTAGTGTGTGTCACCGGTGCAAGTCAGTAGTGCGAGTTACTGGTGCCAGTCGCCCGTGTGAGTTACTGGTGCTAGTCACCATTGCGAGTCACTATCAGAATTCATCATTGTAATTCAGTTGTGTGAATTTATATTGTGATTTTTTATTTGGTTAGGTACTAATGAGATTGAACATTATGAATCACCTGTCCTTACTCTCCATTCTATATCCTCATATCGACACACTACCATGAGACACCATCACGAATCATTGTTGCAACTCACCCTTGCGAACCACCACCGTGACTCACCTTCATCAACCTACTGTTGGAGAACATGAAAAACTAGAACCTTTGTGAAGTGTTGAAATAATTCGATATTAATTCCTAGAACACTTCAACAACTAGATTTTCACAATTTAATTGTCCATAGAGGTATATTTCATTAAACAATTGTTGAACTTTCCTAGTAATATCGTAAATCCCCACCTAGTGTTCTTTATATGATTGATGTTTCTCAAGTGGTATGACCACTTAGTTAAGTAAATGTGAAGGGTAAGATTCATAAATCATCATAATATATACAAGGAACAGATAATATTCATGATATATGTTGAAAGGAAGTTCAAATATATAATCTTTGTTCTTGATAATATAAAAAATGTCAAATTAAGTTTTATACATAGGTATTAGTTTCACATGAGTATTAAATTTAATAACTTTCTTCCATGGATAAATTATTAGAAAAACTATATTACCATCATAAAATTATAGATAATGTGGTAAATTATCATTATAACCATTCTACTAAATATGAGTTCCGATGATTTGTTGTGGAATAGATCTAACTATCTCTGCCATTTTAGTGATATCTCGGGTCATAATAGCTTTCCATTCTGAACATCATTCCAACATGTTGGTGATCTAAATTAATTTATAGAGTGGTATTCATAGGTATTATTCTAAATAATTGTATAAATCCATTCTTATAAGAAAAAACATTTTTAGAATGTGTGCACCTCCACAACCTTTGAGATACAAATAACATTATATCAAAATGTCCTCTTGGGTTTAAATTGGTCTCTTAGAGGGACTATATAACTGAAGAAGATATGTAGTGCTAAAACACAACTACATATCATGAACCTATTAAATACTTTACAAGAACATGTGGGTAAAACATAGATCCTGATTAAACATAATATAATGTAGTACTCTATAAAAATATAACATATTGTTACTGTATATCAAGGTAGGTTGATCTAGCTATAAAATATACCTGATAATAATTATTTTTGATTACCTAGTAAATTGGTCAACAACAACCCATATAGAATTATTCTTAGTAGACATATTTGAGAGTCTAATGAAAAAATCCATTATGATATTTTCACATTATAATTAGTGTATTTTTCATGGATGTAAAATCTCCATCAACATTTTTCTTTTGTCCTTTACCTTCCAACAATCCACATGTCAGGTGAAAAGCTCTATGGTATATCACTTCATGCTTTCCCAATGTATATACTCTATAAAATATATATATACATATCTATACATATGTCATTAATATAGAATGAATAACTATTATATCTCTTTTATAACTCTTTATTTGAATATGGTATGTACTGAACACATACATTAATCATGAACCTCATCATTACATCATGATTAGTATTAAACACAGGAACAATTCGAACCATCATTTTTAACACAACATGATCTTTAGGTACCTCATTAATAATCAATTGGATATATGGTTTAAAAATAAATTGAGAAAGATAATATTTTCCCCTATATATTAGATTTCCATATCCACCAATTGAAAATCCAATATTATTGGATCTCTCTTGTTCCTCATCATAGATAAGCTTGTATAATCTTTTCGACTAAAATTTTATCCACATTGTTCTCTTTTTTAGAAATTTAATTCATTAAGTAGTTATAATCATTAATAAAATATGTACATAATTTCCAATTCATATACATCTACATATATATGTGTATATACATTAATATTTTACATCATTATATTTATCACACCTTTTTTCGTAATGATAGTGCATTCATATCATTAATGAAATAATTACCACAACTAAGTATAAGTAATGAGTTGGTAAATTTTTATCATGAATATTAAATTATCATGACGAATAAGAAAAAACCATTTCATTCACTATAATTACACACCCTTATCCTTTCTTCCAGACACAAATATTTATTAAAAACCCTTCTCTACTATTGGATTATGTAAGAACAGGTGGGATGACTTATATTATCTTCAATTACATGAAATTCTCCTAATATTCATCAACAAATAGAAATATGTCTCTATTCTATGTGAAATCATACATGCGATTCTATAATCATTATTAATTATCCAAACCTCATTGACAATATCTTGATATACTATGAAATCTATAAATATTATTCACTATAGTTGTTCTGGGAAAACATTTCAAAGCCTATGTCTTTGATTCATATACAAATATACCGTCATTTGATATTATATGACCCAAAAAAACCTTTTTCACCCAAAACTCGATCATTATAATATTTTCATATAATTTCACCTTCTTTATAGACTTATTACTTTTCAATTTTGATAATAAAGATTATCAATTCTATTTTTGTATATAATTGTATCATCTTGAAAGACAACCAAATATTTTTTAGGGTAATACCTAAATAGAAAATATATTAAATCCATGAATATAGAAAATTGAAATAGTCAAATTTATCGGGATCACCATGTATTCATAGTTTCTAAACATTGTAAACAATTTTTTTCATTGGTATACCCTCATTGTTGATCCTTAATTTATGATTTATAAATTAATGGTCAATAATGTAAGACAATTTTTTTAATATCTAGTATATCAAAGAAGTCATTAATATAGAGAATGTAATACTTTTAATTAAAAGGGATATTATTCTGATCCTAATAATCAATACATATTCATATTGATTCATATTTTTTTTTTAAAATAACAGGAGCACCTGATGTTGAAAGACTTGGTCAAATGAATCCTTTGTCACAGTTTTCTTAGAGTTGTTCTTTAGTTTCTATTACTCAATTGATGATATTATATATAGCGTCACCAAAATTTGTGTGAAAACATGTAAGTGTTCTATATATAAATCAACATCATATTTTTGTTTGTAATTATACGAATCAATTATTGAATTTGAAAAATAAATTCACGGACAATATGATAATAATTGAGGTTGAGTTTATCCCAAACCATATGAGACAAAAAAAATTCTAAATGTGAATTATGACACATTCAATGGATTTAATATCCATTATACGTTCATAATTATTATTACATAGAATGATAACATAAATTTTTTTATAATACGAGACATTTCTTCCCTTCCCCAACAATTGATGTTGGATTTATATAAAGAAATCCAATTTATTCCAAAGATAACATAAAATTATACAATATGACGAATGAAAATATTTTCCAGAATCACAATCCTGAAAATATCAATATAAAAATTATCATAATCTACTGATGAGATCATTAATCCTTAGAGGGTTTCACTACCATTTTTAGATGTTATTGGTTAGTGTCATGATTCCGTTATAAAAATCACATGGAATGAAAGAATGGGATGATCTAGAGTCAATTAATTCCTTAAGAAATTCTATAATGGATAGTAAGTGTACCTTTCACCACATTATTGTCTCACCCCCTCCTAAGAACAATTTATTTCTAGAGATATACCTTTTTATATCTAATTATGAAGTTCCTGATTTCAATAATTATCATTAACGTTTTTATACGATCATTATTTAGCCTAATTCACATATTCCGTGAATTTGAAACATTTGGGTGGGGGTGGTGAATTTTTTTACAAATTTATATATATTCTCATCATTCGATAAAATTTCCAATCATTTTTACAATTAATTTCCCAATAACCTTCTCTATTATGCATTAATCATTTTTCGGTCCCCATAAGGGAAATTTCCCTATGTGTCCTCCCACACTTTTTGAATAAATGGAATGTCATATACTATTAGACATGTTTCATATATTTTCATTTCAGTTAAAAATTTCTCTTCTTATCAAAACCATGACACATATACATAATCCTTACCTCCATTTCTAAAATGATAATAGATTAGAAAGGCTATTCATCATTACAGATATTTCTTATGTATAATTTCCCTCGTAAACATTTTTTGGTGGTAATAATGAAATGAGAAATCGTAATATTATGTTGAAAAATAAATGAAAAGTTATACATCACAAGCCTTTCTGAAATTTCCACATTGGCAACAATGTATTCAACATCCAATTATATTATCACATGTAACATCATCTTATTATTCAAATGAAGAATACGAGAAATGTACTTAATGGAAAATAATTTCATAAAATTTTCTAAATCCAAACAGTCGATTTCATCATGTTACCTCATATTGTTGATATGATTCCACCATTTTTCTTCATTAACTAAAACATTATTGATTGATAATGTGAGGTTTTAATGTTCTGAAAATTGGAGAGGAAAATAACATTTCAATGGTGTGGATCCATTGACTCGAAATTATTGGATTAGAAGATGAACTAAAAAGTTGTTTGTTTCTTTATTAATGGATTAGTATAATATTATTCCATATATTATTAATTTTGATTACATGAATTATTTGTAGATTTAGAAAGACTTGTTATCAAATAAATTATATTTTTTTTATATCTCCCTTGAAATTTAGATTTCTATGGGACAATCATGGAATTTTCTATCATAATCAACATTAACATGTTTAAACTAGGTTTCATTCATTAAATAAATCCCAAAATATTAGTGTACTAAAAAATAATCGATATACAAAACCACATAATCACAAAATAAACTTATATGATTTCTAAATCATGAAAAATTATTAATAATCTATGTAACATTGGGCTTGTCAAATGTCATTTATAGTAATAATATATTTAAATAATTTAAAATGGTTTATAAAATGACTGTATTTTTACAATGTGTATCTCCTAGTTGTATCAAACCAGATGTGAAAAAGAAACCATTTTAATGAACCAGGTAGTTATAGAGACAATATAAATATTAAAATTTTATAGTTATTACCCATATGTACCTATGTGGCAAGAATTATCCACTTTTAAAATGGATACATATATGTAATATCATATAAAAACTCAATATATATTTATCTAAAACTCCAGATCATTTTATTATTCATTTAATATTCCTTAGACTTATCCTTAGAATATTTCATGGAGATATTACTAATTGTTTCCTCATCCATATTGTGAATAGTTTACTAATTTAATTCTATGATACCATCTATAGTAATCATATATCGTCATATATAGATAATTGTTCATTTTTTATAAATATCCATTCCCTTACACAAACAAACTCTTGATGACCAAAAGATTTTATTGAAATTGGAAACATGAAAACAAAAAAACTAGAATGTATATATAAAAAATTATCAGACACATTGATATTAATAACTATGAAGTTTTATAAAAATATCATACGTGATACATTTAATCATAACATGATGAATGAATACCAAATAAAGGGTGTGTTCAAATTATCAATTTGTTTAAACAAGGTTGATATATTAATGACATGAAATAAATGTTATGTGAGCTTGGGAATAATAAATGAAAATAATACCATTCATATAAATGATTATAATACTGATTTTTGGAATAATTATTTTTACTTCATAATATCGAATCATAACGGAACCAATCTGCATGAGCCACAAGGGAATAACATTATCAAAAGACAACGATTTTTGGAATACAAAAAAGAATAAAAAATCATTTCCATATTAGTAATGGAAAATTTCCATCACTATCAAAGTATAATATGTTCACTCAGAAATATAGTTATCATTATTTTCTCCCAAGACTATAATACCATACAAAGTCTCTTACTGAACTGGGGTCATTCCATTTTCTATTCCTATTTATCATTTTGAGATATAAATCATTACCTAAGGCTTTGGGGGGATATATATTTCCTACATGTCATATAATGTAAATAATATATATATGTGATATATGATCTTAAAACATTCAAGATATCATAACCCATTAAATGAAATGTGTTTCATAATCATTTAATTATATCATAACATGAAGAAAGTAGACATGTTTTATAATCATTCCATCATTCCATCATGGAATAAATCATGGTAGAAGAATCGATATTCATAATAATTTTATCATTTTTAACCCGTGGAATAGAAATGGTATCCATAAAAATAAATACATCGTATTCATAAACCATTCATAGAAAAATAATAATAACATCGTTTCATCATATACCTAGTAAGGATTAGGTAACATAAATGGTTGTCATTTTATATGGATTTGATTTTGATCAATAATTTAAAACATTTCATTAGGTAAATATCATTTAAAAATTGAAAATACCTTTTAAAAAAATATATTTTTTTATAATTATTTTCATTAAAAATAACCATAAATATATATAATTTAATAATCAAATAAAATAGTGGTTATTAAGATGAGTTGTTTGATTCATGCTGTGTAGGAAAAATGAAATATTCCTTTGAAATTTTCAGTAATTGTCTTATGGGAATTTTTTGGAAAACCACAAAAATATATATTTCAAAAAAATTTATTAAAATATAAAAATTGTTAAAAATTTATTTTCAAAAATAATACAAGAATAAAAAATTAACTGATTTTAAAAAAATAGTATTTTGGAAGAAAATCAATTTTCCAAAAAGAGAAAAATAATGTCTATTTTTTAATAAATAATTCACAATTATTATATATGAAAAAGTGATTTTAATTGATAATATTATATTAAAATAAAATTAATAACAACTGTTTGAAAGAATTGATGAGTTTATTGAGAAATAGATCATACTAATTTATCATCAGAATCATAATAATAAACAATCAGACTAAACCACATCATTGTAACATAAATCCACTACATCATTAGTAAATATGGATAATAAGCTATATGAAAGAATAATATTAAATGGTACTTTAAAGATCATGAAGATAAATAAATTCCTGATATTATATGTCAAAGGGTTTGGATATGAATATTTTAAAATAGTATTTGTGTTAAATATGAGGTACGTCTCAAAGAAAGAAAATTAAGATAAAACCCGTAACATTTAGTCATGAATATCATATAAAATGGTAAAAACTAGTTAATAATAAATATGTTTTTATTATTAAACATTTATAGAATGATATTCATTTATATCATACTAGATATTATTTTTTTTATTTTCTTTTTATTATCTGATTTTTAATTGAACCATGTGATGGTTTCATTATGTGAAATAATGGCTTGGATTATCCGATATGTATTGAAAATAATTTTTAGTCTATTAATTTGATCAAAATTTAATAATATAACTATTTTTTACCAACACATAAATATATTATATATTTATTATATTTTTATTTAGAGTAATCTATAAAAATGTTTCATAGAAAATGAAATAAACAATTTATTGATACGGTTGGCCGTACATATCCATGAATATTGTTCCAATTATATTATTAGATTTGAAAAATTAGAGTTATATGATACAATATCATTAAATATACATTTTTATGTCATATAAATAGATTATTTTTCATTTAAAATATCATTATTACCTTCTATGAAGACCATGAATGCATCACAACGCTTCACAACAAGGTAGTGTATCAAGAACAAAAGTGATGTTATAGTATTTATATAAAAAGAGATGTATTATTTTATGTGTGTTGTAATTATTATCTATTGATAATAATCCTATTTATTTCATTTATTAATAATAAATTCACCATTATTAAATAGATTGAGATGTGTTAATTGAAAAATAAATGACCTTGGTACCTGATGTGGTAGTACACCATACACAATAACGATGGTAAAATTAAAAATGAATGAGTCGTAGGATGAAATAAAAAAAGTGATTACTGGTGGATGCCACGTGTAATTCAGGTTTCCCCCATAGGATTACACTGAAAGACATCATGGGTTTAATATATAACAAAAATAATAATTATATAATAATATGAGGGAATATTTGAAGAGGTTGGGGTGGTTATTTGCCAAACCAAAATGGTTTTATAGTGTGATGAGGATAAGATAGGTGTTGCATAATATATGTGAGGTGAGTGTCAAACATTTACTATTTTGTTATGAAAGAGGTTTACACATGTTTTCATTATGAAAAAAATTCAAAAATATAACTTTCTTGAGAATAAAAAATTGATGGTTGATATATATCCATTAAATGAGTTTTGCTCATGTATTTGGTTATTTTTAACCCTTGTCTTTTTAGTTAAACACGCATGATAATTCAATTTTTACCTGAAATGTATAAAATAATTTATTTATTTTTACCATTCATTTTTTAAAATAATATGTATTTTATAATAGATAATATTATTTTTTTAATATAAAATATTGAATACATGTTAATTATTTATTGAATGTAGAAGAAATATAAAATGGTGTTGAATGTAAAAAAATATTATATATTTTTTCATGAAATGCATTATATTAATGAGAATCAATTTAATCATTAAAAATTGAACAAAAACATGAGGGGTTACAAATTTAATCTTTCGAAATATAGCATTTGAATCGGTATTTAAACAACATGTGATAAATATTTAATTCATGAAATTCAATTGATAAAACACTAGAAACTATAAATAATAAAAAAATATTACACCCCATGATTGTAATGTGGTTATCTTTTTAAATATAGTCTCGTCGATACCTTATATTACTTGCAACACAAAGGTTAAACAAACCATGATATAATAGTAATGTTATTATTTCTACCTTGAAACTATAACCTAGAGGAAAATGAAAAATATGAAAAATATTTTGAATTTATATTTTATATATAAAATATATTTCCTTTTCGTTAATCCAAATGATTTTATAGGCCTAAGATGATAATAAATCCTATATTGCACAACAAATGCCACATTTTTCTAATGGATGTTTTACCACCATTTCGTTGGAATCTTATTTAAAATATATATTTTAAATATTTTATAAATTATATATAGAAAAATAAAATTCATCTTTAAATTTTTAATGTGAAAATTTACAAATGTTTACTTTTTTTTATTTTTCTGAAAGTATTTATTTTACAGTGAATAGTGAAAAAACCGATATTAATAAAATTCCATAAATTTTTATTTCAAAGGAATATATATGATTTTAATATTATATAAATTTAAAATATATAATAAATATATATTAAAAAACTATTTTAATTGGTTTTAATTATAATTACACTTTATTTTTCTAAAATGACAGTAATAAGCGTGAAAATGAATTTTTGAGAAAACTATATTTAGTTGTGCTTTATCATATTTATTTAAACATAAATAATTCCAAACATGTGTTTATAATTTTTACAAATGGAAGCCATGAAATAATTATATGGTATAACATTATGCAATGTGCCCATTTTATTTTTTGTCAATATGAATTATAACATTGACTTTTATAATCAAAACTATTAAGGGTAAATATGTTAATTTAGGGTAAATATTTAATTATAAGGATTATAAAAATACCATTAAATTATAGCTAATTTTATTATATTATTAATATAATACCATTAACACATATATTTTAAATTTGATTTATTTATTGAAAAAATTCAGTTGAAATCACTATTATATTTTTTAAATCAACAAAACTCCCCAAATGTCACTTTCTCTGACATGAATAACTATTTTGTGTCCACATGGTTACAAATATAGGTTATGACTGGATAAATTATCCATTTTAAACTCAATAAACATGTTTTCCTTATATAAATTACTTTGTTGATGTTTCTGACCACTAGATATAGGTTACGATGTTTATAATATTATATTTAATTAATAGATAAGGATGTCCCTTTCATTTTTTAATAACAATATTATTTTTAAAATAGTGTTGTTTAGAATATATATTCATATATATATCTGTAACTTTTAATGATAAATTATTTCAATACATCGTGGTATTGTACATTTAATTTCCTATTATGCAAAAATTACCTACAATAAGTATAAACTCATGATCCTATATTTATTTTAGTAATTCTACAATCAAATAAATGATATTAATGATATTAATATAAATATAATTTCAATTAATTAAGGTTCCCCATGGACATAATGGATGAATATGAAATGTTTTGGGCTTTTTTAATTATTTTTAAATAATAATTAATTATCACAAATTTATTATGTCCATTGTAATGAATTATTTCAATGGTTACTGTAATGTTATTTCATCAAAATAAAATGTTATTAATTTTTTTTAAATCATTAAATATATTTTAAAAATAGGTGATTAATGTTTTTGGATAAATTTTCATTAATTATTCTTTTATGGTCAAATTTATATTTTATTACAAAAATATTACTATATTTTAATATTAACTGAAATTTTACCATAATTAAAATTATAATAGTATATTTATGGTCAATAAAAATTATAAGGATTTAGTTAAAATTTAAAAATGAAAAAAATTTATTTCATGATGATATTACAACCTTATCCTATATAATATTCAAATCTGATACAATTATTATAGAGAAAGTATTTAATATAATTTAATTTTTTAGGATTTCAATGGGATCCCCACATCTCAATAATAAAAAGAAACTCTTTCGAACATTTAATATCACTATCTAAATCTATTTACCACATTATAAAATTTTCTATTTTTCTTCTCAACATACTTTTCTATGTTATGTAGGATCTGGTCTTTCTAAAATACCAAACCTATATCACATAATATCGTATCAAATTTAATTTCACTAAGGAAGATGAAATTTAATCAAATACAATAAAAATGATCCAATGATAAGGATATACAATCTCACTTTTCATTATGTGATATATTTCTCCATTCACCACATATTTAGTGTATGTAGTGTATATTTTTCCATTTAATATTTCATACAATGATTATATTTATCAATATTTTATAGAATGTTTCATTAGATGATTATTAATTTAATATAGAATACCATTCAACTGAATACAACATGGAATTGGACATATTATATCAATTTCCATTCATTTGGTTAAATATAATACTAATTGATTATTATATGAAAATATTATGTGATAAATGACATTTTATTTCCTTTTTTATTTCCACTTGATCTATGTGATAAAAAAATCTATTCATTAGATTAAACATCACATCAATGATATTATCTTCATAAAGAGATCATGTCAATTTTCAATCGTTGAGTCATAAATTGATGTAATGAACCTAAATTAGTTTATATAGTATGTATATGTACCCATTAGATTGTTATATATTAAATTTAATTATCATCATTATATTAATTTTTTTATTTATTTTCATTAATCTTACAAAGCAATTATATAAATTAGAAGAGCTCCTACACATATACCTAAAATGGAATGAGGATTGATCATGACATTAACTGTACCTGTATTATTATTAAGATCAGATGGTTTACTAGACATATGTAGTCACTAGATTGATGAATGATCATGATATTAAATATCAATATGATATATCTTTTTTGTACAATCCAATAATATATTCAATTCAATATCATTATTATACAATCTTATTAATATATTAGTTATATTATCCCTAGTCATGTTTCAAGATCATGTGATTTTTATATGTAATAATTTTATCATCTTTTATTCATGCCATATTTTGATCAATATATTGAATAATGGATTGTTTTTTTTATTTACCTTTCCATGTTTATAATTAATATTTATTTATGATAGCTACTGTTTCACAAGATCATTACTATGCATTTAGGCTCACTATTTTTTCATCAAAGACACATGACATGAAGAATATATTGTTGATTATTTATAAAGGATTCGGTTAATTATCCTTCCTTATTTATAACATTTAATTTTCTCTTACCAATATAAAATTGGATTCATATATTTAATTTAGTTTAAAAAAATAATAAATTGATCGGTACTTTGGGATTCAATTCATGTATCAATGAAAATGAAATAATGTATAGTACCATATCTAGGGATACCGGGGTTGGTTACTTTATAGTAGGAATCAAATAAATTTTATTACTAACATTGTATACTATTTTTAATACAATGTAGATTAGAGAGCATAACCCTTTTATAGAGTTTGATGATTTGTATAGATGAACATACAAAAGAAAACATGTCAATGACTATGAAAATAACTATGAAAAAGATCTTCAACTTATAATACATATTAATCCATATTTATTATTCAATAATGTGGATAATTTAATGAGATAATATTTTATATTAAACTATTTAGAAGGAGAACCTGGAAGGGAGAAGGGTACTCATACTGATAACCTATTTAGGGATTTACATATTTAGAAATCCAATACATCTGGTATTGGAACTAAGAAATGTATGGTTGTATTAGAAAAATATATTTAGGTTTTGAGAAATAAACATTCTTATATGGGGAAACCTAGTCAATATCAGTATTATCAAATTCATGATAACATAATGTGATAGAGGAACCCATCATTTACTGGGAATACTGATCCATTTGACGAAGAGAAATATATTATGTGTTTGGATAAAATATTTATGCCATTAAAATATTATGAAAAGGAAATGCTTCCAATTTGAGTTGATTATCTCTATGATGATGTTTTTTAATTGTGTTCATCTGCCTATAATACTATAGAGGAAGGATATACATCCTCTGGAATGTAAATATTTTATGGATTCATTATTTGAAAAATATATCCTTAATGAGAAACAATCCAAGATAAAGAGAAAGTTCAACATTTTAAATAGAAATGAGAATGATAGTTTTTTATGTATAATGATAACTTTATATAGTATGGAAGGAATGTTACGTATTACATAGTCATTAAAAAATGGAATATTTACCATTTCATATAAATATTAATTAAATTTTTTTAAGGGAATTTATCTCTCAAACAATTTAGTCATTCTATGAATTTTTTTTATATTCTGTAAAGAAAAAGGAATAATTATCCATGACATACAACATAAATGTGACGAAATAGAATAATTGTTGAGCCGGTGAAATCATAGAGAAAGGGTTAAAAAGAAATAATTATTTTCTCACCAGGGATAACTATGGAATGATTAACATTGGTAAATTCATGTATTGATAAGTAGTTTTTTATAAGTATAGAGAATATGGTCACTATGAAAGGGAATTCATAGGGAAGAAAAAATATATTGTAATTTAGTTTGTCAACTATAGTGAATTAGAGAACATGGAAAATAAATAAACCATGTATCAAAGTAAAATCCCTTACATGAAGATAAGGGTCCATAGTCAAGAATATTCAATTGATACAACCAATGTTCATTTATTAATATACTTGTGTATTTGTTTCCATGAAATATGATGAAAAAAATATTTTATTGAATATATTCTCATCATAAGTATTATGAAATGTTTATTGATTATGGAATAGTAATATTCTATTACTATTATATTGAATATATAGAATAGTAAATTGAAATGTGACTCATAATCCTATTTAAAAATTTGAAACCACTAATTTTTTGGGAATGATAATCCTTAATTACTCCCAAATGTTGAGATAATGATATATGAATAAAAAATTAATAAATATGGATATTGTCAATTTGATAATATTAAACACCATATAAATTTTTCAAATGTTTTGGATCAAAATATTTGGAATGGTCAAAAGGTTAACCATTTATGAAATATGTGGAACATTGGGAAGGGATTTAGATATTATTGTACCATATAAAAATTTAATGTAACTCGTGATATGAAATTAATTAGAAATATATATAATCACATCAAAATTATGTTATTATTTTTATTCCATATATTCAAATCATGTATGTTTATTTTATCTAGTGATTTTTTTTAAAAAATATTTTTTACATTTCGTTCTATGAAATTAATTATCTTTTTACCAATCATAGATTTACAATTTTTTAAGGATAACTTTAGAATGGAAATGTTCACTATCACTATACATCTGAAAAAATAGTTATAATTAACATTAATATTCATATTTTTAATAATTCTCCCTTAAAAATAATTTTAGTTATGTGGTGACCATCAAATTTCCCATTTCTTCTTATTAATCGGTGACTTATTAACCCTATTTACAATATGAGTTTCCCACAAAAAATTTTAAATTATAAAACATTTGTTTTTTATGTTTTATTTTATTATTTTGAGGATTGAATTTATTAATGGTTGGGAGAATATTACACTATAATATTTTATGGTATGTATCATTTAAAATTTAGTTTATTCAATAGATTATAGTTTATGAAACACTCATCATAAAAAAACTATAATATAATAGTAATATTATTATTTTAAAATATAAATTATTATATTGATTGATATTAATAATATAAACAATACAATGAAATGTATATATTATTTATGAAATAAATTTTATTTAAATTTATCCAAATTCATTAATAGATATGAGAGAAGAATAAATATAATTTTCTGCGTAAAAGGGATATATTTTTTTAAAAGAAATTTAAATGCATGTTGTTGACATACTATTTTAAAAACTGAATATTTAATATGTTTAGTAATTTATTTATTAAATATAATTTAAATTTTAAAATCATAATGTAAAAATTATCATATAGTGAAATTTTGGAATTTTTTTGAAAATAATTGTTTCATATAAAATAGTGAAAATATTGATTTTAGTAAAACATTAAAAAAAATTCTTAATGGAGTATTTCTGATATTAATTATATCGAAAATAAAAATATATATTTTTTGATATAAAAAATATAAATTTTTTAGTTTTAATTATAATTATACCTTATATTAGTATATGTACATTTTTAGGATTCAAATTTTATTTTCATGAAAACAATTATTAGTTTTGTTTTGTGAATTTAATTCTAAATTAAATTAGGCAAATTTTAAATTTTGAATTTTGAAAAATATATTAAATATTTAGATTTATAATTTTCATATATAATAAATATAATCCTTTTATTTTGGGTCAATAGTAATAGGAACATTTTTAAAAACATTTCTCAACATGGTTAAGGGTAAACATGAATGTTTAAGGTATACATAACATGACAATGATTTGAAAATTACCATAATCCTTTAACAAATTTAATTGAATGGTTTATATTTTATACTTCTCACATAAGGTTGTACTTTGAGTTATTTGATGAACACTTGTCCATGGAAAAGACTTCTATATCATTTAAATCCACGAAATTAAAAAAATGTCACTTTATTTTCCATATATATATATATATCAAATATATATCCACATGAGGTAACACATAGTTTATGAATGACTATAAGTTAAAAATTAGACCATAATAATGTTATATTCCTATTATAAATTTATTTATGAATTTTCATACCATTAGAGTGAGGTTATGATATTTGATTATTTTTTTTTAAAAAATAGACAACAATATTACATTCATATTTTTAATAGTTATGTTATTGTTAATATAGTTTTATTCGTAAGATATATTAGACTGTTGATATTCTCATGAAATAAAAAATAATTATCTATGTCATCTTTTTTTTAATTTAAAATATTCGGGTAGATATAAGTAACTTAAATAATTATTAAACTACAATGAATTAATTATTTTATTAATGAAACAATAGAAATAGATGATATAAAAATAATAGAATAAATAAAATTTGAAAAACATAATGTACTCCATGAATTATATAGATGATAACGAAATATTAGGTATTCATTAAATATTTTTTATAATTTTTCTTGTTGTTATTATTTATATAATGCTGAATTATTCATAAGTATAAAAAATTATTCTAATGATATTTTATCAAAATAATATTTTATTTAATTTTTAAAAATAATTATAAATAAAAGTGGATTATTTTTTCTATAATGTAAAAAGTATTCATTTCTGGTATAATTAATTTTTATAATTACAAATTTACCACCTTCTAATAATAAACGAATTGTTAAAATAATTTAAATTATAATAGGTTAACTAACATCAGTAAAAATGATATGTTCTAAATGAAAACTAAAAAATTATTAATTTTATATCCTGATGGTCTTACAAAATTATATAATATTATATTCTTATCAAAATCAATTTAATGTTATTTAGATTGAAAATGAATTTATTATGATTTATAATTATGAACATTTTCTTGGGTTCCCCTCACATCATCTATAAAATGGTACTCATTACATAATTTCATTTCCCCACCATGAGTCTTCTAGATCAACTTACCTCTATCAATATATATTTTAAATACTATTTGTGATGTTTTTTAGGTTTTGGTCTTTCATAAATAAAAACCTGATTTCTGAGAAGTATATATCTAAAACATGTTTTCCAAAGTAGAGGAGATAAAATGATGTTGAATTAATTGAAAGATTAAGGAAAATAATTCACATATCCCATTTATTTATGTATAATATATGTATTTTCACAATATAATTATTTTGTGTGATGTATATGATACCCATTTGTATATCTTTTCATTAATCATGTTGTTTTCATTCTAGAAAATGGTTACATTGACTATTATTAACTAAATGGGGAATATGATTTAACTGGTTATAAATTGGTACTATAATTTGTAACTCTATTTCCATTCATTATGTTAAACATATACATCAAAAATTTATAAAAAAAATATTATAAAAGAAATTACATTTGAGTGTATTATGTTTTATTTCCTGTTGTTTTATGTAGATTTGCAGTGGATATAGAAAATCTATTAATTTAAATAATGACCAATTCAATTATATTATCTTTGTAACGTACATCGTATCAATTTTTATTCCTCAAGTCATTTATTGATGTTATGATCTTATATTGTTTCATATTTTGTATATAATGAAAATTCGACTTCATACATCCATAATTTCTTTATTATTTAGATATTTTATGTTTTTTAAAATGATATTCATTCATGGTACAATTAAGTTATCCAAATTTTATGGGATTATAACCAAATACATAACTTGGATAAGCGTAGTGATATTGATAGTATCTATCAATATAATATATATTCATAGTTTCAATGATCATATAGGTATCTGGCTACATATATACATTGTGAAGATGATGTACCTTAACTTGAACCATCTAGTGGATAAATTTTGATAGTTAAAAAATCTAAAATTATGCATTCCAACATTATTGTTATTCATTGTTATTAATTGATTAGTTAGATTATCCATGGTCAACTTCAGAGATCATGTTATTATTTATATGAAATTATTTGATCTCTCTTATTTTATTCATATTATACCCTTGTTATTTATTTCTGTTTTGTGTTTTCTATTAGTTATTATTCCATATTTATTAGTGTAACTGATTCATTATATCATCTGATGTACACAAAACATATAGAGTATTTTATCTCACTATTTGTTTTTCATTCCCCGTGTTTTGTAGAAGATATATTTAAATGATTTTTTAGTGATTCAGCTTATTATTATTTTTATGTGTTATGTTTTATATTTTTTTCCCAATGTAAAATGGATTTTATATATGTAATATAGTTTCTAAAAATGCATAATCTGATCAGTACATTGTGATTTAAATCTTATATTTATTTTAATTTAAAAATTTAAGGCACTAGCATTCAGGTACTGGGGTTAGGGTCTTCAGAGAAAAATGTATATTTTACCTTTGTTAAATGTTGGGTTTCTTAAATATCAACAATGTCCATATGTATGGTCGAAAAAGATAAGATGACTACAACAATAGAGATGACAAACTATACATTAACTCATCAAATACAGGGTCTCTTCCAAAGGTAGTGTATATGATCCGTACTTTTATTATAAAAATAGTTTATGAAAAAAATATGGTCTAATTTAAACATAGGGTATGAAACCTATGTCCAAAAAAACTATAGTCCCCACTACAATAATTATATTTATATAAATCAAATAACCTCACATTTTTTAATGAACTAATTTTATTACAAAAACAAAAATATTATTCCATTAATTGGGATCTTGAAATTAATTTAAAGTATCATTATTTTCCACAAATATGTATGTGTTTAAAAGAAACAAATTCAAATAGAAGTCAACAAAATTAATATAAAACACATTCCAAACTATATCATGTTTTCCTAAACACAAATCCAATAAAACAAAACCTAATATTAAAATGGGTATTAAAATTAATGTTTAAAATATGATAGTATATCAATTTTAAAAGAGTTTCTCTCATTTTATACATTGTTATTGCTATCTATTTATTATAAATTTTACTATGAATTTCTACAAAATTTTCTCTATAAATTTATTATAAATTAATCCCCTAATTTATCTTAAAGTACTACCCTATTTTTGACATAAAAAAGAGATTTAGAAACACTTTAATTCAATTTTTACATATAGAAATGATTCTTAAACTAAGAGAACTAAGAAACACATTAGTATTTTATGTATATTATGATCACTAAATTGGGATAAGATAAGATGGTGAGAAATAATCATGATTTTTGGAAGGGTCAGATGTTTCATATTCACTATCTAAATATTGGACTCTTTTATTCAAAGTAGTTATAAATCATAATATAGGTTCTATTCGCCTTTGAACATATATAGAACTATGATTTATCAAAGAAAAATATTATTATTTATCTATAAACTCTTCTAAATCATTAATATATTACATAGTAAGAAACATTAATCTAATTATCTTCTTGTGACCTATCATATCCACTTTTCACACATCATGTTCTTTTTGAGTAATTATATTTCCTATAAATATTCATACTTACATTGAAGAGTATTTAAAAATGTTTCGTAAATAGATGTATTTTCTAAATCATCAAATGATTTTCATGAGATTATTAGATAACCATGAAGCTTCACAATATCTTCATTTGAATTATTAAACCTATAATGAAACTCTTTAAGAGGAATTTTATATATTACAATATAATAATATTGATGTTAAATTTATTCAAAACCATAGATTTTTGAATCTTTTCAAACATATTTTTATAAAGAATCCTTAATAAAGAGAACTAACTATTCTCTTAGTAGACCTGTTAGAGAAGATGGAAAAAAATTACTTCAATTTTTATTTTAACAAAACCATTTTTTTGAGTCTAATGCCCATTCAGGACAATTGGAATGGCTTCTTCAAAATTCATTTTATTTGGAATTTAAAATAATGAACAGAACATGTCTTTGAGGGTTATTAAATATTATTTCATGGTCTGGAAGAGTAATAAAAAACATTTCATTCTAAAATATTGATGGTGATGTCTAAGATTCATGAGCCATGATGTAGATTATGTATTTTATATTATAATATTTAACAATATTTTTATGAAATAAATTTATATTAAAATGAATATTTATGGAATTGAAAAAATATCTGTGATAAATAAATTTTAAATATATATATATTTTTAAAATGAAATATTAAAATATATCCAAATGTATTTATTAATATAATCTGATCATTATTCATAAAAATATAAGTGTTACATCCTCCTCCTAAATTATTACACTCCCATTGAACATAATTTATAAGATATATAAAGAGTTTTTTATTATATTACAATACCTTATAAATTTTGTATATATCTTAACAAAAAATTAAATAAACATTGAATAATATGTTTTATTTAATAAAAATTTAAGATATTAAATTATTACATAATGTAATAGAGTGATATATATTTTAATAGATTGGGCATAATGTTAAAAAGTGCCGATTTTCATGTATCAAATACTTAATCTATTTAAATAAAATATTATGATGGAAATGGAATTCATATTGGATTAAAATATCTATATTTAATGATGTTCCCATGAGAAATAGAAATATATAAATTTCTATTATATTGAACAGTATAATTAATGATATAACAATGAATCCTTGTATTGTATACCAGAAAAAAATCACATACATGTTCCATTGAGTATAACTATTTTAGCTTCAATGTTCATCTCCTCTTCATACGTCACCAAATATCCAATCTATTATTTCACTATTTATTATTTTACATTTTTGGGAAAACAAAAAATAGTATATATTCTATTCAAATTTGAAGATTAAACTCTGAAAACGTTTAAAACATTATCGAATTATTTAATAGATTCACCCACAGAAGAAATATCAATGAAAATATATTATGGGATATGATTTTTCTAAATGATGAAATCATATTCATGTATCCAAAATGTATAAAATTTTAATATTTCAACATTGTACCTTATCTTTATGACATTTTTGATTCCTTCAAATGAAATAAAAATACTCTACCATATCTCATATAAAGGACCACACATAGAGAATAAATTAAATTCATTATTTCTTAATCTATGTAGAATAATATTCTTTTCTCTAAAATTAATATCGCATTACATCTCTTTATTGACATTCCATTTTCCATTATTTCTTCAAGATTTATTTATGGCTTGATAACCAACCAATATACTATTATTCCATGAGTTTGTAAATAAATAATCATCTTATCTTTCAAAAATACCGAATTATCACTTTTAAAATAATGTTCATGGATAATTTACATTCATTATATAATATTATTAATTGATAATTATAATTACAAGGATCAATGATTCTATATTATTAGAGTCAAAATAAATATAACTACATGAATCTAACGTCTAATATCAATAATAGTGAGTGGTATTATTAGAAACATAAATAATTGAATATAAAAACTACCCTAATAATGATTTTTACATTTGAATAGAAATGTTAAATACAAAATATGAGGGGTTAATAGTGTTTATTTAAAAAGATTATATATATAATTCTTCCCTCTTGAGATTAAAGATATTATTTCATTAAATCTTAAACAGGATTAATAAATTTAAAATAAAATAAAATTAAACATAGTGATTTACACTAGATATAGTCCCAAATATCCCTTAGTACACTCTAACAACATTTTCTCCACAATATTGGTGATTTTCAATAGTAGGGAATTTTCTAGAAACCTCTACTACTGATTTTACATTGATGAAACTTTATAGTGAATGATATAATAGAAAATTCTAATTGATTATTAGGGATATTAAATATTCACATATTAATTTGATATAGTTTCACTACACAATGAATAAGTAAAAGTATCAAATTATCTAGTAATATAATATATTTTTATGTAGTTGTTGAAGTATATTCAACCAAAAAATTTATAGATACTAAGAGTTTTGTATGATAATAATCAAAACACTACAATATTATTAATCAACATCAGAAAAAAATTATTTAGACATTTATAATTCCAAAACAAGGTAGGATATCAACATTTAATGTCTCCAAAGTGTACCTTTTATAAATGAATTATCAAACCACCTATGTTGGATAATAATGAAATTTCATAGCAAAGCTAGAGATGTAATAAAACAAATAAAAATAAAAAAATAAATATCTCCAAAGCGTTTCAATAGAGGAGACATAAAATTATTACTTATAACATACATAATTTTATTAGGAATATATATATATATATATGTTTATATTTTGATAATCCTATTATTTAACTATACATTCAAATTCTTTTAGGATAAAAATATCTATATGACAACCCTTATATATAGGTAAAATTTAATCTATTGAATACATGAAATTGAAATAAAATTGAAATATATTTAGATGTATATTAAATTTTAGTGATAGAAATGTAGAAAAATTGGAAAGAATACATAATTCAACACTCTATATTTGACTAAGTCAAATATAGGTTTTTTATTATATAGCAAGAAAAATCCAAAATATGTTTTCAAATTAATCAAGGATTATAAAATTGTGGATGATGAAAAATTAGTTTATTTTTAAATTATAGTGTTTATTACAAATGTAGGGATTCATAACCATAAATATTTTAAAATTTTAGGTTTGAAAACAATACATTCTACTTTAATTGTTTGGTGAAAACAGTGTTTCCAGATTATGAATTACCATATGAATTGTAATTATATTTTTAAAAATAAAATATCCTCACATAAGTTAATGAATAAATATTCATATAGAATAATAAAAAACTATCCTTTTATTTATCATCCCAAAATTCAATTAATGAATCACTATAAGAAACATAAATATGGGTTCTTGTGATCATCAAAAACAAATATAAATTATAAAATTCATGAAACAAGATATTATAAAAAATATTTTTCCTTACATATAGAAAATATACAATGATATTATACAATATATTCATTATTATGGTTAAATTGTAATGAAATTTAACATTTATTAATGTAATATATATACATGTTTAACATAGGTTATCTCCCATGGTATCAAAACATATGTTAAATATTTGTTTTAGTACTAGATATGAGAGTGTGGTTCTATGGAATATCCTTTTTATTGTATTCTTAAGTATTATAACATTTTATTTCATCTTCCCAATAGAATACATGTTACCATATATGGTAAAGTTGAATTCATTTTAATTATCCTCTAAATTGTTACATAATATCATAGATGTTATTATTATATAATTAATGGAAAACCATTTATTTCAAAAATTTAAATAAAAATTAATTTTTGTATGAAATAGCATTCTAAAAAATGACATTTAATATATTTTTATCATTCAAAAGGCTTTTTATTCATCAAATTCCTATGTCATGTTAGGTAATTTCAGATTATTTCCCTCTATATAAATCTAATATAATTCATTTAACATTTTAGTTATTTATTCATAATAAGATGCAAATTGTATCTATTACATCTCCTTTTCATTATCTTGATCTAATAAATTGAAATATTCATTCCATCCTTTTATAATAACCATGAAATAATTCATTGTCTGTACTATTATAGTAATTTCTCAGAGAGAATCATCTCTAGATAAATCCCAATTCCCTGGCATAATCAAAATTATCTACTTAGTTCAAAAAATGGGAATTTTTTAATTCTATGGGGAATTGATTCACCTCAAATTTCACTACCATATTAATATATTAATTCTACAATATACAACCATCAATATTTTAGAAAACCTCAACTAAAAACATGATCATAATAAAGATCATGATATTAAAATCATGTAATATTATCACAACATCATCTATTTTTATATGAATTTCTGATTTATATAATCTGATTATTGATGTTAACATCGATAAATACTCATCTCTATATTAATTATCTATAAAAGTATTTTGATTTTAATCATTATGATATTTAAATTTTTTAGAATAACAAAACAAAAACCTTTTATAATTCTACTTCAAGAAATTTATATTTTGAATATTCTATATAAGTTTTTTGAAATCCAAAAATCCTAAATTAATAATGAAAAATTAGATATATATGTTTTAACCATTATTTAATTGTTAGTTAATTATAAGAACCTAGTTTATCTTTTAAACTTTACATATTTTTATTCAGTGTGACAAGTACACAATGACAAGCTATTGTCAAAATCCATTGAAATCTAATGAAATTGAGACCTAATTTTATGAAATATTCTTACCTCCTATATAATTTTTTCACACAAATGTGATTATTTGGTAAGGTCCATACATTTTATGATCCATTTATTCTTCTTTATATAAATATTATGTACATCACTAAATGTATTTAATGTTTTCATTCATTTTTAATTTTTAAATTTATATATAATAGGGATACACAATATATGACTCATAGATATATTTTTTGAGATACTTACACATTTATGATGTGACTATTATTATTTAGAAAACCACAATAAATTATTTTATCCCAAATATAAATTCAATATATTATTCCCTTGACATTCTCTTTTTTAGGATGCATTTAATGATTCAAAAAATTTCCTTCTATTTTGATTATTTTCTCATGAAAAGAAATTTTTATATTTTATTAAGAACTATAAAATAATATATAAATATAAATTTATTTTAATTAAAATCCAGATATATGTTAAAATTTTGATATGATATAAAATTTGTTTGGAATCAGAGTCAAAAGATTAATTGTAGACAAGCTATAACTACACAGACACTCCCCTCTTCAATATTTAATTTTTTTTTCAATTAAATTTCCCAATACCCACCAAGATACCTCTTGATAAATACCCTTTATTTCATGGATATAATTTCATCTTCCCATTATTATTTTTTCCCCGCATATATATTTTATTTAATTACATGAAGGCATTGAAGATATCATACCTAATTAAAATTATTATACTCATTGATAAGACCTCATTGAGGAAATATAAATAGAAAAATAAACTAGTTGACATGATATATTAGAATACAATTTAAAAATGGTTAAAATATATTAATGAAATAAATCCACCTCTTCTAATCAAAAGTATGTGTCCAAGGGAAATTAAAAATATATTACACAAGAAGATTTCAACTCAAAAAAGACTGTGTGGCATTTTTCATCATCCAAATCCACTTTATGGTTATCCAAATATCATTTGGGGATCTCAAAACATCTCCTATACTTAAATAATGAACAAAATATTCATCATTTTAAATATATTAATATTTCCATTTCTCTCTCAAGGAAACAAATCTCATAATGAAGAATATGTATAATTATAAAGACAATGAGGGAAGTAAAATGGGTTTTCCCGAATATGTGTCCCCAAAGTGGGATCCTTTTTCTACACACTCCGATATGATTTTATCTATAGAATATTCTATGAATTACTTAGAAATAAATTCATCTATTGTCCATCAAAATTTAATATCTTTTTGATCCATTATGAAGAATATATTATATAATTTCTCATGTTATTTTTTCTTCATGATGGGAATCTTCATATTCTATATTTTGAATCTTTAATATGCTATTTTAATAACATAATTTATTCTTCGGAATAGAACATGGACGTTCATCATTGATTTCTACATTATATCCAAGTTGAATCATCACATTTAGTCTATTGTATCCATATTTATGCCTTAATTACTAAGGTGGGATTGAGTCGGGAATCCAAAAAACATTCCACAAAGCCTCTATTTTTTGGGCCTCTTTTTTTAGAATCATTATGTTGACTTGTTGAAAAAATATATCCCAAGAACATATTATGACTAAAAAGAGTCAAACTATTTGGATCAGTATTGAATATGATATACCCAAAAATCAAGAAGTTTTTTTAACATAGTCAAAATTCTAGAATTATGAGATTTTAAATTTCAATCTCAAAACATCCAAAAAAATTAAATAAACATTTTAATCTAGGTTCAGGTGTTAAATTTGTGTCATTTAAATAATAGAATAAAAAATTTATTTTTTTAATTGTTTTTCTCTATTAATTCACAGACACTCAGAACATGGACTCTTTGACAAGAGGTCATGAAAAATCAAATATAACAAATTCCAAATCCCAAACCAGTGAGGTTCCCAAATTAAAAACCACGATTCAAAAGGTATCTTACATAATCGAAAAAATATATATTATTTTCTAAATTCATCTCATTAATTTCATATTCACTTATTTTATCCTCTCATTCTCATATTACACTTACCTCACACAAATTTTATCTGATGTCAATAATATAGAATTTCATCAGGAGGTTTTTTAAATTTATTTCTAGGGATTATATTTGGTGGGTTTAAAATGTGAAAAATTATGAGGGAGAATAAGGTTATATGGATTTTTTTAAATAAAGGATACATGTATAAAATTTTCACTCATTAATGGTATCCTAATAACTCTTCATTAAAGAATTTAAAATTAAACTGAATTAGAGAATATATTTTCTATCCCATTCCATTAATATTTTTTCATTAAAAGGAAAAATTTTCTTCTCTCTTCTTTTTGTTTGAATGTTCTATATATGGCACAAAATTCTTCTATTTAGAGCTATCGAAATGTGTAAATCTATGTCATATGAGATCTCCTAATCGGAAAATATATAAGAAAAATATTTTCTATAGGAAAACACATAAATTTATTCATATTCACCCAATGTATTATCATATGAGCTAGTGCACCACATGAAATCTACCTGCACACATAATTTCAACTAGAACATGCATTTTAACTTATATTAAATGTTGGAAATTGAAAATTGGCTTATTATGTGCCGAACATAACATGATATACAAGGCTATTAAGGGCCCGAGAAATACCAAATATTCAAGTAAATATATAGTAAATCCTATTGTCATGAAAGGAGGATTCAAAATCCAATGAATTGCCTCTATAATTTTAATTATAACGACCCCGACCCTCATGTTTTGTAAAAAATAGATCATGATATTTTTTTACAGTAGAAAGGGTTGGTTCTCTCAAATAATTAGGTAAATGTGATGAATATGTATAAATATTTTCGAAAGCCTCAACTTAATGAGAATATAAATGAATGATATATTGAGATGTTTTATTTTATTCTAAAAACAATGGTATTTTTAATAAATTTACTAATTTTTTGACATGAAACTATTTAATTTTCGAAATTAATTTATCTTATGTTTGAAGGGGTCAATTTGTTAACTCGTTGAAATGTATTTTAGAAATAAAAAAAACAATTATTTGAGCCCATAATTTAATGAAAGACAAAAAATATTATTAATAATAATGTAAACACCCAAAAAACTAAATAAAAGGAATGATAACTAAAATTTGAATGGAAGGAATAGAAAATGCTAATATAACTAGCATTTTACTCCAACCACAATTACTTTTTGTATTTTCCTAATTAAGAAAAATATTAATATAATAATTAAATTCATGAAGATAACTACATAACATAAAATATGTGAGATGGAAATAAACAACCTCGATTCAATGTTATTCAACATCATGAAGATGGATCTCATCCCCTTGTGGATTGTTATCATTTAATATGAATATCATTAGCCTCAACAGATTTTACATTAATGGAATCCCTTTTAATAGTTCTTTTATATGGATTGCACAAAAATGAAAACAAGAGTAACTATATAAGGCACATACCATTTCATAAGATACATACTAAGGAAAAGCATAAATATGGAAACAAAAACCCACACATTGTTTCCTTCCTTGAAGTTTTGTTAAGAATCATCCCATCAACAAATGATTTTGTTCATTCCCTTTACAATCTGGTAAATTTATATGAATTATTTTATATCTCCTCTAACATAAAAAAATCTTTCTTTTCAACAAGAAAAGAGATTCAGGTTATATTTTTTAACATCAAAAAAATATTTGTCCTCCAACTCATCCGAATGGTGAAAAGAATTTCCATTTATTAAAATAAATTGTAAAATGGAAATTCGGGGTTTTAATTCAATCCAATTGGCCAAGAGTGCATCGTATACTGTCAAAATAATATCCTATCGCATCAGCCTCAAAATGTTTCGGAAAAATTTAGTTGATTTTTTTGTTAGATAACTCCTAGATTCCATTTTTTGATGATTATATTTTTAATAGTCCCTATTATGAACAACATAGTTCATTAAATGAAATTGTAATTTATTATTATAAAATTGTGTACTTTGATCAGTATTCAAAAACTATGTAAATCAAAATCATAAACTCAAATTTCTTTCGCAATCATGAAGATAGTATTGGCATCATCTGTTATCATGGGAATAACCCTTACCAATATGGAGACATAATCAACAAAAAGAATGAAGTAATAAAATCAAAAATAGTTGGGAAATATCCTCATGGAATCCAAATCTCATAAGTCAAATAAAATTAAAAAAAGAATATTATGTGGAAATATAATCCTTTTGGAAATGTATCCTTAAAATGAACGTTTTTAATTGTTATAAAAAATTTAAAATCGCCTTATAAAATGGCAGGAAAACAAAAACTAGAATAAAAACAATTATGTGGTTCTTTGTTTCAAATGTGTTATTCATTGGTCAATTTGTGATAGAAATGTAGGATGGACTGAAATTTAAAATTTGGAATATATATCATAATAATTTGATCACTAATGGAATTCCACAAGTAATGGTCGTCCCCAATATAATTTCCTTAATCAAGAAAAAGATTATCAGTTTGTTTTCATTGAAAACATGAAGGAACTTCATCAATAACCAAATAATTAACATGTTCATTAAACAATGGTATCTGAATCTAAAAATTAAACAACTCCTAATCTAGAAATGTTTCATTAATTAGTTGAAAAATATGAAGTTTTCCATTCAAACTAGATGGTATACTAATCAACTGATCACAAAAAATTTTCTAACTACCTTTCTTATCCTTTATTTCAAAATCAAACTCCTATGAGCAAGATAATCTCAAATTTCTTAGTTTTACATCATAATTTCATCCCAAATCATCTGATTATAAATTAATATATAAAAATAATCACCTTGGAATGAAACAGATAGCATATAATTTTTTAAAAGAAAATGCAATAAAAAATAAGCTTCTTATGAGTTGATGTGTAGTTTGATTAGGCCTAATATAATGTTATTGAGTTATATGTAATGAATTTTGATTTATTTTCAAACCATTAACACAACACTATCCAATGATTAATGTATGATTCATTAATCATGGTTTCAAAGGGTACATACCATTTAATAAGATGAACAATGGTAGGGGTTATTTGTTTTTGTATCATCTCTCAAATGTTTTGTTTTCAATTCCCATCATTGAAAAATGGAGTATATTTTTGTAGAAATCTATTAAATGGATGTGAAACCATTCTGATATCACTTATGAATTTCCTAAAAAATGTTCAAGACCAAGTAAGGATATCAATATTCTTACTATTTTGGGGTATGGAAATGATGAAAGGACCTCAAATATGGATTGATCAACTAGAATCTTTTCTAGAGATACAACATGACCAAGAACAATCCACTTACCCACCATGAAATGGATTTTTTCATAATTGATTGAATGAATATTTTTAATAAAATATTCAAGAACACTAAAAAAAATTCTGAAGATCATTCAAATGATTTTTCATAAATAGTGAAGGCATTCATAAGAACATCCTTATCTTTATCCACTAATTTGGAGAAAATTCTCATCAAAACCATTGAAATGTTCCAGGATTATTAGAAAAACTAATTGGTGTCCTCTTATAAGTTCTGGTTCGAATGGTGCATGTGTATGTGATATTATATTGATCGAATAATGAATTATAAATTTAGAATTAACTAGATATTACATCAAAAAAATAATGGGTCTGCTTATCTAGTATTTGTAGACATACTCAAGGAATGGTAAAGAGAAGTGGTCATTCCTTATAACAAAATTGATTTTAATATAATAAATGAGAGTTATCCATATATTTGGATGCCAAACAAGGTAAATCTATCCAAATTCATTCATAGATATTATAAAACCTCATTTTTTCGGAACAATATTTAAATTACATACACATTGACAATCAGAGAAGGGAAAGATACTTTTATTAAGAAATGAGGTCATTACATTCTTCTTGGAAACAATTAAAAGTGTTGGGTTCAACTTATTTATAAATTACATGATTGTTTTATCATTTTTCTCCAAACCCCCTTATGAATTCACATGGAAGAAAAGGTTGTAGTTAATAAAGATAATGTAAATCCTATTGATTTCATGTGGGTTTTGAGGGCTCCGAATAGTTTTATATCAGCTTCCCTTGATAAATAAATTAATTATATGATAATGAATTGACCAATATCACCTAAAGAAGAATATTTTAAGTCTTTTTGATGTGTTTTCAACACATACTCATGTAGATTATTCTATTATATAAATTAATACTACTCAATGGTGTGATTTGTTTTACTGAAGATCCATATTTTAATGAAAATTAATCATGTTTATCACTTTCCATGTTATACAGATTTGATTTAATTGGAAGATTATAATATTCTATAGGGATTCCATTATCATGGTAATGGGTTTCAATAATGTTATATTCTCCAATGTTGATATAAAAATAACCTTTTAAACTAATATCAACATTCCAAGACGCGTCACAAACATCATTTTCCCTATCCTTATGATTAGAATCATCCAAAAAGAAATACATATCTTTTAAAAAACAGTTTTCTTTTTATCAAAAGAAATTTTTTGGAATATATAAATGGAAATCCATTAAATAATTTTAACATGGGTGGATTAATTATCCACCACATTGTTTTTTATGGACTAGAACATATTGAAATGAAAAATTTCTCCATCAAACTCCAGTGAAAGGGTACCTTACCGAACATTGATGATTTATTTTTCAGTTTTTAGGAATGGTATCCATAAAATGAGAGGTTAATGAGTAATAAATTTTAAATTATTAAAATAAAAGACATTGAAATCCAATAGAACAATCATTTATCTAACCTGAACGAGAATATCCTATATAATGATATCATTCCTGTTAGAGCTTCAGTTGGAATGTTTAACGATAATAATAGAGGGTTCCAGTTCTACGAACTAATGGGATGAGTAAATATAATGTGTAAAAACATTTACGGAATCTTCTAAATCAATCATGGAACACATTATATTAACAAGGAATTTAATATTTTTAAGAAAATCTTGCTGAATAATGGATGAAACTCTCCTCCCTAATTCAAAATTTTCTCCTCCATTGAATTCATTCTTATGGGTATACATCTCATTCAAAAACATAGTATTCCTTGAATTTTGATTCATAAATTATAGAAAAATTATTTTTACATGAACTTTATATAATTTTTCCAAACTCCATCAACCAACTCATTCAGCACACATATTCACTAGTTGTTCACTTCTAGGATAATGATGTTGTGTTTTTGAATATTTTTTTCCTATTCTTAGAGCTATAAGGAGAAATGAAACAACTGGTGATCCTATTTCAGTCGTTATTTATTCATTAAAAAATACTATTATATATATTTTCTATTTCAAATCATTGAAAATATATAATTTATATAATTTCCATTAGTGGTGGGATTCTCATCAACAGTGTAAGTAATAAGATTTATTTTCTCAATTTGAGGGTTATTTAACCTTATTTTACTCCTATGTAAAATAGATATGGTATATTCCTTCCCTCTATTAATCAATTAAAATTGTGGTAGTGAGGTAAAACCTCCACTAATTTTATTTTCCATGAGCTAAGATCATAGGTACGTTGAACCATTTTAGTCATCAATGTATTCATCATGTTCTATTATTGATCATGTGTTTAATCCATTTCATCATGTCGCTTATTCATTGTGTCTCCAATGTATCTATCTATATTTTTAGTGGGTGTAAAATGATGAATTTTACTTCAATATTGAGAATTGGTTTTTTCATTGAAATATCTTCATTTATAATTACTTGATTTTTTGTGCATGAAGATTCATGGTTTTTTGGGCTTCTAAAATCATTCCATAGAGTTGTTTATCCACACATGATCTTAATTTTGGTTTTTTTTTGAAATTTCATATGATTTCTTGATTGAATGTTTCTTTAGGAAAAATAAAATTTATGTTCCTAAAAGGAACCTCCATTTATGGGAATTGGCCACTAAAATGATCATTAAATGAAAAAACTCCATAATAATCTTGAATTTGAAATGTAGTTCCACGTTTGGGTGGTGTTGTTAAGTTTCTAAAAAACATCATTAGTCTCATCATGGTTGTCATATTGAAATTTTGACTCACAATAACAGTGTTTTGAAGACTAGAAGTGGGAAATTATTGGAGATATTTTACATGAAGAAGGCATATTTTTCCAATTTTTTAATAATTTTTGACTACTTTTACAATTAATTATCTTGAATAAATTTGTGTTTTTCAACTAAAACAAATCTCACTACAGTATCAATCATTCATATATTAGTGTGACACAATCCCAAATAAAAATATTGAATCAAAGGTTGGTCATATATATGATGGTGGGGGAGAATAAAACATAGCATTTTTAATATTTCCCAATACTCATGTGATATTTCACAAGGAGTCTTCATAATTCAAAATATCTAATATCAAATGGAAGAAGTTATAGAATAATGAAAAAATGTAATGGAAAATATTATTTATTTCATTCTAAACTATAGTCAATGTTGATTATGGGAAGGAAATCATTCTTTGTAAACACATTCTAAACAAAAATGAAATTACATCCATATCATTTTATTTGCTTCAATTCATTAAGGATTTATGTTGAGAATAATATAAAATAATGATTAATGGTTTTTATTATTATATATTCATGTGAAAACCGATTAATATTATAAAATTGGTGAATGAAACCAGATTTAATATCAAACCCAACATGTGCATTGGGTTCTTCCCTAGGATTTCCTGGTTTTTCATTATAAGATGAAGGCAATTATTTTAATGTTTTGTTTCTATCCATTGGTATTTCAACTTCATCCAAGTGCCTCTAAATTTTTTAGAGGATGATTCAAAATGTGAGGAAATTTAAATTTTTTGTCACTCTATCCATATAGTGAAATGTTCTACCAATTTCATAATCCACTGGTAACAATTTTAGGAAACAATTTTGGGTTATGTAAAAACAATATTTATAAATTCATCTAGAGAATCCTCCAAATCAATAGATTTATTTAATTTGAGTTGTTTTTTTATGAAAACCAAGATAAATAAATTTATATCTAATAGAAATAAAATATAGTAGTACCTGGATAATCTCTCATAGAGGATGAAATTTTGGTTGCAAAATAGTCACTATTGTTTTGTTTGTTTTAACAAGAAGAAAACATTTAGGATTTGATTGAAAATTATATAATATAATATAAATATAATCTAAATTGAAATAAAATTCCTGGAGGAGGTAAAAAATTTAAAGTAAATAAAATGTTTTTGAAATCAGAATCAAAATAGTAGTTTTGGAAATTCTTTAACCTCTCAAACAATCACATCTTCCTTATGTAATATTATATCCCAAATAAACTTCTTATTTTACACACAATTTACTATGCCAAACAAACCTATATTTCAAGGATATCATATAAAATTCATAAAATGATTTTCACTAAAAATATATGTAATTTAATTACTTTAATACATCCATGAAATCAAACATATATGATATCTCTATACACATCAGTATGACCTCACATGAAAACTATAAATAGTGAAATCATTTATTTTACATCATAGATTAAAATATAAGAAAACAAATTCTAATGTGTTCAAGAAATTAAAAAAACTATTTAATTCATAAATATATGTTCAAGATAATTTCAAAAGAGATTACATAAGAATATAGAGCTCGAAAGAGTGGGTCTGTCAGTTTCTGTCATCCATATTGACTATGTGATTAACCTCACATCACTTGAGAGGTACCATACATCACTATTTCAGAATGAATACCCAATATTTTCATAATGATATATAACTTAATATTTCCCTTTCTCAATCATTCAACCCTCACATAGAATGATTATTTAATGGAAATTTAATTAGAATTAGGGATTAAAAATAATTCTTTCTAGAATCTATTTCCTCGATGTTAGATCATATTTATCAACATTATGTACATAATATCACATTGAAACTACTAAGGTGTCATTAAAAATGATATCCTCTATAGTCTGATAATATTTATAATATATTGTACACATAGTGCCAAATATATGATTTAATTACCATATATAATTGTTTTTTCTTGAGGGGACCCTTCATAATCCTTCTCATAAACTCTTTCATATATTACCTTAACGATATATTTTTCCCTTTAAATAAATAATTCAGATTAATAATTTGGTCTTATTTAATATTCAAAAGGAATAATAAAATTTATACACCTCTATATGGAATTATTCATCAATTATGGAGGTATGTCCGATAATGTTGTCTATAAAAACATTTCACAAAGCCTGATTTAGGAGGACCTCTAGTTCATTGAATGATTTATTTGATGGGTTCTCAAATATATAGCACACAAAAATACTATTCATAAAAAATTCTTCGATAGGGATCCTTATATATATAATTATACTGATAATATTAATGTGATTAAAAATATTTTGAAATTTTAGAATAGTTAAATATTCAATTTCAATCCTTAAAAATTCTGAAAATTCAAAAACATTGAAATTCTTCCCAAAATTATGACTTGGTTGTATTTTAATAATTGAATTGGACATAAAAATAGAGGCAATATGAGCTCTATAAATTTCTTACAATTTCTTACATTTACAATTTTTATGTGTCTTCTAACAAAAAAACATCTACCAAATAAAAAATATTGCACACCACTCTATTCATGAGTTAATTTCAACTTTTCAATTCCACTGATAAATGAATATCCGATATAATATTACAAATATTACAATTTTAATTATATTTGGACTTGTTTCCATATTACATAATATATATTAAAAACTAAATATAATCTAAACTATATTGAAAATATTACGTACACTTTACCAATAATTTTTTTTATTATAGAGAATATTATGTTTTCAAATCCTTATTAAAATATAACACATTAGACAAAAATGATCAATTTAATAAAACTAATAATGTCTTATAAAAATAAACTTCATGAAAATTAAACCACATAAATACTACTCAATGAATTATCTACTAATTAATATTAACAATACCAAGGTACATTAAGAAATACCAATAATCATTTTTATAATTTCTTACCACAATACAACATTTACATGTTTCTCATAATATTTCAATAATGTTATTAAATTAGCTACATTACTCCAAATGAAACTAAATAAAATTTCATGATCAGTAAATAAAATGCTGGAAGATTTCATCTTTTGTATAGAGATATAATATTAATCAATCATACAACTCAATGGATGACATATTTTACTCCACTAAATCCACTAATTCTTATTTATCAAATAAAATATTAAATTAATAAATCTCCAAACAAAAATTCAATGTAAATCAATATCCAATTAAAATAAAGACATACATCATAATTTTTATATGATTTATGAAATTAAACATACATCCACTACCACATAATCAATAGTTTAATCATACACATTCATCATACATGCTCCAATAAATCATAAAGTATGGGATTATTATTCATAGTATAAATGAAACATTCCATTATTCATTATTCTATCTTATCATTAACAAGATTGTGCACTATAAAATAATTCCAAAATATTATTCTTCACAATATATTGTATTCATGAATAATACCATCATACTTTTTGAAAACAAAAAAAAACAAAAAATGTTGGTTATAAAATTTCCCCTATCATATATTTTTTCAATAATAATATATATTTTCTATGTAAGTATATTTCCATCAATGTATATATATCACACTGATTATTTACGGTAAATAAAAATAACCATGATAGAAGATGGTATCAAATCATTTATAGTAAAAATACATCAATTATTCAAGTCATATAGTATATAATCAATGATCGATATATAATATATATATATATATTCTTATAAAGAAAAGAAATTTTTCTTGTATGAAGTAGAATATCACACCAACATTATGAAAATTATATTATGTATATTGAGTTATTTTGAAATTAAACCAATTCATAATAATAAATAAGTAAATTGTTTAAAAAATTTAGAAAATATACCATGTACTTTACATTATTAATTAGACAAAAATGTTTAAAACATAAATTAATGGTTTTTAACATACAAAATAAACCTTAATTATATATTTTTTACAATTCTAATTGACTATATAAATTCCCTCCCATTCAAAAAATATTTATTCTTGCATTATATGGAAAAAGAACAAGACTACATATATCATAAATGAAACATTTAATGTACATTCGAGAGTTTTATATATTCATATAATATATAACTCTCGAAGACTTTTAAAATAAACTACATTTATCTTCCCCTCAATGGGAATCACCAGCACTTCATCAATGCTGATATATTTGATCAAGGAAAAGATTTAACAAAATATTATATTAGAAATTTTGAGGCTTCTCCAATATTTGATTGAGATTATAACACTTGAATATCTTCTATGACATCTACATTAATCATGAACCACCTTCAATATACTATAAAAAAATATTAATATCTATATACAAAAAATTTATAGTATTATATAATTAATTGAATAAGTAAGGATTATAATTTCTCCTCAACCATAAATCATCATTCATTACTTCTCATTTTTATCATCTCTTCATGGTTGAGTGTTTTATTTCTCATATAGATGTCTGGGGTATTATGGTTTCATTTATTTTTCATACACCATATTTTAATGAAATAATGTTTTTCATTTTTTATTCATAAAACTATACCCTATTGGCCCTGATTCATCTTTAATAACATATTTAAATTAGATAAAATTGTGATTAAACAATTTTTTAATATTTTTCCATCATTCCTACACCATTAATACAATTCTTCACGAGGACCTATATATCAAATATTTTCTAATGATTAATGAAATTCATCTTCATAATGTTGAATTTATTATTTATATTTATCACATATGTTATCTTATATATTTTATAATTGTCATTATATTTATAATTCTTCCATCTATATGATCCTACACTTCTTATAAATATATAAAACATGACAGAAACATTAAAATTAATTCTTAGGAATTATTTCCACCTGAATAATCCTATAATTTCATAACTGAATATAAAGTTTTTTATCCTTGGTTTTTGATTTTCAAAACTAAAACTCATTGATAATATACATTGAACCATGTTTTTCCATATTGTAATGAAATGAAGGAGCTTAAAATCATTTTTGGTGAATCCATTTATGTATTCATAAGTTTCTTTTGAATAGTTAAATTTCTTATTTTGTTATTAAAGAATAATAACTCATATTAGAAATCATTTTCGTATAATTTTTTCCATTAATTTATCCATTTATATTTATATAATAATCATTTAGTTTTAAAATAATATTCAATAATATTATAATTATTATTAAAAATACAATAGAGATTATCATAGCATTCAACATTGCACGAGTTATATTTTTTATAAGATACATATGAGTATTTATTTAACTATGCATGGATACAAATTCTTATCACCCTTAAATTTTGCGAATAAATATATATAATACACATAAATAAAATATTTATATTTAACCATTTCCTAGAATTTATAGTAGTAAACAAATATTTAATTTATTCATCAAATAAAAATATTTCTATTATTGATAAGATTTTATTTATATTTTATTTTAGCATCTAATTAATATTTTTATGAAATAAATTATATATTATTTGATATCATCCACCATATTTGTATTAGTAGGTTCCAAATTATTTTTCTCCATAAATACTTTCCTTATAATTTAAATATATATCATAATAATCATGTCTATATATTTAGTCTAATTAATAATTACATGGAAAATAAATTCCATTTTCAGTGAACATTTATAATAATAATTATTATATTATGGGAACATCTCCTTTCCACTAGATATTTTATTTCTATTACATGATTAATTAATTAAATTGGCAGTGGTATAACACTTCACCCATATATTTTTGATGGATCATACTGGGTAGTTTCATGATTATCAATTTTATTAGTATCGCATGACATTATATATTGATTATTAGTTATCATCCTCCCCTAATTTGAGTTTCCATTTATATTACTTCTTGATAATATCATTATTATTCATATTCATTCCATTATTCATAGACATCAATGTTTCATGCACTCTAATATTCTATCCATGAAATAAAAATTATCATTTATTACAACAATGATCGACCTATTATTTTCTTAAAATGCTTAATTTTTTTCATCATACAATTTTATAGATTCATTATTCATCAATAGTTCATGGGGATAATTAATTATATCTATGTAAATAATTTATTAATGTAACATAATTCTTTAAATCATTAAATAAAATTATATTTAGTGATTTATGCTCATAAATAACATATGTTCAAGTTATTTAAAACTATTTATATATTATTTTTGAATTTTGGATTTCATCTCATATATGTAAGTAAATTTTAAATATAAATACTTGAATTTTTTTTGAAAACTGAAAAAATCAACCCAGAAAAACATATGTACATATCTAAAATTGTTCAATGATATATTCATATAAAATTATTCCTGGTAAAACTTCTATAAATTTTTGAAAAAATATATCATTTAACTCCTATTCATGTATATTATATTTTTTACCAACACTATAGTATTATTGTATTTCTTTTATAGTTTTTTATCCACCATATCTTGTTTTTTTAGTATAATTTATTCCTTCATTAGAATTATAATCTGAGGAAACGTAAAATTATTCTTCCGTATGTAAGAGGGATTCCATATAATAAGATTCTCCTATAAGAGGTATATTATAAACATATATAAAAATATAATGTTTATAATAATTAAATATATTTTTCATATAATCATCATTATCATATTTCATTGATAAGGACTAACACCATTTCATTGGTCAAATTTATTCATGTCTTTTTTTTCTAAAATAGAAATCTATTACATAGATACATTGATAATGAATTCACATTTTCTATAAATCTAAATTATTAACATAGTTAAACTGAATATCCTCGAAAATGATAAATCTATATAGAAATTTGTTGTATCACACATAATATCCTATATAATATTAGGATAGGGTCAATTATTGAGGTCATTTATTCTAATATAATCTAATTCCAATATATTATCCCATCATCTATGTGATTAATTTATTAATCACTATTTTACATACTTTTGGTTCGAATTCATATACTATAAGAATGAAATCACAAAAATGATGACTATAATTTACTAATGTGTTCCCCCTCTTTTAGTATAGAATACTTCTAAGTGTATTGTTTTTTATATCCTATATAGACATTTCTCTTCTATATTATCATTATAAATATCATCCATGATTATATACATAGACCTGTAATCCTAGCACCAACCAGGTATAGTGGAAGAACAAATATATTGTTCATGATCATGAAGAAACCCTAATCATTAATATAAGACTCATGATATTAGTCCCAACCATCTTATATATGACTTAAAATATTTTCCATGTCATTCCTAACATAAATAATGTAATATACATCCTTAGTGTGTTGAAATATATAATGATAAAACATATAAAAATAATATTGAGGTCTCAAACTCAATGATTTAGATATATAATAGGAATATGTATTTATAATATTGAAATTACATAAACTTGTTTCTATATACCTTTTATACAAAATAAATTGTATAAAAAATAAAAAAATGACAATCTATTTCAATTTTTATTTTTTTCGTAACACAATAATTATCTTTAGATGCTAAACAATAGATCGTCACATTTATCCCACACCATGTTAGGAAATATATTTCACCATATATAAGAATTCTCATATCCTTAAACAAATATATTATGAGTCTCACATTTTCTCATAAGAAATCATCTATCATTAAATTCCCATTACCATAATTGCTCTTCATTTTCTACACATTTCATAGACCCCACGATATAGCTTTATTTTATTTTTCATGGTCAAACCTAAATATTTTTGACCTTCCTCAACTAGTATTTTATATAAATCAATCCAATATCAGTGAAAAATATCTCTTCCCCAACCATGATCAAAACCATTATCATTTCATTTAAATCAATTAATATCAAAGCAAAATAATTAGGTTCAATATTTCATCATATTTTCTATTTTCCAAAGACCATGGATAAATTCTAAAAATTTAAATATCTCTGTTATTTCAAAAAAAAATTATATATTTCTAGTACTGTGATTTTTAAGATTTGATGTATAGCACTAAACCCCCATTTTTTAATTCTTAAAAAAATTTATCTACCATGTCCTCTCTGCTAATTTCAATGAAAACACTATTTTTCTTATAAGTGACAGTTATGAAATTTATTTTAATATTTTCCTAATATGGTTATGTTTTTATGAGTTTAGTATGTATCATACACTATTATAGATATTTAGTGCGTGAGATTTATTTGTGCATTGTAATACTCTAATGAACATACCCAAAACATATTATTAAATATAAGAACACTCTTACATAATGTTATGATTACCTATATAAAATCATCAAACAATCTTATAAATCTCATGTTCGGTCCACGAATTATAGAAACTATTGTTTATCTATTGGTTAAAGGTTACATATTTTCTGAATTGAATATTAAATTTTCTGGAAGTTTTTATTTTATCATATTTCATAAAAAAATCATACACTTACAACGATTCTAAGATATGATTTTCTAATCAAAAAAATATTGAAAAAATCACTCTCTAATGTTTTTATACATCTTATGATAAATATTTATGCAAAATCATGAATTTTACATTTCCAATCATTTTTAGTCATTCCAATTTAAATTATTCTTTGAGATAAGTATTTTTATGTAATATAAATTAATATTAGTCATCACTAAATGTATAAATACATTTCATAATTTGAAATTGCATATCAATTAGAAAATATGTATAATCCATTATGCACTAAAAAACTTCATTATACATTCCTATTTACTATTTCTATTTTTTAAAAATATTATATATTTAATTCCTCTAACAAAGTTCTCACATTCATTCAAAAACTACACTTAAAAATTCATATCAACAAAACTACAAAACACCCCCATACATTTTCATCAACATAAAGTTACATTAGATAATCTAATACAATTTAAATTTATAATATAAATTAGTTTAGAATAATATAAAATAGTATAAAATATAAACTGGTTAATTCTACATAATTGTCTCACATATAAATATTCCCTTGAAATTTTTTATAATACTATACTCCATATAAATATTTATATAAAACTATCCCAATATATTTTCATGATATATTGAGGCAATTATGAAACATTCCATTGTATTAATATATATTTAATATAAATAATTCTATTTACTCCCGGGAATTCATTTTATTAAATACCATTAAATATGTATTACAATATTGACCATAAAAATATTATGCATCAATATCAATGAAAATTAATTTTTTGAGAATGGTTCCCGAATAACAACCAAAAATTAATTTTATGTTTTTATCTGAGTACAGTTAAGAAACAAACTTCAATTTAAACAAAAATAAAAATAACATCCCACAAATCCAAACTCGATGTGTTCCATAAATCCTTATGTAATTATTTAATTTCCATTAATTAAATATAATACTTTCATGGAAATTTAAAACATCATTTCATTAACATGATTGGGAACTCAAATATACATCAAATTCATATCCTTATTTTGTTAATTTTATCATTTTAATTTTCACTATACTAATTGACATAAAATAAATCCCAATCATATTCTAGTATATGTACTATGCCATTAAATTATGTGATTTCATGATCATTATACATAATATATATTTGTATTTCTTTTTATATGAATTTTGTAGGTAAGATGAATGTATATTTCTTTAAATTGTATACATTAATAAGTTTGGAATATATTTATTTTTTAAAGGAATAATAAAACAATTCCTCTGAAACATTATTAAAAGATGATAGTGGAGATATAAGAAGGATATATATAAAAAAACTTTAACTAACATGATTTTTATTCCATGAGATTAAAAAACATGTTATGGCTTCAATCATTGAAAGTGGTGGGTTCATATTAATGTTTTTTGTTAATGAAATAACTTTTATAGATTGTCGAGAATTAGGAAAAACATAATATATTTTTAATAATTTATTTTTTCCACATTAGTTTATACATATCTATAAAATGTTTAGATAACTAAATTAATTATGTAAACATAATTTAAATGGAAATTTGTGAGATGTTTTATATTAAAACATTAAAGAGACATATATTATATGATTTATATTATATTATATCGAAATAAGATTTTTTACGTGGAGTAATAATGTAGAGTCAGTGATTTTGGTAAATATGGATCTTGAAAAATTCATAGAAATTATAAATTTAGAATGGTTTCATAAAAATCTGTGGTTCACAATTATTAATTGTTCTTATTAAATATATATAAACAATGAACCCATAAATAACGATTTTTCAATATATTAAAATATAATATCCATAATACTTTTATTTGTTTTAAATCATTAATAAATGGAATTCTATTAAAATAAACATCATATAGTAATAAAAAAATTAAATAATTCATGTAAATGGGGTAATGTTTTTTATAATCTATCTACCATTTTGTAGGAAATAAACAATATAATGTTTTTATAAATATTTCCTGACTCCTTAATTAATCATTTTAATGATTAAATTGGTTTCTAATATATTATACTTATGTACACAGAACACATGTTTCTGAATAAACATTATAATAAATATGCATTCTAGATTATAGATATCAAACCCATATTATTATATACAAAATCTAGTCACGTGATATGATTGATGTCAATATAATATCATAAATTTTAAAGAGATAAATTTACATCAATTTATATAAAAATGAAAAATATGACATCATTTACATTTTTCTTATATTGGATGGTGTTTTACTTATATATTAATAATCCAATGTATAATATTCAAATATAATTTATTGAATGATTATGGAAATTAATTATAAACAACAATTCGAATAAATTATAATATTTTTTACTTCTTCTCATTAATATGATTATGATAGAAAGTAAGGAACAAGGAGAGCCCAAATTTTTTATTTGATGATAGGACAAAAGGATAAAATAGTATGTGGGATAAAATGAAATGTTATTTTAATGTGTAAATAGTCTATAATGTATTTGAAAAATGAATGAATTAATTTGAAGGAAGGGATATTTTTTATTGTATAATTTATATAGATTTGTAAAAACTCCTAGAATAATATATTTTGTATAAGGGAATTTCTTTAATTTCTATATTTGATATAAATGTTTTATAAATCTGTTATTTTATTTTCATTATAATTTGAAATTTTTTAATATTATTTTTAGATTGAAAAACAATAAAACCTATGTAATATTGTTGATGGATTATGAATTTCATCAAGGAGATTGATTATAAATTTATTGGACAGTAAATGGATGAACCTCTATGTTTTAAAAATATTAAATTATTCATTATAACGTGAGTATACATGGGTTATATGTTTCATTGTATTCATAATTACAACTGGTTAATATATAATCTCTCTGGTGAACCGCTATATCTTAATACCTAAAATTTTCATAATTATATCTAATATAATCCTAATATCATTTGGTATTATAAAGGTAATGTTTGATTATATTATTAGCAAATAGTTAATGTTTTGGCATGTATTATAAGATTAATATTTTTCCATTTGATTGAGAATCATTGAGAATGTACATAATGATAACATGAAAATTGAGATGAGATTTTCTTATTTATTAAGACAAATTATTTACAATGTAAAGGATTATATAAATGAATGACATGAATTTTATTCAACTATATAATTACTTCATTAAATATAATCTTGAAATTTTAGATTTTGTATATTTGGGTTTGGAATATTAAATATATCATGGTCACTCAATGTCATTAATTGATATAATATTTTATTTATTAATATGATGGTGAAATATATGGTTGAAATATTTATAAAGACTTTTTAGTTAAATGGTAATTTAATTAGATCAATTTTCCTCTTAAATATCATTTAGACCTTTAATAATTATACAACATTAATTTTATTAAGTATTAGGGAATTGTTTTTTCACACCAGATAAGACTTATAAAATCTACAAGGGAAGAAATACATAGAGTATATGTATTATTTACTGTACAAAACATAGAAATACTAGGTGGAAAAAAATCTCACAGATCACATAAACATCAAGAGTTCATCTGATTTCATTATGTCTAAAATGTCATGGGAATATTCCATGTGAAGTGCATGGTCTATTTGTTATCATAAAAGGACCATTTCACAAACCACATTGTTCATGGGAAGGAACCCATAAAATTAGTGGTAATCATGAAAGGTATTTTATGTTAGATCTTCAAATTCATGTGACATTTCAATCTGATGGCACCTTGCAGAAATATAAGGCCCTCAAAAAATAATTCATTAAAATATTCAAATAGAAGATACCATATACGGTCATTTTTTTACGGAGATATTCTCATGCAATTTTGAAGACACCACTATGACATAAAGAGATTTCCACCTTCTCATACATGAGCTTGTTAACAAGACACCATTATCATGGAAAATGTATAAATCATGTTCATTTGATTATGAAATTCCACTCTAGTTCAATGTAGAATAATATGTTTCATACATGAAAAAACTAGTGCATCTATTAATTACAAATTATTTTTTACGAGACACATAATAGGAAAGGAGACTAATTGACCTGGACAATAATATCACAACATCATTATATCGTTTGACATTTTAAAATAAATATCAATTAATTCATGGGAAAAGAAGGAATATTCTAATTATTATAAAATTCATATCTATTCCCAATCACATTAGTCCCCCACAAAAATGAATTCCTAATAATAAGATACCCACCCCCAACCCATTGAATGCCACTTTTTTCTCATAGAAGAACCTTAAAAAGTCATTTTCAATAATGTGATTGACTTTCCATAGGAATAATGATCTCTGGAAGACCCATAGAAATGTAATTAGGTTCTTTTGAAATCCCCATGACATGTATGCATGGTTAAAAAATCCCTTCTATATTCCAGTTTCAAGTAAATGTTGTGATGGATTTGTGTTCCGAACGGTTTTTATCATAATACGACCTAATGAATGACTAACAGTCTTGTCCCCAAAAGATTGGGACACCAAGAACACCCCACCGAATGCATCACAAATCATCTGGATATGAATCATGCTTGATGGGGATCAATTTGTGCAATGAGGCCTATAAATCCCTTGACCTCAACATAAAAAATTCGCCAATCTTTGACCAGTGAAAATGGGATGACTTGCAGTGGGGTCAATAATGCGATCAAAATGGTCTTCCTCCTAGTAATAATTCATGTAATGACCAAAAACATCCCATGACATGAAGAATAATTTCACATGATCTCTTTAATGATCACGTGGAGGACATCAGGTATGAAATCCTGTTTATATGAGGGGGGTCCCTAATGTGGGTTGGGTGACATGAATCCTAAAATAAGTTAACACTGAACAGGAAAACAAGACATATAAAATAATGGATTGGATGATGATTGAAAATGGCTATAGACTAATGTGAAGATGGATTGCTAATATTCATGCACCTAATTTTTATACCAAAAGCTTGATGTACATGGACATTACATTACTTTTTAGTAATACTTAATATATAACAAAAACCCACACACAAGGACCGTAATAGTTTTGTGTCTTTGGAAACTCAGAATAAAATCTTCTAATCATGGTGAAAGATATTCAACATCTCCCAATAACGATCTTCCCTTTTTTTCTTACCTAAAACATTTCTTTATATCCCGGGGAAAAGAAAACATAAAATGGGTGAGCTCAAATGCCCATTAAGGGTAAACATAGAGAACATAAAACAATCCATAAACATTTGAATGCAAAAACTTGAACATAAAATCAAAACATCAAAATCTTGAGCAAAGACACGAATCATGGAAGTACGTAAGGCATATATCATAAAGGAACAACAATCATGATAAAATAGCATGGGAATAAAACATGTAATTATGTCAACCATAAATCAAATTATATGATTTCCATAGTATCCAAGGCATTGCTGCCAAGACCATCTTAGTGGACAAAGTCCCTTTCTGAATCGAGTTCACTCCCCGTTCCAGTCCTGTATTACTGAACTGGTTTAGCTTATCGTTCCATCCATGTCTATCTCATTAGATATAAATCTTTACCCAATTAATTGGAGGGAGATATAGGTCCAACGCATCTCATAGTGAAATCATTCTTACTTGTGCCAAAAAATAAACATAAAACATTCATCATTACCCAAAGAATAAAATGGGTTTTATAAACATCATATCATCATCAAATAATCCATATAAGACAAATTGATATTGCATCATAAGAAAAGTTAAATCATGTAAATCATAGAGACATTATACTTGAAGCATACACATATGAAATAATTTCATCTTATATGGAAAATGGTTTTGATAAAACATTTGAAAATAATTCTGGAGGAAAATATCCTTTCTTCTTCAAAATCAATTTATTTTCAAAAAACATCATGCAATTTTAAATGAAATGAATTTTGTTGAAAATATTCATGAAATCTTTCGGAGGAAGCTTCATGAAAATATGTCTTTATAAAACCGTAAAAATCCATTCGTGCCATATAATTAGAAAATACATTCTTCTTGTACATTTGCTAGAAAAGTCAAAAAGTACCTCGTAACATAAACAATAGAAAGATTCCTTACATGCCATGTAGTAAAATAAAAAATGGGTAAAAAGTACATTAATCATACATAAAAACACTTTTATAAAACATGGACATGGATGATAATAATAACCCCAGTAAATACATACGAATAAAAAATCTCGGATAAGAACGAGATTTATAAAATTATCCCATACCTTAGGTCTAATATGATTCGTATGGTTTCGAACCTCCGGTATAATAATTTAAATAATTTCATTGACTTATTACATAATCATATTCATTGTTATGAGATCATATATGTTTCACTTATGACTTTATATTACCCGTTCATTTGTAAATTCCATGTTAAAGTAGCATTTTGGGTAAAATCATTTCATTTATCGTATGTGTTTCGACCTGTCGTTTCTTGATATTATTACTTATATCCTAATTTACATAATTCCAGAATGTAAAACATGATTTATATATAATATATATATCATCATATAAATATATATTATAGATCGATAAAAGAAATGAAATACACCATTCATGGAGACGGTAGACCGTACGTACGCATGAACACTGTTTTCGTTTCCTTATTGAATTGAATGAAACTAAATAGATGAAATACATATATATATATATATGTAAATCCAGTAGCATTATTATTTCATATATTTCATTATTATTCCTTATATAACTTTATGGTCATTCATGTATGGTTAATCATTGAGAATGAATCTCATCGCGTCGTGGAGATGGTAGTCTGTACGTATGCACGATCGATGATATCGTTCCCATAATTATGGAATTGGAGTAGATGTAAATATATATAAGAATCAGTATGATGTTATAATAACCATATATAGTTATTCATTAAACCATTATACCCATCCATGAAAGGTGTTGGTGGAAAAACAGATTACACCACGGCATGGAGACGATATTCCGTACGTACGCACGCGTGGTGATTTTGTCTTCCGTTGGATGGGTAGAAGGTGAAATAGGGTTGTTTCATATTTATAATAACATATCAGTATATTAGGTATACTTTTGTTATTACTTCATAATTAAACAACAAAATAAGAAGAAGTTGAAGAAGAAAGAAAATTGAAAGAATTGGTAACGGATATTACCTCTTCTTTGACACGCCTCTTTGAATACTTATCTTAGGGTACTAAAATTGGTCTTTGAAGAAGACCAGGACCTCTAGGATGTTTCTAGGGAAGTTGAGAAGGTAAATAGGTAGGTTTGGGACGAGCTTAATGTCTCAAATTGGTGTGAGGAAGAGAGCGAGGAGGTGCCCTTTTATAAGGGAAGAGAGGGGCACCTTTGGAAATCTTAAAAATATTAATTTATAATAAATCTAACCCCAATTAAAAACATCCAAAAATGACTCATATTCAAATATTAGATGATATAGGGTTTTAATCTCATCAAAAAATAAAATTTAGACATGTTAGGAATTTATTTTAAACATTATGAACTTGATTTATCCTTATTTAATCAATTTAATTTTATTTGTGGTAATAACATTATAAATTTTAAATTATAAAAAATAATTACTTATTTGTTGTGAATTTACCATAATTGGATAATTTATAACCTTTTATACCATGTAAATTTAAATTTATAATTTTTAAATATTTTTGTGATTTTTAAACAATTTTATAATATGTTATTTTTATATAATTGCAATAGTGTCAAATTTGACCCTATTCAATTATTTGAATTTAAATAAAATATATACAGAAGATATATTCGAAATAAGAGCTTTAATAGATTCATAAAAGGTAATATGTATCTATAAAATTAGTTGATCACGTTAAATAGTTCATATATTATTTATTTTATTTTTTTTAAAACCATTTATTTGGTTTATCTCTTAATAAAATAATTACTACATCATTTTTGTATAATTATTTAATATAAATATTTGTTGGATAAAAATTAATAATAAAATCCTATAATTAAGATAGATATATTAACTTTAACAATAATACTTTAAATATAATTTATCATCTTAAAATCGCAATATTGAAATTGTTATATTTATTAAATTATAAAGGTGACAACTTTGGCATCATTTAAAATAATATAATATAACTGTCATAATCGCTTTTATAAGGCTCCAAATGGTCAAATATTCGACTAATGGATGATTATGATTTATATTTACATGACCAGTAATATTTTTTCAGGTTTTGGTTCTTTAATGGTCACTATTAGTTTAATAAAAACTATTTTCTTGATTTTTCACTAAATAAACAATTTCTGCATCACTATTGTGTCAAAATTAAGGATTATTATTTAATCCCTTAAAATTATAAATAAATTCATATGATGTAGATAAATTTGTTATATTTCTGAAGACTATTCATGTTCAAAGATTCATGAAGTTTATAAATAAATTAAAATTAATATACTTATAAGATTTAAGAGAGTGACATGTTGTCACTTTCTTTGGTTTTAATAATAATTAAGTTATTTTCAGGGGACAAAGTCCATTAAATGATTCTAATCCGACCCTTATGTGATATGAGTAGACTTTTAGTCATCCAATAGGATTTTGGTAGGTGTTATGATAATTTTATAAACTTATATTTACCCTTAATTAGACGATTTACCTTTAACTATGGTAAATAAAATATACCTTAGTTACTATTCATAATGGCCAAAAATAAAAAGTAGTCAATTAATATAATTTGGACCCACTGAATTAAAATATGGAATCCATTTTTCAAAATACAATACACAGAAGTTGCCGAAATTAAATTAAAATTAATACTGTTGTCGAAAGAAAACGAGTTTTTGTTTAAAAAATTACAAAAGATTGAATTGATTTAACCTACGAATTCAAGGTAAAATCAATTCTAATGACATATATTATATTAAATGGTAATAATATATTATATTTATACTTTAAGACCATTAAATATTATAATTTAACCACATAAATTTTTATGATGAAAAAAGTTGTTTTTAATTAAAATATAGCCTGTTTTAACTATTCATTAAAATATGAAAGGTATCAGAATAACATGAAAATTTTATCAAAGGTAAAATTTTATATCATTATTCCAATGAATAATTTTATTTTGAAAAATTTTACTTATTAACATGTCAAATACTATATTTAAAGTGGGTGTGCCATCAAAAGGCAGCAAAACTGCATTTTTTTAAAAATACTTATTTTACCCAAAAAATTATTTTGTTCTCATACCATGTTCTAGAAAATGTGTAAGATGAATAATAATGTTATAAAATTCAAAATGTAGTCAGTAATATTCATAATAGCTAGTTTATAATAATATTATAACCATATATCGTTGTTTAGTGAAACTCAGTATTGCGTACAACACAAGCTATCGAAGAAGGTTGTGATTGCGTGTAATGCACGCCAAGTCAGGGTTGCGTATAGTGAAAGACTCCTTTGTTATTACATATAACGAAATACAAATATATATAATTTATAAATTAAATATATATATATATATATATACACTCAATGTTGCGTAGAGTAACTAATATCAAACAAACGTGAAATTGTTTGTAACACGATCCAAGTTTAGTGTTATGTATACTCCAAGCTAATATAGTGTTGCGTATAGAACAGGATCATCTTGGTGTATCGTAAAACAGAAGATTTGAATGAAATTAAAAATAATGTATCTTATAAAATCTTGGGTTGTTACATTCTACCCCCCTTAAAATGAATTTCTCCCTCGAAATTCTTCGGGGTTATAAATCGTTTACTATTTATAGAAACCCACATAGTAAAAAGGAATACTAAAACATAATTTTAAAAACTAAAGTATGAAATGTAATGATTACCCAAAATAACTGATCACTGGGTTTCCATATAGGAGAACATAGGTGAAAATATCGATATGGAAGAAAAATCTAACCATCAAGTTCTGATGGAGAGTGGTAGAGAACATGGCTATGAAAAATCCATCAATCACAAAGCCATAAATTTGTTATGATCTATGGTACCATCTGATTTATCGGATATAAGAGCACTTGGAAAACATTTTTAGTTTTCAATATCATTTCCCTAAAGTTGAAAATTTTGAATTAGAAGAAATACTTGCTCTATTTTGATACAATATCACTGTTGATAGTTCTTTGAGAAATTTCCACATCATCTCTTAAAGAAATGAAGTTGAATTTGTTATTTGTGAAGTGTTAATAGGTCATGTGATAGAATGATGGGTCATTCCATCAGTTTCACACAAAAGGTTTGCAAAAGTTATCAAATATACAAAAGTCCATATATTGTGAGGTTAATCATATACGATTCCAAAAATGAACTTATACTTTATATATCATAGCGCATAATAAAATAAAACTAGTTTCTACTAACCAGGGACTTCCTATAGGCCATTGGTATGCGATAAAGTCCAGTCGCACTTCAGTTGTGGGTTCGATTCCCACAGCCTTGTCTGACGCGATGGGCTATCGCCCGTCCTAAAAGTTGTCCTTTTTCTAAAACTAAATTACTATAACATCCCATAAATAATATCAAAAAAAAGTTCTATCCTCAAACAATACTAACTTATGTCCAACATAATCCATTCCAATCATTAGGCTTATCTAGAATAGATCGGTCCAAGCTCATAGTATAAAGAAAATGATTAATTGAAATGTCACATGACAATCACGTGAATTCCATCTGTAACATCCCATGTAAGTAATGAAAACTAGATATTTTTATCTATGTCTATTAATGATTATGATAGTGTTTTATAGGCTTAAAATGAAAATAAATACAATCTTAGGCATGGAATACACTAATATTCTTAAAAGATTGTTTTACTGCCTTTTGATGGAAATACATTATTAAATCTATCTTTTCATAATTTTATAAGCTATTATTGTCAAAATAAACTTATTATTTACTATTGGGACATCAAAATTTACTTTGTGTGAATTTTTGGTATTTTTCAGACAATGTTCATTTTTTAATGAATAGTTAAAAATACTGCATATTACATCAAAACTGCTTTTTAATCTAATTTATTTATATTATTAGAATATCTATGAATTGGTTTTGAAGTGAAATTAGAATATATTTTTACCATTTAATCCAATGGTGGTCATTTTAATCAATTTAACTTTGAAATTGGACTTAAACTGGTGTCAATCTTTTGATACTTAATGTTTCATAAAAAACACGCTATTTGTCATGACAACGGGAATTAATTATTAAATTAATTAATGTGACTTATATGTTTTGAATTTTTTAAAATATACTTCATTTTTGAATTCGGAATATCAAATATAGCTTAGGTTGAATTTTTGGTATTTTTCTGAAAAACATCAATTTTTGATGAATAGTGAAACCACTAAGTGGTACTTATAAAAACTGATTTTTCATTTAAATGAAATTTTACCACTTCTGTGTTTTTAATTTAAAAAACTTCAACATACATGGTTTCCATTAAGAATTAAAATTCTGTTCAATGAGATTAAAATAATTTTTTGGTGAATAGTAACTCTTAAGTTCTTAATCGCGATTAGAGGAAATTAGTGTAGTTTAAGGTAAAAATAATGCTTTAATAAAATGAGATGAGATTGACACATGTCCTACCCTAATTGTATATGCCATGTCCGACCAATACAATCCATTTTTCAACTTGGGGACCCCATAGAGCCACATTGGTTTAGAAATGACATAAATAACTTTTTATTTAATGTAAAAGTAAAAATGACAGAAAATGAGATGTTTTACTAAAACAATTTTTACATGGGGTTATAAAGATTATATTTTTTATTATAAATATTAATTGGAATGATAAAAATATTTCCTACATCATAGTATTTTTATTATAATTTTTAGAATTTAAATAAATTAAATTATTAATGACATCATGATGATGCAACGATGACCTCATTATTTAACGATTTAAATAAAATGGACTGATAATGTAAAATATAAGCCCTACACATAGCCAAAACCTATTGGATGGGTGGATTTCGAACCCTTATCACCCTATAAGCGAAGAAAAATCAATTTGGGACTTCTTAAATCCGAATACCATTTTAAAATAAAGTGACTTTTCTTTACCTTCAAAGAGTGCCCCTCCTCTCCTCTTATAAAAGGCCCCCACCTCTACCTCCTTACCCACACTCCCAAAGCCTTTGGCTTGGCCATCCCCTGCCCATTTTGTCTCTCCACATCCCTATATTACTACTTTAAGCCTCACTTTGGGTAGAAGTCTTCCCAAGGAAGCCTTTGAGCTCAAATCTAAGAGAGTTACCCGATTTTAAGGTAATGTCTTCTTTTGAGTCCTTTTGTTTGATTTTGCTTCTCCAACCTCCTAAACTCTATTTATTCTTTTCTTTTGAAAAAACTCCAGTATCAAAAATATAATAGTATGTTTTTATTAAAAGTATTCGAGCTACACTTACACACACCTACATCTAATGGTTAAAGGACATACTGTTTCCGTTGATGGTGAATTTATGCCTCCGGAAATGACGATTGTTCAACATTCTTTTAACACCTTAAAAGGTGGTCCTTAAAATGTCACTATATTTATATATGATATATAATATGTTTATTTTTTCCTTAAGATTATGTATTTTTCATTTTGGGCATACCTTTATGGTTTCCATTATGGATAAACGCGATATCTTTATTTAAGGAAGTGCGGACTACCGCCCCCTCAAAGTGATTTGATTCGTTAAATACCATATGTGGGACGTATAAAGGTTGAAACTATGATATTATATATGATATTATACTGGAATTATAATATACCTTTATATCCTTATGATTTCATTCTATAAAATACGAAATAGAAATGAAAGTAGCGTTAATGCGTACGTACGACTTACCGTCTCCATGAATGGTGCATTTCATTTATTAGCTCTAAATG